>OZ020197.1:57465365-58113546 GCA_963971165.1 Philopedon plagiatum
GATCTCTCTCTCTCTCTCTCTCTCTCTCTCTCTCTCTCTCTCTCTCTCTCTCTCTCTCTCTCTCTCTCTCTCATATGGGATTTTTTTTTTTAATAGCTTTATTCGACAGTTGACTTTGGCATCAATTTCCGCTTCGATCGAGATGAAAATTAACCAAAAAAACAGTAGTCACGTGATTCGTATTATCTGCCAAATTTTAATTTTTTTCAAAAAAAAATCAAAAGTGGGGTTATTTCTCAAAATATCGAAAAAGGATATTAGAAAAAAGTTTTTCTAAATGCAATTTTTGGCATAAATGCAAAATTTCAGCTGCATAAGACAATTTTGATTTTTGGTCCATTTTTTTTTAAATTGCACCACTGTTGCAAAATAAAACAACGCAACCTACATAAAACTTCTTAGTTTTGCCAATGCTTTATTCCAGACACATTTTCTTTAAAGTAGCGCCATATTAAGTGTGTGTTTTTCTACAATATCCAAATGGGGCTATTAAAATTTGGTCACATGTGATGCAAAGTTTATTTGTTTTTGACCCTGTATAAGGTAACTTAATAAAATAACTATTTTGAAAACGTAGTTTGTGTCTAGAAGTACTACATGATATAATTGAGACAAGCAAGTACACACTGTCTTCAGTAACGTCTGCATTAGGGTAAAGAGAGGAGAGAGGGACCAGGAGGAGTAACGGAGCACAAGAGGTCCTTTGTTAAATACGGCAACGTCGGTGTTTTCCGCGCGAGTACATTTCAGTCAACAATTCCTGGGCCCTATAACACAAGACCTACAAGTGCAACAAGTGTAGGCTTTTGGTTGGAGACTTGTTAAGTTTTGTAACATAACTCAACTTGTATGTAGTAACCTTTTGTAGCACTTATAGTTACGGAACATATTTTACAGTTGTAGGTCTGGTTCTGTAACTCAAAATTAACACTTGTAAGTTTATGTTACGCATTTCATTACAATTGTAGGAAAATTGTTACCCTTCCTCAACTGTGGGTACGAATCTCTACAAGCCTCAGTTTAAAAGAATTGGTTGCTTTATTCACACGTCCTGCGCAATATGTGGTCAAGTTCAAGTGATTCTGATGAAGACGAAAACGTGGTTCGTGTGGCATATCGATTTAGAGAGAGAACTGACTTTGAATTCCTCTGCGAAGACGAATTTATCGAAAGATTTAGACTAAATAGAGCACAATTCCGCGATGTCCTACGAGACCTAACTCCAGCATTACAGAGCAGTAATAATCGGTGGTATGGGCTGCAGCCTGCACAGAAAATGTGCATTGCACTACACTGGTTAGGAAATGGAGGACAATATCATGGTCTTAGTGATAAGCATGGTGTATCGAAAATGACAGTTTGTAGATGTGTTCATAATTTTGTGGATGCTGTTAATCAAATGAAATTTAACGAAGTAGTATCTTGGCCTGCTAACACATTAAGCGTAATACAGGGCTTTCATATGGCAGGCATGCCTGAGGTGTGTGGCGTTATTGATGGTACACAAATATAGATGCTCCACATGTTAATGAAGTAGCTTATGTAGACCGACATGGGAAGCACTCTATTAACTGTATGGCAGTTTGTGGGCCTGATATGAAATTCTACTATGTAAGTGCTAATTGGCCAGGCAGGGTGCACGATGCAAGAGTTCTTCGCAATAGTTCACTGATTCGAAAAATGGGGAACGGTTGGAGACCTCACCCTAACGCAGATATTTTAGGAGATTCTGCGTATCCTTTAAAAGAGTGGATAATGCCACTAACATATGAAGATGCTCTTAATCCTGCTCAAACTACTTTCAATATAGCCCATAAGCTGACTAGGAGAATTATTGCAATCGCATTTGCAATACTAAAAGAAAAA
The DNA here is from genome assembly GCA_963971165.1 of Philopedon plagiatum. Lineage (NCBI taxonomy): Eukaryota > Metazoa > Arthropoda > Insecta > Coleoptera > Curculionidae > Philopedon > Philopedon plagiatum. The sequence continues at coordinate 57,467,232 of OZ020197.1, forward strand.
TTTCCTTGTTCTTCACCTTGTGTTCTTTGCGAAGCGTATCAGAGAATGCCCCAAAAAGAACCTCTTTATTTTCTTTAATGTTAATAAGCCATTGCATTTTTCGGTCGAACACCACTTGTTTTGAAGACATTTTGACCACTAATAAAATTAATTTCTAACCTAACCTCTTTTTCACATTATGTTGTTATGCGCATGTCCTACAACTCTTGTTTATTTCAACTACACATGTAGAGATTTTCTCCGTTAATACAAGTTGCTCTAATAATATTGTGTTACAGAAATTAATAGGACTTGTAGCTATAGGTGAATCTTTAACAAGTTGTACACTTGTTACAATTGTAGGTCTTGTGTTACAGGGCCCGTGTGTAGAGGAGCGCACGTGTTGTTTGTTTTAATGAATTTTTAACAAAATATTTGATATTTTTAATTTTGCCTGTGTCAAAAATTTATTTGTAAATATTTGTGGTAGAGTTTGCTACAAACTAGGTAAGTTATGATACAATATTTGGTGATCAAATAGCTCAATGATGTCTGCTCTTTATTCGTAACCTAAAATATTGCCGTTAAGTGGACTCTCTTACAAGCACTTTGGTGATCCATCTCTTCCCAAAAAAGGTGAGATGGACTAGTCATAAGGAGGAGAGATGAACCAAGCTTTTGACCATATGTTTGTTGTATTTTACACAAATGCCTAACACTTATACACGCAAGGCATATGCTCTCCCAAGGGGCGTATGATCAGAAAAAGATTTGCAATCAGCCATAAATGCAGTAAAAGAACGTACCATGGGGATTAATCAAGCTGCCAGATATTTTAAAATTCCTATGACTACACTTAAACGAAAAGTAAAAAACAACAGTATAAAAAAGCTAAATAGATCAGGCCCGGACTCAATGCTTGGGGTGGACGCTGAGGCTAAACTTGCTAATCATATTAAAAAGCTACAAAAAATGTTTTTTGTCCTACAAGACAGGCAAATGGCTTACAATTTAGGAGAAGAGTTAGGAATTAAGAAGAGATTTAACAAAATCAAGGTACGTAAATGTTTACAAATTATACAAAAAAAATATCACCTAATTCAGCGGTTCCCAACCTGTGGGGCACGCCCTCTTAGGGAGGCGCGAAGTAACAACAAAGGGGGCGCGATAGCCCTGGCGTAGTATCTGATTAGTTACCTAAGGTCAATTTAATAGTGTCGTTTAATATTCATTAGGCCACATTCTGTTTTTATTTTAGGTAAGGCTGGACAAAAGTGGTTGGAGTCATTTCTGAGAAGAAGACCTGACATTGTTGATAGAAAAGCTGAGAACGTTTCAGTTGCTAGGGCTATGGGAATGTCCAAACATGTAGTGCAATCTTATTTTGAAAATTTAGAGCGCATTTTAAATGAAAATTCAGTTTTTGACAAGCCGGGTAATATTTTTAACTGTGATGAAACCGGTCTTCAATTAAATACACGGTCTGGTCAAGTCTTGGCTGAAAAGGGGTCAAAGTGTGTTCCAAGTATTAGCCCCGAAGAGAAAGGTGAAACAATTAGTATTTTGTCATGCATTAACGCTGAAGGTGGATTTATACCACCATATTGTATTATGAAGGGTAAGAATAAAAAGGATGAATGGAACGAAGGTCTGCCGCCTGGTTCTCGTATAAAAATGTCAGAAAAATCAGCATATTATTATGTCAACTCAGATATATTTTTAGACGGGCTAAAAAATCACTTGTATCCTAAAACACCGACGGGAACTGTTTTGCTTATATTGGATGGACAATGGACATTCTTCATGGGAAGAGGTATGGACCTCAAATCTTGAGACGCTTCGATTTGCGGAAGAATATCACACTTTTTTGCGTGCCGCCCCATACAACACATATGTTGCAGCCTTTAGATAGGGGATTTTTTAAAGCTTTAAAAGCTAACTACTATGAAACTTGCAGATATTTTATAAAAAATAGACCAGATCGAAAATTATGTCGGCTGCATTTTGGAAAACTATTGGGTGAGACATGGGGCAAATCTGCTACCGTACATAATGCGTTATCAAGTTTTCGCGCTACTGGGATAACCTAGATAGATCTAGGACCAGCTGAAGCAGACAAAAGTATTGAATATTTAAGAGTTAATGAAAGGGCTTCTTCGCCACAGCCAGGCCCATCTGGGTTGCAAAACTTACAAAAATGAACTCCAGAGAAACAAGTTTCTACACCAGACCTAACACCTGGAAAAATATTAGATGCGGTTTCTCCAGTTCCAGTGGCTGCACCTGCTATCAAAAAGGCTCTACGTCCAATAAGTGGGGTCTTATCTATTGACAAATGTAGCAAAAAACCTGTTACGTACAAAAAAGTACAAGCCAAACAACAAAAACAAAAAGCTAAGGAAAGCAAATAATAATTATTGATTCTTCTTCAGAATCAGAAGAAGATCCTCAACTAAATGACTCTGAAGAGGGTTAAGATCTGAAAGATTTTGAAAGCGAAGACCACAGAAAAACCAAGAAAAAAGAAGATGGTATTCAATAAATATGCAAGAGATGGCTCCATGAAGGCTGTACAAGCTTTGAATCAGTATGCCAATTTTGTGGTGTAACTAAGAAAAAGCAATAAGATGTGGTGGTCCGTCTATCCTAGCATGTGCAGTCCATCTATCCTCTGCCTTGGAGAAGTGTTGGTCCAGTGTATCGTTTTACTAATACTGTTACCGTTTCTTTTAAAATAGTCGTTTTGTTAATTGTATGTAATTGTTAATTATATATATCATGTAATGGCAATAAATTGTAATAGTGTCTAGATTTGTTTTCATTTTACATTTATTACACAAAAATATTTTCACGCCGCCCATGACCTTGCGACGAGCTCGTATGATTTATCCATTCCTTACTTATCACCGAAAGTCGAAAGGATTGCTCAGTATTGAGAAATAGGTGTAGATTGAGCGAAAAATATCAGAATTTTGATTCTGGGGGTTAATTTCAGGGGGTAAATTGGGAAATGGAAAAAAATTTCAAGGTCATTGTATAGGGTGTGGTTTCTCTCCGATTGACAAGATTGCAATCAGGGCGAACTACCTAATTTTTTTTTAGATTATTTTCATAAAAAGAAGTAATTTTTGTAGCTGAATTGTTAAAAGCGGTCATAGTATTAATCTGAAATTCGAAGCAGGTGGTAGAGAATTCTTCCTCAACCGAGGTGTTACGACTCCACACATCCTCTTAAAGGGCTGGTGAAATCCCTACGGATGTTTCCAGCTCTGAATTTATAGCTGTGTATTTTTGAAAAACAAAAATAACATTTACATTTTTTCGAAAATTGTAAAGTAATACTTTCGGCTCTGTCTGGTCGATGCTTGTGAAGCAGAACGAAAACGTACGTTTCCGTGTAGTATTAATAAATGAAATGTTTTAGTTGTTAACTTTACTGTACTGTACTGTACCTTTTCCTTAAATTCAGTTTAGAGCGGGTTTATTCAACTTCTTCAATGTTAATTTTTAACTCTTTATTCCTCATTAATAAAAATTAAAAAAAAGTTTATTTCATTTGCTCCTGCTTAATCCGTTATTTTAGTTTTTAAAGAATGACCTTAACAGTTTTATATTTTTATCTTTTTAACGTTAAAAGGCGTATTGTATTTTAAATCCGTCTTGCCTCTGACTTTTGACATTTAGGAGGAAGCTTGAAAATCAGTTTATTTGTCCAAAATTATCTCTATGTTTTGCCTTTCAAATGTAATTGCGCGAACAAACTATATTAGTAAATTGAATTGAAAGATTCCCCAAACTTCGGATTGAAAAAATTGGAAGTACCGGAGTGGCATCGGCTACAGAAAATTCGTGGAAATCCATCGCCTCAATAATGCAGAAAAGCAGTTAGTTTTTATAAAAGTCTTATATACGCTCGAAAATAGAATTTCTAGTAAGACTGTCAAAAGGGAATATGTTCAATCGAAGTATGTCAGGGAGGCATAATTGGATAAAAACATTCCGTCAGGTTCGAGGTTTACTAAAAGCATACAATCTAGAATGTAAGTTGTGTTGAATACGTTAACTTAATAAGTAAATTCTCAGACCCCATCCTAGATCCAGTGGAACGATGCCGTTACCCAATGTACCTTGGTTTGTTAAAAACCAAAAAACAATTTTTATCTGATTCATTAATTGTTTTAGTCGAAGAAATCATGCCCTTAAGTGAACAACTAGACCTCGATTTAAAAAATTCACTCCAATGGGTTCATTGCACACTTTTTATTGGCTTCTTAGAATTTATGGTCAAAACGAAGTGCAAAAATATTTTTAGAATTTTTTGGGAAGCGGGATAAGCCCTAAAAATCGAATTAAACTTTGGCGAGTTTTGTCACATAAGCGAGTGATGTAATCATTTCCCTGCACTTCGATTTGTTAGACTTTTGCAATGTTGCCGAATCGTTCGTCGCTCTAGCTGGCATTCAACTAAAGATACAAAATCAATCTAATATTAAAACCTCTCTGCCTCAACATAAATTTGCTTATTACGAAAAAGGTATTCCTAGGAAATACAGATAAATATATAGGGAACAATATAAGAAGCATAGCTTTTTTTGTACTAACCGTTTTAACTTCACATTCCGTATTTCAGCGCTAAAATTTTCTGCATTTAAAAGGAAATATTCATTAATATCATGTCCATAGCAATCTTGGGCAAATTGCCCGAATCTGCTTTTTCACTACCTTGATCCATTTTCCACTGAACTAGCTATCACTAATAGTGAAAACACTTATACAAACTAATAAATATTCTTTCCAAACCAACGCAAACATAAAACAAACACAGAGTTCAATAGGTTTGCTAGGTTATATTGTTTCACAATTATCACCTTATATTTTAAACAATTTATCTAAACCGGAAAATATTAACATTTTTTTCGGTTCATTTTTGCAAAATGTGCCAAATAGCGGAGGTGACAGGATGGAGTTTGATAACAATAACATTTACAGGCAAAATATTGCGTTTAATTTTCAACTTACTACTGTCGAACATATTAGTAAAGCTATATATTCTATTAAAACAAACTGCTGTAGAACTGACAATATTTCAATTAGTATGATAAAACATTGTAGTCCTTTTATAGATATTTATATTCTTCACATTATTAGGAACAGCTGTATAGAGCGGAACTATTTTCCTGACGCTTGGAAAATCGCCATGGGAAAACCTCTTGCTAAAAATAATAATCCTAAAACCTTCTCAGATTTAAGAATAATTAGGATTCTTCCGGCACTGTCCAAATTATTGGAAAAAGGTCTGCATGATCAAATGTACTCTTTTTTTACAGAAAATCAACTCATACCAGACAGCCAATGTGGTTTCCGTAAGAATTTTAACACGGCCACTGCATTAACCTCCGTTATAGATGATATTATGACTGCGTATGATAAAGGTCAAGTCAGTTTACTAATTCTGTAGGATGTCTCCAAGGCGTTTGATACGTTGGACCACAGGCACAGATTACTCCTACCAGATGCGAATCTCTTAATAACTTTCCTATATCAGGATTCCGCGGTCTTGGCGCTACGGACAGAGCGGCCCGGTCGCTTCGAACGTCGAAGCCGTGAATGGAATTTTCCACGCGTTTGGTAGGTTTTAATTCAGAGAAATTATGGATTATATTTTAAAATATTAAAACATGATATTGTGTGGCATTTTATATAAAATTATATCATTAACAAATACAAAAACGTATCTCGTTTATTAAAAATACACTACAACCTAGTACAACAACAATTTAAACCATAAAATCAACGCAACAAAACTGATGTAATAACATTAGCCTGCTCTCTATTCCACCGAGACGCTCGCACACGCTAACAGCGAGGAATTCGCCGTTCGGCGACAGACTAAATAATAAGGAGCATCGCCGCCTTATAATTTCTCTAAATTGAGCCACCGTCGAAAGCGTAAGATTCGCATCTGGTCCTAATCTGTGCCACAGGCTTATGTGCTCTAAATTACATTATTATGGCTTCTATGCAGACTTGCAGACTCTGTTAATTTAATATCGTCTTTCCTGTGCAATCGCTCACAGAAGGTCGTGGTGGATCCAATATGATTAATATTCTGTCTGGTGTTCCCTGCTGCAGGCTAATTTACGGTATAAGGGGATGTGATCATATATCCCATAAAATAAAGGAATGCAAATGACCTAACACGAGAAATAGGTGTAGTCACCGTCTAGGTAATTTTATTCATAAACTACTAATCTTGCCGAATACTTCGACAAAACTTAAAAATAAATTAGTCGCTAGGGCGAAATTTCACGATAGAAATATTAGATACAAAAACAGGTTTACGCTTCCCCAATATAGAACATCATTATTTCAAAGGAGTTTCACTTATAATGCTATAAAATTCTATAATTCAATTCCAGATGAATGTAAGCTATATAATATTAACGAATTTAAGTACAAGCTTCGTGCTTATTTATTTAAAAAACAGTAAGGCGATTGGTTGGTTGCTCTTATCTGAGGGTGTTGCGCTATTCGGAACCGTGCGGCAGGGACTGGGGGTGGATTCGACTTGTTTAGTCTGTATGTAACTGACATGTAATTTGTGCAAATACTTTTTGTTTCCAATCTAATTACCTACACACACTAACTTCTTCATGCCTTGCTGGCTCATGTTTCCGGCGCTTATAACTTTCGTTTATTAATATTATTTCTGCTTTTTCGTTTTTTTTTGCTCTCATTTTCTTGTTTTTTTTTGTAAAGTATTGACAGTCGGTACTGGTTATATGGGCTAGCCGGGTAATCCTTTCGATAGACATCTTTGTTTTATACTGTTATCTTATATTTTGAGGCGAACCACGCCTTGATAGTGGTTGAGTATGAGTAGACCTTCTGGCTAGACTTCGCCACCCTGAGTCTGGTTCGTCCTCTATAAAAAATTTCTATTTACTCCACATCAACATCTTTCCGCCATGTATAGCTTTTGTTACTGTATCAAAAAGTCTTTATTATTATTATACCGGGTGTTTCAAAAAACATGTGCCATCCCTTAAAGGGAGATTCCTTGTAAGAAACTAAGGCAAAAACTTCATACAAACATGGGTCCGCAGATGCTTCGTTTCAAAGATACAGGGTGTTAAATTTTTTAATTTTTTTCAGTTTTTCAAAATATTTTCAAAATGGCTTCATCAATTTTGATGAAATTTACGTTGTGTAAAGTACTTACATTAAGCATAATTCTGACCATGAAAAGACTTTGACAGGTCCTCCAGGGGCGTACATATGAGAAGACGGTACAATATTTTTCCAGTAAAAACATGTACGCCACTGATTTCTTCACATTTTCGTATATCGGTCAAATAGTGTGTTAAATTCTTAACAACTCTTATCTCTTCATATTTTTTCAATTTTCATTTCGTTTAGGAGATAAATGTAATTTTATTAACCGTCTTACTGGTTTAGTTTTCCCAACCATCGGTTTTAACATGTAAAGACCATTTAAAAATTGAACGTCCTGTATCTTTGAAACAAAGCATCTGCGGACCCATGTTCATAAGAACTTTTTGCCTTAATTTCTTTCAAAGAATCTCCCTTTAAGCGATGGCACATGTTCTTTGAAACACCCTGTATAAGTACCTAATATTAGAATCGGACATAAATCTTTGATTACTTACCTCGGAACTTTATGTTGATTATTGATTATGAAACAGTTTTATGTCGAATCCTTTGTACCTGCTGTATCGACTTGGTATTATGTGAAACATTATGACAACAGCGCAAATCGATATATTATTTTATTGGTGTGAATTATGGCGGGTTTTTTAATTCCCTTCAAATTTTCATGTTCAATTTATTACCGTAGACTTGTTTTAAGAAAAATCTAATTTCATTTTCATAAACTGCACCCTACTCACTATCGTTTTACTTATAAATAATATTTAAATTCGATTGAGTGCAACAGACACGTGAACCTATGTATACCAGATTTATTTCTTAAGATAAATCTTGTATGGGTTCACGTGTAACATTAACATTTCTTCTGGGCTCGTAATAAAGAATTAGAAGGCCACGCACTTTAACAAACGAAAACCCAAAAAAAAAAGGAAAAATATGAATAAAAGAGCAACGACATACAAGAGGGAAACGAAGTAAACTTAAACAAAGCATATTGTCATTTTTTGTTGTCAATAATGGAATTAATGCAAAAATTACCGGAAAATGTAAAATTAAGGTTGAAAGCTAATTTTCCTATACAAATAGCAGACGAAACAGAAAAGCTGAAGCAGGAACCCTAATACAAATTAAGAAATATGTTGCAACTTTACTGGCTCTGGTGGCTCTGGTTTCAACCAGAGCAACTAATCCAAAAACAACAACAACAACTTTACTGATAATTTATAAAGTTTTCATATACATCCTATCATGAATTAATATTTTTTTACTGAAGTACTCTGTATCCAAATTCAGTTAGCTAAATTATTCTAAATATACCACTTGGCTTAAGCATGCTTGGAATATATTTGATACCAGAATTTCGGGTACAGAATAATTTGGTAACAAAATTCAATTCAATTTAGGAAAAAATGGACCGAGAATAATCCACTTATACTGCGACAAAAATTTCCATTTTAAAGTCACCATATTTGTATGTAGATACAAAAATATGCTTAATGCTAAGGATATGTGGATGATTTTTGATTGTGTTTTTTTAGTGTGAAACCAAATTATTTTACTAATAGAGACGGTGATGTAATCACTTTTATTTTGAATCCTCGTACCCCTATAATTTTTAAGTGTGACCAAAAATATCAGGCTTTATATTAAAATGGAATATATTAAACGCTACAAAGAACATTTTTGAACTTTAGCAGTCTTGTTTCTACAGAAAATATGTGCAATATTTACTGTATATAAAATGTGTTGTTTTATGAGCATGGTAGATATTAAATCAAAATCATGTTAGGTAACGTCATAAGGAAATATTTATTAATTCAATGCTTGTATCTTAAATCATTAAGAAAATAAATGTAATGGAATTTTATAAAGTAAGCAACCATATTTTTGAAAATAGTCAAATAAGATTCTATTACCGAAAATTTCTTAAATGGCCCAGGTTTCTTCTATCAAGTTAGCCTGATGCGTAGATCTGAATAATCAGCAAAGTATCAGATACTTATCGCTTTAATGATAGCTAGCACTACAGAATAATTTAAGCCATAATATAAAAACTTGCTTTTATAAATTCTGTATGTTAGTTTGTTGGCAAAGCCCCACTATTTCATAAACCTACTGAAAAGGAACTCAATATTCTGTAATTAGTTGTAGTACCTTCACTCCTGCTTTAATGTATCCCTTTACACGATTAAGGTATTGCTATATCTTGACTAAGGGACTAGTAGGTCACAAATCAATTCCTTGTTTTACTGCTTTGCCTTCAATCTATGTATTTCTTACATTACCAGCCTAGTACGCGTATCGCCTCGCGCAGCTCTTTAGTTTGTCTCAACCCAAATGGATTAGCTTCTGCACATTTTCTAATTTTCATCTTATATTATTTATCTAATTTTAATCAGAATATTTAATGCATGTTGTATACAGATAAATCTATAGACATACAGATTCACTAAAATGGTTTGAGATTTAGTACTGGTTTAAATTAAGATCTAGTTGATCAGTTAGGTATGGACAGGTTTTTGTGCTGTCATTGCAAATAAGGCGTCATTAAAAACTTAGGAGTTTTTTAGTTATTTCAGCAATTGGTACGGTGCCCAAATGATTTGCATCTTGGAACGTGTTGCTAAGATGAGTTTAGTACCATTGTTGTGGAATATAAGTACCAAAATTGCCATTTTCTTTATCTATTTGCGTAAAAATTCGGAAGCAAATTCATAGTATGAAACCTAGTTGTCATATTTTTACACCTCTCAGTTTAAAACTTTTGGTTATCAAATTAGACCGATGTAGCGTTGGAGAATGTGGCCGACAGTTTTTCCAACTTTTCAAATACCTCGGCATTTGTTCTTACTAATGAATTCGACATATAATCACCATATATGTCTATTTTTATCCAGTTAATGAGTTCTGCCGATATTTTGTCTATACTGAAGCCTAGATAGCGTTTCCTCGCTCTAGAGCCTAATACTAATCATATTCTTGCCTAACTTTTACAAGAAGAAAATTTCATGAGAATTCAGTAATAAAAAAGTTTTCCATGTGCTGTGACCTTTTTTCCGAGCACTGCAAAAGGCCTTATGAAAGAAAATTGCTTTTTAAAACTACAAAGTACAAGGTTGACAAAATTTGTTACAAGTATTTTAATAACAGTGTGTTTATCTTTTATTTTAACTTTTAGAACCTTTCGTATCTGATGACACTTGCTTTGGCAAAAATTTCTTAAAGAAAAATAAGAAGGTGCGTTATTTCAAATAAACTCGAGGTAAACTCCATACAATAAATGCTAATTGTCCTATTTTTGTGGCAATTAAGCTATTAGTAGCTAAACATGTATTCTTTACATAATACGGTTATGTAAATATTAATGAACGACATGAAATCAGTTAATAGCTATTAATAATTCAATGATCAATGTTAATAATTATTACCACAACATATTATACTAGGCTTCGCTAGGAATATGTAGAAAATTGTGGATGAAAAATACTCAGTCTTCCGTCTATTGGTGAATTTTCAATAGTACAACATACAAAATTACCTTGACCCCTTTAGAAATGTATGATATTAACAACTGAAAGTTAAACATAAGTTCATATTGTTTCTGAAAAAAAATCTACAATATTATATGGTTTATAATATTGCATAGTAATTTTTTTTTGTTTTGTTTTAGGTGCTTTTCTTATACCCTTCGCCATAATGTTAGTTCTCGAGGGTGTCCCTCTCTTCCTCATAGAAATAGGCATAGGACAAAAAATGAGACTGGGTTCCTTGGGAGTTTGGAATACTATTCACCCATGGTTGGGTGGCATTGGGATTTCAAGCTGTTTAGTTACATTTTTCGTAGTATTGTATTATAATGTGATTATTACGTGGTGTTTTTACTACTTGTTTAATAGTTTTCGGGTAAGTAATAAGTATATTATAAGTTATTACAAGCATAACAAATTTGTATAATTTTCTTTTCTTGCAAGCATGTTTAGAAAGTATAATTTTAAGGTAAAAATAAAGAAACGGGTTCTATATAGCAACAAAATTAAATTAATTTTCGGTGTACGGAAAAAACAATAATCATAAAAATGCTTTTCGTTGGTAGCAAATCTGTTGGTAAAACTGTAACTGTTAACTGACGACTTACATATTTTGTATCATTTCTGACCCTTCTCTTCGTAGGCGTAAGTTATCACTTACTACTTGTTTTTAATTTGTCGCAGATTTTATTAAATCAAGTTAAAAAAACTTATTCAACTTGAAACTGAATAATTTTCGTTGTCCGGTTTTTTGTCCATGAGTGTACTTTGTATTGCCATTCCAAGCTCTCTTATATTATAGTCAAGCGCCAACGACAGAAATCATTTATATATGCTTGTAATGTCAGATTGCGGTTTTATAATCTTTAATTAAAATTGTGACTATATTCGCACTTACTCAACAACACAGACCAGCAATTGTTAATAATTATCCAACGCATCGATTCTGAGGCCTTGCAATTTTTTGCTGCCATATTTTACAAAATACGCTTAAAATCGATATTATAACCGATAACTGAGTAACTATAAAAAAACAAAAACAATTGCAATTGAGATGCGTCCACCTATGTAAAATATTTGTCAGAATGACCATATGTTTATACCAATTGGGTCTATAATTGGGTTTTAACTGTCGATACCACTTTTAAAAATTAAAAAATATTTTTTAAATGGAACAACCTAAGGGGCCATTCATAAATTACGTAACGCTGAAAGGGGGGGGGGTTATCGGGTTGTTACTAGCCGTTTCGGAAGGGTCTGGGGGTGTTTAAGGCACCGTTACGCAACTTTACCAGTTACAGTTCAAAAATACGAACTATTTTTTCCCCTTCATGCGCGTATTTCAAATTTGTAATAAGTGTAACTCTCTGTATAGTTACCAAAAATATTACATGAATTTACGCGCTTTTTGATGGATTTAGATGTCGAAGTCGAAATTTCATCAAATGAGAAAGCGATTGAATCATCCATGCCCAATAGTCAGTGATATACGTGACTGGATTACGTCCTTGGTTAGATGAATGAAATAATAAATGAAAATATTTTTTGTACCCAAATTTAAAAGATTTACCCAATAAAATACTATAGATAAATGTATTAGTTATCGAAGTTATTAATATAAAATAAATTTAATTACATTACAAAAGGTAATAACCAATAAAAAGCTATTTTCTAAAATTAGCTGATAGGATTTTGTCGTTACGTAACTTGGGGAGAGGGGATCAAAGGCCGTTATGAATCGTTACAAGGGGAGGAGGGGGTAAAATAACTGAAAATTAGGGTTACGTAACTTATGAATGGCCCCTAAGTAACGAAAATAGATGTTTAAAGGAAATTAAATCACTGAGTCTTATCCACAAACTATTTGTAAATAGAGTTCTGTGGATTCCTCTTTAAATGTTACAAGCTCCACTGTAAGATGGATTGTTTATAAAGGTATATAAAAAACAGATAAGTATATTTTATTCAAAAAGTTAAAGATTAGATTTTGGCCATGGACGCCTCGTATAGCTACCACCATGGGGACGACCAACGTGTTAAACGCGTTTAAGGTAATTTCCTAAAATTTACTTTTTTTAAATGGGTAGTGACTAAAAACATCTTAGGAGAATATACTTTATAGCCATTTTAAGCAGCATTGAAAGCAAATCATTGTAAAGCAAATTACCAAAATATTCTGAAGCTCAGGTTTGCTTAGGGTTGCTACTTTCTACCATTGTCCCAGATAACTGGGCCATTGTAAAAAGTAGACCCAGTTTTATAAAACAACCACCCTTTATTTCTAAGTAGCAAGCTGCAAACCCCTCTGCCTCTAGAAAAGCGACAAAATAAAAGCGATTTTTTACTTAATCACGTATTTTGCTAAACACCCTTAGTAAACAGATATGGCATGCAATTTAAAAGTAAAGGGAACTTTGCGATTGAGTAATATCTGCCCGTCAAAGTAGCAACAAAGTTTTACACAATTTTTTTATTTTTATTGAAAAAATGGTAAAAAACATCATCAATGTTCAACATCAAATACCGAGACCTTAACGAGACCTAAACCATACTTTACTCCATCTATCATAATTATTAGGGATGCAAAAATAACAAAAAGTGTCAATACCGATACCAAGTCGATAGTTTTTTGCTAAGTAGTTATGTATTTTGCGGTTAAAATACTGTAATTGTTGGACTTAATAAATTACTCGTAGACTTGAATTATGTGTGTTTTTTATTCAAGAGAAGCTGGTAACAAACTAAGACACTTGCAATATGGTACTTTTCTTTATATACTAAAATGATCCTAAAAGTGAAGATAAATCCTGGCATAAATAGATAAAATACGGGAATTACATGAATTAACAAATATCAGAAATTATCATAGTAGATATAACTCAGTAGGAAAAGATAACACCTGGTATAATATAATGTAAGGTAAAATTCGATAATTATCATAAAAAGATAAAGTCCAGCATGAAAAGATAAAATACGGTAAAAAGGCGACGCAGCATCTTCTCGAGTCTTATCTGTTGGTTAGGGTATTCTCCAGTGGCGTATCCTGGTAGTTTGGTTGTGATACATAACTCCTCCCGTCTGAGATAAAGCCTTAGGGTTGAAAACGTTGTCTAAGGCTGCTCTTTCATTTCCAAATCTTCTGTCTTGGTTTTCCTTTTACTTTTACGTTGGTATGGATAAGGGTAACAGGTTCTGTAGTAGCATGTTACCGCCAAGAAAACAATCATTGCGACCATAAGGTATATGAGGACATGAATCCATGTAGGCATTGATTTTTCCTGTAATAGTGTTGGATCTTCTAAAATATTTACTTCATGTTGTGTATTTAACTTTTTGGTCAAATGTTTGATTTCTTCTAAGTCCAAACTGGTAAGTTTAATGTGAGTAGAGCGTTCTGGCAGCAGTGAAAGGTTTAACTGAGGAAGCTGAATTATTACAGCAGGTGAAATGTGATCATTTCCAGCAGAGAACACTTCTTGGTTAATGAAGTAGTGACAATTACTTGGGATAGTGATTATATAACTGCCAGGGATTAGTTCATGATGCTTTTCAACGGAACAGCTTTCAGTGAGGACGATGTCTGCTCCAGTGGTGAAGAGGATGTTGTGTGGGGTAACTTGGTTGGCTATTGCTTTGTCCAAATGAACTGGGACAGTGGTGCAGTTGTTTGGCTTATTGTTCTTTATGATGCTGACAACACAATCGTCTTCTGTTTGCAGGTGATTCAGACAGTAGTGGACGTTTTCTACTTCTTCGCATGGTTCATTTTGATATTGATGGAGAACACTTCTCTCATTTAGGATAAGGTAAGGTTTACAAGGAAGAATTATTTTATTATTAATTGGAATGGGGTAAATAAAATATGTTTTAAAATTTTGAGGCATTAAAATTGGAAAGTGAATCAGAAAAATAATTCGGTCGTCCTTAAAGAGTAATTGAATTCCCAAGAAAGAGTAATAGCTATGATGGTCTGTAAAATTAACTAATTGAGTGGAAGGGTAAGAAACCTTTATTTTTGTAATAATAGAATTTAGGTTTTTTAAAGGCAAAAATACAGGATGAATTTTGTTGACATTAGCAAAACTTATGGCATTAGTTACTTCATTTAAATGAATCTGTAAAATTAAAAGAGAATTTATAATCAAGTTTAAAGTATTTACTTCGTTTATTCCTTCAGAGAATTGATCGATATTTTGGGTTATCATTAACATATTAGATTTTATTTGCGAAATGCTATTATTCGTTATTGCCATAATTTCCTTTGCTAAAGTAATCTGTTCGTTAATCTTTTCCTGAAGTAGATGATCACTTTTATCGAGATGCTTAAGAATTAAGTCTATTCTTCTGCCATCTTCGGCATCTAAGGTTCCAAAAAGCCATTTGGATACTTTACCACCAAGGTCTATTAGTCCGCGTTTTGATCTTTTGGGATAAATAATTTCTAAAGAAGTATCAATATAGGATAATAATGTATTTGCTTGTTTTATTAAGTTTATCGTATGAGAGCCAAGATTTTTCTTTGATATTGCAAACGATAATTGTGACTTTAAATGATTTCTTATATTAGTGAATTCTGAAATATTTAAATAAGTAATAAAAGTGTGTCTGCTTGTTATTATGCGTGTGGATTTTAAACTAACAGGTAAAATTGGGTTAGTAAGCTTTTGAATAGAGGCATTAGTACTTATAATTATAAGGGTTAATAATAGGATGAGAAAAAGTCTCATCTGAAACAAAAGAGAAAACATTAGTGTTTTTTGCGTTTCTTTATGTTATGTTTGGAGTATTTTGAGACATCAGTTTTAACTTTGTTTTTTGTTTGTGCTACTGGGATTATTTTTGTAAATCTAGGAGCTAGTTTATCTCTTGGTTGTTCTTTGTGATAAACTGCATCGTTTTCTGACAAGGTAATTGGTTCTTTTCGATTAGCATTTATTTTGTCTAGTTGTTGTTGTTTCTTTTCTTTAACTTTTTCTGTAATTTCTTTATATTTTTCTTTGATTTTTTCTTTGTGGTCTTGCACATATTTAGACACAATATGTTTTTCTTCGACGTCAAATGGGTCTTTAGAGTTAAAGTGACCGGATACTATTTCGAATGGTGTATGATCTGTAGAAGAGTGAATGGAATTGTTGTAGTGTAACAATGAATACTTTATAATGTTAATAAGAGATTCTTTAGGGTTTGTTTGAGTTTTTATTCTTATCTGCTCTAATAGTGTGGAATGAAGTCTTTCGATGTAACTATTCGAGTTTGGATTTTTTGGGGTGGTATAATGGATCTCAATTTTATGTAGTTTGCAAAAATCAGTAAAGCTATTGTTATTGAACTCAATTCCATTGTCGCAAATTATCATTTCTGGCAGACCGTAGTGTGATATAAAGGTCAATAAACCATCGAGAACATTAACTGCATTTACTCCAGGAATGGGATATACTTGGGCAAATTTAGAAAATGTGTCAATTATGGTTACAAATTTTTCTTTTGCTATTGACAGCGTGTCGATATGGATTCTAGCAAAAGGTTTGAATCCTATTGGGATGGGTTGGAATTTAAATTCATTAGGTTTTCTCTCGTATTTTGACTTTTGGCAAATGATACAGTTATTTATGTAGTTCGTAACATCCTTGATCATGGTAGGCCAATAATAGTTTCTTTTGAGAGAATCTAAAGTAGTTGTTATGCCACGATGTCCAGTCTTATAGACATGGTGATAGTTCATCTTGTCTTGTTGATCATTTTGTGTCGTAACATCAGTCAGTTTTAAAGAACAAATCATTAATTTTGAAGGGACTCTAACGATTTTTTCTTGAATATGTTTAAGAAAAGTCTTTTCGTCATCTTTATTTGGAAAATGAAGATGATATGTGGTTTTGTTATTTAAGTTTGCTATGTACTCTTCTAAATCTTCTTCCATGTTTCTTCTACGGAGATTAATAAAATACCTTTGATTGTCAAAAATTTTTTCTTTTATAACTTTGGGCACTGGGGATGCGTCAGATATTTTGACGATCATTTGATGTTTATGGTGATTTAACGGTTTATCACAATAGGGGTAGGAAAGTAGTGGAGGTTCGTCTGCAGAGTGTATTGTGGTAACATAGTTCTCATTGCTTTTGAAAAACTCTCGAATGGTTGTATCTATATCTCCTGATTCGTTCATCATTGAACCAACTTTGTCTGTTTGTTTTTGATTTACTGTATTGGTTGCTTCGTTTATGGGTGAAATATTTCTGGATAGACTGTCAGCTACATTATTATCTTTGCCCTTAATGTAATCAGTATCAAAGTCATACTCGGATAGCAATAATTTCCACCTGACCAATTTAGAATTGGGCTCTTTCAGGCTCTCTAACCATTTTAAGGGTTTATGGTCTGTCTTTACTTTGAAGTGTCTTCCAAATATGTAGGGTCGAAAGTACTTAATTGACCAAACAATCGCTAATAGCTCTTTTTCTGTGACTGAGTAATTTATTTCATTTGGATTCAATGTTCTACTTGCATAGCAAACTGGTTTTCCATCCTGACTTAGAACGCTTCCAATGGCATATTTACTTGCGTCTGTAGTGAGTGTAAAGATTTTTGAAAAATCTGGATGGATCAAAATGGGCTCATTACAAAGAATCAGTTTACAGGTTTCAAATGCATTTTTGAAGTCTTCCGTATGTTCAACTTTTTTACCTTTTCTCAAACATAATGTCATCGGTTTTGTAATTTTTGCAAGATTATTAATAAATTTTCTGTAAAAGTCAACCATTCCCAAAAAGCTTTTGATTTCTTTATGTGTTTTGGGTAATGGCATTTTCAGTATAGCGTCTATTTTCTTTGGGTTAGGTTTAATGCCCTCTGTGGTTACAATATGGCCTAAGAATTCCGTTTCGTGTTTTAGAAATTCACATTTATCAGGCTGAACTTTTAAGTTGTACTCTTGAAGTTTTTTAAATATCTCCTTTAAATTAAGTATGTGTTCGTCTAATGTTGTTGAAAAAACTATGACATCATCCATGTAAACTAGGCAAGTTTTATTGATAAAATCTTTGAGAACTTCGTTAATCATTCTCTGAAAAGTAGATGGTGCATTTTTGAGGCCAAAAGGCATCCTTAAAAATTCATAATGCCCATGATCTGAAGAGAATGCTGTTTTCTCGATACTTTCCTTATGCATCTTAATCTGGTGAAATCCACTTGCCAAGTCTAATGTGGTGAAATATTGGCATCTGCCAAGTTTATCAAGTAAATCGTCGATATTAGGTATAGGAAATCTATCCTGAATAGTTTTGGAATTTAATTTTCGAAAGTCGATTACTAGGCGCCATTTAGGGATTCCACTGGCATCTAACTTTTTTGGAACTATCCATATAGGACTTGACCAAGGGCTGGTACTATTTCTTATGATGCCATCTTCTAACATTTTTTGAATTTGATCCTTTACTTCCTTTTTGTGGACTTCTGGTAGTCTATAAGATCTTGTATAAATTGGCTCTTCATCTGTAGTTACTATTTTATGAGTTGTCTGAGTTGTTGATGACAAGGGCTCATTCTGATTTTGAAATATTGAAGAAAATTGTCTGCATAGCTTTAGGATCTTGTATTTTTCTTCTTCTTCTAAATGACCTAGTCTTAAAAGATGCTCAATTAGATTTTGATCTGGGGTTGTAGAATCGGTTTCTATTTCTGCTTGGTATATTTCATAGTCATTTATTGGGAATACTTTTAAAGGTCTTGGAAGGTTAAAATAGGTATCTTCAATGTTAACATTGTAAATTTCAACTATAGCATGTCCATTCTCTACAGTGCTTATTCCTTCAGGTATAAAACAATGTGGGTTGATTGATTGGTAAGGGATATAGTATGTACCATCTTCTTTAGCATTTGTTGGGAGTCTCATCCTTAGGACTTCATTTTCGTTTACTGTGATATTAAAGCAGTTATAATCTGAGGGAGAACACTGATAAACCGGAATTTTAAGGTTATGTCTTTCAAGATAATTCTGTTGCAAATTCCAATTGAAACCCATATTTTTAAGATCTCTAAAACTTATTAAACCATCGAAAAAAGGGTGAAAATCAAATAGGGTAAAAATTAAAACTTCATTTGTTTGAAATTCCTTAAAAGCCGGAATTCGCGCTTCATATTTGGATTCTTGTTGACCACAAGATGTTTTGATTATATTGGGTTTTATGACAATAAATTCAGAAAAATACTGTTTTGCAACATGGGGATTTAGTAATGAAATATGACTGCCTGAGTCAATTAATAATTTTAGGGTTTTGTCAAAAAAGGAAATTTTAATAAACGGAAGTTTGCGTGATTCTGTGTCATTTACTAGGTAGAATTCATTACAGAGGCTTCTTGATAAAAATTTTCATCTCCTGGGGTTTCTGTGGGTATGTATGACGTCATTGACGTGTATTCTGCAGCGTCAGTATATTGTTCCTCTAATTCATCAGTATTAGTTTGTTCTGGGATATAATTCTGGTTTTCAAAATATTGCTCTTCGAAGTTCTGGTAATATTCGTGTGAGTCGTCATCAGAATTTTCTAGGTTATACAATTCTTCAAATTGAAATTTGGGGGGTCTTGATTGTGGTTGGAATGCATTTGGATTTGGTGATCTATATTGGAAATTATTTGTTGGTCTAAATTGATTTCCTGCTGTGGGTTGCGAGATATTTCTTGGAGCCAAAGTTTGTCTAGTTATTATGGACATTGGAGTTGGTGCTTCTTTCGAAGTCTGTCCAGTCGGTTTGAAAACGTTGGTTTTAGTAGGATTTCCAAATACTTGCTGGTTCGTAAAATATTTTCTTTGTGGTAATTGCCTTGGTGAAATATTTATTGGCTGACTAGGGAAATTTTGTTTAAATCCCGATTGTTGTCCTGTAAAATTTTGTTTAAAACCTGAAAATGCAGGTGTGAAAGTCTGTGGTATATGTCTTCCATACGTTTGTTGGTATCCTTGATTCGTAGGTGCTTTAAAATTTGGTAAGGGAATATGTTGATTGGTATTCCTTTTAGTTTCGTTACATAGGGACAAAAAATTTTCTTCCTCTATTACATAATTCATCGCTTCTTCTATGCATGTAGGGTTCTTAAGCCTTACGCCTGTTTGAATTTGATGGGGTAGGTATTTTATAAAAGAAACCAAAAGTAATTTTTCTATATTGCCAATTTGTGCGATTTTTGCATTAGCCTGTAGGGTATTATCGTTATTAATAGAGGTGAAAATCAGACTTCTAAAATATTGGCAGCGAATGCCAAAATTATAAGGTGTTTCTCTCGGGTTTGGTTTTAAGTTATGAAGCTCGTTTAACAAACAAGTGAAAGATCTTTGATCACTAAAAGAAAGTCTTAAAACATCTTTTACTTTATCCCAAGTATCTAATTCTGTGCGACTAGATATTAAAGTTAAAGCTTTACCTTTAAGTTTCCCTAAAATACCACGAAAAATAAGTTTTTTAATTGCGTCACTTTCATCTCTAAAATTATTAAAAGTATCATCGCATGCTGCGATAAAATTATTCAGCTCGCAAGGGTCGTTTTCAAATTGTGGTATAATATCCAAGAAAAGTCTTAACTGTTGATAATTGGTATTATTTACTGACATGTTTGGTGATAAATTAATATTGGCAAGATTATTTATTATATCTTCTACTTCAGAATTGGATTCAAGATCAAAATCAAATGCGTTAATTGGGTTATCAACAGGGGATTTCTCTGACAAGGTGTCAGTTTCACTTTCAGATTCTGAACTAATGTTGGCTAAATCCGTAAACTTTTTCCTAAATTCCTTATTCTTCTTAGCAGTTTCTTTTAAGCCGCTAAACATTAAACATTAAGAAAACAAAAAAAATGTAGGAAAAATAAATTCTATACGTATAGGATAAAAAAAAATAAAAAAGGGGAAATTTTATAAATGAGAGAAATGCAAACAAACAATAATCAAAAATGAAACAATGGTTATTTCTTACCATGCGTCGAAATTTCTTCTTTCTTCTTTGTGTTGTACACTGTGTCACTTAACTAAAGCCAAACAAGGGATATCCGTTCCGTCGAATGACTTGCTGTACCCCACTTTTGGATGTGCAGGCAATGTTCCAAAAATTAAGGCCCGGTGTGTCAAGAAAAGAAATATACGGTTTCTTCTTGAACACGATTTTTTTTTTGGAAAGTCCCGTTAAAGATTTGAAAATCACCAGAGTTCGTAAACCACTATCTATATAGTCAGTACGGCACTATGTTTCGAAATCACTATCCATAAAGTCAATACGGCACTATGTTTCGAAGTTCACTATCCATACAGTCAATACAGCACTATGTTTCACTTATCTGTACAGGACAATCCTACCGACTGCGCCAGTTATGTATTTTGCGGTTAAAATACTGTAATTGTTGGACTTAATAAATTACTCGTAGACTTGAATTATGTGTGTTTTTTATTCAAGAGAAGCTGGTAACAAACTAAGACACTTGCAATATGGTACTTTTCTTTATATACTAAAATGATCCTAAAAGTGAAGATAAATCCTGGCATAAATAGATAAAATACGGGAATTACATGAATTAACAAATATCAGAAATTATCATAGTAGATATAACTCAGTAGGAAAAGATAACACCTGGTATAATATAATGTAAGGTAAAATTCGATAATTATCATAAAAAGATAAAGTCCAGCATGAAAAGATAAAATACGGTAAAAAGGCGACGCAGCATCTTCTCGAGTCTTATCTGTTGGTTAGGGTATTCTCCAGTGGCGTATCCTGGTAGTTTGGTTGTGATACATAACTAAGTATCGATACCTACCGATACTTACCGAAAAAGTATCGATACTCTCACGTATCGGTATCGAAAGGTTTACACAACATTTTTTAGGAATAACACTCAAGAAAGTGCTTTTATTACTTTTTGCCGGTGGCATATTTAAACTTAAACAAAACACAGTTACTAATTAATTACTTTTACCATACGAAATTAGTAGAACAGAGGTTATGTTCAATGTAAAAATAAAAGAAGCGCCGGCTTCAGGTTCGATCCGATGTTGCCAAATATGATATTTGCCCATGCTTGAGATTTTAAGTAGTACATACAAGATAACCAATAATATAAAAAAAATTGCACCGGAACGTGAAGAAGTGCTAAACTCGTTGCCGATACACCTTGTAGAGCCGATCTAATTTTGTAAATGACAAAAATTTTTAAAAAAATTTTAAAAAAATTTAAAAAAAAATTCACCCGAGCCCGGCATTGAACCTACAAGATATCGGTTCATTAGCGGATAATGAAGGAAAACCGGCAAACGTGTTACTAGTGCATCATATTGTCACGGGATCTTAACTAAAATACTAAAACCCTGGCTTCATAATTAATTCTGCAGCAATACTTTTATTAAAATAAAATGAATATTTATATTTACAAGAATTCAAACGAGGCCTTACCTATTAATTCCTAAAGTCAAAGCAAAAGTGACGTCTCTCTCTCATCACATCCATCAGGTCGACCACTTCCCCTGCCAGCGGCCCGATAGTGCGACGCGCGACGACGCCTCGTCGCTACCGGACTTCAAGAAGGAGGAAGGGTGTTTCCCGGGATCAATGGAAAAAACAATTTGGTGACACTTCCCCCCCCCCCCACGGAAAACAAAAATCCGAAGGATTTTTGTGACTGAGTTCCCTAATCTATCTCTAATACAAACAATCTCGTTTGAGTTTAATAAAAAAATTTCAATATACAATTTAAAAAGCTGCAGTTTTTTTTCTCATGTTTTCTTCCTCCTGGCGGATCTTCCTCCCTCCTAGTCGGATGGTTCCTTGGCAGTTCTGGCTCTTGTCTTCCTGAGGCGGGTCTTCCTTCCTCCTGTTCGATTTGTTCCTTTGTGTGGTCCCCCGATGTTGCGGTCCCTAGGTTGGCTTGTCCCCCGCTGGTACCGTCAGTGGTCCGCTGGCCTGGCAGGTCGTCGCCGCTCCCCAGGTTGCGGTCCCAAGGTGTTGTGGTCCCAAGGTGTTGTGGTCCCCATGTGTTGTGGTCCCAAGTTGTACATGAAAAAGAAACAAACAGGGAGTTAGACGCTACAAAAACTATTTACACAATTTATTTACAATTTTATATACAGTGAAGCAGTGATTTCTTTCCCGTCCATTTTCTGTGTTTGGCCCCCGTGGCCACCCAGCACGACCGTGCTCGGAACAATTACCTTTCTTTCCGAAATTTTTCGTCGCTTAAAAACTTTTTAATTTTTCAAAATTTTCAATTTTCCAAAATTTTCCGCAAATTACTTATTTCTCCCCCTCCCCTACCGGAAAAAATACGATTAATTAGAGGCTTTACCCATTACTTTTTATCCCTTATACACAAAAACAAAAATAACGACACAGCATCATTGAACATTGCCAGATTATACGTGTTGATCAGGCACGCTTTCAAGCAACGCTCAACTGCACAGAGCCTCGTGCAACTGTTCACGATCTCTCTTACTTTTCTCTCTCTTAACACAAACGTTTAATTTTTCACTCTCTATATTCCTTTAACACCGTTTACTACCTTTTACCTCTTTATTAGTTGGGGGAAAAAATTTAAAATACCTTTTATTTATTTTACTACCTATTTTCACTAGTGGCTTTTATATAACAACAAAAAAATATATGCATTGTTCCTACTACTCTTCAAAATTATATGGTCCGTGGTACGGGGCCAATCTATATACATGGACTGTTTCCTGTTTAGCTCTTGCTCCTTCACCTCTCTGGATAATGTAATTTACTGACGATGCTTTTCTTACAACTACAAATGGCCCGTGATACCTGCACTGCAGTTTGTCACTTTTTCCTTTCTTTCTAATGTAAACTCTAAGTTTGACTTTGTCTCCTGTTTCATATGTCACTTTTTTGTGGTTACTGTCATATCGGGTTTTGTCCTTTTTCTGTTTCTCAGTAATATTTCTTTTTGCTTCCTGTCTGTGTTTCTCTATATTCGGGTTCGGAATAAGCATAGTGGCTGATTTTAAAAACATGGCGTCCGGTATGAGCTGTGGGTTTCTCCCAAAAACTAAATAAAATGGCGAAAACTGCGTTGTGTCCTGTTTGCTGGAATTGTAGGCAAATGTTACCATTGGTAGGTATTTATCCCAGTCATCCTGTGACGTAGACACATACAGGCTGAGCATATCTGCTACTGTTTTGTTGAAACGTTCGGTTAGCCCATTAGTCTGCGGGTGGTATGACGTAGTATATACGTTTTCTGAGCCCATATTTTGCACCATTTTTGTTACCATTTCTGACCTAAAAACTTGACCTCTGTCACTCAATATTTTCTTTGGTCCTCCATGGATGCTTATTACTTGGTCCACCAGAAACGATGCTATCTCTTCTGCTTTTGCACTAGGTATTGCTTTGGTTATGGCATAACGGGTCACATAATCTGTACAAACAACTATATTATTATTTTGACTTTTTGTTTTTGTTAGGGGTCCTAAAATATCTATCCCTATCATTTCGAAAGGCCGCAAATCATCAATCTTTATTGGTTGCAGATCACCTGCTGGTTTTTCATTGTTTGGCCCTTTTCTCGTCTGACAATCAGGACATCCCCTAATAAATTTCTTAACGTCAAGATGCATTTTATCCCAATAATAGCGTGTGTTTATTCTGTCGTACGTTCTTGCATAACCTAGGTGTCCGTACAATGGCTCACAATGCAGCTGTTGCATCAGTTGTGCTTTTAGTCCTTGAGGGATTACCAACTTGTCCTCCTGGTGTGCCACAGCCGACTTTTTATATAGCACACCATCTCTGAGAGTAAAATTTTTTATTTATTTATTTATTTATTTATTTATTTATTTATTTACAAACTCAACAGGCATATAGCCCAATTACAGAGTAGGAAGGTTTCAACAGAAATAAATATATGTACTATTAGGTGAGCTAATCATTCACAAAGAGAAGATCCTTTAATATAGTGGTTAATTCAGATTTGCTAATGTTAAATATATCACATTCCAGACGTATATCATTAACATGCCTACACATTACATTTATTGGTGCATTTCGGAAACTATTTGTACGGTAGGGATCCACATATAAAGTAGGTGGATTTCGTGTTCTATGTGATGGTGCATAAAAATTTAATTTTGACAACAGTGATGGATCATCAATCTTATTATGAAGCAAGTTATAAAAAAACATCACAGAATTAAAAACTCTTCTCTTTTCCAAACTATACAGATTGTATTTAATTCTGAAAAAAGTGTTTGAGATATGCCGATCATATTGTCCTGTATTTTTAAAATTTAAATATCGTAAGAATTTATTTTGTACTCTTTTTATTGTGTATTTATGAGTACCATATATGGGACTCCATATGATGGCTGCATATTCCAAAATACTCCTAATATATGCAACATAAAGCCTTCCAATACAATGAACGTTTGTAAAATGCCTACAGTTTCTGACTATGAAGCCATACATTTTAAGAGCCCTGTTGGAAACATATTCAATATGGTTTTTAAATGTAAATTGGCTATCGAATATAACACCTAGGTCTCGCATTTCTCCCGATCTGGCCATGTCGGTCCCACAAATACTATAATTAAAAATTACCGGATCCCTCTTCCGAGTATAGGTAACACTAAAACATTTATCAATATTAAAACCCATTTGATTAACAACCGACCACTGTGTTACTCTATCTATATCTTCCTGAAGTAAGATACAGTCTTGTTCATTATTTACATTAAAATACAGCTTCATATCATCTGCAGACATCAAAATATTACAATTTTTCACAGTACTAATGAGACTGTTGATAAAAAGAAGAAACAGCAAAGGGCCAAGATTGGATCCCTGAGGAACACCAGATGTAGCCAGATATGACTCCGAGGTAAACCCCCTAACAGTCACTCTCTGACTACGATCACATAAGTAGAATGACATAAATTTTACAAGTTTATCATGAAATCCGTATTCATTTTTCATTTTATCTATAAGAACCATGTGTGACACCGTATCAAATGCTTTAGCAAAATCTGTATAGATAACGTCAACTTGCAACTTGTTGTCTAAGGCTTCTGAAATACTTTGAGTAATACTACATAAATTAGTTATGGTAGAGCGCCCCTTCATGAAACCGTGTTGAAAAATAGATATATTTTTTGAAATGGAGGCATAGAGATATTTGTAAATAATTGATTCAAAGACTTTAGCAGGAGCAGACAGTATTGCTATTGGTCTATAATTTGCTATATCAGACTTGTCTCCCTTTTTGAAAACAGGGCAGATCTTGACTTCCTTCCATTTATCAGGGAATATTGATGTTTTTAGCGCGAGGTTGTATAATAATCTTAAAGGTTCCGCCAAGAAACCTATTAGTCCATTGATAACATAGGGCGGTATATTGTCAGGACCAATTGCTTTATTTGCTTTT
Source organism: Philopedon plagiatum (assembly GCA_963971165.1). NCBI lineage: Eukaryota > Metazoa > Arthropoda > Insecta > Coleoptera > Curculionidae > Philopedon > Philopedon plagiatum. The sequence continues at coordinate 57,493,321 of OZ020197.1, forward strand.
AGCTCTTTAACAGCATTACATATGTCTTCATACCGTACAGCCCCAAGAGTCACAGCCTCAGACAACACTTTATCTTCCATTTCACAGACATGTGAATCATAATTTCGATATACAGATCTAAAATATGAGGAAAATGCATTTGCAATCAACTGACCGTCAGAATAATTTTTATCTTCCAAAAACATGTTTTTCGGTACAGACACAGACTCTTTTTTATTTTTCATGAATTGCCAGAATGACCTGGAATCACTATTTATATTTTCTTCTATTTTTTGAATAATAATATACTGGTTATAAGCTAATTTTATGTCATTCTTAAGTAGTGTCCTTAGTAGAAAAAATTGATTTTTAATTTCTATATTTCCCGTTTTTTTGCTTTTTATTCTAAGTTTCTCTTTCTTTTTAATGTTATTAATGATATTTTTATTAAACCAAACAGGATATTGTTTATTCCACTGACATTTTGGCACACATATATTAAAAATTTCATATATTTTTTGATAAAAATGATCTACTGCTAAATTAACGTTTGTATATGAATCCAAGTCATTCCAATCCATTACCTGAAACAACTGATATAATGCCTCGTAGTTAGCTTTTCTAAAATTAAACTTAGTAATATTATTTGAATGTAGGTCTTTCTGTTTTGGTTCTTTTAAGAAAGAGTTAATTTCAAGAGTTGGATGATATCTGACTTCGCTTACGAAACTGAATGTACTTCTCGTAACACTGCACTTCATATTGGTAATTACAAGGTCTAAGATTCTATCATCATCATTAGTCACCCGATTAATCTGATCACAGTCAAAAAAACTTAAAAAATTAATTAAAGATTCTACCAGGTTATCATGAATATTACTATTAATGTAGTAATTATTAAGCTGCAGAATGTTAAAGTCACCTAATAAAATAAAATTATTTCCAAGCAGGAAATGCAAGTTCTCTAGAAGTGCATAAAAATCATCTCTAACTGACAGAGGGCATCCATAAGCTATGTAGGTAGAAAGTATGTAAATGTAAGAATGATCGTTTATGTAAACTTTAACACAAATCACATCAATCTCGGGAGCATTAAACTCAAGTGGCATTACACAGCACTTATACTTGTCTTTAACCGCCAGAAGCACTCCACCGCCACGCATATCATCGTGTCTATTTCTGTTCCTGTGCTGCACAAAACAGCTTGGTAGCACTTCGTTTTCATATACCCCATTTGAAAGCCACGTTTCTGACAAAGCTATTATATCATATTCGTCTTCAGTAAGACACACTGTGTTGTAGATTTCGTGTACTTTAGTATTTAACCCTTGGACGTTCTGGTAAATAATGGTCAATTTTTGATCAACTGCGGCATGTGTATTTGATGAGCCAGGGGTGTTATTTGGTCGGATGTTTCAGTTATTACAGGATTATTTATTAGCTGGATATGTTTACCCTGCACCTTCTTCATAAAAAAGACTCTGAGTAATTAATATTACTTCGATACATTCTAAGTTTTTTGATATAAACGGGACATTGTGTATCACGGGCACTATGGTGATTTACTTCTGGGTCATACTTCATTTTTGTGCAGTTCGGACATTTATACACTTCTCTGTCCCAATCTTTGCTAGAATGTTCTTCACCACACTTAGGACAGCATTGTTTTTCTTTACAGTACTTAGCTACGTGTCCAAAACCCGAGCATTGAAAACATATTGCTAGATTAAAGTGCTCTGAGACATATACTTTAAGGAGGTCAAAATTGATCTTTTCTTTTTTTAGAAACCATTTAGCAATTTCTGGAGGTGCCTGCAAAATCCAATTCTCCTTATTTGGATTTCTACATTGTTTTTTTGTCACAATAGTAATCTTTCCCATGACAGCGTATCCCAGTTCATCTTCAATTTCCTTATTTAATCGAATAATTTCTGTTAAAAAATCCTCATGTGTTAATCCTTTCTCTATACCTGAGATCATAAACATTGGGTTAGTGTCTTGTGTCTCTTTCATTTTAATATGGTTTTTATTTTTAAGTGTAATTTTCAGTTTTTCTTGCTGTTCCTTGGTATGACTTTCAAGCACAAAGGCTCCATTATTTAAATGCCGAATACTTTTAAAGCCTCCATCCGTCACTTTAGAAGATATTTCTTGTTTAAATTGCTGACTGGCTTTTTTGGCGTCATTTATGTTTTCTATTGAAATGACGGTTTCCAATTTTTTGCTTATTTTTGGTGTTGACCACATTTCCGTTTCAGGTTTTGTTTGATTACGTTCTTTCGTTTTTTCAGCGCTTACTGTGGCATACGTTCTGGGCTTTGCTTTATTTTCCTGGGTGCCTTTTATTTCATCTTGCTTTTTATCGTAACTGCTTCCCCGATATCTTAAAGTCAGATTTTCTTTTTCTAGGATTCCGATCTTATGGATTAATAAAGTTAGGCATTTGTGGATTTTATTAGCGGATTTTCTTATCGCTTCTTGGTCTTCTTTTAAAAATATATTTCTTTCGGGCTGGTCTGCTGCGCTTTGGATCGTATCCAGTGCTGAGAATACTTCAAAAATTACCGCCCCCGTAGATAATGGGTCTATTTCATTCTGCAGTACCTCCTTTTTACTTTGGGTTTTATTTTCGGTCCGATCAGAATGCACGTCGTCTGATTTATCCCTGTCACATTGCCTTTTCGTATACTTCTCCGATTCCGGAGTAGTATCAGATCTGATTCTTTTTCCGTTTTCGTTTTCCTTTTTTTTTTTTTTGCACGACGTTGCAAATGTGAATTGCCATAATTCGGATCCTGGACTGCCCGTAGTAAGTCTGACACGACGGTATCTTCTTCTTGGAACTCCGTGATGTCCACTAAGGGTAGCAAAAATGTGGGAATTTCATTGGCATCATACTCGTCCTTTAGTGTTGCCTGGAAACAGGGTTGTCTGGAAAGACAGTCTGCGTCTTGATTGCATTTTCCTGATTTGTGGATTATTTCGTAATCAAATTCTTGTAGTTTGCAGCTCCATCTAGCTAATATCCCTGTAACATTTTTGAGATTTTTTAGGTAACACAGTGGCTGGTGATCAGAAAAGATTTTTATGTGTTCTCCCCAAATATAGCTTCTCAGATACGTTAAACTCCACACTATGGCTAGACCTTCTTTTTCTCCTACTCCATAATTTTTTTCGGCCTTGGTGAGCGTTCTGGACACATAGCAAATGGGATGCATTTCCTCGTTCATTTTTTTGTAAGAGTACTGCTGCTATCCCTTGATCTGATGCGTCTACATGTAGCTCTTTTTCTGCGTTGGGAAGGTAGTGTGTTAATACTGGAGGTGATTCTAATTTTCCTTTTAAAATCTCGAAAGCTTCTTCTTGAGCTGATGTCCACCAAAATGGTGTATCTTTCTTCAGCAAATCGTATAACGGCCTGGCAATAACACTAAATTTTTCAATAAATTTTCAATAGTAGTTGGCGAGTCCTAGAAAACTTTGAAGTGTTTTTTTATTTCTTGGAATTGCAAAATGGTGTACTGCTTCAAGTTTTGAAGAATCTGGAAGAATACCTCGCTCACTAATGGTGTGGCCTAGTACTGTTAGTTCTTTATACGCAAACTAGCACTTAGATGGTTTTAGCTTCAGACCAGTTGTTTTTAGTTTTGATAGTACTTTTCTTAGGTTCTCGTTATGTTCTTCCAAATTTTTTCCATAGACTAAGATGTCATCTAAGTACGTCATTGCTCCATTCCACTTCATGTCTCCCAAAATTGCGTCTGCCAACTGCTGAAAAGTGCTTGGTGCTGTTGTAAGACCAAAACTTAGTCGGTTAAATTGGAACAAGCCATCGGTAGTGACGAATGCCGTTTTATGCCTGTCTTTCTCATCAATTTCCACTTGCCAGTACCCTGAAAACATGTCCAACGTAATAAAATATCTAGCTTCTCCCAGGTAGGTCAAAATGTCGTCTATTACTGGCAGAGGATACACATTCTTTATTGTTTTTGCGTTTAATTTTTTATAGTTTACGCAGAACCTCATATCTCCATCTTTTTTGGGAACTAGGACTACTGGACTGGAATGCGGACTTACAGACTTTCTTATCACCTCATTTTCCAACATTTCTTCTACTTGTTTATTAATAATTCTTCGCTCTGTGTGAGACACCCTGTATGGTCTGGAAACCACTGGAACGTCATCGGTCGTCTCACTTCGGTGCTTCACTAAATCCGTTTTTCCTAGGTCGCTGATGCTCCAAGCAAAAGTATCTTCATTCAAAATCTCGAACTAACCTACTTACACTTTGAAAGTCATTTTTACACAAGTCCCTATTTACATTATAACTTTTTATTAAATTATCGTTCGTTAAAGTCACTAAAGTTTCGCTTATATTTTTTATAGAGTCACTATCTGCTTTAAACGCGATGCATGTGCCTGCAAAAAGTTTTTTTTGTCTTTCTACCGTAGTTTTTTATTTCGGCGTACCACATCAAATTATCACTAAAAATTTTATTTATTTGAAGTCAATTTTTTATTAAAAAGTCATAGTTCGGGTTAAAGTTTATTTTATTTTCACCAGTTTTTTTAAAGTTCACTTCGCATTTCATAATGTCTTTCGCAATTACCGTGTCACTACGCAACGTAATTTTCGCATTGTCCGTTCTGCAGTTTTCAATTTCAATAGGCAACTCTTCCCAAAAACAACTATTTACATTACTGATTTGACTATTTACAATTTCTTTATGACTACTACTATCTCCTAACTTCATTGCCAAGGTAACTACTTCATTTTCATCCGTTTTCAAACTAATTTCATTCGCTTTTAAATTTATCGTAGCTTCATGGGCTTTAAGAAATTCTAATCCTAATAAAACGGGTTTGGGTAGGTTTTCTATAACTAACGCTTCTAAGGAAAAGGTACGACCAATAAAACAAACATTTATTTCTGCATAACCAATAATTTTTACCAGCGAACTATTCGCTACTTTAATAAAAGTTATGCCTGTGCCGGGCTTTATTTCATTTTTATTTACATATTTACTATCTACAATATTTTTAACTGACGCAGTGTCTATTATAACCTCAATATTTACATTATTTAAACTTCCTTTTACGGAGAGAACATCAGCTGTTGCTGCTTCCTGCTGATTCTGTTTCTGTTTCTGATTTCCTTTCTGTTTCTGGACAGTGCTTATGTGTGTTAACACTGTCCGTTGGAGTTTTCCGACTGCCGTTGCCGTTGCCAATTTTGATACCTATTTATTTGCTGCTCTGGACGGCGGCCATTTTGTTCTCGACTTGGTTGGGTTGGCGTCCATCTTGTTCTGTGGTTTTCTAAATTTCGCTGTCCCCTGTAGTTTTGGTTATTTCTCTGTTGCGGATTGCTAAAACAAACTCTTGCCTTGTGACCTGGTTTTCCACACTGAAAACATACTGGCCGACTGTCGGTAGTACGTGGCTGCCAGTTTTTAAAATTTCGGTTTTCTCTCATTCTGTCCTGGCTTTGATTTTGCATCGCTTTTCCAATTTCTTCTCTCACAACTTGTGTAATTTCATCCATCAAGTTCGATTTTGCTTTCTCTGGCTGAACCTGCTGACTTGTCCCTGTTACTTTTTCTGACATTGACAGCTGTGCGCAGATTTCCGAAGAATGACTTATTTCTTTTTCCGCGTCGTTTATGGTTTTAACAAGCTCTTGAACTTCTGCAAAATTTTTTGGCTGCCTAAGCTTGATTTGGTAGGCGTATGTGGGTAGTAGACCTTGTTCAAAATGTTCTCTTCTAATTTCGTCCTTCATTTTTGGATCTACTTTCTCGCATAGGTACACCATTTCCCGTAGATAATTCATTACGTTTTCACCTGGCTGCTGTCTTCTATAACGTAATTTTAGCTTCGTTTCGTTGACATACGTGCTAAAGGAAAATTCTTTTTTCAGGTCTTGTACTGTTGCTTTCCAATCGGAACCTGGGTTTCGTATTGCATAAATTTGCAACCAAGTTTGTGCTTGACCCAATAAATATGACGAAAAATAACACAGCTTAAGGTTGTCATCCCAGTTATTAATCAAAGCTGTTTTTTCATAATCTTCCAAAAATACACTTAAATTATCGCAATCCGGATTATACGAACGCGGCGCTACACATTGTGGAACTGCCGGTGTTCTGGTTGGATTTATTAGATTTCCTAACGTGCAATTCAAGGTGTTCGGCATTTTTGAAAAAATATTTGTATCTGATTTTGGGGTTACCTGGTCGTTACTTGGCAATAAAAATAGTGACTCGTTTGAAAATTTTTGAGAAATGGAGCTATTGCTACTGCTATTTTCCGCTGAAATTGACGACTGTATGCTTTCCGGCGAGTTATTCAATACTAATGACCTTCTAACACTCTCTTTACTTTTAGGAGTTGATGACGTTTCAACAATTTTGTCGTTTTCTTTAGTACCGCTTATTCCCTTATTTTCCGCTTTATGTTCACTTTCTGTTACTTTATTTTTATTTCCTGCCTTTTTAGAATGACTTCTTAACACCATTAATTTTTCCATGTAGTAAGAAATGTGCACATTTTAAAAAATAACGCATCCTTAAATATTAAAACCGCGATCAAAAATTTATTTTTAAAACTTTTCCAAACTAGTAAAAAAATACGTAACAATTTTCATACTGCATAACTGGCATAATTTTAATTTTGCTTATTTTTAGAATTCAAACCCAAAAAGGCAGAAGATATTCGTTAAATATAAAGAACTTAAAAACGTTAAAAACAAATTTTAAACAAGTTTCCTATCGGCATTAGTTACTAGAGAAAAACCAATAATTAAAAAATCCAATATGTATTTTACAGAAACCGAAAAATTCTAAATCCTTTAAAAATAAACTAAGTTTATCCATAGAAAACGTACTAAATATGTAACACCAGCCAATAAAATATTTGTTTAAAAACGCCCTAAATAAATTTTGAATATAAAATAATACCGTTAAAAGCATGAAAGATAGTTAACTTAGCACCAGGAATGTGCCTAAAAAACTTTTGGTAAATCCGCAAAAAGCAAATAAAAACGACAACCTTGATCATGACCTTTTTGGAATTTTACCAGCAAATGTTACCTTAATAATTTCATATCTATTTCAAAAATATGTTTTACCATATAAAACAAAATAAAAATCGGTACCTAAGTAGTTTGCGAATTTTGCAAAAATTAATAATGAAACCAAAAAGGCAATTGTTCACGAAAATTATGGCCGCTCTGGCCGAAACACGGCGACCTCCATCAAAATTGTCACGGGATCTTAACGAAAATACTAAAACCCTGGCTTCATAATTAATTCTGCAGCAATACTTTTATTAAAATAAAATGAATATTTATATTTACAAGAATTGAAACGAGGCCTTACCTATTAATTCCTAATACATCGTCGACGGAGAAAAGTGGTTCTGATCAGCTGTAACTCACTTGGCTCGAAAAGTCAAAGCAAAAGTGACGTCTCTCTCTCATCACATCCATCAGGTCGACCACTTCCCCTGCCAGCGGCCCGATAGTGCGACGCGCGACGACGCCTCGTCACTACCGGACTTCAAGCAGGAGGAAGGGTGTTTCCCGGGATCAATGGAAAAAACAATTTGGTGACAATATACTTAAATTTTTGGCAACATCGGATTGGAAACCTGAAGGTAGACGCTAATAAAATAAATAATATGCCCTGCGTTGTGTTTTGGTATTTCCCACAAATCTATTCTCGTTAAGATGCCATAACAACATAAAAGGAATAATAGCCTATAGTGACTCGTGTGACGGGCAAAACAAAAACAAAATATATGTAAATTATTGATGGTTTTGGTTAAAGCTACCCAACTGCAAGAAATCAATCATAAGTTTCTAGAGCCCGGCCACACTTATATGGAGTGCGATCGGTCATTTGGATAAATCGAATAGTGTAAACGAAAAAGTATTTGTCCCAAATGATTGAATATCTGTTATAAAATCTGCTTCTAAACGATTTCGGGTTCATGAGATGACCAAAGAATTTTTTTATTCTTTCTCACTTCTCAACGCATTAATCAGTGATCAAAAAAAGGACAGCGAGAAAGAGAACATCAGTTTTCGACAAATTTCCTATTTTAAGTATACACAAAGTGACGAAACATTCATTCCAATTTAAATCAATACTCAATGAAGATTTTCCTTTCCCATGGGTAAATGTCTTTGTTTAGGAAATGGTCGACCAACCAACGATCTGCAAAAGGTATTTTGTTGTGCCTTAAATGAAAATCCTGCTAAAATTGGTTTGGAAAAATGGAAGAATTTGCTATCCCTGCTGGAGTACATGCCACCTAGACAGCATCAGCTTTACAAAACAATCCTTTATGAAAACAAAAAAAAACTCTACTAATAAAAATAATAAGCGAAAAGACGTAGGTACTCTAATGATATTTCCTCCACGTCAAAAGTTACTATCCGTCACGATTCTTCTGACTCGGAAATTGACATGGACGACAGTGAACTTACAAGTTCTGATTACGAAAATAATAAGTAATATTCTTTTATATTTTGTTTTTTTTTAATAATACGTGTTTTGTGGGCATCGTTTTTGTTTTCTTTATTTAGAAATAAAAGGATACAGGTGCAATTTTTTTGTTTAAAAAAGAATTCGTGCAATATATTTTTCTCATTCCATTCTAACCTCCAATAAACGCTAAATACATTAAACTATTTTTATTAACTTCTATCCAGACTTTTTTTTAACCAGTTAACTTTAAGCTCTATTATCATAAGACAATTAACCCCTTCAATATAAGTAATTACTTAATTACACCTCTCAAAAATGAACGATTCCCAATTCTCAGATGCAAATTAAGTATTTGTGTCATTTAGCTTAGATTTCCTATATATTTTACGAAACAATGTAAAAACGTGTAAACCACGCTCTAATTTTTCTTTTGTATTGGAAAAATTTATTATCACTACTATCCATTTCTAAAGTTTTGACCCCTCAGTCTGAGGGTCAATAACAAAAAAAAACACGGGGCAGAATATACTGAAAAAATTACAGCTTGTTAGGACGTTATCCAAGAGTTTCTTCCAAAAAGTGTATTGTTGTATTGTAAACGATATTGAACTTATTCATAATCAATTAGAAAAAAACAACGATTTTATTGCGTTAATAAACGATTTTCTCATGTCTATAACACAGCACCACAAAAAAAATTGAAATTATTTTCTCCGATATCTGAGGAGGTGCACTTTATGTTTTTGGGGATGCTGAATCCGAGTCCGGGGTCCGTTTAACCCCATCACTTCAGGGTCAAGGGCATCTGAAGGTCAACGTGCGGAATGACTATTAAGAAATCTGGAAAAATGTATATATATATATTTTCGGGGTCGCTAAATCTGAATCTGGGGTTCTCTTAACCTTGAAGTGTCAGAATCAAGGTCAAAACCCTAAAATTTGATGATATGATCATTTTGACCCCGGATTCTTGAAGAGCAGAAAATTTTACGTCCGAATATGTATTGACTTTTTTTTAGAACAGACCTTTGTAGGTCACGTGATGGTCATCCAAAATCAAATCCATTTGCCAGCTTTTGGCTGTAAATTGAGATCTTGGGTCTTTGATGAGTTGATATTTTTCGGGTCATTGATCACGATTCTGGTATTCATTTGAGCCAATCACGTCGTAATATAACGATATGCTATTTTCTTACTCCGAATTCTGAAAGAGCGAAAAATTTCATCCGTGTGTTTGCATCCAGGGCACCTATGGGTTCTACTACTTGTAGCTTAATACTCTGGTGAGGCCAAGGTAGCCACCTCAACAGAGCTGCGGTCACTGGATGACGACGCCTCCGGGCGCGCTTTCCCACCCTGACCAGCCGCCGATACTGGGGTTCCATCCCCCTGCATCGTAAATGTTTCCGTTGTGTTTGCCACGACGGCATACGCGTTCTGTTCCAGGGACTTTGCCGGATAGCGGAACATCTCCGTTGCCCGCCGTCACCACGGGGAGGTCCCCTGGATGCAAACACACGGATGAAATTTTTCGCTCTTTCAGAATCCGGAGTAAGAAAATATTATATCGGTATATTACGACATGATTGGCTCAAATGAATCCCAGAATCGTGATCAACGACCCGAAAAATATCAACTCATCAAAGACCCAAGATCTCAATTTACAGCCAAAAGCTGGCAAATGGATTTGATTTTGGATGACCATCACGTGACCTACAAAGGTCTGTTCTAAAAAAAAGTCAATACATATTCGGACGTAAAATTTTCTGCTCTTCAAGAATCCGGGGTCAAAATGATCATATCAGCAAATTTGAGGGTTTTGACCTTTATCTGACCTTGATTCTGACACTTCAAGGTCAAGAGAACCCCTGATCCAGATTTAGCGACCCCGAACACACATATATATATATATATATATATATATATATATATATATATATATATATATATATATATATATATATATATAATATATATATATATATATATATATATATATATATATATATATATATATATATATATATATATATATACATTTTTCCAGATTTTTTAATAGTCATTCCGCACTTTGACCTTCAGATGCCCTTGACCCTGACGTGATGGGGTTAAACGGACCCCGGATTCGGATTCAGCAACCCCAAAAACATAAAGTGCACCTCCTCAGATATCGGGGAAATTAATTTCAATTTTTTTGTGAGGCTGTGTAATATATTGGTTAATTTTTTCCCTATTTAAATGCAATTTTGAAGGTAGATAGAAAAATATCTATACTTTCGCAAGAGATTGGTAGTATGTGTCTGAAATTGCATTTTTTTTTTTTTAATGATGTTTTTGTATCAGCTGTACTGTGGACAATTTAAAACCTTAAACAAATCTTTATATACACTCGTAGACGTATTTATTATTATACAAATGTATTTTATTACACACCTTTAGTTCTTGTAAAAATTGTAATAAAAATTAAAAGCGACCTAGAGATGAAAAGTGTTAAACGCCTTTACCGACATAAACACAGTACGGTGGCGTCGTTGTAAAGGTCACGCTTATCGGTATGTAGTCCGTAGGTCCATGCATTTTTATTTGTGTAGAATTTAATCTATTTGTTATGTATTGAAAAGATTTGTAAAATAATATTACTTATGTGATTGTGGTTGTTTATATCTACGTATTGTTGATTTAAATTTTTGGTTTTAGTGGTAGATAGTAATTTGAAATTATTATTGTTTTCACACGATTTTTAAGATTATCTTGTTCGAATTTATATAAATACCTGATGTAATCTGAACCAAAAATACGGTACCAAACTACAGTCTAATAAGTTAAAATGTCTCGTCAGTGCAACGAACAAATGAAAAAGATTATATTAAAAGTCAGAGCGTACTTTCAACAAGAGAAAGACAACGGTTTGGAAAATATTTTGATTGAGCAAGTGGTTAAAAGAACAGCAGATTGCCTGGGTATTAGTGAAAGCACCGTTAAACGTGCTACTGCGGAAGAAAAAAGTTCCGGTATTATTATACCATCAAAAGGGAGAAGTGGAAGGCCCCGACTGGAATGTGATGAGATTTTGCAGGGCGTCATAAGGAGAACAATATTAAATTTTCACCTGGAGCGCCGGTTTCCTTCTATAAAAGAAGTTTACCAGAAATTGAAAGATGTCGATTATTTACCAGAATTTTCAGAAATGACTTTGTACCAGTGGATTAAAGAACTTGGGTTTTCCTATAAAAAACTAATTAATAAACCACTTTTAATGGAACAAAACACAATTACTGCCAGAAGAGCGGAATTCTTATACGCCATAAAGAGATATCGTGAAGATTCTTGGCAAATCTTTTATACAGATGAAACATGGTGCGGTGCAAATCATTCAAGGAAGTTTGACTGGGTTGAAATAGTTAATCCCACAAAACGGGATAATTTTGATGAATACAGAGGTGGTATACAGGAAACTAATGGCTTTAGAGGTGTAATAAAACGGCCATTAGGATCAGGACAACGGGTTATTATCTTACATATTGGTAGTAAAAATGGGTTTTTGGATGGCTGCCTGAAGTGTTTCGTTAGGAAAAAAAGTGCGGCGTCAGTGGATTACCATAACGAGATGAATAAGCAACATTACGAAGAATGGTTTAGAACAGTGCTTTCCGTAATACCTGACAAATCAGTAATCGTAATTGACCAAGCACCGTATCATACAATGTTGGATCCTAATTTTCGAAATCCTACCACTGCCTGGATAAAACAAAAAATAATAGAATAGATGTCCCAGCGAAAAGCAACATTGCCTTTAGACCTATGCAAGAACTATCACTTTCCAAAAACGTATCTTTTAGATACAATTGCAAAGGAGTTACGTAATGATAATGTAAAGCTTCTATGGTTGCCAGTTGCACACTGTGAATTCAACGCAATTGAATTAATTTGGGCATATGTGAAAAAAAGTGGCAAAATTGAATAGGTACTACGTTTAAAATCACAAATGTACTAAATTTTTGTCTTGAAACGATGCAGAACGTGCCAAATTCTGTTTGGGAAAATTGCATTGGACACGCTAATAAAAAGACCACTTAGTTGATGTTGTTGTAGAACCATTAAAATTTAGATGAAGATGATGATTCAAATGAAGACTTTAGTAATGATGAAGAAGGAGAAAATGATCCATAAGTGTAGATATTCTTCGGTAAACAAGAGTGGTGTAATCCAATCAGGTTATTTTTAGTTTTAGGTTTAAATAAATTTTGTCATGGCTTTGTACCTTAAAAGTTAAATCAGATGTGATTCTACGTAAACAGGCCACTTTCACATATTTCTTTTTTTATTAAGCAAAGGCAAATGCAGACAAACTTAACACAGCATTTGTTACAATTTTCCAAATATGCGAATCATAAAAATAGGGGAACATCAAAAATATTGTTTTTCTTTTAGGTGAATTATAAATAACTAATGCTAATTGGTCCATTTACGTTACTCACTTTGAAGTAATATTTTTAAATTACTATTGTTCTACTACACAGTCACGTTTTGCCTATTTTATAGATCTTAATGAAGCAATAGAAAATCGTTAAATACAAATAAATGTAAATATTTACCAATGCATATACTTATTTTTTCTTAATTATACCAGTTACCTACTTTATCATATAAAGCACAAAAAAACCTTCACTATATTGCATTACTTTAATGATTATTACCTTAACACCCATACTATTGCACCTTCGACGCCCCGCTCCATCCCGCAAGCTCAATGCTGCTATCCTTTACACAAATTAATTGTTTGTATTTAGGTTTATGACAACTGCCAAAACAAAATTTTCGTTAAACGTAAAGTTACATCTCTTTATATGTAATACAAAAAAACAAAAATTTTTGCTGTAAGATTACTGGTAGTAATTACATGACCACAATCATTTTTTGACTATTACTACCAAACCTAAGAAAAAAAAATATAAATAATATTTTTTGGGAATAAAGTAAGGTTCACTTTATCGCCTGTAAAAAAATTAGTTAGGCCTGGGAGTACCAGTAAGGCACAATAAATTTTTAAACTTGAGTAATTGATGAAATAGGGAAAAAATGGTGACAATTTTACAATTACCTTCCCATTAGAAAAGCACCAAGGCATCTACGGTTACAAAGTTTTACATGTGTAATAGAGACAAGTAACTTTACCGAAATATGTGAAAATTATATTTTTTAAAATTGTACTTTTTACTTTACAAGCTTCCAAACTGAGGGGTCAAAACTTTAGAAATGTATAGTAGATAAGTTTTAGATAGATAATATATTTAATATATAAAAATTCTCAAATCTATGTTGCTTTCGCCTGTCGAAAATTAAGTATCTATGTATATTGAATAACTTGGTCAACGATCGGGTAAATCAAAGTCAGTATTATACTGGAATATATTGCAAATAATTCAAACTATGTAGCTATTTAAAAAAAGTGAAGTAAAGAAAATGATCATTCAATCTGAAATTAATTTATGATAAAATCAAGTTTAACTTTGTATTGTTGTCACCTTCATAAGACAAATATCAGGCATTAATCGTAAGCTTTTGCTATTGATTACAAGGTTCCTACAATGCTGGCCGTGAACAAAATTTTTAGATTTTTCGCAACTAAAGCATTTATTCTTGAAGATTTGAAAGATTGTAAGATTTAAAATATTGTATAGGTGTTGAGAGTCTGGCGTTAAAATTATTTGATATTTTGATCTTTAGCTGAAACTTCCTAATATTATTGTGATCTGTTTTCCTATATTAACAAAATTAGTAAATATAGAAAAGTTTATGAAATGTTTTAATATGGCTACTCCTTATCTAGAAATTTGAACATATCCTTGAAAAATTCGCTTATGATTTATATGGTACTTAATTTATGCAACTTCCTTAGAATGGATCCGAGCTAAGGGGGAGCCTAGCATTTAGCTAATCCGAATGTATTTTTAACAACGTAAATTTCTTTGCATTTTTACAAATTTTGGCCAATTTCTTTCACAAGTAATTGCTGTGTTCCTTTCCAAATTTCCAACTGAAATATAACTCACTGGGAGTGAAGTTAATAAAATTTTTGCATCTGTTCCGCCCTCTACACCATCTAAGTGTAATTGCTATTTAACTGAAATTAATATGATAAAGATGATGTTACGCCGATATAGATATAGATATAGCGTTGTGAAAACTACACACATTAATATAAATATGTGAACGAGAATCGAAAAAGATATCAGAAAGATATTAGAATGACGATGTAAAAGAACTTATTTGCTCAATCAATAAATTTTTATATGATGAGAAACACCAAATTTAAATTTTAGCTGACTTCTGATGACCTTCCATGGAAAATGTGTCCCCAAGACCCCAACGACACCAACGTAACTTTACCAGAATGCGAAAAATCTTCGGCAACAGCGTACTTCTGGTACCGAATTACGCTAGATGCCAGCCCTTCAATAGATGAGCCAGGTGAACCAAAATGGTGGATTGTTTTATGTTTGCTGCTAGCATGGATAGTTGTGTTCTTTATTGTCATGAAGGGTATCCAGAGTTCAGGAAAGGTAGGTAGTAGAAAGCTAATACTCGTAATAACCGAATATTTTTAAATAGCTGTGTGAAATATGTTGTGAGTTTGCGAAACTGCGAAAGTAAACAATATTCTTCCAAGTTACATAAATTTTTTTCAGAACTAGGTATTATTGCGACTATGCAATATTTGTCTGATATTTTAATTGCAATTATTGAATTGCCCTTTATAAAAGTGTTTAAATTAAATTTATCTATCAAATTCTTAAAAATTGACTTTCAAGACGAATTTTCATAGGTAATATCCCGAATGCATGGCAAACTGCCGATAATTTTTTAAAAGCACGAGAGCGCTCGAATGTTTTTTTAAAATTGGGCAATTTGCTAATGCAAGAGGGTTATTAGCCTGGCTGTTTTCTAAAAAAATATATAATATTTTATTATCATGCAAAAATTTGACGTATTTTTGATTTCTAGTATCAAAATTAAATACCATTAATTTGTGCTAGTGCACGATATCGATAAATTGCACTAGTGCGCTAGTGCAAACTATCTCTGTCATTTGTTTCCTATTGGTTCAGAATTGCCAAATGCATCATTTTCATTGGTTAATATTTTTTGAAGAAAATAGTCATTCTAATTTGAGAATATTGTGATTATTTAAGTTCCTGTGATATTTTTTCCAGCTAATGATGTGAAAATACTATACAAGTCAATAAAAAGAAGTTTGCTAATTTGACACTACTATTTTGTGGAATTTAAAGAAAAAAATAGTTCATGGCGTCAAGGAACAAATTTTTTTACAGCAGTACTGTAACTTAAACCTTAACCATCTACGTTTAAGAAACTCATAGTTATAGTCGTCAGAAGTATATCTTTACTGTATGTAAATACAGTTGCCAACACAAAAATAGAACTTTGTTTAAACCACGACTGTACATGTCTGATTGTTGATAAATATTGGGACAATTTGTTAAGAGCTTAAGAAAATTCGTAAAATTTACAATATTAACCCAATAAAGGCTACCGTATGATATATCATAAATAATATGTAGGTTATGTACACTTTAAAAGCCACGTGGCTGTGACCGGTAGCAAAATATTAAGATTCTATTAGTAACGTTAACAAATATAGTGTCCTAAAAGTGAGAAAAGAAAATATTACAGCAGGTTTTTGTACAAGGAAGTGTACTTTGAGCTGTTTTAGAAAACGCTTTGTTTCAACCAGAAGAAAAGTTTTCATTTGTTAAATTGTTTTATATATTCTTATAAAGGGTATAAAATGGCATAGGTATAGGTATTTTTCTATATAATAAAAGAGACTACAGTCAAAATTATTTTATGTATGTTTTATCATACGATAGGCATAAACAGGTATAAGGTATGAGTGGTTCCATACTTTTCTTTTCAGAAAGAAATTGTATGATCCATCAAATCAAAGTTATACGGAAGAACTTTTAAACTATTTGGAGCAGATTGAGTCAGATGATGAAGAATATGCCCCAATAAAAAACTGTAGTCATATGGATATGGTGTTACTTCCACCACTAGATGGTCAAGACAGCGACGTAGATGATGCCCCAAGTGATGACGAGGAAATATACGGTATTCGTTCTATCGGAAAAGGAGTTTTAAAGCAACCAATGGAAGTTTTGACTGTTAAGAAAAATGGTGAAACTGAAAATGTAGCTCCTGTACCAGCGGAAAGAGACCACGCTGAGCCAGAAACGTCCAAAACACAAGATGATTTGCAAAATGATGACGCCAGCGATGAAGAGGATAATATTCCTCTTGCGAAGAGATTTAAAATAGGTAAAAATATAGTAAAAATTGTTTTGGTAAAGATCAAAGTAACAAGGAGAAATCGATCTAGATAGAAAAAGAATTGACAGATAGGGAAGTAAGAACCAAGATTAGAAAAACTTCTGAGCCCATGCACAATCGTACAAAAAAATCCAGACGAAATTTTAAATCCCACAGACTTATTCAAACTATTTTTTCCCGATGACGCAGTTTATATGTGACGAAACCCAGAAGTATGCAATATTTAAGGGTAATCATAATTTTTCTATTTCTACAGAGGAAATGTATGTTTATTTTGGAATTCTTTTGCTCTCAGGATATACAAGGATGCCATATAGAAGATGCTATTGGGAAACGAAACCCGATACATATAATGCACTTATAAGTAATAGCATGTCCCGAGACAGACAATTCATCGATACCTACATTTCAACAACACAAAAATTGATCCAAACTATCGAACCTATACAATACAACCTTTGCTAGATAGAGTAAACTGATAACACAAAAATTGATCCAAACTATCGAACCTATACAATACAACCTTTGCTAGATAGAGTAAACTGTGTTTCACAGGAATTAGGTGAACCACTATCGTCTTCATTTTCGCTAGATGAAGCCATGGAGCCTTATTTTGGTCTACACAGCATGAAACAGTTTATCAGAGGGAAGCCAATCCGCTATGGGTTTAAATTTTGATGCCTAACCTCTTCCGAAGGATATATCTTTAAATTTACTCCCTACTGTGGCGCAGGTGATAAGACAGAAGGTAAAACTCTAGGGTCAAGTGTGACAGAAAAATTATGTGTCGACTATCTACCAAATGATGCTACAGTTTACCTAGACAATTTTTTCAATTCTTTGCCTCTCCTTAGGCAGCTAAAAACCCATCATGTGAACTGGATTGGGACTATAAGATCAGATCGTATAGAAAAAGCACCAATGAAAGATCTAAAAAAGGATAAACGAGTTGCCTATCATGTTTTGCAAGAAACTAATGATGGGATAACCCTTACTAGATGGAATGGTAACAATCAAGTAACAATGGCAACTAATATTGAAAATAATGAGCGGTGTCTCACTAAAGGAAAATGCAAGCACTGGTCTAAACAGTTCAGAAGACATATTGACATGTGACGTGAACCAACCAACAGTAATAGATTTTTATAATCAAGGAATGGGAGGAGTTGATCTCTTTGTTAAAATGCGCGGCCTTTATCGAATGCGTGTAAGATCCAGAAAATGGTATTGGCCATTCATTCGATTTGGTCTAAATGGCGCAATGGTAAATATGTGGCTTCTTTATCGCTTTGTCTATATGAGTTCTACAGGAGAACTGTTCTTGCCCTTCTTACAGCTCCCCAATATTTAGCTGGCCCAAAGCCAAAATGCAGCAGAAACGTTTTGAAGGAAATTAGATATGACAGGATTGACCATCTCATCGACAAGCAATCAACTCAGAGACGTTGCGCATACTGCGGAAAATGTACCAAATTTTCTTGTATTAAATGTAATATTGGTTTACATCGTGACAAATGTTTTCGCATATATCATACCCCTCCCGTTTAACTACTGAAACCTATTCACAGATTTAAACTTTAACTTTTAAAACGCAACCATTATATAACGTGATAAAATTATATTAAAATTCAGTTGTACTTATTTACGCCAGAAATAGCAACTTATACACCTAACGTATGATATATCATACGGCAAAAAACTATATCACAACTCAAAAACCAGTCTAAAATGATAGTTTCTTAGTGCATTGTATGTGAAAATACGTCCATATATTAAATTTGGGGCGATTCCCAGAAAAAAAAATTACTCAGGCTCTATTGGGTTAATTCTCTAATATTATAACTGACCATGAAAGAAGTCAGGGGTACATATAAATAAATACGTAAAATTGAGAATAATTTCTCTAAACCACCTGAAAATTCCTTATACTATAAGGGTTTGAACAAATCATGGTAAAACAGCTATTCTCCGGGCTATATGCCCCTCCGAGCGCTGGATTACATACCAAAATTTGCCGTATTTTGACTAACACTGTTAGACAACAAAATACTTGGTTTGACTGCAAGAAACTACCAGGAAGAAGGAAACTTTTTCTTTAGTTAGGATGTCGTTACCTGCATACCGGTTTCGAACTCTTAGTTCTCATCAGTACAGGATAAACGAACATACCACCTTCCGAAACAGCATATCCTTAAAGCTAACTCTGTCGAACTGCATAAGCAGTTGTCTAACAGTGTTAGTCAAAATACGGCAAATTTTGGTATGTAATCCAGCGCTCGGAGGGGCATATAGCACGGAGAATAGCTGTTTTACCATGATTTGTTCAAACCCTTATAGTATAAGGAATTTTCAGGTGGTTTAGAGAAATTATTCTCAATTTTACGTATTTAACTGACCATAGTGAACAATTGTAGGAACATGTCGGTATTGCGAAAATGTGTGCCTATAAGTATAAAACGATCTTTCTGCAAAAGAAATATTTGCAAATTTTAAATATTGGTTTATGACGACGGGTTCTCTTTGATTTGCTCAGTGTTGCTTTGGTTTCTATCCCAACTAGAAACCTGAGCAAATCTACAGTTAACACGGCCTGCCATATATTTTAAACAGGGGCGCCGGCAGGGGCGGATCCAGAACTTCGTTGGGAGGGGGGGGGGGGGGGTCATTCAGGGAACAGTAATATATTTTTTCAACTGTTTTATTTTTAAATTTTAGTAATTATATGTATTATTGATGATTGGGGGGGGGGGGGGGTATGAACCCCATGACCCCCTGGATTCGCGCTTGGGCGCGGGTTAGCTACTAACATATTGATTAAAGATACAAATGGTAACCCTGACTGCGACATTTTTAAAGTTAGCTAAAGAAGGAAGTTTAAAATTTAATTACTTCTGTAATATATATAACTATACTTAAGTTGTTGTCCTGCACTTTAGTGTTTTACAACTGTTTTAATAACATATAACGTGATTTTACAAAAATTCGGTTGTTCGTCGGTGAACATATAACTCTGATAAGAGAATGAAACATTTTTTCAGTCAGTTCTAGCACCTTATAACAAAATTTGACAAGTAAAGTGTATTCCTTGGTACAGACCTCAGTTGTTGCAATTTGGAAAAGCGAAAAAATGGCTTTACACAACAGCTTTAATTTAAGCCTAATTGTTTTACATGCAATGACATGCAAAAGAAGTTTGGATCAAGAGTCAGGTGTTGGAAGAGAAATTCACAGAAAAAATTGACCAAATTTACAATCACACTTAGCCAAAGTCGTGAGATCGATGTAACTTGTATCATAGGTATGCAACAGTACTGACGTTGCAGTTTTTCTTCTGACATTTTACAACCCTTTACTTGCAATAATGTTGAAAACAGGAAATACTCTTAATGAGGCACGTCTATATCACTCACGAAATCACATAAACAACTTGTAGGAAATCTGTATGTATTGGCATGATTCGCAAGTTACGACAAGTAACTTCAAGTACTTCTTCATTTCAAGTATATACTAGTTGAAGTATTATCTATTTAACTGCCTATATTTGGGTTGGATATTGAATGCTTGGTTTCGGCACAAACTCGAGATTAATTTAAACAAAATGACCAGTGTGCGGCGTGTCGATCCGATCGAGATGACGCGACGAAAGCAGTTGTTATCCTAACACAGGTTCAACGTCAATGGACTTTAAAGATATTTCAGCACACTTAATTCCAACACATTTTTTTTGTTTCAGGTTGTGTATTTCACTTCTATGTTTCCATATTTAGTGTTGACCATATTTTTCATAGAGGGAATGACACTAGACGGAGCAGGTGCTGGGCTTGCTCACATGTTAAAGCCTAAGGTAAGTAAAATATTGTCACATTTTAATGTGCTGTTAAAAAGATTACATTACATTACATACGTTATATGCAAAAAGCATATTTAGTTATAGTACTGTGGGAAGAAATATAAATTACTAAAATTGGTAATTTTAAAAATAATATCTATATATACATAGTGGTCCAAATATAATGGGACATTAAACAAAAGTGGTTTCTTAGCCTCACAGTATTGCAATTTAGTGAACCTTGGTACGAGTAAGTTGATATTAACAGAGCTTAAATAGGTGTTAAAGTGAGGGTTTAAATTTCGATTCTCTTTAATATTCAAAAAAGGTTTTGACATATTACCGTAAAAATTGGTCCAGAGAAGTTTCTTAGTGTGAGAAAAAATAATCCGGCCTTAATTTTACTGTGGCGGACAGTGGACGCTACTGCGGCACACTCTATATTTTAAAAAGGCTCAACCTTGTTTGGAAGTAGATGAGGGAACTTTTAATGCAAAAATATTATTCAGCTGTCCTTTTAGGAAAAAAATGATATATTTGTTGAATGACGCTTAAGTTAACCGTTTTAGAAATATTTGCCAATTGGGCATCAGATACAGCATATTTTTAACATTAATTTGGGTGTTGTTTTACGATAACAGTCATATTTCAGGCAATGTTCTACCAAACATAACTTCAGGGATAATTAGTATGAGTTTTGCCCAGTTTTGACATTAAATGAATTTTAAGTTTTATCAGTGTTGTTTTTAAGGTTGCCTATTATATCAGTGTACTAGTTATAATTTCTAAGTAAAATCTGACCTTTAAAACAACTCCCGGTTTAACCGGAAGTGATATCAACTTTTCTATTATAATTGGAAACCTATCGTCTTTATTCGATAGTTGAAATTTTCAGAAAATTTCCTTTTCAGTCACGTATCACACATTAGCATTTGTTTTCAAAATGGCTTCCCATTTATCCAATATCTAAGGTGGCCATAAATTCGTTAAAACAGGACAGCTGGTAAATAGTAGGCCATGGAGATGATAAAATTGTTTATTTGAATCTATTTGACAATATCCTATCAACTTGATTCAGGAACATGTATCGATTAGGGCTATTTTATTTAAGTTCGGATTTTTTTAAAATAAAGTGAAATCAATCACAATTTTTTCACAAGAAAACTTCTTTTGTACCGTAAAATTGCTCGCTGAATTTTTTTTTAATGGTGTAACGCATATCAATAATATTGTTTAAAACAACAGTTAAAATTAAAGAAAAAATATTGTTACGGACTTCACAGAAGCTTTAGTTTATGTTCCTGTATTTTGAGATTTTAGGTTTATTTTCTATTATATTCTAATTTAATACATTGCATTGGTTAGTTTTCACGTCTTACGCCCACGAAAGAGGGTCTGGGTCTTTGCACAATATTCGATTCAATTATTTCCTGCATGGAACGCCTATGAATGAACGTCCAAAATATACGACAGTCTTCTTTTTCTTGTTTTAATGCACCTTGTATCCTTCAAAAATATTTTAGAATTCTCCAGGACCAGCAAGAGGGTATATAAAGGATCCAGACCGGCTTTCGTTCTTGAGTTTCTTCTGAGTCTTAGAAAGGTGTTAACTTGTCAGTAAATAGGTTATTGTGACATTGTCAAGAATTAAAGGTTAGAAAACTGAAAGTGTATTCAGTATTTCGACCATCCGGTACAATATTATACCGATATCTAGTAATTTATTTTCTAATATCATCACCAAGAACGCGTTAGCTATGAAAATTATGTCTGTCAAATCTTTGTGACATAAAATATACCTTTTTACTTCTATTTAAAAAAAAAATGCTAGTGGCTGACGTAATTTTCATGGCTTACGCGTTCGTTTTGATGAAATTAAAAAATAGATTGGGGGTTACAAGTTTAGTAACAAATAATTTCAAACAGAATTATTGACATGTGATAAGGACACCATTAGAAAAGGAAATTTAATGAGCAATTTTATGGTCATAAAAAAGAAACAGGTTTCCATTTAAAAAATTGTGCAATTCTATTACATTTTTGAAATTAGAACATTGATAAAATCGCTATAATCGGTACATATTCTTAAAACAAGTTTATCTGATATTATTAAATACACTGAAAATGAACATTTTATCATCTTCATGGCCTGCTATTCACCAGTTGTTTTGTTTTAATAAATTTACAACCATCCTAGACATTGGATGAAAACTGAGCTAAGAGATCATTTTGAAAATAAATCGTAAGGTGTAATATATTGCTGGAAAGAACATTTTCTGGGGAAAAAGATTGGTTTCCATCGCAGACGTCCCAAAATAAAATAGACTGCAGGCTAATGCCAATAGAGCTGTCATTTTAAAAGTGTCGCCATGTTAGGTACAAAAAATTATGGTAACAATGAAGTTTTTCAATCAAAAACAATTATTGTCGAATTGTGCTTATGCCTCGTATTCTTTAAATTGTATGTACTTTTTTATTTATTTAGAGATTTTCGCATCATCAGCGTTTAGATTTTGGTGTGCAGATATAAGTGATGTTTATTTTCAGATTTGCTTTAATTTTAAAATGTCGCAGACTATAGAATACGTAATAAGATGCTTCACCTGTTATGCTCAAAAAGAATTTGTACGTACGTATACGTATGTATTAGTTGGGCAAGCAAGAAAAATTCCATTTTGCGGGAGTAAATAAATTTAAATTACTCTATTTATACGTGCAGCAAAGTGCACTGGTTATTCAGTTATAGATAAAAGAGAAATGTTTAATAATACAAATTATTTAAATATGAAAATGCGCCCCTTGTTAAAAATATATATGGACGATTCAGCAACACTTTTGGTAATATTAAGTTAAGTTTGAAAATCAGCTTCACACGCCATTTTGTCTCAGCTTAACGAGTTTTCCATTTCCTGTGATAATCTGAAATTTTCTTCAAATAGCAGTGACTTCAGTTTCAATTCGAGGATCCTAAATTTATTAACATGGCTCTCGGCGGCCCGGAAACTAAAAACGGTCCCAGCGCAGCGCAGGTACCCTTAACTATTTAAACGGTTCCGGAGCTAAAAGCAGCAGCTACATGCGAAGCTGTCACTATATTGTCATATTTCCCCAGATATTCATCATTTTTTCCAAATTTCTATACATTTTTCATATTATTTATTTAACATTTCGGAAACCACTCTACGTGCTGCGATTGCATATCGCTGGCCTCGCCTTTATTTTATGAACCCTGACCAGTTTGAACTGTTAGTATAAACTGTTCTTGGGGGATTCATATAAAAAGCGTACCAGCGAGGTGCAAAGGGAGGGCGTCGTGTCCCGACGGGGAAGGCGTCACTGTGGTGCCGCACGAATAGTACGCATAGTACGAATAGCGCCAGCCCTTTAGGCTGACAAAGTACTCGGCTAGAAGCTGCCCCCTACGCTACCCAACTTAGTGACGTAAGTGTATTATTGTGCTTGTACCTGGTATCAATATAAGTGTTTTGGTAAACCGCAGCCTATTTTATCAACCCTGACGACCCCTAGCGCGACATTTGGTGGAGGCGCCGGGTAAAGCGCGACATTTGGTGGAGGTGCCTGGTTCGTTCTCGTTGGTAAGTTCTTCCTAACTTGCCAAGGGCCTTTTGTGTTTTATAATTTTTACTATCTCTTTCAGGTCATTTTAGTGTTTTTCAGTGCATTTTTAAAGTGTTTTTTTCAGGGCGTTATAGTGCATTTTTTTTGTCAAATTATTTTTTACAGTGATTTTTTTTAAAGGGCATTTTTACAGTGTTTTTTTTCAGGGTATTTTTTTTACATTGGTTTTTAAAGGGTATTTATTTTACAGTGGTTTTAAGGGGAATTTTTACAGTGCTTTTTACGTCTATATAATTTTCCTACCCCATTCTCATCCCAAAAAACGTTTGACATAATTTTGTCTTGTGCCCGTTAACGCTGGCGAGATTAAAATTATCCAAACAGAACCTATAGGAAAACCCACCTCGTGCCCGTTAACGCTGGCGAGGCTAGGTTTACTATAAATCCCACCTCAAAGCGTCTACTGTTTTCCTGTCTTGTGCCCGTTAACGCTGGCGAGACTAGATTACATGGACTGCTAAATATAGAAGTAGTTCCACCTCGTGCCCGTTAACGCTGGCGAGGCTAGAATTATTATATATTGGGGTTAATCACTAAACTGCCCTCAACCCTTTTATTCCTGTTATCCCTTTTATTTAATTTTTATGGCCCGTAGGAAGCTTAACAAGATTCAAAGAGAACGAAACAGGCAAGAGAAGTTAAGGGTTGTTAATAACGGCACATCGTTAGGTTTACCAAATACACTACCCGTAAAAATTTTTATTTCAAACGAGCAACAATTAAGGGCCCTGAGATTAAAAAGGAAATTTTTAAATTTATTTGGCGACAATGAAATATAATATTTTGTTTTGACATTGAGGTCGTCGCTCATGAACTTAAAGTGTATTTTGAAATTCAATACACAAGGTTCACGGGCTTGTTATGTTATCAATTAAGCATGTAATATTATTAACAAAGTGTTATACAAATAGTATCGATATTTTTATAAACATATTTTCATATCTAAGCGCCATTCAAATATAAAGATTTCCAATTTTTTAAATATATTTTTTTTTTTTTATTATTATCTTGTAGGTATATTTGTACTGCCTTTTTTTATCGCCATTTTTATAAGGTACCATAGAGATATTTATATTTTATTATCATTTTTAGGTTTGATACTTAATATAATAACAGTACATATGTATATTTCGCCTCTGATGTTTAATGAGCAGCCGCCATTGCCGGTAACCAGGACCACGGGCAGCAAATACAAAACTTTATACCTGTTTTTAGGAGCATGTTCATTTTTTACTTTTTATTTTCTGACTAATCTCTTTTTTATTTTATAGGACGACCTTCCAAAAAATAAAATAATGGATTTTTTTTTCAAAAAGTTTTAAAAGCTGTGGAAAAAATGGAACTAGTACCCTTTTGGGAAATCAAAGAAAGGGATACTTAGTATTTTATACATGGTCTTTATTCATACAATCTGGGCTAAATGTAAGGTACTTTTTCTTTTAAAAAGGGACTTGAGAATTAAGAACAAGAATAATCTATTTAATTTCAAAAATATATAAGGGAGCTCAACTGGATAAAAGAATTTTGGGAATTGATGTATGGTAAGATGGTAAGAAGGAACAAGCTATTCTTGACTGAATTTTATTTTTTCAATTTTTTTTATGAATTCAATTTTAAAAATTATAATTATAAAGTTTTCAAATTTGTTTTTATAATTAGGTAAAAGCAAATATTTAGTATTTAAATGTGTGTTTTGTGTTGTGCCATTGTGTGTTAGTATGAAAGAGGGTATACCCAAAATGTGTTTGTTTGAATGTCTTACGCTTGGGAAATTTTAAGAATATTTTACATATTTGTACTATATGCTTATTTATGAATTACGGTAGTAAATTTTAGATTGTCAGTGCAATCATTTAGAATACCATTTATTTTATTTTATTAAATGTTTTGCGTTTTTAATAAACAAACAAATCATCACGTATAATATTATCAAGTTCATGTATAAATAAATCACGAAGGTAAAGGTAGACAGTTCATTATTTTATTTAATCAGCAGAAAAGTAAACAACTGTTATATAATGCCATTCACCCAGTTATTGTTGTTAAAGTTAAATTGTAATATACGGCGTCTAATGAAAATAAGTTAAACAAAAACAAGGGTGTATTTTATGACTGAGACATTGAAAAATAAATCAGGGTCAGAATTTTTTTATAAATCCAACTTCTTTTATACTTTTAAGTCTAATATTATTATTATTAAGTAAATTTAAATATAGCGTACAATAATGATTACCATATGCATTTTGTAATCGGGTGTTTATTTGTTTATATGACTGAAAGTCATATGTTTTCCAAATAGGGGGACATGGAGGATGGCTTTGAACACGGAGTTGAATGTCCGCCTATTTGATGGTGATATGTGTTATGTATATGATTATTTATTTTATTTATGACTAAAAGTCATAATATGTTTTCCGAGTAGGGGAACATGGAAGATGGCCCTGAGCATAGAGCTGAATGTTCGCCTACTCGATGGTGGTATGTATACCGTTATTTAAATGGCTAAGAGTCATTATGTGAGTATAGGGAGACATGGAAGAGGACCTTCATATAGGGTTGAATGTCTGCCTATGCGAAATATTAAGAGTTATATGCAAGTAGCATTTGCAGTTTATGTGACTTATGTGAAATATTAAGAGTTATATGCAAATTGTATTTGAAGTTTATGTGACTTTATTGATGAACAAATAGGATGGTAAATATGGTAAATATTTGATGATGTGATTACGCTATATTTGGGTTTTAAATTGTTATGTAAATGTGTATAATTTTGTTTTTCCCTGATGAATTAGAGACCGATGTCTCTCTGTCTCCAAAAGAGTAATACTTAGACACCAATAAAAGTTCTATGTAAAAACCGGGTGAATGTTCTTAGTCTGTCTACTTTTACTTAAACATCATAGTATCATGTAGGTTTTCATTATTTTTCATTATTTATAAACTGTTTTTTTCCTTTTAACTGCCGGTAGTCTTTTTTTTCCATGTACCATTGGGAGACCACACGACCTGGATCGAGAGCCACAAAACACACCAAAAACCCAAAGGCCAGTCGCCGCTCGCATCCACAGAGCCAGCGTCATGCATCAGCCACGCACGGTCCACCATGGCTCGCCAGCCTGGTCTTCCCTCACAAACGCCGAACTTCTGCACAACGAGCCGTGACGACACTGGTTGATCACAACTACCCTTAGGATTAGCCCTGCAAAGTTCCCGTCAATCACGGCTTAGTAACGGCACTCAACGGCACCCAAAGTCCGGGTGGCCGAACTCTTTGGAGGAGGGAGACCCCTGCTGCACTGGGAGTCGGCAACAAAACTAGCCGATCCCACCCCCAGGACACAGGAACCGTGACCGCTGCGTCTGAGCAAGAAGCAGATGACAAGGAGCCTCAACGCCTAAGATGTGTCGGGTTTTGTCGGTGTGTAGGCTATTCGATCAGTAACGTGTTGGAACTCCCTAATAATAGAACTTTGTAAAGAAAGTGTGTAAATGTGAACCAGACTACCAGGACAGTAACCATTTTTATTCCTCATTTTTAAGCTAGTTTTACCATTCCTCATTTCACCCAAATAAATACGGAGTGTACCGAGCCTGCGAGCTCCAATTGTTTGTGTTTGTAATATTGTTTCTATGTTTGTTTATTGTATATTTTGTTTATCTCCGTTTTGTATATTTGTATTTTGTAAATATGTGATATTTTGTATATATGTATTGTGTAAATTTTTAAAGCTAGGGGCTAGCTTTTACAGGCGCGGGGGAAATGTCATATTTCCCCAGATATTCATCATTTTTTCCAAATTTCTATACATTTTTCATATTATTTATTTAACATTTCGGAAACCACTCTACGTGCTGCGATTGCATATCGCTGGCCTCGCCTTTATTTTATGAACCCTGACCAGTTTGAACTGTTAGTATAAACTGTTCTTGGGGGATTCATATAAAAAGCGTACCAGCGAGGTGCAAAGGGAGGGCGTCGTGTCCCGACGGGGAAGGCGTCACTGTGGTGCCGCACGAATAGTACGCATAGTACGAATAGCGCCAGCCCTTTAGGCTGACAAAGTACTCGGCTAGAAGCTGCCCCCTACGCTACCCAACTTAGTGACGTAAGTGTATTATTGTGCTTGTACCTGGTATCAATATAAGTGTTTTGGTAAACCGCAGCCTATTTTATCAACCCTGACGACCCCTAGCGCGACAATATTGCGCCGTAAGGGTGACCATAACTAAATAATTTTACTCCAAATTAAAAAAAACTCGTCCATGAAAATAAATTGGAAATTTTTTGGTCGACAAATTTTTTGACGGCATATTAGTCTACACTAAATTGTGCATTTTTTTTTATCTAAGACATCCCACGTAGACTTCAAGCCCAAGTACTAACGTACCGTGGGTGTCTGAAGAGAAGGGAAATGTAGTCTATTGACACGGGATTTGAAGGATTGGAGGTTGGGACGGGAAGGGAAGACATCTGCAGGCAATTTGTTCCATAATTTGGAGACCCTAGGTACGAATGAGCGAGAGAAGTGGTCTGTTCTAGGCTTTTGTAGCTGGACAGTAAAGGGATGCATACGTAACGCGCCTCTGGTTGTTCTGTTAGGGACATTCAGGGGGGGAATAATACCGGCTAGTTCTTCAGAGCAAAATCCGTGGAAGTAGCGGTAGAAAAGGGATAAATCCCCTCAGCGCGGCGATGAGCGAGAGAAGGGAGTTTTCTCGTGAGGGCTGGGTCATTGATAAGTCGAATTTGGACGGAATTTGTCCCAAACCTTTGTCGTATAGCTTACCGTTTACGAGATCCTAATGGTGACATCGAATCTGTAACACCCTGTATATATTTCTCAGCCGTCAAGATCCAACTTTGGTCCGTAAGCCGGGACTAATATCACTATACTTAGAACCTTTAAAATTGTTTTTTTTTTTACTTTTTAGGTTCAGATGTTAAAAGAACCCAAAGTATGGTTAGATGCAGCCACTCAAGTATTTTATTCATTTGGCTTGGCATTTGGATCGCTGATAGCCTTTGGTTCCTATAATACACCAAAAAATAACTGTGTTAGGGATGTTATTTTGGTATCAGTGTGTAACGCTTTTACTGCCATATATGCCAGTGTTGTTATTTTTGCCATATTGGGTTTTAAAGCCGTTAGCAAAGTGCATGAATGTAAGGAAAAAGAGGAACGCTTGTAAGTATAAAATATGTTTATATTCGTATGTCTTTTTGTAACTAGGCTTTTGTTAACATTATAATTTCTGTAGTGTAATTCTACATTCTTTAGGCTTATTGAAATGACGAAATAGAACACATTAAAAATAACAAAGAAAATTAAATAAACCGGTAATAATGAAGAGAACGCTTTTTGGATGGAGATATATTTGGCTTTATCAAGGATATGAATCTAACGGCCAGCTTCTCCAACGCTAGACCGCAATGTGAACCGTTTTCGAGAACTAGGTGGTCAAAACTCGTATTAAGTCTTAATGACCAAAATACGGTCGGAGAGTATGTACTTAAGTAGTTTATTCATCATTATATAGTTTCTACGCATGGGCGTCGTCACTCAAATTTTCCAAGGGGTTCAAAAGGTAAAAATACTAAAATTTTGGTAAAAATTTATTAAAACGATGTCTGCGTGTTTAATAGGAAAACAAAACATCTTAATGCATCGACAGAATTTATTTATATACTTTGTGCAACTTACATGAGCATATTATTATTATATAAACTAAACTGCTGGCCACTCGAACTTACACATAGAGATTTTTAGGCAAAATTTAAAGTTCAATATTTTCAACAGGAATGCAAATTTTAGAACGCATCTTGCTGATTTTAAGAGCTAGTTTTTTTCGGATTAAGCTGCATGACGTATATTTATCGTAGGACCATAGGTTTATTATATACGGGGTGATCAATGAAGTCATGCAAAAAATCAAAAAGTTTGTATGAGTGAAATTTCCGCAAAAAATGTTCTTGGTTGTTGCAATATGGTTCGTTACTGAGGTAACATCAATATCTCTAGACGTTTTTGTCACTTTTTGGATTAAGGCCCTTAGGTCTTGTACACACTACTAAACATAAAATTTGGGTAGCAAAATTTTTAAAATGCTATAACTTGAGATTGGATTGACGGTTCTTGATAATTTTTACGGATTTGGAATCCTTATTTCACGTAGATTTTCTATAATCTAAGCATTTTATTTGGGGGTTGAAATATACAGGTTGAAATTTACATATTATACCGGGTCGATAATAGACAAAAACGTAGCGACAAGAACAAGTTTATTACATTATATTCTACAATATACAAGATTGGTTAACAACGGCCAAAAGTAAATTCTTACAAAATTTCTAATTCTAAACCTAATATAAAGGTTCCTGCAATCCCTAAAAAAACCCGGCAAATATCAATGGAAAATTGCCAAGTGTACTATCTTTAAATACCTAATCTTTGGTAATAATATATCCGAAATTAAGTAGGCACATTAATAAGAAAAAAGAGAAACTAATATTTTGTTGGTCCTCCTGCTCGACGTATTACTTCCCGACATCGATTTGGTGGAGTATCCACAAGATTATTTATAAAATCTTGTGGAATATTCTCCCATTCTTCACGAATGGCCTCACTAAGTGGTTCTAAGGTTTCAGGGATACATCACGCGATCTTACTTTAAGTTTTAAATAAGACCAAACGTCGATGACATTAAGATCCGGAGACTTTGCAGGCCAGTCCATCCTATTGATGTTCTGTGCCTGCAAAAACTCTGTGATCCTTCGCGCTCCGTGAGGTCGAGCGTTGTCATCCACCAATAGAAATTCTGGGCCGTAATTTCGACCAAAAGGAACAACAATATATAGGTTCCAAAATTTCCTCCTGATAAACAGTAGCGTTAACGATTTGGTTGGTAAACAATAGCTCGGTTTTACCATTTCTTATGAAATATCACCCCACACTGTAACACCTCCGCCACCAAATGCCTCTTGAGGGGCCATATTTTCCTCCAAATCCCGCTCATTTGGCCTTCTCCAAACTAACATTCGGCCATCGGAGTGAATCAAATTAAATCTTGTTTCGTCAGAAAATAAACAATGGCTCCACTCTGCATTACCCCAATTCGCATGCCGATTTGCCCATGCCCGCCTATTCGCTCTATGGTGTTGTAATAACCGCAGACATTTTGCTCTGCGACGGGCTCTAAAATTTAAAATGTTTGGCATTATGTTGTTTTTGTAAAAATAAATTCTCACCTTAAGTTGTTTTCATTTAATGTTCTTCTCACTGTTCTGTCTGAAACTCTCACCCCAGTTGGCTGCCTTAAAGAGTCATTTAGTTTTCTAGAGTTCTTTGTTCTATTCTGCATAGTTTCTCTCATTAAAATTCTTTCGGTTCTTTGGTTTATTTTTTTGTATGTCCACCCCCATGCCCATAATTATGATTACCAGTAGTTTCGACGCGACGGTTCAAATTATGAATTGTCTTTCGGCTGACATTGTAAATGCGCGCAATTTGCTTTTTTAACATTCCTTCGTTGAGAAGTCGAATACAATTTTCCCTTTTTGCCGTGGTTAAACGCCTCAAATTAATTAAAATTTAGAAAATTGACACATTGAATGAAATGTGTCAGATAATTTCTAAAATAATGTTAACAGTTTTTAATTCCATAGCAACAAATTTGTTTTTCCAATGCCTACTTTGAAATTGACGCGTCGCGTAGAAATTACAGCCGATCATAGATATGGGCATGGGGGTAGACAAAGAACTCTATAAAACTGAATGACTCTTTGAGACAATAAACTGGGGTGAAAGTTTTGGACAGAACAGTGAGAAGGACATTAAACAAAAACAACTTGAGGTGAGAATTTATTTTTACAAAAACTTAAATAATGCCAAACCTTAGAGCGCGTCGCGTACCCTACGTTTTTGTCTACTATCGACCCAGTTTAATGTGTAAATTTCAACCTGTATATTTCAACCCCTAAATAAAATGCTTAGATTATAGAAAATCTACTTGAAATAACGATTCCAAATCCGTAAAAATCATCAAGAACCGTCAATCCAAAGTCAAGTTATAGCATTTTAAAAATTTTGCTACCCAAATTTTATGTTTAGTAGTGTGTACAAGACCTAAGGGCCTTAATCCAAAAAGTGACAAAAACGTCTAGAGATATTGCTGTTACCTTAGTAACGAACCATATTGCAACGACCAAAAAATGTTTTTGCGGAAATTTCACTCATACAAGCTTTTTGATTTTTTGCATGACTTCATTGATCACCCCGTATATAATAAACCTATGGTCCCACGATAAATATTATACGCCATGCAACTTAATCCGAAAAAAACTAGCTCTTAAAATCTGCAAGACGCGTTCAAAAATTTGCATTCCTGTTGAAAATATTGAACTTTAAATTTTGCCTAAAAATCTCTGTGTAAGTTGGGGTGGCCGGCAGTTTAGTACTAAATCTTAAACTTTTTTAGTGAATCTGTGATTGTTTAAAACCGGGGAGATATCACAATAAGCTCCGGTCTCACACATAGTAGTTAACTCATGTGAAAAGTAATGACGTCATCCCGTAACCCGATTTAAATTAAATTTTTGTGAAACAACGGCATTTTAACAATATTGGTGATGAAACTGCCTTGACTGTATAGAGAGGCTTTTAATGCTTAAAAAAATTAAAATTGATAAAAACTGAATAACTGTAAACAAACG
The DNA here is from genome assembly GCA_963971165.1 of Philopedon plagiatum. Lineage (NCBI taxonomy): Eukaryota > Metazoa > Arthropoda > Insecta > Coleoptera > Curculionidae > Philopedon > Philopedon plagiatum. The sequence continues at coordinate 57,526,322 of OZ020197.1, forward strand.
TTTTCATATGGCTCAGTTTCCTACGTCATTAAAATATCATTTTTCGACAACAAACACTGGTACACGAAAACTGCGGTAGTCGAATAAGTTGCCAGGGGGTACTAAAAGCACTATATTGGAGAAGGGAGAATAAAGGAAAACTATTCCAACTGGTCAAGCGCTTTTCACGATTAAATTGTCGACCTTTTTTGCTCAGGTTTTTTTTTATTCTTTCATTTTTTATCTTAAACGGTTTCGTAATGGCGCGCGCCGTAGATAGTAGAGTTTCACTGCCACTTGGTATATAAACACATTTAATACGATTTATTTGTGTGCTAAATTACAAAAAAAATAATTTTCGACCTTTAACCGTTTCAATGTAACTAAATTTGTATGAAAGTTAAACTAACATAATTATTATTTTTTGTAATAAATAAATAATAACCATTACTAAAGTTAAATGCTTACGTAAAAAATGGTATTTGAAAGACTAGAAGGCAAACAGTATTGATGGAATGATATACCGCAATGCTCTTTAACAGCTTTTACATTCTAGTTCCAAATTATGGATTTTCTGTTTATTACAGTTTGCTGGATGATGATGACTCTATTGTTTTGGAATAATTGAGTTTCTAGACTATAATAATTATGAAGATAGCGACTGGTAAATTTTTTGACAAATTTAACGACATTAATTTCTTAAAATAGGTAATTTAAGAAAAGTGGCATACAACGGCGAAGTTACTGTTTTAAATGCGCCGTTTTTTCTGTGTAGGATCACAAATGATGTCTTGAATTAATAACATTGATGCCTCATTCTTAATTTGATTTTTCTTAAAAAGAAAAAATGTTTGCGACGAATTAAATAGTCTTCTGGCCTTCTGTCAACAATCTGATCTTCGAAAAAACTACAAGCTTCATGTTCTTGTTGACGCTTACATTATTTTTTTCTATTTCTATACCTATCTTACAAAAAAAACTATCTAGAACATTGCTTCGACATCTGGGACAGGGCCATCATCATTAACACTTACGTCCAGTTGTACAAACAATTTGAGCAAGAATTAAACTAATCGGACACTTGTAATATGACAGGACTTATGTTAGTGTCATTGCAAACAAACCGCAAAATATGTACCTACGGCGGAATTCACCAAAAAGGTTTAAGATGTAGAACTGGTTTAAAGTCTCTTAGTTGGTCAGTTAGGTTTTGAGAAGCTTGGGTCATGTCATTGTTATATTTAATAAGCTGCCAAAAAATATTTATGACATTGTATTGTTACGTGCGCTAAAACGAATTTAGTCTTATTACTGGGGGACATCACATTCTTAAATTAATTTTTTCTCTTTAAATTTGTTTCAAAAATAAATTTATAATACAAAATTTAATATATTTAGTCTTGCACTTGTCAACCTTGATTTGACTTGAACTTTGACTGTCAAAATAAACCAGTCTCAGCAATAAACAAACAGCCTATTCCTATTGTGGTATAGTATCAAAATACATAATATATTGAATTTATTCATCGTTAGTTAGGTGGTAGGAACATACAAATACTGTTTTAATAGAAATTTCTTAAAACACACATCCGTATAAATATTATAAGTTAGGGAAACTTGTATCTAATTAGGTTGAAAATATTGCAATGCACCATTGAAAATTGTATGTAAAAACATTGCTTTAAAATAGAATAGGCTAAAATAATCCAAGAGCAAATTTTGGAGGATATACAGGGTGTTATGAAATTCACTGCATATATTTGAATGAGTGACTCCTGGGGTAGTCTACAGACATACCCAATACTTTTTTCCCCTCAAATCGCATTTTTTTTTATTTTAAAAAATACCCTAAACCACCCCCGTATCCGACGTTTCTAAAGAGTCTGACGTCATACCTTCAAATATTATGAAGAAAAACAAATGATCTAGTCAGGGCGTTGCCAAACTTAAATATTATCGTGAAATCTCATTTTGTTATCAATTATAATGAAAACCGAAAATAATCCAATTTTTAATTCCACAGATAAATTTTACCAAAAATGTCAGTGTAATTTAACAGCAATTTACTTAATATGGAAAAATATGCACAGGTTGATATTGTAAGCACAATAAAATAGGCAATGTTATACGGTAACACAAACAATTATGAATTACCTGTTACGTTAATATTGAGATGAGAATTATTCCTCCTAGCTTAAACTGTAGAAATTAAAACGTATCCCACTAATTTTAACAAATTTACATACGGTAGTCGCAAATATGGTTTCACATAATTTACTATCACACTAATTGAACACAACTACACAGTATTATAAAATTTTAACCAAATTCTTTGATTACAGAAGGAAATTTGGTAAAAAAATATTCTATTTAAATACATAATAATATTAGATATCTTTCGACGGTGAGATATTATGTAGCCGCCGAAGCCACGCTGAAGGGTTGTTGACCCCATTCCGCAGAGTAAACGCATACCTGATTTTGCCGTGGCCGGCTCAAATCGTACGTCAGTACGTCAGTTGCAGCTGTTTACTCCAAATGAAAGATGCATTTTGACGAGTTTAATAATATCGTGTACATTATTCTTGTGTTCTAAAAAAGCTAAAGCTGTTAAATATTAACGAAAGTTAAAGCCATTTAATATTGACAAAATATCGTTCGCAGTTGTTTTAAATTAGAAAAACACTAATTCCTTGGTAGTTAGTTGAAGTTATTACTTTGTTGGTTTAAACAGCTGTTCTCTAGAGTGTTTTATTAAATTTGTGTTAGGTATAGGTAGTAGTTCAACTTTGTGAAATTGAGAATTGTAGGAGAGTTACTAGGATTTCTTTATTTAAAGGTAATGTAACAAAATATTAGTTCTTGAAACTTGTTACGTAGAAATATTGGGTTCTAGAGGAATATACGACGAATTTCATAACATTTTTGGATTTTTTAAAAAGCTTACCTCAAAAGAAACACATTTAAGCAAAAAAATTGTTGGATAAACCATATTTTACCAAAAAAATTTTTTATAGGTTATAAAACTTCACTTAACTATTTTTATTTGCCCGTGGGGTTTAATAACTTTTAAAACACAAACTGTTTACCTCACAGTTTCTCAACAGATTACTATCAAACAATATAAAGTCTTTTTTCCCAAAAATATATTGAAGAGAAATAAATTTTGTTTACATTTCATCGGTGTTAATAAAGGGCATCAAACCCGAAATGTTGATAAAATACCTGGCAACACGGCACCTAGCTGACTGTTCTTTATATGGCCATGTGTTTTATTATCAGTGGCGTGCAGTAATTAAACAAATTTTTTTGAGGGGCGATACGTGGCTTATTATCGCGAAGCGCCATTTATGACTATTTTTCCACAATCTGAATTGAAGTCAGGATTTACTGGTTTCAATATATCCAGTGAATTTCATAACACCCTGTATATTGCTTTCCTTTCACGGGTCCGTCCCTAGGCGTATTTCAGCGTATCTCGGCTCTTCAGAAATACTAGAATCCGCATAAGGACATCATATAAAGAAGTTACTTAACGCCGTATTAACGAAACATGACGTTAAAATATATACAATATACAATAAATTGTATCTGTAGTGAATGGGCTAAATTTTACTTCCTTCATTACAGTTAGAGTCAGGGTTTCTCAACCTTTCAGTATTATTCTGCCAGCTGCGATGGAGATTGTAGAAACTATGTTTGGAGATAATTTTGCCAAACAATTGCAATCCATACCTCTTTCAAATGATACTGTTGCCCGCCGAATTGGTGGTATAGCCGAAGATGTACAGCATCAGCTTCTTGAAAAGTTGCGTGACAAACTGTTTTCGATTCAGCTTGACGAGGCAACAGATGGCAATAAAGACGCTCATTTAATTACCTATGTCTGATTTTGTGATGGTATATCGGCAGTAGAAGAACTACTTTTCTGCAAACCTATAAAACTGAAAGCACAGCACTCGCTTTGTTTGATATTTTAAATGATTTTATTAATGAGGCAAACATAGAGTGGAAGAATTGCATTGGAATATGCACCGATGGTGCTCGTATAATGTCTGGATGATTTCAAAGTGTACAAGCACTGATGAAACAAAAATCTCCGCAATGTGTCTGGACCCATTGCATGATCCACAGAGAGGCTCTGGCTTCCAAAGAAATGAGTCCTGGTCTCAACATTGTGCTAACGACGGTTGTAACTGTAGTAATTATATAAAAATGAGACCCCTAAAATCAAGAATCTTTAATGCACTTTGCAGAGATATGGGTGCAGAATATTCGACGTTGCTATTTTATTGCGAGGCCCGATGGTTATCGCGTGGGAAATTTTTGCAACGTGTTTACGAGTTAATAGAGGAAATTGCCACTTTTCTAGAAGAGGAAAATCGCCTGGAAGCCGAAAAGTTTAGAGATGCTTTATTTTTGATGAAATTGAGTTACTTGGTCGACATATTCGAGAAATTAAATACCCTGAATCTATAACTTCAAGGAGCAAACACACATATGTTGGATACCAGTGATAAAGTTAGTGCTTTTTCTAGAAAGTTGGAGCTGTGGAGCAGAAATGTGAAACAAAAAAACCTAGAAATGTTTGCAAATGTGAATGAGTCTGTCAAAACATACAAGGACGAAGAACAGTATGTGAAAGTTGTTTTTGTAACAATAGAAAGTCATTTAGCCATGTTGGCACAGAATTTTAAAAAGTATTTTCTTGCTGACGACAAATTGGTAGCAAGTTACGAGTGGGTGAGGGATCCATTTCAAACTACTCCCGAAGGTCTCTCAACTGTAGAAGAAGAAATCTTCATAGACTTTACTACAAGCGGCGAAATCAAGAGAAAATTTAGTAATAAATCTCTCTTTGAATTTTGGGCGAGAGTGGATGATGCCTTTTCTCCACTGAAAACAAGAACATTTCGTATATTATTGCCATTTTCAACACCCTACCTTTTTGAGGCCGGATTTTCTGCGGTGGCTGCTTTAAAGACAAAATATAGGTCTCGACTGAATATAGACAAAGAACTGAGAGTGGCTATTTGTAATATAAAACCTTCTTTTGAAAAACTTTGCTGTGCCAGACAGGCCCAAGGGAGTCACTAATAATTATTAAAGCTACTTTTAATTTAGTACTGATGAGTTTATTATTAGTTTCATTTGGCATTTTTGACAGTACCTACCGATACAATCATATTTATAATAAATTAAATATGTAGTATATTAGTTTAAACGTGTATTGTACTTACTTAATTTTTTGTAATGTCAGAATGAATATCATTTTGCTTTTCTTTCTGTGAATTAAATTTTTTTATTAGTAATTATCGTTTTTTTTTTCATTTTGATATGCTGGCGCGACCCCCACGTAGATTTATGGCGCCCCCCTAGGGGGGCGCGCCCCACAGGTTGAGAAACGCTGAGTTAGAGCGAAGAAGATGAACTGCTAATTCCTAATAGTTTAAAAGTTGTGTTACGTCTCTTTTAACAATATATTACACATTTTATGGATCTGAAGACTTGCCAATAAAAATATTATTTTAGGAATCTTCGATAATGATCGAAGTGGATTTTTATCTTGGGTATTTGAGATTCTCACAACTCCGTATTATATTTTCTTTTTGAAAATCATATTTCCGATTTAGCTGTTTTTTTGATAAAAGATACTGATAACAATCAATTATAGAAATAGCAGAAGCGCTTCAATTCTAAACTTATAAACTGATTAAACAGACTTACTAATATTTTTGTTGTTTTATGTGGTACTGTCGTGAAAATCGTTCATAGAGTATGCATTCTATCAATTTCATTAAAATAATAAATATTTAGACATAGAATATTTATGCGAACCTAAGTATTTACTTCGATAGAACAGAAGCAAAAAGAGTATTTTTCTGTTTTATTGACGGGCTAGTTTATTAAAAAGAAAAAGTAAAAAAATATAACCTCTATATTTATATAAATATTTAAAGTTGATCTTGCAATTGAAAAAGTAATAAATTTTACGTACTATTCTCTTTATTAAAACTCAGTGATTTTTATAACGCAAAGTATTTACCTCCGAGGTCAACCGTTGGTGTATTGCCTATTGATTTTGGCAGATTGCCCAACATTTCTTTAATAAACCTTGAGGTTTATGCCGGATGGTACAGACATCCATTTGGGTTTAATTAAAAGTGGAGAATTTGTGATAAAATTTGGAATATTTTTTAGTAAAAAAAGTCGGTGACAAAATAATCGCGTTAAAAATATAACAAAATATATTTAGAAATGCAATAACTGCATGCTGTTGGCTTGGCTATAATTTTACCTACAGGTTGACCAACACATTTGCCGTGTTGGTAGCGCCAAAAGAAATGTTGATGAACACTTTTATCCATATACCTTATTTTAAGACATTTTTTAAAAATTTCCAAATTACCAATACTTCCTTTATTTCGGGTAACCGTAAACCTTCGTGACATACCATTTTTTGAGTCGTGTATGTTGATAATGACTATATTCTCCAACTCTTGGACATTTTCTATCATTGTATTACACATCTCTTGCGAACGACATGGCCCCGCAATCCCCACAATCGCACCAACTTTCATCAAAAGGAAATCAATATCGTCGGCCTTCGTCACAAATTCGTTTTTAAGCGGTCTTTATACCGAGCCGTCGCGTCGGCCAGAAAAATGTTCGTCCCTTGTCGTCCATTTTGACATTTTCAACTTTTCAATTTTTTTCTCAAAAATGGTTAGAGGGGGAGCGACTACATTTTCTTGGTTAATAGAGGTATAGTGCATCTAGCTTCGATTAAAAATTCAGTTATACGGGGTGTCGCGTTTCGGAGTTATGAAACGTCAAAGTCGAAAATTTCGCGAATTCGTGTGGGATCGATTACAGGTCGCAAAAGTTAATTAAATCGATTGAAATTTTCGGAGGTTGTAGAGGACCGGGGCTTCCGAACCCTATTGAAATTGGCGATATTCGGACAAGAGGAAGTAATTCTTTTGAATTTTTTTATGTCGAAAAATGCCATTTGCAGACTCCTCTTTGGTACTTAATAACTCGAAAACCAAACGTCGGACAAAAAAACGCATTCATTCGAAAAGCTTTAAGAACTCAAATACTTTCTTTTTGAAATACATTTACCTATACCTAAAACGGCTGGAAAAACTGGAAATTTTGATTTTAGACCCAAATTTGTCATGGTTTTTTAATTTTTTGGGTGTCAAAATAGATCCAAATCAAAATCTCATATACCTGGTCAGAAAGAGCTCGTCAAAATACGTAAAATCCATATTTCTTAGGTTTTTACTTCTTAATAGGAAGGGAGTAATCGACGATTAAATTTCCATTTTTGCCCTCGACATCGGTACATTTGAATCACTCTGTATTTTTTCCTATCTAATTTTTTCCAAATTTTTCAACGCAATCTTATAGAGGGATAATCAGGCTTTAAAATTAATCTCGAATGGGAAATCCAGGGGCGTATTTAGAGAGTAAACACTTTATTTTTTTGATTTTTTCTAACAAACCCTACTTTCAACCGGCATTATTAAATACTAATTTTTTAATTTAGTGGTTCTTTGTGCCTTCATTATATGCGTTGAATATCTGAGAATACCTCCTAATGATTTATATCGCTTATTTTTTCGTTTCACTTATAAATAATTAGGTTTATTTGCATCGGGACGGGCAAAATTTAAGAATTTTACAGCCAGATTCTCCAACGCTAGTCCGGCCTAATTTGACAACCAACAGTTTTAAACTGACAAGTGTAAGAATAAGACAACCAAGTTTTATTCTATGAACTTATTTCTGAGCTTTTTCGCAAATTTATCAGGAAAGGGACAATTTTAGTACGTACTTTCAACAATAATAGAACTAAATTCATTACATCAACTCGTTCCAATATGAAAATCATTTGGAAACCAAGTAAATCGCTGAAATATCACAATAATTCATAAGTTTTTAATGACAAGGACAGGACAAAAACCTGTCAAAACATAACTGATCAACTATAAGATCTTAATTTAAACCAGTACTAAATCTTAAACTTTCTTAGTGAATCTGGGCGTTAAAATTTTCCTTCATCCAGGTCCCAAACAGAAGGTGTAATGTGTCCAAGGTTACAGTAAGGACTCGGCGAAGGGATCTCCGAAGCAGATTTGCCAAATTAGTACGGCTCGGATTAAACGAACGATTTTTCTGAATAATCTAAACAAGGATGGTGTGTAAGTGTGGCAACATACCTTTATTGTAGGTTTTATAGCGTTTGGTAGTAAGTAGGTATACGGCGAGCATTCAACAGGGACGTATTTCAGTAAAACCAGAAGAAAAACTGAATTGAGTCGAGTTTCAAGCAAATCGTTTATATTTCTGTTTCTATATTATGTGAGTGTTTGTATGAATGTATACAGAGTGTCCGAAAAGTCTTAGTATATGTAAATATTTTTGCTATTAGTACGAACATAAATTTAATTGAGTCGGATTTCTAGAAAATCCTAAATAAATTACTATTGTGTACAGCGTGTCCGAAAAGTTTTTATATGCGCAAATTTCTTTGTCATTAGCACGAAGATAAACTTAATTGAGTCTTATTTCAAGGAAATCGTAAATTTTTTATTCCTTTGTGAGGTTGTTTATATGTTTGTATGTATACAAAATGTCCAAAAAGTCTTTGTATGAGCAAATATATATGCCATTAGTGCAAAGATAAACTTAATTGGGTCGGTTTTCAAGAAAATCGAAACTATTTCAATTACTATGTGTCGTGTTGTTTGTATGTATGTATACAGGCTGTCCGAAAAGTCTTTGTATGGGCAAATACCTTTGCTATTTGTATAAAGATAAACTTGATTGTCGGATTTAAAGCAAATCGTATATATTTGCATTTCTATGTGTACGGATTTATATGTATGTATACAGGCTGTCCAAAAAGTCTTGGTTTGAGCAAATACTCCTATTAGTACCAAGATAAACATAATTAAACCGGATTTCAAGCAAATTGATTATATTTGTTTTTATATGTGTTGTATATACGTATACAGGGTGTCCGAAAAGTCTTAGTATGGACAAATACTTCTACTAGTACCAAGATAAACTTAATTAATTCGGATTTTAAGTAAATCGACTATATTCCTATTTAAACGTGTGTGGGTGTTAGTGTGAATGTATACAGGGTGTCCAAAAAGTCTTGGTATGGGCAATTACTCCTATTAGTACTTAGATAAAGTTAATTAGGTCGGATTTCAAGCAAATCGAATATATTTGTATTAATATGTGTTTATGTCTGTATGTATGTATACAGGGTGTCCGAAAAGTCTTTTTGTTGGCAAATATCAGTCTGCGGAGCGGACATTTCGCGTCTGGGGAGCAGATGACCTTGAAAAATAGTTTCTACGTGTAGGTGTTTGTATGTATGTAGCGATACGGTTACGAAGGACGGTCTATTCTTCATCATCAGTCCGAAGGAGTGTGATATCTTCCTTAATACATGGCCTAGCAACACGAAATTTTCAGGACATGACAATGATGATATTACCGATCTTATAGAGCCCCATCGGGGGCGATTAGGCGGTCTACGCATACTAGTTTGTTCCCGTGTGAAGATATTTGCTTTTTTCGGCTTATACCCATCGTTTTTCCTCTTTAAAAAAGCTTTAAGTTTTGGAAATTTGGAAATATCCACATTTTCTTCAACAAATAGAACTGACTTCAACATCTAGTACTCGCAACATAAACTAGCAATACCTTCGACTTTTTCAGGAAATACGCTAGCAAAACTGTTTCGGAAACTTCTGTAACAGTTTTTCTCTGGCACCACTCCTTAAAGCACTTGTAAGCAGCTTAATACCGCCTTTTTGATTTCTCGCGCAAGAAGGACAAACGGGCAACTCTTGCTTCTTCATGGATAGTTTATGTCTGTTACTAATTCGCAAAACGTGACAAAATCAAATTTAACTTTTGACACTAACAAAAACCATGCGATGACAGGTAAACATTCAAGTAAAAACCTAGACAACCAAAGCCAACTTACCAAAAAGTAAAAAGGTGTGTTATTAACTTTAATTTTTAATAGGCACTTTTTTACTCAAAATTAATACTAGAAGTGGAAAAATATAATACATTATTTGGGATGTGGTCTGCCTTAACCAGTCTCGGACTATTTTGCCAGCCCTCGCTGGCGCTCGGGCACAAAAATCGTCTTCGACTGGTAAATCCTACTTACATCCCTTGTAACGTAAATAACTACTAAATACGGCACTTTTGTTTATCGGACACATTCCAGTTGTAGAGCATGCCTGATGTGCAGTTGTTAAACCAATAAATAAAAAGATAACGCCGCAGTCGCATTTGTGAGATTTTCTTTTTAAATTGTGGTATCATGCCGGTCGCGTTTTAGTGTTGTCATTCGTTTATTAACTCCGCATTACCTTCGCATAGCCTTGACACACGCGTTTTCGATTACTCTTACGCGATGAGTGGGCGACAACCTCAAAGAAGCAACTTCATAGATAGAGTACGGTACCTATATATTTTCAGGACACTTTGTTTAAATAAATTATTTAAACAAAGTCACTGTCTACTACTACACTACTATCCCAAATACTATCTAAATATTATTGCGCAAAAGTTTTGTAAAGAAATTATGATAATTATAATGAAATGATATAAGGATTATTGACTTAATTTTTACATTTCTTATTTAAACCGTAGTTCTTGTTCGTTTAATAAAATATATTGTAATTTGAATCACACCGCCTACAAATAGCTATTTTTCGCCCAATTGTATTTAAGCATATATAATGATATTTTATGAATGAAGAACTTACAATGCAGTTATTGTAAAAAATTTATATTAATTTATCTTTCTATAGTAATAGTCTGTTTAGTCTTTAAAATTCTATGAATCTGTTTTTTTTTCAGCAATCTGACGTTAAACTGTTCTCTCGAAAGAGAGTTGGATGAGGTGAGCATTTATTTTTTGCTTTAGTTTTATATTGACAGTGTTTTACATAAAATATTAAAAGGGAAATGCAATGGTATTTTAATCTTTATTCAAGTTTCTATCATGTCATACAATGACCGGCAAAAAGTTGGCCACATATGGGAAAAAATTTTATTGTTGGAATATTGAAACAACTTTTTATGCCGATTGTCTCTGCATGATGGGTAACCTAAAAATTCATTTTGACATTTGTTACGTGACTACTCGTTTGCCGGGAAAAAATATATATTGTCATGGAAAACTGGTATTATATGACAAGATACTGAAAAAAGTTATTTGAAAAAAGTGTTTAGATTTTAATTCTATGCTCCTACGCAAAGTCTGGAGGCAATATTTAATATTTTTGCTACTGCCGAATAGCTTAAATTTTTATCAGGATGCCGTCCGTTAAAGATTTCAGCAGTTTCTCTACAGCTTTTATAATTTTCACCATGAATAAGGACTATTTCTATTTTTTCTTGAAGAGAAAGACTTGGAGGCATTTTAAAATAAAGTAGCTTAACATTAAATAAAAGCACAATGACAATTAATAAATGGTGCATATTGCCATTTCTAAATATAATACTTCGGCTCTTCTCAAAGCCCACTTTGGTAATTTGTAAAAGACATGAAAACTTTCTTATGAAAGGACATGTCACTTATTAAAAAAAATAGGGTATCAACGGCCTTTCAATAGACTTTACTGGTCCGACTAGACCACAGTAAACTTCACATTCAGTTACCATAGCCCAAGAGAATATATTGTAAAGTTTTGGTTTTGCGATGCAAGGTGTGAAAAGTTGAAATTATAAAGGGCAAAATTAAGGCTAAAAATAAAAATGTTACGATTTGCCTGAAATGAAAATATGTTATTTAGTAGTTTAAAATAAACAAATTTTGTTTATGAAAATTTTTGGTACCTCTACAGGGTGATCTAATATGTGATTTAAAATAAATTAAATTAATGCAAGCATTTTTTTTCCAATTTTTTATTTTGTTAGAATGATTTTGGTAGACACGTTAAAATTTCTTCAAAATTAGAGAAAACGGTCTTTCGTAAGCATATTGTTCCAGAAGTAACTATAAATGGTAAATATGCTTGCCAGATACAGAGCCTGGCCACACCCAAGTACATGGAAAAAAGCTAAATTTTAAATTATATCAAATATAACTTTTAAGTAATAACAAAAATGTTGAGATAATAGGTTATTACCTTGGTTTTCGATCAGTTAACACATTTTTATTAAATTCATGGGAATATGAAACTAATATTGCATATGTTTTTTCAAAAAATGTAAAATATTTTTTTAAAAATTTTGGCTCCAGAGTTTGCGTAAGAGCATAAAATTAAAATCTAAACACTTTTTTCAAATAACTTTTTTTCAATATCTTGTCATCAATACCAGTTTTCCATGACAATATATATTTTTAAAAGTTTCCCGGCAAACGAGTAGGCACGTAACAAATAATGTCAAAATGAATTTTTAGGTTACCCATCATGTAGAGGCAATCGGCATAAAAAGTTTTTTCAATATTCCAATAATAAAATTTTTTCACATATGTGGCCAACTTTTTGCCGGTCACTGTATATGCAGAAAACATGAGGTAGCTATATGGTTGCAAATCAGGAAATTAAGCTTTAACTAAATCTATTAAAGGGTTACCAATAAATAAAATTTATAAGTCTAATCCTATAATAATGATTAGAGACTTTTTATAAACAAAAAGACTAAATTTGGTGTTTATTTTAGTTATTAAATTATATAATTATTCAAAAAGAACTATATAAACACTTTATAATTATAATTGTATCATGTTACATTCTTTTTCAACTTTTTTAATTAATATGTAATTTCACATTAATACGTTAAATAATGTTTTAATATTTATGAGTTGGTCATTATATCGTTTTATATAATTTTTTAGGCTGCTGAAGGTACAGGTTTAGCTTTCATTGTCTTTACTGAAGCAATAGTAATGCTGCCGGGAGCTCCATTTTGGGCCATATTATTCTTTATTATGCTTCTGTCACTGGGTATAGGTTCTCAAATCGGAATGCTTGAAGGAATGCTCTGTACCATCTTTGATGTAGATATTTTGAAAAGGATAAGCAAACAATATATTACAGGTACTCAACAACATTTCATGTTATTACCAATAAAGTTCTTATACTTATTATTATACTCTTATCACAGGTAACTAAACAAAAATGTTTTTTTACAACATTCCAACAAATTTTAATGAATTATTCATTATCTGAACATTTTCATCTTCGTAGAAAATTACAGACCTGTGCCTGTGGTATGATTATTCAAACTATTTTAATGAATTAAATGGTGACTGTCATCTCTGAATATGCGGATTTGGATACCATTCCAGAGTCGGATTTTGATGTGGGCCGGTATTTTCGAAGTCACTCGAATCATTTCGCATGCGAATGTGTTCGTATGATACCTACATTTTGGTGTTTGATTTTCAATGACCTATTTTTAAGCATTACGCGAATATTAATTCATATTCGAAGCAAATTCCAAGGTATGTCGCAGAGATAATGTCACAAAAGTGTTTTTACTCAGGTTTACTCAGGGTTCTTGCAATATTGACGAAAGAAAGAAAAATCATATTAATAGATGGTTAATATATTTGACAATTATAACCAAATTTTCATTATTGTCCATCGTGATTATTTGTATAAGAAGGTTTGTAAGAAACAAATTTTTATAAAAAAAAAACATAGGCGAGCATTCATTTAAAACAAAAAAGAAAATTTATGCCATGTTTTTACCATATATTGTATAGACTTCTTTTTCAGCGCTCAGGTCTCTTAAAACTTTAATAAATCATGTGTCTTCTAGTGTCATGAGCATGACCTGCTATTTATCTGCGAGCATCTAGATAATATGACAAATGTCATCACCTCATCACCTGTGTGGTTTGGGGTTAGAGGCACAGCAGTTGTAAAATCACGTGATACATAAAAACACTAGATCCCAAAAAAAGCTTACGACTCCAAAAATAAACATCCCGACTAATTAATAATGCTGCGCAGTAAAAAAAGTAGCTAGAGCTGCGAAGTAAGGTTTTGGAGATGCGACAAGATGAGTAGATTCAGGCGCACCTTACTGCGCAGTAATAGCTCCAAAAATAAACTGCGAAGAAATTAAACAAAGTTAGAACTGCGCAGTAAGTTTCCGGAGATCCAGCTAGGGGAGTAGATTCAATTTACTGCGCAAAAGTATCTCCAGCGATAAAAATGCAACTCAGAAATATAAAAAAACTAATGACGCGCAGGTTAGAATGATGCACAGATAAAATTTTAATAAGTCATCATTTAAAACTTGGTTGATCTAACGCTGGAGATTGGAGAATTAATGTTACTTCTCATGCGGTATAGGTTATTTTTTCGCATATAAGTTTTAAGCGTTTTATACCAAATTGTTGAGACAAATAGATAAATCTATTAGTCAAATGTTGACATAACATGCTAGAGGCGATGTAACGCTCGAAAGAAAGGCCGTATTTTTTTTGCCATTTGTTATCAAAGTCATCTACACCAACGAATAGCCGAATTTTTGGAAAATCACGTGATATATTGCAACTGATATGATTTAAAACCCTTGAGTCCGCCTTATTTTGACTCGAATCAGCTTAAAAACAAACCTACCTATATTATTAAATAAAATATTAAATTTTGATTTAATTTTTGGACCGGTTGAGCTAAAACAAAACTTTAAGAATTGGAGAACGCAGTCACGGCCCATTCTAAAACAGTTCCAAATTTAAACCAGAACAACGCTTTTGAACGCATCTTCTGTGCACAAATCAATATTCCCCGACAGACGGCGTATTTGAGTTCGTCACATTTGAAACGGAATGCTGCAGTTTGCCAATATTACAAATTTAGTGTTTTTTGTAGTGTCAGTGGTAATGGTAATGTTGTTTTCAGTTAGTTTTAAAAGAGCTGTTAGAACGGCTGGATTCCATACTAATACCAACGCTACAGAAAATACTCAAATTGTAGAACTAAAATCTGATCCAGATGTGATGGGCTCAAATTACATCGTTTGTTGGAGAATATCCATTTGTACACAGACATGTGTGTTTAATATCTACGGATGTGATGGGGACATATCTAAATAATGGGCAGTGACGTAGAGATGATTTGTTAACATCAGGGAAGAAAATTCGACTTCTTTGTTAAACAAAGATTCCTATGCAGCAAAGGATTTAAAAGCCTGGATTTACATATATGTAAAACATATTAGATTTTTTGTTGAATACGTTGTACAGATTAGCAGTTACCATTCATATAGACTGACGCAAATCGTAATTGACTTGGACAGGATTTGCACTTCAGAATATTCCGATTTCCGTAAGCAAAGGATTGTCTACTTAATCGCAGAGAATATTGCCACGCTCCTTTCCGCAATGAAAAATAATCTAATTTACTTTCACTTACCCTTCAGAATTAAAAAGTTCAAAAAAACAACTTAATAAAAATTCAAAAGTTCTGGAAATTCAAAATTTAAACCAAGCAACGAGTCGAGCCGAATGCGAGGAGCTTGCGCATGCGTGACAAAAAAATATCCCAGCTCAAATTCCGGAGAGTGGGATGGGTCAATAGAGCGCCACTGTTTTCTTAGCCGGGAAAAGCGGAAAACCGGTAACACTGGGACCTCGCTTTCAAGTCGCTCATCAAATCCAAGCAAACTTTAAAGAAAACTAACTTTTAACAGCGCTGTTTGGTGAGGCAAATAAAACATAAATTTAAAAACAAATTTATAATTTGCTACCTAAGTAGGGTAAATATCCAACAAAACAAATCTGACACTTAACGTGAAAAGGGAAAAAAGTTCTTTTAACAATATAAGAAAATTTGCACTTACTTAAACATTTAGAGAAAACGACTTTATTAATCGTTAATCAACCGGTATAGAGAAGGTAATTGACAAACCAGAAAGGTGCGAAATTTCTCGGTCACGTGACCCGCAGGTTGACGCAAGACGCTAAATAAGGTAGGTAAATGTAAGTCACTAGACCCATTTGTCTTATAACCAATAAATGGTACATACCATCTCTAAAGTAAATAAATCAGTTAGTAAAAGAGAAAAGGTAAACGTTGCCTGAAGGGGTGTCGTCCTCTGATAAAGGTGTCCTGGCCCGAGGCATTAACAGCGTAGGGCCTAGGACGTAGAAGTCCTTCTAGGTGTAATTAAGATGAGGCGTACAGATGAGACTCCCTCTGCGTGAGCTTCTCTCAGTGGGAAGGGCGTCTCCCTGTAGAAAAGATCAATGTCTTCCCATAGGAAAAATAGTTGTATCTCCCGATGATAAAGAAGACAGTTGTGATTCCAGGCGAGAAGATAATTGTGTCTCCCATTGAGAAAATAGCTGAGTTGTCTCCCGGTGAGGAAGAACTTGTGTCTCCCGGTGAGAAGAAGACTCTAATAAAAAACACAAAAGGTATGCGTCAAGGCAAGAAAACTTCAGGCCCTACACAAATATAAACTTCAAAATATTTAACCCAAAAGAAAAGCAAAACTGTGACTGGCTGAAGGTCTTAATCGATTATTTCATTATATCATGAAGACTGAAAATAAAACAAAAATAAATACTTTAGATTGAACCGGAGGTAAAAGATCCAAAAAATCTACTGGCATTTCTTAAGCCAATTGATTAATGAAATCGTGAAAAATAAAACTTACAAAAGCAAAACTATTCCGCACTACTGTGCAAAAATATCCGTTATAACCAGATCATATTTGCACATGTAAGGCGGGTACACAAAAAATATTTACAATGAATGAAATGAAACAGAGATAATAAACACAACCAAGGCCTTTAGATAAGAACCTCGTTAGATAAATGAAAAGGTACGGCAGTATACTACAATATTATCAGAAAAAAATTGAATGTTATATGCAATAAAACAAATTCAGTACCACTACTACTAAACATATACTATATCAAAAGATAGGAAACGTAGCTTAATATTAAAAAAAAATTAACCATACAAATTTTATACTGCGTAACCCAAGAATCCAACAACTTAGTGCATAATTAAAATGGCAGTAATACCCCACCCTTAAATCGGTAATCGAATAGAATCATTAAAGACAAACATTGTCCCATGTCAAACACATTATTAATTAATTATAAGCCAATTAACAGGAAAATATAAGGAATATTTAAAAGAAAGTCAGGTTTAACAAAAAAACATTCGGATTCACAAAATGCTTGAAAATCAATACTATTGACAGCTAGAAGTATAAAACAATTAAGTAGTTTTTAATAATATCAGCTCATATCACAAAATGCATTAAATTTTGACAACATGGCTACTGATCATTAATAAAATTTTGTCGCAAAAAAACTCATTAAATTGAAGTTCAACAAATTTAAACTATTAACTAACGCATTATGTTTTTGGGTTGCATGCAATAAAAAAATCTTCCAGCTCTGGGTCGCACACTGTACAGCTATGACCCAACATTATCAAAAAGGAAAAATAACTACAGTAAGTATTATAGGCATGAGATCGTAACAAAAGAACCGCAAAATACGTGTCAATATAAAAAAAAGCTTTGACCTCCAAAACAAAATGAAGGTCAAATAATATAAAACCCCAGTTTAATTTTTAATCAAACAATCCGTACCCAATTAAGTACTTAGCACGAAATATAACGATCCACTAGTATAGAACAAAGGTTTAATTAAAAAGAAAACTAATTAAAAACGCGGATGTCGTAAAAAAAGATCAAAGGAATATTAACGAAAATAATTCAAAACTAGCAGGTAAAATGTGAACTCAAAATTTAATGATTTAAAGTTATTAGCGGGGCAAAAGAAACTGACCTAGAGATGAAAGGTCGGGTCTAAAAAGAACATGTCCGCCATTGTCGTGTCAAATCCAATAGAGAAAACGTTGCATTTCTTCTGTGCTTAACAAATCGCCCCTACATTGGCCAATACGATAACGAACAATGCAAGAAACAATATAACACGGAGGAAAATTAATGGCGTAGCAATCCAAATCAAATTTTGTATCTTTAGTAAGACCTAGGAATGCTAACGCCCACGACCTGGCGAACATCTGCTAAGAGAAATGTCGGATAGTACCACGCCCATCGTCTCGAAATCCAGTTATCGATTTTTCTCAAACCGACGACGCTGCAGTAGTAACCGACAAACGCGCCAGGGGTTATTTAGTTTCGGTCACATGAAACCAACAATTTCAACAACAGGTTCAGGAGATACTTGCTATGCTAAGCGAAAGGTTGCGCCGGCTCCAAACAAAAATTAAATACTGACATCCCTCGTCCAATTTACACACGAATTAGGAAGTACTCAATTAAATAACCACGGCCTCAAAACTGCACGAATTAGTGGTCTTAAACTAAAAAGCAAGCGAAATACAGTCGAAATGCAAAAAATCCAATATCACGTCGGACCTTTAGCGTACAACCCATGAAGTCGCGGAACTACAGGAACCAGCAACCAACCAATGCGTACAAATCAAGAAGTATGAATCCGGTAATCTCAGAGAAACAGCAGAGTCCACCTTTTCACGGCTTGAGACATTTCCCTACCCAACACCAGAGGACGGAACTATGACCGAAAAGCAATAAATCAACAGTTTTCCCTAGAAGCAGCCCTGACTGACAGTTGTCAAAGTGACGTTTAGACATAATTCTTTGTTTATATTAAATTGAAAATAAAGTCTTATGGCGAACTCCAGCCGCAGCCACACAGGAATACACAAAACAGAGTGGCAAAGAACAAAGGGTGAATCCAGGACATACTGTGATTTAAAAATTATTGAAATTAAATTTGAGCTTAGAGGTAAAAAATGTGACTAAATGAAAAATGCTAGAAAGGAAGCAATTCAACGGTGTTTAAGGAATAAGGGAGCATTACCAAAAAGGCAGGACAATACCATAAAAAACTATCCGCTATAACTGCTGTAATAATAATACTATTATTTCGTATTGTCACGGGATCTTTATTAAAACACTGGTTTCATCATTAATTACTGCAGCATTATTTATTACTTTAAAATGAATATTTATATTTACACATTTTTACAACAACCCAAACTGAATCCTACCTTTTAAACTCCAATTATGCCGTCGAGGCGGGAAAGTGATACGGGACGTGCTCTTCGTCGTAGCGGTCTCGCTTGGCTCGAGGTATCGACTCCCGTCTGCGGCTGTTCCCTCCTTCCAAGTAGACCCTTTCCGCCCTACTCTCCGCCTGATACATCGACGTGCGTCGAACGGCACGTATTAAGAGCAGGAAGGGGCAAAGCGGGAATGAGCGAAACACAATTTGGTGACAGTATGACAAAAACCAAGACAAAAACCAACTGTAACAATACACCTTACCATAAACTTTACGAAGTCCAAATTAAAACTTTCTTGTTTGCTTCTGCAAATGTTTGTTAGTTCGTTGTGGTTTTCAGAAGAAACTTGTTCTCTACCCATAAACTGACGGGTCGTTGGTAGTTTAGCGCGTAGTTTAAAGCGTTGTAGAGGAGTTCTGAACCATCAAATGATAGATAGGGATATCCGCTAATCCATAAATTTGCTGTATGTGCATAGTAGATCTGCCTCGCCATTGTTTTCGTGTAGTCAACAAATAAACTCTAGACCTCCTACAATCCTATAAATAAACTGATAAGTAAACAAATCGTACAAACGTTCCCTTTCTAGAAGATAAACAGGTACTGAATAATGATGTCGCCATTGCCTGTCGTAACTAGGTATGGGGTCTATCCAGCAAATACAGTCATGTAATATCTACATAAATCTTATGTAATATTTTCTATATTATGTGACACTTAACAGTTAAGATCACAGGCAACATAAGATTAACTCACTGAGGCATCAAAATGATACATCGGTTACGTAACATCGTTCTGCCTTATTTACGTAACTCTGTTACTGATTTTGTTATGTAATACTATTTCGTTTTTTTAAATAACACTGTAACTTAAATTTGCTCCTGTTTTATTAACGTAGGACTTTTACTTATTTGTTACCCACACCGTTCTGTCTTGTTCACTGATGACATTTACTTTTAAAATCTTAAAGAAGAAGGTAGTTTTAACTTAATTTTTACTAAATAAGAATAAATTAATATTAACCCAACCAGTGACGTCCCTTTTTTGTTATCTGTCGGCCTCTTCCTGTAATTTTGCTAGCCATCGATGTTGGCAGTAGTCATAGCGTCGATTGGAACCACCGCATGATTTATGACAGACAGGTGGTTAATGTATTAATTAATTATAGTCTACGTACGCTACAGCGTTTGAGATCGGGGTGTCGACGGCGCGACGACTGCGGTACCTTTTGTATCGATTTTACCCGACTTGACGTACGACGTACCCGGCCCTTTCGATCGTCGAGCTCGATGACTATTACCTGTCAAGCGTAAAAGAGGGTTCGATTTTTATGTTAAGTATGTGATATATATTTTACAATTCTTTTAGATTTTACGGTGTTAAGGATAATAAGTATAAGTATTGAGATTTATTAATTAAAAATAATGAAGGAAAGCTGGTGATATACATTTTTGAAAAACAATTACACGTTTTCTCTTGAAATTTATTGCCTGTCCAGATTTGTCGTTCAAGTGGGGGAGATAAAGGTGTATAGGTTATAAAAAGAATTAGAAAAAGGGGAGTAGATTAGTAATAGTATTAAGTGTCGTTATATTATTCTTAGCTGCTGGTGGTAACGTTTAAGTTATCCGCTGTGATATAATAGAAATATGTATAGAAATACATGCAATGTTAGTCTTTCTTAACGAAAAATGTAATAAATCAGCGAGTGTGTGGTATATATTAGTTCACGTGTACGAGTTATTGTCCACGTTTGCTACATGATTTTTTTCCTTTTGAGCGTGTGGATAGAGTCTAATGATGCCGACATCATGTGATTTATAGATCTCGAGCGTAAGCTATGATTTCCCCAAATTTTGGTGTATGGAAGTGTACGTGTGTAAGTGTAATTTAGAGCATCGTATCACTTAGGCTGATAGGGAGATGAGCCGTTATATGGTAAATGTAGTACAGATAGTCAAATAGATAGTCGGAGCGGCATCCTGATAGACTGTCTGATAGCTAGTTTTCAGATAGCTCCATAGGCAGTCAGTCGGCCAGCCAGACAGTCATACGTGTGTGCATGTGGTCAGTCAGACAGTCATACGTGTGTGCGTGTGGTCAGTCAGACAGTCATACGTCTGTGCGTGTGGCCAGTCAGACAGTCATACGTGTGTGCGTGTGGTCACCCAGAGAGTCATACGTGCGTGCGTGTGGTCAGCCAGACAGTCATACGTGTGTGCGTGATATTTATATTAATAATAATAATACCTACAGATTAATTTACATTGGAAAGATATTGTATCTGATTTAGTTCGGACAGTTGTCCTTAAGCCCTATCACCAGCGTCAAGGTACAGATACATTGATAGGGTCCGCCCTCCCTCCACTCAGCTGTACGCTTTAATAAATTTCGCGGCGTATATGTTGCGTTACGTGGCGTTAATGCTTTGTTTCTTTTTGGATAGAGTACGGTTATAATAAGATGATAAAAGCACTGTTTATATTTTAAGAATGTCATTTGTAATCCAGACGTCCGCGGAGTAAGATGCACCGTGAAATTAAATTTAAGCTCCTGGCAATGCCCGATGAAAATGTTTTTGGGTTTAGAAAGACGGAAACTGGATGGTTTATCGGCAGTCAACATGTGGAATTCAATGGAAATGTTTTGTTGATTGATGAAGAAAAGTATATGTTAACAGAGGGGTTATTGAATTTGTTAAGTCAGCATCAGCCTAAGAAATATACGAGTTATGAATTGAATCAGTATAAGGAAATTCTCGGATTATCTGATGCACACAGATGGGGATTTCAAAGGAATAAGCATATGCGCTCCAGTAAAAGCTGGAAATATTTAAATATTATATCCAAGTTATTTCCACCAAAAAGAAAATATATTAAATCAGAGGCTAAAAGAACATATAAAGAACTAACATCATCGATGAACAGGAATCCCTGGACGAGATGGATGCAGCGTTAATATACTTTGCACTAAAAAGTGGAGATCCTGAATTACTGATGAAAAGAGATTTATATTTGCAGTCCTAGAATTAGACATATTGATAACAAAATTGTAAAATATGTAGGAAACATATGTTTGTACAATAAAAATAAAGTAATATACAAGTTTTGATGTTTATTTTTTTGTCCTAGACGTATTAAAATGTCTTTCAGAGACCAGAATATACTATAGTGTGATAATAGAAAAATTAGATCTTAAAATAAGACTTAATCGTATTGTAGAGAATTTGTAAAACTGCTCGACGTAAATTTTTTCCTATATAGAGCTCTCGCCTTGACCAGAAATGAGATTTTTATGTTTTTAGGTATTGGAATATTTCTAATAAAATTACCTTTAATTTAGACGGCGTTCCTATACTACAATCACTGCTTTACAATATTTCACTTAAATATAACTAGAAACAAGCTTTTTATGAGATTAAAGTATTGGAGTACTTCTTATAAAATTACCTTTAATTTAGGCGTCTGTCTACACTATATTCACTAATTTACATAGTTCACTTTGGACAAAGGATTAATGAAAGAGAACATAAATTTTTTAAAATATGTATTGTTTACCCTTACGTTATTACACATACGTTTCTACCGATTACTGGGTTATATTACACCTAAACGATTTATCAATTAAACTAAAACATTCAAAACGGCCTTTCCAACAGTTTATTGCAACAACACAGAAATTTGGAGAGCACTATATTCTATTTAAGTAAGTACATACATAATTTATTAAATGTAAACAAGTAGAAGTACATCTTAAACAACTTATTTTGTAAATAGTAAATACATCAATGTCTTAATCAATTATTATTTGTTTGTACATATGAATATCTAAAAACTTAACTATTCGACGCGGCGTTTCTTAGATCCGAAGGGCACTGAATCATGATTGGATAAAAATAGTCTCTTTGTTGAATTAGGTCTATAAACTTTCTTCTCTTCCTTAGTTATGACATTATGTTCACGGGTCCTTCTTATATTTTTGGAACAGCTCCGACGTTTCCAATAGAATTCTTTCTTTTATAGTATTGAAATTTATAAGCTGACTTGTACTGTAATTTAAGCTTATACCTTTTACTTTACATATTATTCTTTCTTCGTTACAGTCAGTGGAGAATAATTTATAAGCATAGTTCTTGGGCCTCCGCTTACAAACTCAGATATATAGCTCCCAGGACCATACCCCTCCAATTCGTCAGTTAGATCTCCTATAAAGTCTCCAGTGGGAGGAGCGAATTCCCCTTCCTTATAGGTAAAAATTATGGAATCTGTATCGTAGTACAGTATGCGGGAGTTTAGCTGCTCAAGATATGAATAAAGTTTTAATCTCGCCTGGGCCGTGACATAATCCGCTATAACCACACTAACAGCTGGCAACTGTTCGTAACTTTCTTCTGTAAATCGATAGTTAACTAAAAGAATATCCTCATTTACAGGAAAACCGTTTTGTACTTCTAAACACGGATTAGTCAGCATGGAGTAAAATTCTTCTGGGGTGTTTATTATTTTACATTTAGTCTGACATTCTGCTTGACCAAACTTTCCCCAAAAGCTATTTAACATAAGCTTTGCTTGTGCTCTCATTCCGGGGTTGGTTGAAATTTTGTTGAATTCCAGCTTCACACCCTCCTTTTCGAAAAAATCGTTAATATATTTTTCGTTCTGGTCGACAGTTTTACATTCTGAAGGCCACCCGGAAGCCTCTTGTTTGGACTTGATAAAAGCATTCATCATTTCGACAAACATCCCTCCACTCTTCTGCTTCGGATCATATACATCCACCTTATATTTCCAAATTTCGGAAATATTTAATATTCTATAACCCTTTTCTAGGGCCTTTAACACCTCGTCTATCACCCAGGTGCCCTCAAGTGCGCGAGTGTTATCTTCGTGGTTACACGGCTCATAACTCATATTCTCACCGCATTCCCTACATAAAACAAACATTAATTTATTGTTCATTTTTAATGGCAATACAGGGTGATATAAGTCTAGTGGTGGTAAAATCTTGCATTTAATTAAACCATCCGTATCTTCTAAAGTTAACTGGTTGCATTCTTCTCCAACGAAAACTTCAGGATGCCCGACAGGGAATTTTCCGTATTTACAAACCCATGGATAGAGGGAACAGACATCGAAGTACTTGATTTTTTCATTATTTTCGGCTTTATAATACGTTTTGCAATTACCAGTGCGACCCCCAAAAAATGCATCTCGAGGATTTAGTGGTGTATTTAAAAATAGCGGATGTTTTTTCGTATACTCCGCTATTTCAGGGAATTCTGTTAGTTTTCTTCTAAACTGGCATTCCCACATTTCAATCACTTCATATCCTAAGCCTCTCAGACGTTCGCTTTTTGTGACTGTATTTTCATAGCGGATGTTTAACGATTCAGTAGGATTATCGGTGAGGGGTTTGTCTCTGTGATGTTTTAGACATGCAGGATGCCCGTGATAATAACATCCGTGAAATTCAAACACCTGGTTAGTTTCTGCACAATAGCCATCGACTTTTACACCGTTTAAAATAGATTCTCTCCCTCGAGCTGCATGAAGAATATTTACACCACGCTGATGTTCTTCCCAAATGAGCCATTTAATTGCTATTCTAGATTGATTGTCTCTGTACCGGTATCCATTTTTCGGTATTAATCCAATAATTTCAGGTTTTAAGTAATTCCTTCGAAAAACCTTGTTACAAACAGAAGCGATAGTAGTTGCATCTGTAAACGGGCAAACATTTGTAGTACTTATCATTTGTTCTCTAAATTTCTTGCACGTTTCATAGAGTATTTCTACATCAGAAACACAATATTCGACGATCTCTTGCTGAAAATTAAACGTGTCATTTTTGTGTTGACGGTACCATTCGAGGAATATTGTTCGGTCCTCCGTCTTCATACTGTCCGGAGCGTAATATTCAACTGCTGGTAAGGACCCGACATAGTTTTCGTTTTCTTTTTTATTGAAAAAGTGGGGAAAATATCCCTTCTTGAACTTGTCATCTAAACCAAACGCTTTGGGTAATTTTGATAGGGTCACAGGGAAGTAATTTAAAGAGTCAAGAAACTTTATGTTTAGTAGCTGCATTAGAATTATTTTAGTGCCCCGCATAATTACTTCGGGTGTGTGATCTGTATCTGCCATGAGTTTATTCAATATGAATCGGTTATCAAATCCGCCGCCATTATGGCTAATTACTATTACACTTTTAAAAAGTGTTCTTTGATTCAGTACATATTCCACAAATCTGTCTAGAGGATTGACTCGTAACACTTGTTTGGTAACGCCACACTTTTCACACAGCCATGGTTCTGTATCAATGCAGGCATCGCAAAATTGCTTAAACACGCACAAGTTAACTTCGTGTAATAGTGTACCATCTGCTAACAATTTTTCCTGGCGTGTTTCCAAGTCAAAAAATATGAGTAATATATTTTTAGTTTTTGGTTTTCTTGCATCCACTTGTATAAAGCAAAGGTGGTTTTCTGGTTGATGCCTCTTGCAAATTTTACAGAAAATCTCTCCACATGTGTGATTTCTATTATCTTTGATTATCTTCAGACATTTCGAACATTGTTGTAAGCGCTCACAAACTGTACTCTTCTTATCGTACGACTCGGGTTTTTTATGATTTTCAAAACACTGGGGGTTTCTTAATATCCTAAGGCAGTCAGGGCACTGAACTTTTGCTTCAAAATTACAGCTAGGAGATTGGTGACATCCAACACATTTTTGGCCACAACGATGGCTGCTTTTATGGCTGTAGGGTGTGTGGCAAGATTCGCAATAATAAACACAGCAAAAAGCAGCGGTTAATGATCCTATAACGCAATAATGTCCATCATGATAGAGTAAGTTTAAGTGTTTACCACTGCTGGACCCCTCAAAAATGACTTCTCTCCCCTTAAATCCGTAACGGTACACAATTATTTTGTAATTGTTACCAAAATATTCTTGAAACTTTTGAAGTTCCGGTACATCACCTCCATCCTCAGGAATTATGACTTTTGCTTCACACATCAATTTCAATGCGTTTTCCCTCTGAATTTTACCAATATCTCTGTGTACTTTAGTATAATTGGGGTCCTTGTTGGTATGGGCAAGAGCAACCACTAAAGCTCTTGGTAAACAGAGATTATCGGTATTATTTATGGGTATTATACCTGCCTTCTCTTAATTTCTTCAATGAAAGACTTGTCCCAACTTTTTCTGGCCCCTCTTCCTACAGGCAAACGTACGCTGGTAATGCCTAAGCAGAAGGTATCGGTATTAAATCCAGTAGAATTTGATTGATATATGCTATGAATTATAGACCACACATCGTCTACACTGATTTCACGAACTTCTTTAAAAGGAATCCATCCATCGCCTCTTGAAAAGTCTTTTGAGCAAAAGCTCAGTCCAATTTTGTCAGTAGGTTTTAGGTTCGTAATACTAAAGTCCAACATCTCCGATAGGGACTTTTTAATCCAGGAAATTGGTTCTTCACCCTTGGGGATATCTTTAATTCTAAAGTCGATACTACGACCATGAAGATTGAATTGTTTGACACGTTTTACAGCGTCCTTGATTACAATAAACTTTTCCATTTCTTGTAATTTTACTATGAAGCACCACTTTGTAACTCACAAAAACGAAAAGAACTGATATCGAAGAAGAAACTTTTTAAAGTCAACGCAGAGCAGGACAACACTACTGCTCGTGACAAAGGTTAAAATGTAACTGAGGATTAACAACGAAGTCGCGTTACATATACAGTTTTCCGAATGTAGATTAGCGCGCATGCGAACCAGATCTGTGACTTTAAAAATTTTATTCATATATTCGATATTAAAACCGAAATCGTTATGAATACCGAATCTAGAATACACAAATTAACTACTTTAAACGTTTTTCGAAGGATGTCCTTCAATTCTTATTGGGTTGTTTAAAAATAACAATTGACTATTTTTAGTTTTAGGTGTAAACTTCACAGAAGCAGGTATTTTCCGCTACTTTGCTGTGAATATTATATCTTGCACGAAGCAGCCTTCGATATCCCTCTTTAAATGCGTTTCTCTAAGGAACTCCTATAATTCTTATAGAGAAAAGAGTCGTTCCAGAGATCTGCAAAAGAAACTGTAAATAAGTATTTTAGATAAAAGCTTATCAGCAATTTCTGCTATATTTTTTGGTTTATATTTTAAAATTTGATATTAGGCAATACAAATCTACTGTTATCTAGATAGTAACAGAGAAACAATTATTTGAGATGCAACAAGTGTTCCCTTCATGAATTTAAAAAGCTGTACAGTTTAAAAATAACAAGCGGTAAAAACCGTATAGTCTGATGAATTGCTTCCACGATAAAATTGTTAGAAAAAGTTTAAAAGCTTTATTGTTAATCAAAAATCTGTATTAATTGTGCCCTTTTTAAATATTTAAATGCATTTCAAAGGTAAGCAGAAGTTAATTCTGTACTCATAATGAGGTAGAATTGTCTGTGTAAGAAATTTAAAGTAATAGTTCTTTGTTAAAAACTAGTATCAGGCGTTTTAAGTTAGTATCAGTTTTGTGTATAATGCGAATAGAGATAATTTGATCAATTAATGTAATATCGGTGTCAATATGATGACAAAAGAAGGCTTGATCATTTAATGTGCCCTTTCTTTCCAAAACTTCTTTACAGAAAGTCGGTGGTAAAATATTTGTAATGGTTTTTTCTATCTATTTAATTTAAACTCAAACTGATATCACTGTGTCCAATAAATTTATATCATATGTCTTTTTTCGTTTTAATACTTAAAATATTTATAAATTCTAAACAGAAGTTTTCACTCAACTAAGTCCTCAATAGTTATTAAGCCGAATAAAGCAACAATTAATAATTGGATAATTTCAACAGATTATCCCGGAAATTTTTATTTATGCATATCCGAGCGATAGGTATACCTGTACTAGAGCTCGCTTGAAAATATTACTTTCGCGCATATTTTCCTTTTATTAACAAATATCAAAGTTTGGATATTTTAAATATTACGAAAAAATGCAAAATAATCCAAATAGGCTTTATGTCATGTAAAAGATATCAATATTTATAAAATACCTGGTTTTACAACCCTAAATAACCCTACGAATATAACAAAATTATTTTGGTGAACGTAATTGACACTGTAAATTATTTAATATTGCAAATTTATGAAAATCGAGATGTGTTAATTCGGGAAACCTAAAAATTTAATAATTACTCGTAATACTTGATTCAACATTTTTACATATTGATTTATATAGAAGAAAATTATATATTTACAATCGGATTCACTAAGAAGTTTTAACGCTAAACTGGTATAATTTGGCAGTTAGGTGTTTACATTGACTTCCGTACTCATAATGGGATAGAATTGCCTGTGAAAGAAATTTAAAGTAACAGTTCTTTGTTAAAAAATA
This sequence comes from Philopedon plagiatum, assembly GCA_963971165.1. Classification (NCBI taxonomy): domain Eukaryota; kingdom Metazoa; phylum Arthropoda; class Insecta; order Coleoptera; family Curculionidae; genus Philopedon; species Philopedon plagiatum. Next base: position 57,554,814 of record OZ020197.1, read on the forward strand.
GTGTCTGGCGTTTTAAGGTAGTAACAGTTTCTGTATAATGCGAATAGAGATAATTTGGGCAATTAATGTAATAACGGTGTCATTATGATGACAAAAGAAGGATTGACCATTTAATGTGACCTCTATTTCCAAACTTCTTTATAGAAAGTCGGTGGTAAAATATTTGTAGTGGTTTTTTCTACCTATTTAATTTAAACTCAAACTTATATCGCAAATACTGGGCCCAATAAATTTATATCATGTCTTTGTTGTAATACTAAAATATTTATAAAATTCTAAACAGAAGTTTTCACTCAAACTAAGTCCTCAATACTTATTAATCCAAATAAAGCAACAATTAATAATTGGATAATTTCAACAGATTACATATCTCGGAAATTTTTATTTATACATATCTTAGTGATAGGTATACCTGTACTAGAGCTCACTTGAAACTATTACTTTCGGGCATATTTCCCTTTTTATTAACAAATACCAAAGTCTGGATATTTTAAATATTACGAAAAATGAAAAATTATCAAAATATGTTTTATGACATGTAAACGATATCAATAATTATAAAAATACCTGCTTTTACAACCCTACATAACCCTACGAATATGACAAAATTATTTTGGCGAACGTAATTGTCATTGTAAATTATTTAGTAATGCATTTACGAAAATCGAGATGCGTTAATTCGAGAAACGTAAAAATTTAATAATTACTCGTAATACTTGATTCAACATTTTTTTTACATATTGATTTATATAGAAGAAAATTATATATTTACAATCGGATTCACTAAGAAGTTTTAACGCTAAACTGGTATAATTTGGCAGTTAGGGGTTTACATTGACAGGTGTCAGACTAAGACAAGTGAGTTTTGTGCCATAAATTATTTTTTCTTAAATTTAAAATTAGCAAGAATTTAGGTATGTAAAGTTTTCGCTAATAAAACTAAATGTATTTAGCAATACAATCCACTACAAAAGTATATCTAACAAAGGCTCAAATGGCGAAAATATTAAAATAAAACATTCTTTTTACATCTCAAGTTATAATAATGACATGACTTAAATTTGTCAAAATTTAACAGGGAAACTGGAAGACCTAAATTAAAGACCGTACTAAATCTTAAACCCCTTTAGAAAATTAGGCAGTTAAAGCCTACCCAGATCTAAAAAAGTTTAATCGAAATATCACTTGAATTGTATATGGAATGAATAAAAAGCAATGTTTTATAAAGGGAGAAAAGAGGTCCTAATAGGTACACATGTACTACGATTCGCATGAAAAAGTTCGATTTATATAATTATGTATATTATCTTATACATCATCTTATATAGATATATAGATATATATTATATATCATTAGAAAAATTAGTTCAAATACTTCAAAATATAAAACGAAAAATCTCTATGAATTTTTATGTGAAGATACCAGTTTCTCCTCCGAAACATCCTACGAATAAATTATGACATTTTGCGGCGGTGCGTAAGAAATTGTCATTACAAATAATTTAACACATTTAAGAAAATCTGTATATGTGTTAGTTTGAGAGATCTAAAATGATTAGAAAAGAAAGTATAAGTAAGCATAATATATGTATAATGAGTAGTAAAGTTAGACTTTTTTTTATGCATTTAGGGTACGACAACAGCTTTTTAGTTAAAATGAAAATGATTTAAATAAAAATTGTTGCAATCACGAATTATATTGTAGGATAATTCAAAGGATGTGTTGTATAGATTTATGAAAAGAGGATGCCTAAAATAAACAAGGGCATAAGTGATTTTTATGTGCCTGTGAATCCTAAAGTGAGGTAGTTTAACTTAAAAGCACAAATAAATGCTTAAGGTAAAAAGATATTAACAGAGTCGTTGAAAATTACAGAGTGTAATAATAGGTAATTATACACACATACATAGAATAATTGCCGCTTTCGCGAATTATATTAAATTTGCGGGCCGGTTCAAAAGGTACTGCTAAATTAAGCCGAACCCTTATGAAAATATTGATATTTAAGATCGTGAACCTTTTTTTATAAAAACAACTGCGAAAAATAGTCACGAATCAGTACTCGCTCTGCTGCCGCACTGTTCTTCATACTGTACAAGGTATTATTTAACGTAATGTGAGTGTACTTTGATTTTAAGATCTATTTATTAAAAGAGCTGATACCTGGGAATTACGTGTTTAACTATGTGTTACTCTTTCATAGCACATAGTATATATGGATTACCATCCGGCATAAACAGATTCCTAGCAAGAAACCTATTGGTTTCTTGCTAGGAATCTATAATACTGCTCTAAATACTCATTTACTTAATAAAGGTAATTAGTAGCGTATGGGACATACATAATAGCGAAAGAATAACGCTCTGGCGATGGCGCTTGAAGAGTATGCGTTATACTATACTATGCCAAATTAAAGGAACAATTAAACTTTACCTGCACTGTGCACTAGAGCTTAAAAAGCTTATAAGCGTATAATTCAGGGAAAAAGGAAAAAAGTTACAAACTGAAAAAAGTACAGAGTCCGCTTTATTCTGTATGACGGGTGAATTTCTTTTGGGTTTTTCCTAAAAGAGAATAAAGAAAAATATGTAATGATGTAAGCAGATTGACAGTAATTTAAATTATTTTCATATCAACGTTCAGGAAAATATTTATCCGTATGATAATCTATTTGCTAATTAACAAAACAGTGCTCTGTAGGGATATAAATGTTATGAGGGTTACAAACGCTCACGCATTTTAATTTGACCTCTTGACAAAAATTCAAAGATAATTTTCTTCTATTCCCCAAATTTTTGTCTGGAGTATGGTCGGTTTATTTCCGATACATCAAGTAGGTAATAGTAATGATGCTAAAATGTATCTGTATTATATAACGCAAATGGGAAATAGTACATCAATTAAGAAATTTAAAAAGAATTATTTTGATTTTTCTAAATTAAACAGCCTATAAGTAGTAATAAATCGCGTCGCAAGTAGCTCGGATATCGATAAACAAATCTAATTTTAAATACGTATATTGAAATAATATTTCTAGAATTTGATGAAAAGACGTTTTTCCGTGATTTTTAATAAATGTGATATTCAGCAAGTGAAAATTTAAATGGTACTTAAGAAATAATAACACCTGATGGTTTTTAAGCAATCGTAAAATATATACTATAAACATATACGAAAGTACTGTAACATTCTGCTGTACCTTTTATACATGTCTTTAAATATTTAAATAGAAAAATTTTAATTAAAAATTTGTAGATGCCAAAAATGGTGAAATTTCAATTATACATGCAATTTTTGGTGCGTTTCAGGTAAAATTTCTAAAACACATATTTCAGAACTTAAATAAATCTAATTACCGGTTTCTTTGATAAAAGATATGTTTATCTGTTAGGGAAAAATATATAAATAACCAAAATTAAAAAGCTACTGATGTAAATTTAACTTAAAATTCTTAATTATTAACTCAATATCCTAACGGTTCTGCCCACTCTTTAATAAGCATTTTTTTTTTAAATCGGAGCATGAGATTGCGAGGTAAATTTTCACACATGTTAACTTTTGTTTTTACTCCTGAGACTAAATATGAAATTCGCGATAGTTACTTTTTAAATCCCTAGATGACACAATCGCTTTTTTTATCAGTAGGTATATCAAAGATGAAAAACTTACTTTTTCGGGTAAGTTTCAAAAGAATAAAGGTAAATTTAAAACCATTGCATGTTCGGTATTTGATTTGATAGTTTCATACATATTTTACAATATACGACTATAATTTGAGCCGGTCAGAGGAAAAGTGGTCTAACTGCATTTAGGTCAACTTGTAGGAAATTCATGTTTTGCGTCTGAGCGGATTAAAAAATGGGTGTAATGGTTTTAAAAAGGTTTTCACTCATTCCTATCAAAAATATGTTGAAATTTTACATGATACTAAATTGTGGTAATTACGCCTCATTGTATTAATTAATTAGATATTAAATCAGGAATACCATTTTTTCCAGATAACTTTTTTCCAAGGCTCGGCGTCAAAGTGGTATAACTTACTGAATTATATCACTTTTCCACGTAACAATTCCAGACAACTGGTGACAAACGATGGCAGGAAGTAGCTTTACTTTTGTATATGCTAATAAGAGTATTGATATTTTATATTTTATATCAAAAATTAAAATTTTTGATTTATACCACTTTTCCTCTGATCGGCTCATTTATTACTAAAATACTAGATTTCCTGAAAATGTGTACTGGATTGGTGAATCCGTTCACCATGAATTGAACACCATCAACCGCCATAGTTTATAATTTATGGTTATTATTTTTCTACTATTCTAATTTTATTGTTTAAAATTAAAAAAGTACAAAAATATACTCTGTAGAATTATTGAATTTTTGGTTTTCTTAAAGATAATAAGAAAACATGAAATAATGTAAGTATTCTTGAGAATAATGGAAATAAAATTATTTTCGCAACAGCATTGAATACAAATATTTATCGGCAAGCTAAACTACTCACACATTAATAAGAAACACCGTTCTATGCTAGGAAGTGGCAAACAGAAACAAATAAATATAGCTATATTTTAAATTGGGGTATATATGGATAATATTTGCTTTGTAATCTTAATAAAATATGAGTTATTCTGCTGTGAAAATTTAAATATTACCTATGAAATAATACCACTTAAAAAGAATCTTTGAAGTAATCATAAAATATATACTATGAACATAAATAACATACAAAGAACTGCAGTATTCCACTTTACCTTCTACACTTATTTTTTCTTTTAATATTGAACAGAAAATTTTTAAAAACAATAAACCTCTAGATGATAAATTGGGGAAATTTAATTTATGTATTTAAATTTTGATATGTTTTAGGAAAATTTTAACAACTCGAATAAGGTTGTTTCAGCGATTTCTATGATATTGGAGAGTTTTAACAGATGGCGAAAATATAATAAAAATTAAGAAAAATACACTTGAGAACTGAACGTATTTAAATGCTTATTCAATATATTTTAAAACGTTACCGTTTAGCCCTTAATAATCATTTGATTTTAAATTTTTGCATAGTGATTCTATGCATAGTTTATGTAACTGTAACCATTAAAATAATATATTATCCCTAATTGGTATTGGACTGTTGAAACCTGCCCGGTACGAACAACATAGTCTGTAATTTAGGTTATAATTATGGTTAAATATTTATCGGTACAAATAAATTTCTTTATTATTATTATAAATATATAAACAGAAGTTAACATGGAGAAACAATTATCATAAAAGTCCTTTGAAAAGAATAAAAGAAAAAAATAGAAGAGTATTTACCAAATTTTCACAGTACACTCTCACTAAAACCGTTCTGTAGCTCAAAGAATATAAAGGAATCTTCATTAGCTCTTTAGCTTTTTATAGGCCAGCACACCTGGCTAAATTCCTTTCAAATTTATTCGACCACACATCTGTCGTGTACCAGGGAATATGACTACTCCCCCTACCATTCTAGGTAATGCATCATTTAGGGTATGGAATCTTAAACGCCATATACGCAGGTGTTATTCCAAGGTCAATGCCAAGAATTTGGCATTGAACGCGAGCAGCTGTTTCTTTGTTTGCTGATGACCAGGTGTACGACGCTTGTTTCAAGGATACATGTGTGATGCAGGGTTTCAAGGTCGTCGGCACAAGAACTTGGCCTTGAACGCGAGCAGCTGTTTCTTTGTTTGCTGATGACCAGGTGTAAGATGCGTCTTTCAAGGTTACATTGCATGCATGATTTCAGTGTCCGATTTGTTTCAAAGTCATATAATTGTTATGCATCCTAAAGGTCAAGCGTTTATATTGATCAGGTGCGTGATGATTGTTTTAAGATCAAGTAAATATTATTCGTATTATTGCGATATAACCTACACATAACAATAACGCCGAGCAGGTGTTTCTTGAGGGATCGCAATAAATCGATCAGTATTTAATGCATTATGTACATTATAACATTATGAAAAATTAGTGAAATATTGCAAAAGGATCAGTATATTTATAATATCTGGTCTGTTCAATGAGATTTTTCGATATATAAAATAACAATTTTGTCAGTATTTCTATTTCACTATTTATATTACAGTGGTAAGTAAAATTTAATGAATGGTCTGTACGCAGTTGTCGGTAAAAATTTTCAAAAATACAGTATAAAAGGTATGAAGTGAGCTTTATTTTAACCGCGCTACACCTAGTATTTTTAGGACGAGTAATAGTAGGTACGCGACTATACTCGGATTGCCGAACAGATTGGGTGAACAGATGCAAACCACGTTATCACTTCCTAGAAAACGATATTTGCCCTACCATTATCTATGAAAACCCTCTCGTCTTCATCTAACACGACATCTCCTGATATGCGTCGATCACGCATTTTTATTGACCCATCTGTTCGGCGGTTTAACTTTAGAAGTTGATAATAAATTTAGTTCTTTCGAATACTTTGAATAGTGCCATCTTGGGGGCTTGTTTTACTGACCATTTATTAATCTTACTAGCAAGTTATTATTTTTATCATCCATTTACTAATATTACTGACAATATATTTACTAGCTGCTTGTTTATTAATTTTACTGACCATTTATTAATTCTGCTGGTTGTTTATTAATTTTACCGACCATTTATGAATATTACGAACAATTAATTTTTTACGACTTGTTTATTACTTTTGCCGGCGATTTATTAATATTACTGCCTGTTTATTAATTTTATCGACCGTTTATTAATTTTACTGACAATTTATTATTTTTACCAACCATTTACTAATATTACTGACAATTTATTTTTTAACTGTTTATTTATTAATTTTATCGACCATTTATTTGTTTTACTGACCATAGATTAAAGAACTGGCCAGTTGAAATATAATACTGCGAAAGTTTACTGACTATAAATTTAAAATACTTATCATTTAATTTGTTGCGTTTCTTGAGTATGTTTTAAAAAATATGAGGAATTGGCCTTGAGCAAGAACTTGGCCTTGAGCGCGAGCAGCTGTTTCTTTGTTTGCTGATGACCGGGTGTACGACGCTTGTTTCAAGGTTACATTTGTGATGCCTGTTTTCAAGGTCGGTGACACAAGATGTGGAAAACAGCGAAAAGTTGACGATGGGGCATCAACATCTGAGGTGCGTACTTGCACTTGCTGCAATATAACCATACCAGCAAACAATGTATCTGTACCTTTTCGCAGTGATAGGCCTTAAGGACAACTGTCCGAACTAATCAGATACAATATCTTCCTAATTTAAATTAATCTGTAGGTATTATTATTAATATAAAATATTTGTATGTTTCTTTGAAAGATTAAGCGTTTTAGGCCCTCATTTACGAGTTAAACTCTTTCTTGTTGTTGTACAAGGTATTTTATTCTGAATGCACCAGCCCAGAGTACAATATAAGGTACAGGTTCTTTACCTAATTTATTTGAAACATCTTATCGGTGCGGAAGGAATGTGACTGGCGAAGTTTTGTCTACACAGAACTTCCTACATTCTAAGAACCACATAGATGTTTCCGTCATCTCATTTCTTTTCCTCGCACGCGAATAAAGCCCTAGGGATGTGACCCTTCCTTAGGATTACCTTTAACTTAAAAGGCGTATTATTAAATACCGAGTGCTCTTCTATGAATGTACGATTTTTAACAAAAGACGTGTAATTATTACGTACTTGGTGGATTAATTTAACAAAGGTTTATAAACCCTATTCATTAAGTTTTCTATCTTGTACTTCTTAAAACCAGACACCTGTCTCGCACGGGCGCACGGTTCACCAGCCACCAGTCAATTTGGATTATTACCTAATTACCATTCGTCCTCAGTATATTAAAGCTTAAGGGGCCGAGGTCGTGCCGGTAGGATCACCTTTAATTTAAAGACGTATTATCATTAAATGTCGCGTGGTGTTCTATGAATGTACGTTTTTTTATCATAAGGGAAGTGCTTACTTATTAAATTCTGTGTGCCTGTCTGCTCTGTCTACATGTTTAAAAGTTGTAGTATTCAGGTATACCTAAGGATTTATAGTCTTTTCATTGAGACGTACGTACAAAATTTACGTTATAAATTTATTTTTTGTTGTATGCATAGCTATCTGTCAGTCTGTCTAGTTGACTGTCTGCCTGTTTGTCTAGTTGACAGATCGGCAGTTTGTCGACCTGCCTGCCTGTCTGCCCGTTTGCCTGTCTGTGTTCTTCAGGAAACGCCTGAATTGGCCTGGCTGAACCAATTTTAAATTCGTGCTTTATAAACTTCTTGTGTGTAACATGATTTAGTCACTTTTTCGTTTAATCGGCATATTTTCGTACGGCTTGTGTTCCTCAGATGACGATATTTTGGTTGCTAAAGTAAGAGAGCCAACCCGTCATTGGTGTCACTGCGTATGAAAAGGCCGTGTTGGAAAGCATTTTTCATGAAAAGCCCATATGTCCAACATATGGACATGTGGAGTTTCCCAAATATGTGATTCAAATAGAAGCTATACATAAAAAAGTTGTATTATACAGGTACACCTAAAACTTCTATATTCTTTTTCTTGTTTAAGTTTAAATTTTACTTTTTGCGAATAATCTCAGTTAATTATTTTCCTTGATGTCTACTTTTAAACATGAGTTACATATTTCATATATTGTTGCATTGGTGAATGATTTTATACATAGAACAGTGTAAAATTTACGTTATAAAATTTTTTTGACCGCTCTGTCTTACTGTCTGTATAACTGGTAGACTGACTAGTTGGTAGTCCATCTGTTTGTTTATTTCTACATCTATCTGCCTGGATATCAGGCTCTCTGACTGATTGTTTGTCTGCTAGTTCGGTTGCCAAACTTAATCAAAATGGCTATTGACCATGTGAGGGTTTTTCAAATATATGATGATTAAAGCACATTTTTGCGATATTTTTAAATTTTATTTAAATCAAACCCACTTTCGCTTAAATTCTACAATAATACGGATAAAAATTGCTGGTGTTTGGAAAAACCGTCAAAAGGGGTACAAGTGAAAATATCTTTTTTTAATGTATGGACATTATTCCACGCACACACGTATGACTGTCTGACTGGCCACACGCACACACGTATGACTGTCTGGCTAACCACATGCACACACGTATGACTGTCTGACTGACCACACGTACACGTATGACTGTCTGACTGACCACACGCACACACGTATGACTGTCTGGCTGGCCGACTGACTGCCTATGGAGCTATCTGAAAACTAGCTATCAGACAGTCTATCAGGATGCCGCTCCGACTATCTATTTGACTATCTGTACCACATTTACCATATAACGGCTCATCTCCCTATCAGCCTAAGTGATACGATGCTCTAAATTACACTTACACACGTACACTTCCATACACCAAAATTTGGGGAAATCATAGCTTACGCTCGAGATCTATAAATCACATGATGTCGGCATCATTAGACTCTATCCACACGCTCAAAAGGAAAAAATCATGTAGCAAACGTGGACAATAACTCGTACACGTGAACTAATATATTCCACACACTCGTTGATTTATTACATTTTTCGTTAAGAAAGACTAACATTGCATGTATTTCTATACATATTTCTATTATATCACAGCGGATAACTTAAACGTTACCACCAGCAGCTAAGAATAATATAACGACACTTAATACTATTACTAATCTACTCCCCTTTTTCTAATTCTTTTTATAACCTATACACCTTTATCTCCCCCACGTGAACGACAAATCTGGGTAGGCAATAAATTTCAAGAGAAAACGTGTAATTAATTGTTTTTCAAAAATGTATATCACCAGCTTTCCTTCATTATTTTTAATTAATAAATCTCAATACTTATACTTATTATCCTTAACACCGTAAAATCTAAAAGAATTGTAAAATATATATCACATACTTAACATAAAAATCAAACCCTCTTTTACGCTTGACAGGTAATAGTCATCGAGCTCGACGATCGAAAGGGCCGGGTACGTCGTACGTCAAGTCGGGTAAAATCGATACAAAAGGTACCGCAGTCGTCGCGCCGTCGGCACCCCGATCTCAAACGCTGTAGCGTACGTAGACTATAATTAATTAATACATTAACCACCTGTCTGTCATAAATCATGCGGTGGTTCCAATCGACGCTATGCCTACTGTTGGCTTAGTATGTACCTAAATTAATGTGTCAATACGCTGTCGTAAATTACAATTTATAATATTTTTATGCAGGAAGTCGACTCCGTCTCTAGAATGACATCCAAATCCGCGACGAGTAGTCATCACATCACTTTTAATGCTTGGGTTGTGTTTTAGAGCTTTTTATGTCTTTTTAAAATTAAATCGAATTCGCGTCTATCCAACGTCCGACGATACGATGATTTGATGGTGCTCCTACTGATGCTCCTATTAGATCTCAATCGTATCGTTGGACATCAAGTGCATAAAAATTCGTCTTTATAGTCCTTATCATTAGGCTAAATTCGTAAATTCAATCTTTGTCTTTCTCAGAATATTTGACAGACGCGTAACTTTCTGTTGCAAATAATACCACTGATCACGTGTCACGTACGATAATAAAAAGAATTGAACTTTCTAACGTAACCAAAGTTGTAAGTAAGCGCATTCAATATATTTTATACTATTTAATTTTAGCCACACTATGTTTGGTTTGCTTCGTAATTGGTATAATTTTTACAACTGGCGCTGGTGAATATTGGCTCACCATGTTTGACTCTTTTGCTGGAACCATAGGGTTAATAGTAGTAGCATTAATGGAAATGGTGGCTGTAATATACGTTTATGGTCATGAGAAATTTACTAAAGATATCTACGAAATGACAGGAATAAAACCTGGTCTCTATTGGCAGATCACATGGAGATTTTTAGCTCCGTCTATTATGGTTGTGATTTTAGTTTCTTCCATTATTTCAATGCTAATGAAACATCCAGAGTACTCTGCATGGAGTGCTGAAAAGGTAAGCATAGTAAAATGTATGTGCCAACATTGCAGTTTTTATTATAATTTTTGTAAAAAAATTTGGATAAAATTTGTACAGTATGGTCTTTAAATTGACGTAGTGACGTTGTTTTTGGTAATATTAAACGATAATTAGATACTACTTTTTATTCATTTTTTAATTCTCTAAACAACCATTTAAAGCTAATAGATGAAAAAAATGTAGAAAAAACAACACAGTAATATTTTATAAAACTGTCGTTTTAAAAAAGCTATCCATTTTTTAAAGGTTGTTGCTAGTTTTGTGAGCGTAGATAGTTCGACTACACTTAACAATAACAACTAAATTCATTAAGTAGATGTGAACTAAAAATGATTAAAATAAAATAATAGTAATAAAACTTTTGGGGCATTGAAAAATACTTACTACCATAGACTAAATAAATAATACCTAGACGAACACTGCCGTGCAACGAAAAGAGGGTCTTTCTTGAGACATTTGGTAGGTTTACTAGTTTATGGTTCGAAAGCTTGTTTGTCCACCATGATAAATATATGTATACTATGTATCTTCATGTATATGTAATGGTGGACAAACAAACTTTTAAACCTTAAACTATTAAACCCACAAATGCCTCAAGGGAGACCGGCTTTTCGGTGTATTCTAGTATCTATCTATATTCTTTATAGTCTCTGCTACTACATATTCCAGACTTTGTTTAATTTTTTAGTATATCAGATCCCTTTTATTTAAATATTTTACATGGTCGATTTTTACCTTCTGTCAGTTTATTTTTTAGTTTTAGAATAACAGCAAGACAATTTAACACTATAGGTATGTACAGAGATATCCAAATAAAAGTGAACAGGCCTTATAACTTTTCTATTTTTAAAGATGGGAAAAAATGTTAAATATTAAAGTATTGGGGATTTTTATGGATCATTCATATATCTTATAAGCCAAACAATTGAGCATCGAATAAAACAAAATATTGATAAAACATCGATTTTCTCGCTTATTTTAAATTGGATAGTATGATTTTTATCATATTTTTGGATTCTAGGAGAAGTCCTAGACATATTTTCTATATCATACCCTATGCGGTTTTCACTCGCTCAATCATAAACCTAACGTACAAGATTTATATGGGAAATGTAAACGTAAATCTTATTAACAGCCTTACGAAAAGAGCGTGTTTGCCATTTTTTAAATATTTTCGACGTTTTTTAAACTTCTCCGTACTATTTTAAAATATTAATCGTTGAATGAACCACCATATCGTTACATAGATTGATAAATACTTTCAAAAGCTTACACATGAGCATAAGTTCAATTCGGTTCCGTGTGCCATATTTTTATTTAAAAGAAAATTAGAACTATACCTAATATCAAAAGCATTTTATACAGTGGCGGATATAGATATTTGAGGGATTTGGGGAATGCAAAATTAAAATTCGATATTACTATTTTACGTTTATATTATAAATTTTTCAAATAATTTGGGGGGCGGGGGCGCCCCTGCCTCCGCCTGGATCCGCCACTGACTTTATACATATACTAAACAAGATTATTTTATATACTCTTAATAAATGATTATATACTTTCTTATATGTCAAAAGCATATACCTTATTATGTGCTTGATTTAATTTCTTTATTTTTAACTCTCGTTTTCCATACATTTAGGTAATGTCGACGGAAATGAACGTATTTATAGTTCTGATTTTAAATATAAGAGCCTATTTTTTTTTCATAGAACTTATTCTTTTAGGGTATCACCGAAAAACACCCATATCCAGGCTGGGTTCTAGGTATTGCAGGATGTATGGTTTTAGCGGGCATACTACCAATTCCAATAGTATTTCTGCTAAGACGTTATCAAATTCTCAAAATGGACATTAACATACATGAAGGATCTATTAGGAGAATTGATACCACAGTATCCACAAAAGAAATGATTACTGATGTTGATGTAAGTATTTATTATTTAATTTTTACTGCTGTTTTTTAATTTGTTACATGTCAGCTTGAGAGAGAAGTTTTACGCAAAATCGCATTAAATTTATTAATAAAAAAAATGTTTCCCTGAAACACTAGTAAAGTAATATGTAAGTAATTTTTCCTAAAATGTTTGTTACCGAAATATGATGAATCTGCATTTTTATCCAGTCACCCTACATGATAAAATTTATATCAATTTTTGTTATTGTAACAATTACAAGTAGTATAAAATAGACATTCTTACTTTAACAAAACTGTTCAGGTGCTTATTATGAAAAGTTCGTTTGAGTTATAGTTTGAAATTTTTATTCTTTTTGTTTGACTTGGCTGTCTTGATAGTTGCTAAAATGGCCAAAGTGCATTTTGTGTACAATTTAGCAAATAAATTGAGGCACGTGTCGTCTGTAAAAACTTTTTGTAAATTAAAATATAGCTAGTAGTACAGTGTGAATAGAATATAATTTCCCAATTAGAAGCATAGTATAAACGTGATTAATGAACTAAAGAAAACTTATAACCTTTACGGAAATAAAAAGTAAGAGGCCGAAGCGCACCTACAGGGAGACTCCGGTGCAATCTCCAGAAAATATTGCACTCCTGTTTGTAATTTTCTTAATGACACTTCATACTTTTACAACTCTAAGGTCACTAGAGATGATATCTTAGTAATAAGTAATTATGTCGATAGGAAATATACCTTACCGATTACAACAAAATGTTTCTTATCTTTTCAAAACAACACGGCTGGATGTTTCCTAATTATTTGAACATAATAATAAATTTTACAATTTTTCCATAATCCAGCCGAATAAGTTGTATTTGACTTGACTTTTTTATAAAATACCAATATTAAAACATTAGGTAACTTATCATTGAGAGCACTAGGTCCACTATTACTTAGACCTCAATCGATAATCTAGTTCTTGTAATCGACAAAAAACTGACCGTCAGTGTAGACTTGCTTTCCTGCTTTGTTAATACGCTGTTGCTTCTAATCTTATGTACAAAGTAATCCTAGCCAAAAAGTATTTAAATAAAACTGCAAAATTAACTAATATCTAATATACCATCGTATTGATTCTTTGTTGAGGCTATTTTAGAGAAGAAATTTAGTATATAATCATAAAATATGTAAGCATCTATCTTTGCCCAAAAGTATGAATTACTACAAGACCTAGAATAAAAGTTCTTTATTGGAAAGAAAAGAGTTCTGCATATAGGTTTACATCAAGGCATGGAAAAGACCGTAGTAGAATTAAGTATTTATAAGAAATCTGTTAACAGCATGCTTTCATTACTGGACCAAGGCAATGAAGTCGTTTTAAACCAATTTGCTGACATGATGTACCTAGATGGAAAAAACCTTTTGACATAATTTTGTTTAGGAAATTAGGCTGAACTACTTTGTAGTTTGCAGTAACTTGAATCACTTTGTTACAGATTTATTCACAACTCGCTCAATTCAAATCAAGATTTATGGTACCAATTTCAACACATTTGCAGCTCTGAGGGGAGTTGTAGAAGGATCTCATATTATGGGACTTTTGATATTTGTAGCATACATAAATGATTTACATCATTTAAAAAAAATAAACCTCAACTACTTACCAGCTGACCAAGAGCCTCTCTTACCATGTAACAATATGACTAAATTTAAGAAAGAAATCAAAACAACTGAAATTTGGATACATTTAATATGAGGGTTCTTAAACTAAATGAAATCAATCTAAATCTAGCCCATTACCTTTACGATAAAACACTTTATTATATTACGATAGTAATAAATATGGCTACTAAATAATATTTATGAGATATGTTTTGAATGTTGGATACTTTTAAGACCAATAATAACTTAGAGCAACAGAGCAGAAGCTGCTTCGTTAGAATTATTGTTCGCTGGCGTTAATAATAGTAACAATATTCATATTTTTTTTATATTCTACTTATTTAAAAAGTTAATGAACTGTTAACTAAAAGTTTTAAAATGGTTTCCGTTTTAAACCATACCCCATTTCTACCCTTTTAAAATGTTTCAGGAAAAACTACTTGATTGTGTTTCCTAGAAACTGTTAAATTCTACACTACTTTGGTTACCGTTTATTCCCAATGTCCGTTATAAATCAACGGTTTCTAATTATTCCGAAAGTTATTGGTACAGGGTAATAATTAAATAATTAATTAGTTTTCTTGTCCCAAAATCTTAGCTTCATTTTAAAATATAAAGTAACCTACTTTATATTTTCCTTATGTTATGTACTGAAATGCTCATAACATTATTGTACTTTGACTTTCCTGTACATGGGCTCTTATAAAATCTTTATGCCAAATATAAATTAATAGTATTTCAATTGCTGCGCTAATATGTTTAAAATTATTAACACCTAATATTAACAGCAAATCTTTTCTAATAATTAACCAAATTTTAATTTAAAAATTAGGAGCAATTAACCAGTCCCGATGGTCCTTGCATCACGGCTTCAAACACACTCAAAAATAAATTCACTATAGGCGATTTTGAGGTTTAATGTAAGTAAATGTCGCCAATTATATAATGCACCATGCAACTGTGAATTGGCATCTTGTAGCTACACTTAATGACATAAAGGAACTGCTATTTCACTGTTGTTATAAAAGGAGAATTGAACCGTCAAATAAGGCAAACTACTTTCAAAAATATTTAAATCTCTACTTAATAAATTAAATAATAAAATTAACACCTGGATTCAATAAAATATTTAAGATTTAGTAGGTACTGGCTTAAATTAAAATCTTCTAGTTAGTCTGTTAATTTTAACCAGTTTTTGTCCGTTTTCATTAAAAACGTATGACTTTTTCCAATTATCTTGGAACATGTTGCTAAAATGAAATATTAGTTCTATTGTTGTGGGAATTACGCACTTAAATTGTCCTTTGCTTTATAAATTTGCAAACAGATTCAAAAGTAAATTCATAGCACAACACTTCGTTGTCTAACAGCCTATTGCTGAAAACTTTTAATCAAAATAAAATTTAATTGACGTTTGCCAATGACATCAACATGAGTGCTGTCACATTACAAATGAATAATTTTTTTAATTCGTTAAATTATTTGTGGAACTGGATGTTATTCTGACACTGTTCAGTTTAAAACATTAATTGTAAAATTGCACCGGTTTTAGAGTTAGTAAATCCCATGAGATATTTTTATGAGATTTAATAACAATTCCAAAGGTTGTCTTGTTGATATTGGTTATACAGAGTTATTCACGGTGACCTACTCGAAGATCTCTGGAATTAATATAGATATTTTTTGAAATCCTTGATCTGAGGTGTAGGAAATCACAACCTAATATTTAAAAATAGTTTTAACGAACATTGCTAGCTATATTAGTTCCAGGGCTCTTCTAACATATGCGGCTTTAAGGATAAATTTTAGACGTTGGGTTGGCTGGGAAGACACGACAATAACTTTGTTTTTAGTATTAGTTTTTTTAGGCTAGAATTTTTACGACGCTCAAAACATGCAAATGTTTGTCAGTTTGTTTCCAAAGCATTTTTATAAGATCCTAAGATTCTCATGCCCGCATCCCTCCTGTTATATGTTGGCACCTACCTACTTTATCAGAAATATCATTGCGTTGGAATCCAGTACAAAAGGCGACGAAGAAAATATGTTTTTAGTTTTTCTCAACGTTTTCACTCTTATTAAAACACAACATTAAGCAGAAGCTTAATGCAGCGAGATAAACTAGGGCCCATTTCTCTTTATTTTTGTTGGTGTAAGTGAATGCATGCATTTGGTAAAATACTTTTGTGGGTGTTAAATGTTATATTAATTCTTTAAATAACTCTTTTACTTAATTAAAAAGGTTTTAATACAAGTTTATTACCGTGCACTGAATCTATTAAATTAATTTTCAAAAAAATCTTAAAAACAAATGTCCAACATCATCAACAAACAATACTTATCTACAGGGTGTCTAAAATAGGTGATACCACTATTGCTATCTCCGAAATGTTAAAAGATACGAGGTCGGTTAAATTAGAGAAAATGTGCCATTTCTAGTCCCTATTCATATTTCGTTTACGGAGATGCCAAATTCTCTATAGTTTCTTATCTACAGGGGATTTGTTAAAAATAGTCAAAAATTTAATTCTTAAATATCTCGAAAACTATTATAGTTAGGAAAAAGTTGTTTCTAGTTAACAACTCGATTCTCGAGAGTTTATTTTTAAAAATTTTCTATTATGCCAGAGGCGTGTACAATATGACTGGCTTTATTATGCACTTTACATATTTTTATAAGTTTCTAATCTGCTGACAAAGCATGGGAACGACGCTAAGAAAATCTAAGAAAACAGATAAGGATTTCATTAGATTGCGTAATACTAAATAAGCTTAAGTTCTCACGGGATTATTACTCCTCCCCTCTTAGTTGAAAGCACGTACCTTTTAAAAGAACGTGATTTCAATAAATATTAATATTTAGAAAATTGATTGATTTTGTTCATTACTTTCAATATCTGATTTACGGATAATAATATTCTTAGATTTCCTTTTACATTTCTGGCTATTTGGTCTTAACCAGTGCCATTAACCTACATACACACACACACACACACCTTTTACATTTAAGATATATAATAAAGGATAATAATTAAAGCAATAATAATATATAGAAATATTGTCCAAAAACTAGTTCGATTAATATAAATTATCGATGGCATTTCTTGAAGGTTTCTCTTCTGTTCTTCTAGTTTGGTTTCGATTTCTTTCGTTGCTTTTAGATTGACATAGTTGAGGTCCATAGTAGGAGGGTTGTACTGGGTTGATCGCTGCCATTCAATCTTGCTGAAGTTCAATACTGGTAGATTGACTTCGGAGTAGCTAAGTCGGCTTGACTTGTATGTTTCCAATAAAAATTGATTTTATTTGTATTTTACAGTCGGTCGGGGATTCCACCAGGTAGGATCCAAACAAGGGTACATTGTCCAATGATTTTTGGCAATTGACTGTACCAATTAGACGATTTGGTGCGGTGATTAGCCATTTTCCATCAATAATTTTTCTTACTTGAATTTCGTGAAGTTGCGTTCTAAAGGGGTGACAGGAAGTAACATTTGTATGATGCTTAATTAGTTGAACTGCACAGGAAGGGCTGTTTTCGATGAAACTAGAATGGGTTTCTTTGCATAGAAAGTTCTGGGGTTGAATTTCTTGACATCCCTGGTCCATATAGGCGTATTTGTAGCTGCTAAGTGCTAGGTAGGGTTTATATGGGATATTTACGACAAATGATTGATTATCAGGAATTGGTAAAGGAAATAAATTAAAATATTGATATATCTCTGATTCGACAAGAGGCAGTTCTATTACAAATACAATAGTAAAATCTTTTATGTAACTTTTAATGTTTAATATTTTTTCAAATATAAGTATATTTTGAGGGTGACTTTCTAGTGGTAGCTTATCTGTACTTAAATGGCTATTAATATTCTGAATTTCAGTTAATAATTCGTTTGGATCTAGTATCGTATTATGTAAAGTATTAATTTTCGCAAAAGTAATTGAAGTTTCAATTTTATTCAAAATATCATAAATTGATTGATACTTTGTTGTTATTTGATTAATAACTATATATATTAAGAAATATTGTGTTGTATTGGTTTGGTGAATCTCGACTTGTTTTATTGTCTCTTCTATTTTCAAGACGTGTGATTTTAACATCATTTCATTGTGTGTGATATTTGATATCATTGATTTAAATTTACTGATCGTAGACTGCAAGAGTGTAATTTGATTTATTGCGTCAATTTTTATTTTATTTTGATTTTCTTGTAATTTTTTAATTTTTGCATCGATTTGCTCTGCGTCATTTTGATCTAAATTTCCAGTGATACATTTAATAAATGAGCCTAAATGATTAAATAGGCCTCTTTTGTTTCTATGGACATATTTTGTAGGAATAATTTGCTTTATTAAGTTTTCAGTTCTTTGTTCAAGCGTATATAATGAATTAAAAGAATTAAGATATCCTTTATAATATTCGCTATTATTTCTAATGCTATAAGAAAGATCTTGTGTTTGTTGTTTAATTGTCTCAAATTTGATAATTAAGGGTGCAAGGTCAAAATTTTGGATAAAGTTCCAACTGTTGGATTCTATTTGAGCAGTTCCTAGTCTAAAAGGCAGTATTCCAGGATGATCGTTTAAATCGTGGAATTTTACTATTCCTGATGCGATGGTCCAGCTCCATCTGGAACAAGGGGCATAATTTTAGATTCGTTTATATGAATAATTTCTTTACGTTTTGTTTTTGGGTGTTCAATTTCGATTTTATTATTTTCTAAGACTTTCGTTAGGGTGTATGGTCCTAAAAATTTGTTTTTAATTTTGCCCGATCTATTATCGGATTTTTTGTAAACTTGTGAACCTATTGTTAAATCTTTCGGGGTTTTGTCTTTATTTCTTTGATCTATAATTTTTTGTTTTAATTCCGTAGATCGCTTTGCAATATTTTCATAAAGAATTTGTGTACTATTTTTGTGATTATTTATATACTCTGTATATACATGAGAGGGTATGAAGTCCATAGGGTCTCTTGAGTCGGTATGTCCGAAAACAAGTTCATAAGGGGTATAATTTGTACTTGAATGTATAGTATTGTTATCGGCAATAATTGCGTATGGCATTAATTTTATTACGTCTGCGTTTGGGCATGATTCTCTTAAAATGCGTATATGCTCGATAAGGGTAGAGTGTAGTCTTTCTACAGGGGAATTCGATTCGTGGTGATAAGGGGTAGTAAAATGAATTTTAATATTATGTGCTTTTAATAAGCCGTCGATTACTTCATTTTGAAATTCTGAGTCGTTATCTGATACTATTTGTTTTGGCACGCGTAAAAATGAAAAGAATTTAATTAATTGTTCACAGCACGACACTGCATTTCCGGTATAAGGAAGCGCTTGAGCGTATTTTGAGAATTTGTCTATGATAGTTAAAAATTTCTGTTTAGCAATAATAAAGGTATCGATGTGTATTATTTCGAATGGTTTACTTGGGGTTTCTGTTAATACGAGAGGCTGATCAGGTGGTTTTCTATTATATTTTGCTCTTTGGCAAATCTCGCAATTATTAATATATTTCGTTACATCGGGTTTAAGAGATTTCCAATAATAATTGGCTTTTAAAAATTTACATGTTTCTTCGATTCCACGGTGATTTGTTTTACTTTCGTGTCGATATTTGATTAGTAATTCTCGTTCTTCTGGTTGGGCGTTATTTATTAATTTGGTACACTCTATCAATTTAAGATTTTTAAAATGATTGTTCATGGCTTGTTGGAAATAAGGCCGTAATTCTTTTGAAAAGAAGTAAATGTAAGTATTTTTATTTGTCAGGTATTCCTTTAGGAAATTATTAATTATTGACATATTAGTAGGTAAAGTTGTATTAATAATTTGGTGACCATCAAAATTTTCACGTTCAGTTTTAATATATGCGTCATAAAGAGATTTTTTTGACAATAATTTGACGTGCTTTGTTATTAATTATTTCGTCTAATATAGTCATGTTAGAATAGTTTTCTTCCGCGTTTGTAGTGTGTATTGTATTATCGGAATTATTATCTGGGGGTTTTATTTGTATATTTTGTAAAATTTTAATTTTTTGACTGGGTTCATTGACTTTTTCCAGCTGCTTGCTAGCATCATCTGGATCTAAATTTTCGGGGTTAAATTGACTATAGCTGTATTTTAAAAAGTTTTCGATATCACGACTTATATCTCCGGGATTATTAATTACTGATTCTGATTCGATTGCATGTAATTGGATACGACTAAGTGCGTCGGCGTTGGTATTTTGTTTACCTTTTTTATAAAGTATTTCAATTTAAGTCTCCAACGTACAAGTTTTGAGTTGGGTTCCTTTAAATTAAATAGCCAAACTAAAGGTCTATGATCTGTGTAGATTTTAAATTTTCTACCGTATAAATATGGTCTGAAATATTTGCAGGCCCATACTATACCTAAAAGTTCTTTTTCTATAGTAGAATATTTTTGTTCTGTTTCGTTTAAAGTTCGTGATGCAAATGCAATAGTTTAATCGTTTGGGGGGTTTCCTTAAGAAAGTACGGCACCAAGGGCTATATTTGAAGCGTCTGTAGTAAGGACGAAGGGTTTTTCAAAATCAGGGTATTTTAATATTGGGGCATTTATTAATAATTCTTTTAAATGATTAAATGATTCAATAAAAGCAGGCGAATGTGTGACTTTTGCTCCTTTTTTAAGACATAGTGTAAGAGGTTTTGTTATTTTAGCAAAATCTTTTATGAATCTTCTATAGTATCCTGCCAAACCTAAAAATGATTTGATTTCCTTTTGTGTTTTTGGTATTGGAAAATTCTTTACTGCATTGACTTTATCGGGATTGGGCTTTACGCCATCTTTTGTTATTTTGTGTCCTAAATAAGCGACTTCTTTATGTAAAAATTCTGACTTGTCCAACTGGACTTTAAAATTTGATTGTCTAAGCCTATCAAAAACTGCTTTTAATCTAGTTATATGTTCTTGGAGAGATGTTGAAAAAATTATAATATCATCTAGATATACTGAACAAATTTCATTTTGAAGACCGCGAAGAATGTTATTCATTACTCTTTGAAAAGTAGAGGGGGCATTTTTAAGTCCGAAAGGCATTCTTTTGAATTCGTAATGACCTGTATCGGTTGAAAAAGCTGTTTTAGGAATATCGTTCGGTTCCATTTCAATTTGGTGAAAACCGGTTGCAAGATCTAACGTAGAGAAATATTGGGATTTTCCGAGTTTGTCAAGAATATCTGTGATATTCGGTAGGGGAAATTTATCGTCTATAGATTTTTCGTTTAGTTTCCTAAAATCGCAAACTATGCGCCATTTGCGCTTTCGTGAAGCATCTAACTTTTTTGGTACTACCCAAATTGGACTAGACCATGGCGAGTTTGAGTGTTGAATTATGCCGTCATTTAGCATTTTCTCCATTTGTGTTTTAACTTCTTTTTTATGTATTTCCGGGTCTCTATATGTTTTGTAAATGTCAAAGGGGTTCCTTCGCAGTAAAATAAATCTCGATATTCATAACAGAGGTCACGTATAGCTTTGTACTCTTCTTTATTACAATGAGATAATCTTAAATGTTATAAATTTTGTTTTTGTAAGTTGTCTAAATATTCATTTAATTCGGTGTCAGTTTCCTTTTTTTCTATGAAATTAACTTCCGTTTCGTCTAAGGGTTCAATGTCTAGAGGTTTCAGTAAAGTTATTTTTATTGGGTTTTCGCTGGTATTTGTTACGAGGGTTGTCGCTAAAGAATTTTTTATTTCGACTAATGATTCGGGAATTTCTGCACATCCGAAATTTGTGTATTTAAAAATACCTATACCGTTAGAATAATTTACGGGTATTTTAACTTTTTGACACGTACGATGGGGTATCCTAATTTTGACAGTTTCGAAGTTGTATAACGCTGGTATATTATTTTCGTGGTACTCGTATAATGTTAGAATAATATTTTGCGTTCTTAATTCGCTATTTTGTAGATCTATATTGGCTCCTATATGTATTAGAAAATCAATTCCTAGAAGTGCGTCGAATTTCGGTGAAAAATCAAAAAGATAAAATTTATGATCTCCAGAAAAATTAAATGAAGGAAATATTGGAATGTTTATAACTTCATTATGGAGTGACGTAGCATGAGCTGTCCTAACAGAGAATAATTCAGAAAATATAAAATTTGGATAAATTTGATAAGCAAGATTTGGTTTAATAAAACTTTTACCGCTACCTGTATCTATTAAAAATTTCGCGTTAATTTCCGGTATGTAAATTATTGGTAAATCGGAGTTAGTATAATTATTGAGGTATATTATGTCGGGTTGGTTGAACTCGGGTTCTCCTGAAAATTTTGGTTATAGTCGTATGGGTTCTCGTATTCGGTATTTTCTTCTTGAGAAAATTCATACGTTGGGTTATTACATGGGTACAACGTTTCGTTAAATTCTTGATAATACTGAGAGTCATCATCAGGGTTATTTTCACATTCGGTAGATTCATTGTTAATGTTTTCTACAGATTGGTTAAATAATTCTTCAACAATAAAATCGCGTTTAGGTGGCGTATTTTGGTTTAATACGGTATTGCCTGAAGAAACATCCATTGGTTCTGGTCTTCTCAGCCTAGAGATTCCACAGGATTTGTTATGCATATTATGCTGATAATTAAAATTTGGTTTAGGAATTAGGTCTGAAATTTTGGTTGTTAAAATTTGGACGATGTACAGGTCCTTGTCTAAAAACATTAGAGGTTTGTCTAAATTGTCCGTAACCTAAAAATTGGGGTTTACTTTGATTTTGAGCGATTGGCATACGATTACTTGTATAATTGGGTGTATAATTATTAAAATGTGGTGTTGATTGTTGTGGGGGTACTTGAGAAAAAGTACGGTTATTATAGTTATGCGTTTGTTGAGGCATATTTAATTTATTTTTAGGTACATTTAAATTTACAGAAGTTTTGTTGGTTACATTACTTTTATTTTTATAGTAAATAAAATTTTCTTCTTCTAAAGCAAAACTCATTGCTTCTTCTAGAGCTGTTGGATTTTTTAATCGTACAACTAATTGCATGTGATAATTTAGACCATTAATAAATGTTTTTAAAATTAAATTTTCGTATTCTGTGATTTTTAATAATTTAATTTCGTTTGTGTCATTTGACATATTAATTTTTGAGAATAATAAACTACGTGCATCTTGTAGACGCAGACCAAATTGTTGCGGTGTTTCGTTTCTTTCCGGTTTTGATGTTATTACATCTTGCAATAAACAATCAATAGATCTTTGATCGGAAAATGTAGAAATTATTGCTGTTTTTAACAAAGGCCAAGTATTTAATTCTAATCTAGAGGCAATTAAATCGGCTGCTCTGCCAATTAAGTTATTTAAGACAGTGTCAAACAGACAGACATTTATGGTTGCACCATTATCTGTTCGATCTTTATGATTATTGAAAAAGTTTTCGCACGCATTTATAAATCTGTTTATTTGTTTCGGATTTCCATCGAATGTTGGAATATTATCCGCTTGATATCTAATTAGTTGGTAATTAGGTTGATTAGCGTTAGGCATGTTTTGATTCAAAATTAAATTAGCCAAAATTTCGTTAAGATCTTCCACTTTAAAAATTTATAAAACAATAACACTAATAAACAGAGAATATCAATAAATTAATTCGGGAAAATAGTAAATGCGGGAATAGTTGAAAGGAAGCACTTACAGTGATACAATGAAGATTGTGGTGATTTTCATTGATTTCTTTTCTTCTTAAAACTAGGGCCCAATAGGAGGAGCGATGCTTGTCTTCTCCCTGGAACTAACTTTTATGAGGCTCGGGACGATGCTTGTTCCCTTGACTCGCACCAATAGGACGTAGGATGATGCTTGTTCCTTTTTCCCTGGTCAGTGAGCGATATTGCACGCACCCACAGGATTTTCGAAAATTTTTGTTTTTTTTTTTGTTCGTTTTTGCCACTAATCGTTGATACGAAGACGGAGGACACGCACGATGCGCAAACCGTTGACAAAATCCGACCCGACTGCGCCAGTTAACAACTCGATTCTCGAGAGTTTATTTTTAAAAATTTTCTATTATGCCAGAGGCGTGTACAATATGACTGGCTTTATTATGCACATTACATATATTTATAAGTTTCTAATCTGCTGACAAAGCATGGGAACGACGCTAAGAAAATCTAAGAAAACAGATAAGGATTTCATTAGATTGCGTAATACTAAATAAGCTTATGTTCTCACGGGATTATAACTTTCTACAAAAATCACACGAATTTTTACCTTCTCTAAAGTAACGTTATTGTTTTGTTTATACCATTTGTTGTTACTGAGTTACTGATACTAATTTGTTTTTTTCAAATAAGGACCTGGATTTTTTGCTGCAATTTTTGAAAGAATACTTCATACCCTTTACAACTATGTATCACTTCATTATGTTTTTCGACATTTTGGTTAAGAATAGTATCATCAGGATATTCTACCAGTACGGACCTGGCATTTTTCAAGTTAATGCGCCATTTCACGACCTATTATGGCGACAATTAGCTCAGAATCAGTAACTATGGATTAAATTGTTTTAACTAGTAAATTCTAATTATAATGATGATTACTAACCAGGGCCCTCAAGTTTGTAAAATTCGTCCAACGCCTGAAAAAAGTATAAGCTTAGTTTTAATTATAACAAATCCTAGAAATATAATTAATTCTTAGAGGCGTAATTGGCTTCGTATAGTCAGTCCAATCGCGTCCATCAATCTGTTCGTCCGCCCGTCCATATGTTATAATTCAACGCAACGTCGAAAGTAAAGCAGACAACGGATTTTAGATTCGAATTCCTTATAATCCGAACCCAGTAAATATGGCAATGCTTTTATGCTAGAATATAGTTAAATGTCTCTAAGTTGAGATAATATGGTTTGTTTTCAAAGCCAGTAAATAGTAATTCAACTGTACCAGCAGAATGAGTTGCAGCAGAAATGAAACCATTAGGTAAAATAGGATTATTTATTATCTTTTGAACTGAAAGGTGATTTTTGGATACGAAAATATTAAAAACGTAAATAATGAAGACGTATCATCAAGGGTGCCTTTTACAATATGTAGTAAACTTAACCACTAATGAGGTGCTGTTAATAAAGGCCGCTAATTATATCTGATCTGAGTCTGCTAAACTTTTGCTTTCAATAACTCATTGGCTTAAGTGCAATTTGACAAACTTTAATGACCAAAGGGTTTTGGTTAGTAATCATGAACATAGTTTAAAATTAATCAGTTGAATAATTTAAACCACAGCGATAGGTTGTGAAATTGTGCCTTTACATGGAAAATTCCAGGTCCGTATCGATAGAAAATCCTGATGATGTTATTCCTGATCAAAACGTCGAAAACCATAACCAAGTGATACATATTTGTAAAGGGTATGAAGTATTCTTTCAAAAAATGCAGCAAAAAAACCAGGTCCGTATTTGAAAAAAACAAGTTAGTATCAGTAACTCAGTAAAAACAAATGATATAAACAAAACAATAACGTTACTTTAGATAAAGTAAAAAATCGTGTGATTTTTGTAAAAACAACTTTTTTCTAACTATAATAGTTTTCGAGATATTTAAGAATTAAATTTTTGACTATTTTTAAAAATCCCTTGTAGAGAAGAAACTATAGAGAATTTGGCAACTCCGTAAACGGAATATGAATAGGGACTAGAAATGGCACAGTTTCTCTAATTTAACCGACCTCGTATCTTTTACCATTTCGGAGATAGCAATACTGGTATCACCTATTTTAGACACCCTGTATAACTTCAATATGATTTGTCAGAATTTACTGGAAAAATTTCTAGGCGATATTTGAAGAAACACAAGACGAACATAAATAATAATGTAATAAAATATGCCAAGAGTAATAACTCTTTCAAAGTTCAGGACCTCAAAAAGACTATTGCAATTTTAATAGACGTAATATTTACCACTTCTGACCTAGAACTAACCAGCTGAATCAGCTAAAGCTGAGATTAAAACACCTTTGGAAGTATTATTAAATATGATTAATTAAAAATGTTAAATAATTTGCCTAAATATAATACACTGGCTCACAAGAAGTGACGCGCCCAAAAACTTCAACAGTTTTAAAGCTTAATAAGATTGGGTTGTTGGGTTTTCTTCAAATTTTTATTAATGGATAGTCACGTCTTTTCACAATAATGTTATGCTACAAAAGGGAACTAGTAGTTATTGTCATTTAATACATTATGTTTTAGACAGCTTGTGGAATGACTTACCTACAATATTAACGCTATTTTGTAGCCTTATTATTCAGAATTTTTTTTTCTGTTTCACTGTTGTTTCTCTCTTTTATAACAAATACAGCCGTATTAGTAAAGGAAGGTTTTTATACATGCCAATATATAGTACAAATGTAACAAAAAATAATCATAAGATGTGCCTTCAAATCTGAAATGTGTGAAAGTTGTACAGCTCATTTAATAGAATCTACGAATTATTATGTGGATTTCTTATTGCATAAACTATTGATTTTCTTTCCATGCATTACAAATTACCACGCCCGACTATATTGCTGGTCTCATAATGTAAGCCAATTTTTGAACAAGGTGGGTATAAATCACTGACCTTCAGCCAGAGGTGACGCAGCTGTTCATTCGTAACTAGCCTTTTGTTTTGTTTAACGTAATGACTTTCCCGTATTATGTATTCCATTATAGCAAACCTCTGAAAACACAGTTCCGGATGAAAATAATCCATTTTTCCACACACTTGGCACTGACACACCATTTCTCAAGGTTTATGGAAAAAGTACTTTCAGGAAAACAAAAAAGGCACTTAAAATTTCACGATACACGTATATTCCGATCTGCCTGGAACGTTACACACAAAATATTACGCCTCGACAAATCTGTAATTATCAACGAAAACAGGGGAGGAAACATGTTCTGGTGTGGCAAGCCAGCAACGTTGCCACTCTCACTATAAATTTTGTCACCATGCAATTGAAATAAATTACTAATAATTTATTATTAGAGTTACAACGTTGCGACTGAGAGCATAGGCGTTGGTAGGTCGATATTTAAAAATCTTTAAAACAAAGGTACTTTATTTCGATTTTTCGTACCTGATCGCAACTTAGAGTACACACTTTAAAGCAGGAGGTTAAATACAAGAAGGGCGGCTGGTCTCTGAATAGGTCGCGTTGAAGTCGAGGCGCTGCGCTGGCACGCGCCTGTACAGAATTCCCTGTGTCGTCGCCGCCAATTGCCTCACTCGCCGCGTTGGAACTCTATTTATTGTGACGAGAAACGCCACTTATTAATCCTACGAAACGATCCGGGTGCACCGGAACACCTAGGCAATCTTACGTTTGTTACTGTTGTAACCGTAGGGAAGCCCTCGTTGAAGAAGCGAACAATATTCTGTACGACTCCATTGTACGGTTGATACTAAGTAGAAGGAAATACACATTATTAAATTTTGCAGATGTTGTCCAATTTCAAAAATTAATCATTAAAACGTAATTATAATCGTAACTTTTTGCATCAAAATTTTAACGATACGTAGCTTAGTTATCCAATGTAATACCACAAGATGTTTCGGGATTACCGAATAATACTTTTACCTGACACGAAACGCGTTACCCGGCAACACTACGACTCCGAAGGAGGAGTAGTGTTGCCGGTATCGCGTTGAGTGTCAGGTAAAAGTATTAGGTAATCCCGAAACATCGAGTTGTATTCAAAAGATTATACAACGAAATAAAGTACATATATCCTTCTTATCACATTTTTATTATAATAATTATTGTTAATAACCAGAAATTACTTCTGAAATAATTTGTCAAAAAATGACAATTACAATGTGGCCACCAAGCGATAATCACTTAAATGATTATCACTTATTAATCACATCCTCCTATATAGGAAAAATATACATGGAGTTGTATAATCAAAATAACAAACGACGTTTCACCAGTACGGCTGTTTTTCCTATAAAAGGACAGATACGACAGTAAATCAAAAAACAAAAAGCTCTAGAATGATTAGGGTACATAAATGGTCTATATAAATTTAATATTTTAAGTAAGTCATTCTACAGGGTGTATAAAAAATTAATAAAAAAACATGTCTTGATTGACACTGTATTAAACGACAATAATTTGTTGTTCGCATTCGTCAAATAAAATTATTGTGGAAACACATGGCCAACATCAATAAAAATTTAAACAGAATGTAACAATCAATTTAAAAGTTAAATTTTAAAATTGTTGATTTATTTTTAGCTCGTCAGTTTCTTTGCGATTCATTTGTGTATTAATTTTCACATTATTTTGATATTTAAATTATCAAGAGTAGTAATCGGGTAATATCTATACTATTTTGTTGTTGTTGACATATGAAGAAGATAATAATATATAATTCATACAAGAAATCAAAATTTTATTATTTACTTTTCCTCTTAAAATGTGTCTCATAAAAATTCAATAGAAGTATCGAATTTATACCCTGTTATAAAAACACTTTTGACAGTTTAATTCTCCGGCTGCTGTAGCAAATAATGTATGTTCATGGTTTGATTCCAAGTGTCCAACTTATGTTTCTTGCATGTGCTTTGTTAGCGTTCTGTTATGTTCTTGGATTAAATATTTCTAACGAAGATAAATGCGCCAATAGCATGGCCATTGTTTATTCCTCGAATAAACAAAAGTTCGCGGTTGGGAGGCATGATGTGGTCAGTAGATTGTTACAAGTTGTTCAGAAAAGTTTGTTCAATCCTCGCGGGAGAGTAAAATATATTTATATTTTATTCCACTGACATTTTCCTTAAGTGCGTTACCTTTCTTTGTTAGAAATATTTAATCTGAGGTGATAATTTTAAATAAAAGAAAATAAACAGTAAGGTTAGAGTTTAAAACAATAAATGCACACCTTTAAAATAAAATACAAGATTCCACAACATCCTTTACATATCTAACATTTTTTTTTGCTTCCTGCATAAGTTGTTCTTTGTATATTTGTCTCTACCTGTAAAATTAATACTTCAGTAAGGGTAGCATTTATTTTTATAAAAATATAACCATATCTTTCAATCCGGACCTCCAAAAAACATTATTAATTAAAAAAGTTAAAATATACAAAAATATTTTGATTGATTTGCTTAAATAAGATATTAATCTATTTATTATGCATTCATACAATCTGCAACATAAATATTTGTACATAAGCCCAATGTGTAAAAATATATCTAAATCCAAAGAAATAATAAACTAATCTAAGTAATACATTGCCAATATCATTATTATTAATAATTACCTGAGTATAAAATAAAAGGATTATTAAAAAATTTTAATAATACAATTATATTAAATTTTTAGATAACAAAAATATTCGTGCAATAACAAAGAGACAAAATTAAGGAATGATCAATTTTGTGTTAATACTTTGTGATTAATAACATCTTAAAGTCTCCTAGGCGTCAAATGTACCAATTTTCTTAACATTTTTAATGCCCGCTGATCCCATTCTTCTATTAATACACATTTACAGCATTTTACTGATATAATGTGCTAGTAGAAGAGTTAGAGTAGTTAGAACCCGCCGTTCTAATTCATGCCAGCAATTTTTCATTGGATTTAGATAAGGGGTTTAAGGAGGTCTGTTTACCGTACCGAGGAGGTGTGTTTTAAGCATGAGGAACATTGGCGCCTTACATGTGCTGTGTGCTTTGCATCATTGCCATGGTTGGAAGTAATCTGACTGACCAAGATCCAATTTTCCTGCATTTTTTTTTTAATTGTTTTGCAAAAATATAGGTGTTTATCTATTATTTTGTCAATCAATCACAAGTTCTCCAACCCTTCAATGCAACCTTACGCCCCAAACCATTGCCCCTTGTAGCGTAGGTACATATTTCACGTCAAGCATATATTGGTTTTACTCCACACTTTGGTCTGATTTCCTGACCTGAATACTGTAATTTTTCCAGTACTTTAAGTTTTTACAGTATTCAGATCAGGTAATCAGATCATACTGTGGAAAAGAACCAATTCTGAGCTTGACGTGAAAAACATATAACAGGTGACCGTGCTTTAGCACCATGACCAAGGGGTAGTGATTGGGAGCGTAAGGCCGCAAAAGTGTAGAAAAATGGGGGCTTGGTCAGTTTATTACTTCCAACAATGGCAACGATATGAAGCACATGGCCCATGTAGTGCGCCAGTGGATTCTATATAATGTTCCAAACACTTTAAACACACCTCATCAATCTCCTCCAATCCAATCGAAGATGGCTAGAATGAATTAGAACTGTGGGTAAAGAACAATACATTACATCAATAGAACATTTAAAATGTTCATTTAAAGAAGGATGGAATCAGCTGGTGCCAGAAATATTAAAAAAATTGGTACATTCGACACCTAGAAGACAAGTATTAAAACAAAATTCATCACCCTTTAATTTTGTCTCTTTGATACTGTACGAATATTTTTGGCTTCTAAAAATTTTATATACCTACCTGTATCATTCCTTTAATAAAGTTCTATTGCTTCCTTTATTTTTTACTCAGTAATTAATAATAAATACAGCTTTCTTACCCTGGCTGACTGCATAACTTTATTATTTCTTTGGACCTAAATATATTTTTACATTTAAGTTTTGTTTTATATAAAGGCGAATTGCGACTAATCGCGGATAAAAATAGCATTTTTCTCCTACTTCATATAGGCTGCGAATCTTCAAAAGGATTTGGGGATTTCATCGTGTTTCCTAGGAACATTGACATTATGTTCGCTTGGATTTAACCTAGTAATAATTATTTGATGGTTTTTAGTAGTCCTCATGAACGACCGGTTTCGTTGGCGTCGAAGGTTGATAATAAGCTGCGTATTAATAATCAAAAATTCAAGGAAAATAAGCTCATAGGGCAGTTGAAACCAGCGAGATATTTAAGTACAGAAAACAACAAGGTACATACCATAATTTAGTGCAAGAGATGCAACTTAAAGATAAGAAAAAGTCTATGTTTCTATAAACCCGAGCAAATATAAACGCAACAAAACACACAAAACTGAAAAGAAATAAGCAGCGCCAACCAAAGCCTAATATGTTCGTTAATAACATAATATCCTGAAATTTTCAAAACTGCTACCACGCGTGTGCTTACATAAAATTTGAGCGAATATTCGCTAGAAATTAAAATGCTTTCAAGATTCCCGTCCCCCCAGATTTTAAATTTTGCGAATTGAATTTTTTTTTAAAAACCCCCTGTCAGTTTCCCGCCACTAAATTTAATTTGAAATAGGCCAATGGGAACAATATTCGCAATTCGCAATACGAAATAAGACTTATAAAGGTACTCGCAGACTTGTACAGTTTTGTGTTGCGCAACCTAAAAAAATGGCGCAACCCTTGAATTGCAAGGTGGGAACACCACTGCAATATAAAAAGTTGCGCAATTTACTAAATTGCGCTACACTTTTCGAATTGCGTACACTTCAAAAATTGCAACGTGTGAACAGTTAAAAATACTGGAGTTGCGCAATATAAATATAGACCGACATGTTGGTTGTGGCTTGTGGCGCAACATATTATTGCCCGTGTAAACGTGTCTGTTTACGGCGAGCGGTGAGTCTCTTCTTGGTGGTAAAGTTTGATTCTTTTAAATAGTAGTAGTGATGTGGAATAAAAATAAATGGAAGTCCCAGGATACCTTACATTTAATAAACTTAATAGAAACGAATCAGTGTTTATGGAATGTGGAATTAAGTGATTTTAAGGATAGGCTAAAGAGGGAAAAGGCAGTATGTAGCATTGCTAATGAATTAAAACTTCCCACTGAGGAAGTAAAAAAGAAAATCCACAGTTTGAGGACACAATATACGAGCGAACGTTCTAAAATGAAGAAGTTCAAAAGCGGAGATGGTACGGCTGATCGTTACAAAACTAAATGGGAGTTATACAACGCTCTACATTTTATGTTTCAGCACAGTTCAAAGAGGAAAACAATTGATTCACTGGTAAGTAATCATTTATTGCGTTTATCAGTTATTTTTAAGCAGGATCTTTATTCTTTATTTTAAGGTACCTATATTAAAGAAATAGTTTATATAAAATATTTAGAATTTTGTCTGAACTGCCAGAACTACAATAAAAGTTATGTTTTACAAAAAATTAAAACTTATATATTGTCATTTGGCTCAAGGTATTTTACCAAAAATTACAATAAAATAAGGTTTAATAGGTTTATCATGGGATTTCTTATAATTAACAAAAACCTTGCCGTAGCGGATGTGTATTGAAGAGAGAACGTAATAGTCATGTCTAGCATGTTGACACATCGCAATATTTACTGTTATTTGTGAGAAAACGGTTGATGTCAGACATCAGACCCAGTATACTTTATATTATTTTAATCGTTGGTTAAGAGCTTTATCTATTTCGATTACAATATACTGGGCGTTTCATTGAAATGCCAGAGTTAATACAGACTGCGATATTTTCCGACCGAAATATTTGTCTTGCCTAGTATTATTACGGCGGTTCAGTCAAAGCCCCAAATCTTTTGTAAAAACACTTTTTTTATATTTCTTAAAACAAAACATCTAGACCTTGTATTTAATATAAACAAAAGTTATGTACAGAGTAGGGTGTCCAATTTTATTATTTTTTTACTTTAAATGTAATGTCTTTGCCACGGTACTTCTCCTTCTCGACAAAAATAATTTTTATACTCATCACGCACATTCTTTGCTGCTTGGCTTACTCCTCTTGCCACCCTTCCTAAAGGCATCAAATGATGGGTCTCTTCGTTTCGCCAATTACCTCGTGTTCTCGTGTTATAGTGCCATCTTCATTCTCTACGTCAAATGTACCTTGGGGTGCATATACTACTGCCGACTCTTTACGTGACATTATAAAGTTATGAAGCGCAACAATTGCACAAACAATAATTTTCCTTTTTGTGGGGGAAAGTTCCGTACTTCTTCTTAAAATTCTAAATCGAGCAGAACATATACCAAAAACGTTTTCGATAATTCTTCTTGCACGTGATAAATGGTAGTTAAATATTCTTTCTTGAACGCTCTGGTTTCTGAAAGCAAAGGGCTTCATTAGATGGGGTTGAAGTGCAAACGCATCATCTGCTACAATAACGAATGGCACTGCTGTATTTCGCCCAGGTAAAGGTCGTGCATCTGGTATATGCAGGGACCCATTTACAATAGCACTGGCAAGTGAACAATTGCTGTAAACTCCACCATCTGAATCACGTCCAGGGGAACCAACATTGATATAGATAAATTTATAATTGGCGTCAGCTAATGCCATTAAAACAATGCTGTGACTACCTTTGTAATTGAAATGCGAACTGCCACCATTCTTGGGTCCTTTAATATTTACGTGCTTCCCATCCAGAGCTCCAAGGCAGTTATGAAAATTCCATTTGGTGTTATAATCATCCGCTATTGTTACCCATTCAGCTTCGGTATTAGGCATCTAAAACAAATGCAAATTAAATTGGCGCTTTAAGATCACGTTGAACTTACCTAAAAAACATGGGTTTGTTGTTGTTAACCTGAGTTTTTTAAGTAAGTTTAACGTGAACGTAAACCTGATTATTTTATTAGAAGTTGGTGTGTGTAAATGCACATATATTAATTTTTTTCGTTGTTTTGTAGGACACAATAAGTGTTTCAAATGACGAAGAGACACAGGATGCTGACGAAGATGACGCCACAGGCGATGAAAACTCTGAAGCTGCAGTACATGTAGGTGATGATCCTGAGCTTCGTTATCAACCGCAATCGTCACTGAGTGTACAACCACCTTTATATTCTCCCCAGTCCAAGTCTCTTCAGCCACAGTCGTCAAAAAGAATAAGAGGAAAAACAAATCAACACTGTAGCGTTGATCCCCAAGAGCAGGCAGCTATTAACCGTTGTATTGAAGTGCTTAATGCCCCAAAACAGGTAAAAGATGCATATTCAATATTCGGGGAACATGTTGGAAATGAACTGAGGCTACTGAGTGATGTGGAAGATATACAGTTTACTTTAAAACATAACATTTTACAAGCTATTCTGGAAGCCAATACTGCTGCCTATGCAATCAGACAGTACAAAAAAAATCGTCTGCATCCTCAACACCACTGCCTTCATCCAGCTTCTGGGCTAATTCCTCACCACCGGTGGCATCACCCACTTTATCATATAATTCTTCATTGGAAGATTTGCAACCAGAAAGGAACCTGTCGCGCTGTAATACCTAAATATGTCTACACCTAATGTTTATTTCGTTGTACTTTTTTCAGAATAAAAACTTAGTTTTGTTTACCTTTAAATAGTCGTCTTTTAATACTTCGTAAATGGCCCTGCAAACTTCTGGTATTATCAGCGAAAGAGTATTCGTTGGTATGCGAAACAGATACATAAGTGATTGGTAGCTATCACCTAAAAAAAAGTATTGAAGGCAGATGAACAATGTAACTTTGAAATAAAACATCTGTTTGTGTACTGTGTCCTTAAATTGTTTTCCCATTATATTAACACGTTATATTAACACAAATGCATTATGTACTTACCTGTTGCTAGATATCTTAGTGTAACAACAAGCCGTTCAGTAGGTGTTATTGCTTTCCTCATAAACGTATCCTCCTTTTTGATTAACGGCGTTATTTTCTCTAACAAGTAATCAAAATCGACGCTGGATAATCGCAAAAAATTTCTGTAAAATGCTTTATCGCCATCTCTTAATTCTTTTAACAAAGTATTTATAACCCCGTAGCAGTCACGTTTCTTAATCCATTCTTTAACCCAAATTCTTCTTTTACGTCTTTGTTGTCTCTTCTTCTGCTGTCTTCGCAGCAAGATAAGTGCTAAACAGGAAGCGGCTTGTATTTCGTCATCAGAATGCATTTTTTTAAAGTCAGATAAACTTTTTGCAGCAACACAAAGCAGTCAATACTCATAAGATTGCTAGAAACAGTTTTTTTTTCCAAAACTTCGTCGACAAACACGTCTGCACCTAATCACCAGAGCGACTGAATATCGTTTTTAAACGTGTATAAAATTGCTGCATAAGTTGCGCAATAATAAGTGGCGCATAGCGTGTGAACAGCCCGTCAACTTTTAAAAATGTCTTCAACATTTTTAAGTTGCGCAACTCATTTATGTCGCAATTTTTGACATTTTATTGCTGCTGTGTGAACATAACGAGCAATTTTATTATTGCGCAATAAAAACTTGCGCCACAAAAGTGTACAGTGTACACGTCTGCGAGTACCTTTAGGCTTATTGTACGGACACTATGTCGCTGACTGTATACGTATAAACATGAGGTAATTTTATATGCAACACAATTACGAATATAAATTAACTAGATTTCTAAGTAGAACTTGCCTTCTCATGAGAAAATGAGTGGCAATCGATCTTTACCAAAAGTCGTCAATGTAGCTTTCTAAACAAATTTGTTTATTAAAACATAGTTTTGGTTAACGTAAAATTAGTATATCAAGTTTACAGCTTTTTTTATTTTATAACAGGTATTCCCGTTTACAATAGAAATAAGACAGTTGGTAAAAAGAAGTTTCGAACATTTAGTGCAATGTTTTATGTACTAGTCGCCCAGTTTTTTTACTGAAGAAGTTATATTAATTTAATGTATATTATCTATAACTAAAATGATGATAACTGCTAAATTATAAAAACAAATCATTTATTTTTGTATTATGTATAAGCATGCTGATACAGGATGTTTATGAACAGTAAAACACATTTTCCCTGACTTAAACTCATAATATATTCTAACAATTCTGTTGAACTGCTTCCTTTTGACACTTTTAGTCATGCACTAAATGGTTGTTTTAAACTAATTATTTTTGTGTATCGTATGTCATTTCTATTTGGTATTTAAAAACAAAAAATACATATAGTGTTTATAATGTACCGTGCGTTCAATTTAGCTTGATAACATTTTGATTCGCTGTAACTTTTTTGTTTTTAAAGATATCAAGGTAAACAAAAAAACAAAATGTAGGGTTAGTAGCCAAGTTTTTTTTGAGTTACACATAAAACAAAACCCTAACAATTTTCTGAGTAATAGCTTACCTTATATTTTTTTAAATGGAACACCCTGTATTTTATATATGTATTCAATAGAATACGCTATTCTGATTACAATGATATAACACACTTTATATTTTAATCCACTCGTTTTTGACATATCGGCAAAAATATGAAATTTTTATCCTACTTAATCTTGAAGAGTGCCGCGACTAGATTTGTTTTCAGCATACCAGAGTATTCGGAAAATGATCGCCGTCGATCTCGCATTTTTGCCGATATGTCAAAAACGAGTGGATTAAAATATAAAGTGTGTTATATCATTGTAATCAGAATATCGTATTCTATTTAATACGTATATAATATACAGGGTGTTCCATTTAAAACAATATAAAGTAGGCTATTATCTCAGAAAATTGTTAGTGCTTTGTCTCTTGTGTAACTCAAAAAAAAACTTGGCTACTAACCCCACATTTTGTTTTTTGTTTACCTTAATATCTTTAAAAACACAAAAGTTACAGCGAATCAAAATGTTATCAAGCTAAATTGAACGCACGGTACATAAACCATAAATTATTATGAAACAAATAACTTTTCGAAATAATAACAAAACTTGAAACAAATAATAAAAATAGGCTGCAATAGGTGTAGCTCTACAATAATAAGATTACAAGCTCAAAAAGTATAGAATGTTGTTATGTGTTAAATATTATGTAGATACAATCATGATGAATATTTAATAATGAATAAATAATCTAAATTAGCAGTACCAAGCGGTAAATAATGTTTTTTTTAATTCCCAACTTAGTCATCTGTATCGCGATATTATTTTATTTTTGAAACCAACCAAATCTTCCTTAATGTTTTAAATTGTAAAGTCTGTTAGTTACCGAATCGCACACCGTTCTTTCGTTTAGAGCTTGCTTTGAATCACAGCTTCGTTTAGTATTTCACAACGGTTTTTGCTTTATAGCAAAGCCTTGAGCTTTTGAGAAGGGAATTTCATGTTGCCCAGGTTGCTATTTGATTTCTATAGATTATGTATTTGAATATGTTTGAAATCGTTTGAGTATTATGTACCAACTGGAACGACCTAGCCCACAACTCGGCCCACCTGAGTACCAATTTACAGAAAATCTTTACTAATAATAATGTGTCTGTATTTTGTTGCTCCATTACGCCGGAGCGCTTTAAAGTATATTTGTTAAAATTTTTCATAGGGATGTGAAAGGAATATGTGTACTTTTTATCCCAACAAGTTTAGCAGTTTGGGGAAGAATTTGGTCGATACTTTTGTCCTGGGAAGCATTTTCAAATCCCCGTAGAGTTGAGATTTCTCTCTTCTTTGCTCTCCCACCCTCCCAAATATAATACTTGCGGTACGCCCCTGTAAAGTGTTTCAAGGATATGTCATGACGTATTTCTTTGTTGTTTAGAGCCTCGAATGAGACACAGGCTAGTTATTATCCCAGTAAGACTGGATTTCACAAGTATAGCTTAAACCCAAATTATCAGTTTAACTGGCCAATCAGAAGCCCGGTTTCTGAAATTTAAACTTAAGATTGTGTTTTACCATAATTTGTGAAAGTGGTCCTAAGGGGTCTGTCACGAAAGTAGGCTTTAGATTATTTCTCCGAACTTGAGAATTAACAACTCTTTCACTTTAAGGAATTTATTTTTTTAAGATACAAAATTGGTAAAGCTTTATATACTGATAAATAGTTCGGGAGTGGGTATTAGTATTTTAGACTGATTATGTTTTTCAACATTTTTTCATTAAGAATAATACCGAGCGGGGCCGAGAACACTTTTTTATCATTTTAAAGACTTGTTCAATAATAAAGTTTTATTTATTTTTAAATTACAGGCCATTGCATGTCCGGTTGCAAAGAGTATTTAGAAAATACGTAAGTAAATACCGCTTTTATTTTGCCTTTTCTAGTGGAAATAGGGTATTTGAAAATAAATAGAACTTTGCTATTAAATCGAGTCCAATCTTTAAAATGGAAGCAAAGTTTTAATAATTATATTGTTTTTACTCAAGATATATCGAAAAACTTTACAAAAAAAATCACCTGGCCCATGGTAAGATCTAGTATAAAGTAACAAACCTTAAAAAAATAGTTTTATACTTTTAGCGCAACTGTAATCTTTTCAAATTTAAAGATGCCATATTTTACAGGGTGTGTACTTTTTGCAGTTCTTCTATAAAAGCGACTCATTAAAATGGATCACAGTAAACTTTTACGCCCTTCTGGTTAAAAAAACACTACAAATGACCAGTGATTTAAACGTAGTAGCGTATCATAGCTGTTTTAATACTGCTATTAAGAGGTTCCTGATATAATCACTAAAATATAGCGTTAGTGATCCTTGAAACAGCTGTAGAATGGAACCATTAAAGTTTAGAACTCATGTGTACATTAATTTTAGTCCTAAAATTAACTAGTTAATCACTTTTAAGATTTTTTTTAAATTTTAGCTTGACGAAGACGACGAACTCAACGGACCTTTATCCATCTATGGAGACTCGTCGTCCTCTGATGAAGAAGGCCCTCAGCTTAACGCCAGTTTGGGCAGAAGTTTTCGAATGGAGGTTGTTAACGATTAAAGAGATGTCTTAGTTTTGTAGTAATTTTATATGTTTGTTTAACGGGATAATCTTGCTTTACCAAGCCATGTTAGTCAAATTAAAAAAATGGAATTTGGTTTCTGTGAGAGTATGTCCGTAATTAAGTTACATGGTGACAGTTGAAGGGGATACGTAAGTTTAAAGATGCTAAATGTAATAAATGTACTAAATAATTCTATTAAAAAAATATTTTATTTTTTTGATCAAGGTTTACATGAAACCTCATAATAGTTTTGCCATGTGCATAGCATATGCAGGAGAGAATTAAATTTAAATTTTTTTAAAAAACAATAAACCATGACATTAAACTGACATTAAGGCTATATTAATGTGCGTGAGACGATATGGGTCTCTCCACTGCGGCAATATATAGTTTACAGTGGCCCACCTTAGGGTTATGCTCATCCAAGAAAGGCAAATACATTTACTATAATCATTACTTGATTGTGGCGTCGTGTTTTGGGTCGCTGGGTTTTAATTATTAACAGAAACCCAATTTTTCTTCAAGAGAGATACAGTACGTACTATAATATGATATGTTGTTTCGCATAGAATAGGCATTTTGTAAAAAAATGATTATTATGTAAGAATAATAATTAAACTTGATTTTACTTCTTGAAATCGTCAAATCTCATCAGCAACACATCTTACTTCAATAAAACAGTGCACATTTTATAAGTAAGTAATGAAGGCAAATTTTAGTATATTAGTTACTTACAGATCAATAACGTTCACATTTTAGAACTACAGGAAAGAATACTTTTACAAATTTTGCTGTGTGCATTCTTGCATAACTGCAATAAAATTATGTACACCATGTATATTTCAGTATTACTTTTTTTATGATAACAAGAAAGAAATAGATTATAATTATTATTGTTATGATACACGCCTTTCTTTAGTTTATTCATAACCGAGTGATATATGACACACAGCCAACTACTGAACCGTATAAATACCTATCCTATATAATAATTATTACCATTTGGAACCCGTATCCGGCCTCCGATTTCCGGGCAAAAAAATATCTCAAGAACCGAAAGGCCTGTAAAGCTGAAATTTTTCAGGCAAGTAACCCGTATCTCAAAGGACCCAACCAGTATATTTTTGATCTCCCCCTCCGCCCAGAGGATAAGCTACCCAAAATTAAATTTTTATAATAAATTTCTACTAGATGGCAAATGCGCTGGCCACCACGAAGCTTTTCTCTTCTTCTGACAGCCCACGAAGACCGAAGCCTAAGTACTATCATAGATTAAATTATACATAGACGAACACTGCTGTGTATCAAAAATGGACCAAAAAGCGGGTCTCCCTTGAAAAATTTTGGGGGTTTTCTGGTTCATGGCTTAAGAATTTGTTTGTCCATCATTATATTTATATGGATATACATATATGAACTGTATATCGATATGATGGTGAACATACAAATTCCTAAACCATAAACCACTAAACCCACCCAGATATCTCAACCCGCTTTCGGTCCCATTTCGGTGTATTCGAGAATTTGTCTATATTCTTTATAGTCTCTGGTACTATGTACCGTAGGTCTACTGGAGAAATCCGACATCCGACTCACACATTCAGAGCTGGAAACATCCGTAGGGATTTCAACAGCCTTTTAAGAGGATGTTGTATACCCGAGTGGAGATCCCTTCGCTTTTTGTCTTGGTTAAGCTTTACGTCGCCGCTGGAATTCTGGATTAATTCATGATAGTAAAATTTTTGCCATAACAAATAAATATTTTGAAATAAAATTGGTTCCTAGGTTAGTTTTTATCAAAGAAAAAGTTCACTTACCCAAGTGAGATTTGAATAGTGATGAAAAACAACTTCAACGTATCTATATATTTGATATCTGACAACTTTTATGTAATCAAATTTAAAAAGACATAGTGGAAGATAATTTTGTCAAATTGCTTATTTACTGACTAAGCAGGGTCGTATCGAAAGCTCTATGCTTGGAAGGGGGTCAGTGGAATGGAGGAAAAATATCCAACTATGCGAAGATAAGAATCCAAAATTGTCGACCTTGCAAATTCTCTCTGAACAAAACTAGTCGAACTTTTTTACGGTTGCTAGGAAAACTTTCGAACTTTTTGCAAATTTTCTCAAAACTCAACTGTCGATGTTTTCTTGGTACGCGGACCTAATAGCCAACTCGTGGTCAAATTAGTCAACACGAGCGCCTACGGGGGGATGCTTCCCCCCTCTTGGATAGGCCCCTGGATCTAAGAATGATAATATAACATTGAAGATGAATTATAAACTTTCATTTATGGGTGATTTCTCCAAAAGCGTGTTATTCTGTTTCCTGGCATAGAAATAATTAAAATAATCAAATTCCAAAACCGTACGAGAAAATTTAAACTCTGTGAATTGTAAGTTTACAGCGTAAAATGCGACTTACAATTAGGAAAATAATGTACTTAACTCTTAGCAAAATTTAAAACGCCTATTATATTTACCATTTTGCTTTAAAATGATAATCAACTCACGTTTATTCTTGACACAATTTTATGTTTTTATATTTTTTAAGCATTTTGCATAAAAATCCAAATTTCCTCTTGAATATTATTCTTTTGGGAAGCAAGGACGTATTAAAAACTACTTTTTTTCGTATTTTTAAAAATCAAATCTATTTGCCCTCTTGTCAATCTCATCCCTAAACCACTAAAATATGTGATCATATTTTACATTAAAATTTATCTAAAAACCTAAAAATGCATTGCCTTTGACGTTATTTTTTACAGTTTTTAATTAAAGTAGTAGTTTTATTATATTTAGTATCTTTAGTGTATGTGCTTAATAAAATCTAGTAAAGTTATTCTAATTTGCTATGTAAATTTTTCACTAAGATTTTTAAATACAAGTGATAATAAACTAGTATTATTAGTCATTTAGAAAAGTAAAGAAATGTCACCATGTGAGTTCTATCTATATTTTTGTATTTGTCCAAAAATGTGATACTATTATTAGGATAATGTTTCATATGCGTTTGTATATGGTTTTCTCTACATTTTTTTTATTTA
Source organism: Philopedon plagiatum (assembly GCA_963971165.1). Classification (NCBI taxonomy): domain Eukaryota; kingdom Metazoa; phylum Arthropoda; class Insecta; order Coleoptera; family Curculionidae; genus Philopedon; species Philopedon plagiatum. Next base: position 57,597,094 of record OZ020197.1, read on the forward strand.
ATATGGTGTGTAATAAAACGGTGTAAACATATTTACTTCCGTGAAAAGCAGATAATTTTCTATTTATACAGCCAAAAAGTTGCAGGAATCGTACCTATCTAAAGTTTATGAAATAGTGCGTAAAAAAGAATATTTACACAGAAATATTAAAATAAGGTCTAGCTGTATTTATATAAGGCCTTATAAAATTGTGATTACTAGATATAGAAAGCTTTGAGTGTTTTTAATATAATTTGTAATCACATTGAGGATACTATGTAAAAATATCTATAATTTTATTTTAGACAATAAATCATTTTTTAGCTTTTGTCGTTAAATTTATGAATGATTTTAATAAAACGTATTCCAAAAAATATAAATTTAAAACGATTGTTACTTACAATGTGTTCAAAACACAGTCAATTTGTTTCTAAGTATTATTTTGTCTGTTAATAAACGTTAAATTTAACTCGCCCTTTTCTTATTTGTTACAGATTTTGTCTATTTCAAATGTTATACCCTTTAAAGAGAAGTAATTTAAAATATAAAATCTTGTAAAAATTTGCGTCTACTAGTATTTATTTGACCGTGTATTTTAAAATTAATTATTAAAATATTTAATTTGTTTAGTCCTACTAACAACCTTTAGCAAAATTAAAGATATTTCCGCTTGAAAGTCGGCCCAGGTTCGTTTCAGAATGTGATACCATAATATGTTGTATAAAATAAAGAAGGGTTTCCTAATTTTTTATTGGCTACTGGGTTTGCTTGGGTTAAACATGACATAAAACATTGTATTAGAAACCCTATTTAAAATTATCTTCTAATAGACAACTACCTAGAGCAGGTATTGCAAAAAACCTTAACAATATCTTTCCCAAACACGATTTAATTGCAAATTAAAATAATAAATATCAAAGCTTTATTTCATTTAATTCTTAATTATTGGTCTACGTTTATTGGCAGACTGTAAGACATCTCTTAACACAGTCTTCCACAAGGAAGTGAAAATACATAAATACGTTGTTCTCTTCCAGGTGGACGGACATAAAATATTGTTGTTAAAATTTAGTAATAGGACCTTACAATAAATGTACTTTAGAGCAGCTATGTAAATACTGTAAATAATTTTTAATATAAGATTCTTTTAGCTTAGTCCTATAATGTAGCGACAAATTTCGTGATTTTCTGTAACTATGTTATTAGTCCTAGAATTTCTTTCCTCTCTATAAAGGTATAGAAAATCATTTTGAGTAATTAGAGCCACTTAAGCACTTTAAAACTGAAACAATTATGTATGTAGTACAATGAATTGGTTCTGTTAAAAAGGGGAAAAATTGCCATAATTAGCTCATGAAGGAAAATATACTCTTTAGTATTTATAGTATAATCTCTGTAATATTGAACATTGACAACAAATCAATTATGGTTGTTTCAGGGTTGAACTAAACGTAAAAAATGAAAATTTTCATCGATTTACTTTCGTTTGCCTTTAGAAAGATATTTCCGAGAGGACAGAATATCCACAAAAAAAGCCTCCTATTTCTCCAGTTCGCAGTTGCTGTTCCAGCAATGTCTGTAAAGAATAAATCTAACAAAACTCTGTCAAGGGCACAGCCTTGATGGCTGTCACCTGTTAATTTTTTTTTTATAAAGTTAATGTTCCATCTTACAATGAATATAAATACTATTTTGTTGATTCAAATTTCTATACGAGGTTAGGAGAAACTACCAGAACGGTCGATTATTTCAGAAGATATATATATTTATATATATATGATTTATATAAGAGTCGTAAGGCTTTTAAAAATCTACATACCTGAAATAAATTAGAATATACAGGTTCGCCTTAAAAGATGTGGAGAATTAAAGTTATATATTTTTAAATGGAACACCCCGTATATTATTACTTAGTTTGATCGTCCAGTCAGTTTAGAATATTTTTTATTAACCATATGTTATGCCTAAATTCATTAGTTTCCTAGATATCGTCGTTTCAAATAATAACGGATAACAATGCGATATTCGAACGTAGTAGTAAGGTGCTCGCTCACTTAGGCGAAGCGTCGCGAAGGGAAGCGCGGCGAAGCGAAGCGTCGTTTACGCGGTGTCCGCACACTGGGGCGAAGAGAAGCGAAGCGCAGAGAATCCACGGCAAAAAATATCCCATCCTATTGTCAACATTTAAACATTTTTGGTTGTTCTGCGAAGGTACATAAAATGAGCAGCTCGTCATCGGACGAAGATCTTTTTGTCCTCAGCCTGATTGCCTTACAAAAAGACAAAACAAAATTTTTATCGAGGAAGGAGTGCTAACCCGTTTCCAATCCACCTTTTAGAGCCGATTTCCTACTTTTTATAATATTTTAAGTGACAAAAATTACAAAAGATATGCGGCCGAGCACGGATTCGAACCAAGACGTCTGGGTCAATAAGCGGATTCTATACCACTGCACTACGTGACTGATGCTAGGAAAGCGGTAAACTTATTAACAAGTGCCTCATTTATATTTTTGAGGTTATTACGCATGCACACGTCCGGGATAAAAACGTTTCCCCCAACCTCTAGACTCTAGGGCAGTGCCGGCTTAAGGCTGTTTACTGCCCGGGGCTATTCAAAGCTGACCGCCCCCCCCCTCCAATAAAATTTTCCGATGTTTATTTCCACTAGGTATTATCCATGTGAATAAAACGAACGTAAAACACAAAGATGTAGAGGAAAGGCGCCTAATATTGGATAGTTGCCTAATTTTGGATACTACATCATCTCGAAACTGAAAAAGGTCTTTCATATAGAATGTGTCTGAGGGGAGCACCCAGTTTGGATGTTCAGTGGTGCAAGTGGCGTATTCAGGATTTTGTTTGGGGGGGGGGCGGTCACTAAATGGAAAGTGGGAAGGTGGAAAAGCACCGCAGGCGAACATTTTTCGGGGCCGCGCCCAAAGTTCGTCATAAAATCGAAATACAAATATTTTTATTCAGACATCTGGGGGGTTAACATCCACCCCCCTGAATACGCCACTGGATGGCGCCATAATATTATGTGTTTATTTGTGACATAGAGTTTTTTGTTTCCGTGCCTAAATATTATTATAAAAGGTAGTTAGCGTAGGAAAGTGAAAGTTCGCATGCATGTACCAGAATAGTTGTAGAATAAGCCGAAGTGTTTGAAACAAAAATATCTGTCAAGATTTTTTTATTTTAATCACATAACCTTAGTCATAAAGGCTGCCTAATTCTGGATAGAAATGTGTCCTAAAATTGGATCTCCAAACTTAGAAACCCAACTAAATGTACGGTTTGAAAACTTTTTTATCTATAGGAAAAAAACAGTTCAGTAAACTGTCTAACAAAGGACTCCCATATAAAAATTGGAATCCAGAGAATATGAAGACGAAACCATTGACACAGTTAAAAGTAAGCATATGGGGTTTTTTAAAGGCGTCAAAGAGTTTCGTCGTTCCACAAATAACCCTTGAATTATATGTCAAACGTGAGCAACCCTTAGAAGAACAATGTAATCTACAAATGGGTCGAAAACCAGTTTTATTGCCTAAAATGGAAGAAGATTTGGTCCAGTCCTGTTTGGAAATGGCCAAAGATATTATGGTCTAGGACTTGCAGACTGGCGTATCAGCTTGCTATAAGGAATAACCTGCCTCATCCGTTTTGAAAACGAGACGCGAATGCCGGCAAAAAATGGCTTCGAAATTTCTTCAAACGTCATCCCAATTTATCTTTGAGAAATGCTCAAGGAACTTCAAAACCTAGAATAAAAGATTTCACGCCGGAAACTGTCAACTGTTTTGTGTGTCAGTTTTGATTGGGTACTCACCGCCCCCTTTAGGCCACCGCCCGGGGCTGATAGCCCCCTTAGTCCCCCCCCTTGAGCCGGCACTGCTCTAGGGAGAAAAACGTCGTCTAGTTGCTCTCCAGACTTTCCGAGCGTCAACCGACGCTTCTCTTCGCTTCTCGCCGCCTCAGTGCGCGGGCTTCCATTTGATTGTATGTAAGGTTCTTGGGTGGATAAAATTCTCTTCTCTTCGCTTCGCGACGCTTCGTCTAAGTGGGCGCGCACCTCCGAGGCGGCGCGACCGGAAGCGGCGAGACAAACTCGTCTAGTTGCTCTCCAGACTTTCCGAGCGTCAACCACGCTTCTCTTCGCTTCTCGCCGCCTCAGTGTGCGGGCTTCCATTTGATTGTATGTAAGGTTCTTGGGTGGATAAAATTCTCTTCGCTTCGCGACGCCTCGTCTAAGTGGGCGCGCACCTCCGAGGCGGCGCGACCGGAAGCGGCGAGACAAACTCGTCTAGTTGCTCTCCAGACTTTCCGAGCGTCAACCACGCTTCTCTTGGCTTCTCGCCGCCTCAGTGTGCGGTCTTCCATTTGATTGTATGTAAGGTTCTTGGATGGATAAACTTCTCTTCGCTTCGCCTAAGTGAGCGTGCACCTGTATTTACCTGAGCAACAAATGAGGTATGGCCGTTGACAATAATAATTTGGCATCTGAAAGTCATGGCGTTTTTACTTACTGAAACAGAGAGAAGTGATATTTTAAGGGGGTATTGCGATAAACAGAGATCATTTCAGGAGATAGGTGCTATTTATAACAATTTGCACCCAGAGAGGTAAATTTAAAAAAAAATGCCGTTTTTCGAACTGTAGAGCGTTACAGAATGGCTGGAAGTGTAAAAAACCGACCAAGATCTGGAAGACCTAGGAGGGCTACCGCCGATGATAAAAAATTAGACGTTCTGCTTTCGATACAAGAAAATCCCAGACAATCCAGCAATCAGCTTGCTTTGGATCATGAAATTGATCAAAAATCCATACGAACCATTCTTCATACTGAGGAAATGCACCATACAAAGTTCATGTTGTACAAGAACTTTGTGACGTTGACTATGATCGAAGACTAGAATTTTGCGAAATAATTACGAGAAAGATTGAAGAGAACCCGCATTTTGCAAACAATATTGTTTTTCGGATGAAGCGACCTTCACACTACACGGAATAGTCAATAAACAAAATTACCGTTACTGGGGGCGAAATAACCCAAACTGGTATGAAGAAATGCATACACAGTTCCCAGAAAAAGTTAATGTCTGGGCTGGATTGTTTGCGAGACCTGTAATTGGATGTCACGTTCCCAAATAGATGGATAGGAAGAAGAGGGCCTATCGAATGACCTTCACGGTCCCCCGATCTTTCGCCCTTAGATTTCATTTATTGGCGTCGCCTGAAAAACAATGTTTGTCGGAACAAATCCAATAATTTAGACGATTTAAGAATTAAAATTTTAAATGAAAGTGAGAGAATAACAAGGGAAATGGTTTTAAATACCCAAAGACATTTTTGCGACAATTTATTTCATTGTCAGTTAGTAAATGGGGGTCATTTTGAACATTTATTAAAACATAGAGCCGTTTTTCTATGATTTATTATACCGATTTTTTTTTTCATTTAACTTATTAAATTGTTTATTGAAATTTATTTTGTGTTTTGTAACTGATCAAAATGTCATGATATTTAGGAAACTAATGAATTTAGGCATAACGTATGGTTAATAAAAAATGTTCTAAACTGACTAGACGATCAAAATAAGTAATAATATACGGGGTGTTCCATTTAAAAATATAACTTTAATTCTCCACAACTTTTTGGGCGAACCTGTATATTCCAATTTATTACAGATATGTAAATTTTTAAAAGCCTTACACCTTTTATATAAAACATTTTTTGCTAACTCGTGTATCTTTTAAAAGAATCGACCGTTCTGGTAATTTCTCCTAACCCTGTATATTATTAACTTAGTGAAATGACCCTATGATTGATTTGGGGTGTAGATAGGGTTTAAAATAGGGCGGTCCTAATCTACGTCCACTTGTACATGTAATAAATTAGAAAGAAGTGCTCAAATTAAAGCCCGTAATATAGATGTTTCCAACATGCTTTTTGTATTTAGATGTACACACACAAATTTCGAAACAAAGCTTTTTTTAAGAACAGAATAATATAAATAACTATGGGTTAAATGTACAAGTAACTGAAATAGCCCACTTGGGCTAAATTTCGCGCTTTATCAAGAAATTGTGAAGTATAATGCAACAAGAGTTTCAATACAGACCTTAATTGTTATAAAATAATTACAGACGTTTACTTCAACCAAATAAGAGGACAAAGCCACTATCTTTAAAATTTGAAATAATATAAATCTTTGTTTTAGGCTTGACTCAATATTGTAAAGGATATTAGTGCAACTAGTAAAAGATTTAGTTACCCCTGTGTGTGTGTGTGATACTAAAATTACTGATCAAAGTATTTTACTAAATTAATACAATTCTGCGTCTTAGATATTTAACTAGCCATTGCTCTTATAACATGCTATTTTTAAGCATTTTAAAAGTCGCTAATTTAAGAATGTTACACATTTTTACCAACTCTTCGGGTTGCAAGGAAAACTCACAATTCTCGATTTGAATGACTGCTTATTAAAATTATAACATACAGCACTCAACTACGACAGTTGTAGTTGTATAGTTACTATACACTAATAAACATTATTACACGCTCATTTAGATCATAATTACCACTTCGATTTGTCCACTACTTAACGCCACCGGCCAGATTATTATTCCATAGTCCGAAATATTCAAGAATATTCCACTCCTTAGGCCAGTGAAGGGCCAGAGTTGTGACAAAGGCGTACCTTAAGCGTTAAGAAGTTATATTGTGTTTCTAATTTCAGTGACAATGAGACTCATTATATCGATGAGATACACGACATCGTTTTAATGTGTTAACAATATCAAACTTCTTTTTGGAAAATTCTTGGGAAATAGCACGTTATATCTTGCCGTCCATTAAGCAAGACCCACTCGAAAACAAAGTCAATGTGCTTATTATTATTGGCCGACGACTATTTGATTTACTGGATTAAACGCAAGCACTATTCGTTTGTCGGACAACTCAGATATGGAGCTGAAATCGACCAGTCAGATTCTTCCGACGCGTGACCATACAACCCTTTGAGCTGGTGCTACTTTACATAATGCGCGATAGTGAAATCAGTTAAACAGCTGATACTGCTGCGTTATTTCATGCGTGATCATTTTGATCTAGTTTACTTTATTTTAAAAGGTTATTCACACTATTTTTTGGAAAATTCTTATTATAATTAGTGTCTCGTCATGACAGATAAGTGCTGTGTACTCGGCTGGTCGGAGAATTACGCAACTGGTCCAAAGTCCGCGTGCTTAGATTTTTGACAAACAAGAAAATGTGGCCGTACCGGGCTCAAATTATGTGCCGAGTAAATGCCGCCGGATACGTGAATTACATTTTTTAAGTGACAATTTAATATGACACATATTTCAACAGAATTTTAAGAATTGTGTCATATAATTTAATTGTTCCACATTTAGAAGAAAACTGCGTACAAGTAATTTTCCAAACTGTCCGAAATTTTGTTCACAAAACATTCCAAGTCGTAAAAGTAAAGACAAGAAATTTAAAGGACTGGACAAATTACGTTTTCTTAACGCTAGTTGTATGTACATATTATACATTTCAGTCTTTTAACGTATGGGAGGATTGGTTTAAGATCGTTTATAAAAAATAAATTCAAATAATATTTGAAGTCGAATATACTCGTCAATCATACCCTTTAATAACTTGGGCACCAGTACATAATTAACAATTATTTACAAAGTCAATGTCCTCGTGAATGAGTTATTTAAGTAGTTATAATGGAATTTAACATACGATATGTGTCAAAAAATACTATATAATTTTTAAGATCACCTATCTAGATTCTGTTGCTCAAAGGTCATTTTTTAAATGTAATGTTTAAGTATCTTGATACAAAAAAATCATCTTTTATATAATATTATTGTGTAATATTCGCAATATAAAAAACATTGTTATTATTCTACTGAATCTCAAATACTTTAATCACAAATTACTGTGATACTTGGTACCTTAAAAAAGTAATTATTGGTTATACTGCAATATGCATTCGCATTAGGAAAACAATGTCCAACCTGTTTGAGACAACCCTGTACAAAATAATTATTTTTTGAAGAAATAATAAATAAAATGTGGTCGCTTGTTCGTAGAGGAAATATCATGAATTTGGTGTATTAGACTAAAGGTCTATAAAAATCCAAAATGTCTACCGATTAACATACATTAAAAAATAAAAATATTTTGACTATACTGACCTGTTAAATATACTCAATAATTAAATCACTAATTTCAAGAACACCCTTAGACCATTTTTTGTCATATTTGAGTCACCCATGAGATAACATTGACATGATGTAGCTCTACCGATTGAGCGCACAAACAATCTTAATCTAATATATTATATTACAAGTATAAATCAACACTTGAAATAATAAACTGAATGCACAAACAACCTTAGTCCATGACTTAGGTGATGTCTGCACTCAGTCTACGGTACATTTACCGTCGTCCCTGGTCTTCGTAGAGGGCTCTGTGTTATTGTCAGATATCGGCTGCTGGAAATTAAATATTTTATTTGGTATTGTTAAGTAATGGGTGATAATGAAGAGCCGGTTGAGGTCCCGTCTAAAAACGTGCAAAGCACGAGGAATGATATCAAAGAAATAAAATGAAGCAAGCTCGTGTAAAGGCGGAACATTACAAAAATGTGGTAGTGTCTACAAGACAACCAGCAGACTGTTAGTAAAAAAACAAATTCACCGAAAAGTTACTGGACGTGGGAAAAGAGAAAATTTTCGACAATTTTTAGAAAATTTCTTTCAAAAATGAACAAGAGTTATGTCTTTAATAGTTTGTAACCCCCCCCCCCCCCAAAAAAACGAAAAGTCCATACAAAGAAGGGGCGAAAAGTAGAGCAAATTATTTTTCTTACAATATTATGGTTGGCAGTGAGAGAAGAGAAGTTTGTAGAAATTCATTCTTTGGTTTATTAGATATATTTCTATATGGTGTGTCAACAGAAAGTGTTAAACGAATTCGATGCTTACTAAAAAGCGGGATTAACTCCAGAAGACAAGAGGGACAAGAAGAAGCGAAAATGCTTTAAAAATTCTGAAATTATTTCTACTGTGGATCATATTTCGTCATTTCCGACTAGACCAACATATTATGGCAGTTGCGAGTATAACTATTTAAATGCAGAATTAAATGCTTTATTTTTGACACATCATCCGAAATCAAAAGTACAGTAAGAAATTTTATAGTGAGTATTCAAGGGAAATTTCAATTTGTCATTTGGAAGACCTCAGGTAGATATGTGTAATGATTGTGAAAACTTATCTCTAAAATTGAAAAACAAAACTGTAAAAGAGACGGCAAAAAGGGTTGACGCAGAAGAATTATTAGTTCATAGACGTTGAAATTCTGTTTTAAATGCCTGAGGTGCCTCGAAAGAATTATACCGCACTTAAAATAATGTGGATGCCATTTTGTTCGACTACATGCAAAATTTGCAATTACCTCGATATCCTGCCCAAGACCTATTTTATTTATCCCAATTAACAGTCAGGGTCTTTGGTGTGCACAATATAAAGACTGATAATGTAGTTGTCTTTATGTATTACAAAGATCACGCTAAGAAAAGCCCAAACGAAGTTTCCTTGTTCTTGTTAGAGTATATCAATAGCTATATGGATGAAGATATCACAGAACTTCAGTTATATTGAGACAATTGCCCAGGGCAAAATAAATCATGTTGTTTTAAGTTTTTGTTCCGCCATTGTATTTATTCACCCCCTTTTTTATTATTAAAATACTAGATAACAACCATTTAAACTACTACTTATAATCCATGATTCTATCGCCCTTCATCCGATACAGTCACTTTTTAGCGCTGATGCCTTGTATTCGAGTAGTGTTGCATTATGTCACGATCTAAATGTTCTTATTTAGTTTAAAAATGTTTATTTTTGTCTCTGATCTCTTTAAGCTTTGAATAATGAATCATACGATATTTAGTCACAATTGTTTTTATGGTTACACATTATTAAAAAAAGAAATAGTGCGTGTTGATTTCAGTTCAGTCCCCATCCCTAAAAAGAAGTGATTATCTTCTTCAGGCGTGCCCGCTTCGCGTCGTGCGTTCCCGATTCGTGCATAGCCGCTTCGTGCATCGTTAAAATGATTCCCGTTTTTTTGTAGAATATTTAATCGTTTTATAACGGAGATTTAAATTTCGGCTGTTCCACATTAATGTAATCCACCTACCGGTAAAAAAATTCAAGAGAAAACAAATAAATATTAATAAGGTTTTGACAAACATAAATGAACTGAAAATAACTCGCAATAATAAAAATTATATTTAAATTAATATTATTATTTAATATATTATTTATACTGGCAAATCAAGACAGGTTTAAGAAGATTCATTGATGACGTTTATTTACTTAATACGTACGTATATTTTACCTAATAAGCATTACTTCGACGCTTGAAGCAGGTATATTTTATGAACCGCACGAAGGTCCGAAACTAAAGTTTCATATTTTCCGCTAATTGTGTTTATTTAAAATCAAAATCTACATAACATTCTTATTCTTAATTTTTTGGTACAATGAATAGCCAATACAATTAAAGAGTGCTATAACCAATTCCACGATATTTTCGGATGTAAAAAGTCTCTTGCTTCGTAGTACCTTTTTTATTCTGAGGTGATTTGTTTTGAAGTTTGCTCGTTGATTTCACATGTCACTTGCTAGCCTACATAAAGGTTCGGCTTATAAAATAGCATGCACTTTTAGGCAACCAACATCCAGGTCTAGGAATAGCAACAATAATTTTGTCAGTTTTTATATCTGTCTAAGACAAAAGCGCTAAAGTAAAACATTATAAAAACACTTTAAAATTTGCCTATAAAACGAAGTTTTAAGGTAAATGAAATATTATGTAATATTGTTGAGTTAAACATGTCCCTAGATTTGATATCAAATTTAGCTTACGTGGAGGAGAGTTAACCAAATCCCATGTTTAATGAAAACTAAACAAGACAATACTGTTGTAATCGAATCAACTAGATAAGAGTAGATTTTTAAAAACGCGTGGATTACTTTTAAGTAGATATCGATACATAAGTGTATTATGGTGGTTATGTTAACTGTTACTATTTTAATTAGTAAGGTTTAGTTTCTCTTCTAAAGCAAAACTAATGTCGATCATCCCGATTTAATTTTTTTATTACCTTAACAGGAATTAACGTATAACGACGCTAACGATATAATTGGAAATCTTTATAGACTCTAAACGTTGCAGATTTAGCAAAGTCTCTGAAGTTAGTAAACTAAACGATATTTTTCCAGTTTTATGTTTACTTCGGATCCATAATGTATATTTTGGCATTTTTAAGACCAATAAGCATACATAAGATGGAAACTTGACAGGATACAATAATTATTAACTACTATTTTTTGGCCTTAATGGGACTACTAAAACAATATGGCGGCGGAATGCCATTTAAGACCTTCTTTTAATAAAAGTGAAGTTGCTGAAGAGGTCTTGTTGAGTAAAATATTTTACAATATTTTTTTCTATAAGGGGCCGTTTGTTTTTTTATACTTCGAGAGAGAATAACAAGTAAAGGAGAGGTTGCGATTTCCTATCAAAACTGCCTCAAACCTCACAATTATCTGACCCATTAATTTGTCATAAATGTAATACATTTTATAAATAACATGATAAACATGTACTTGAATCGATAACGATTACTTGTCAAAGAAATACGTCAAATAGCATCTAAAAGTAGTTATTGAGAAAAGGCCCATTTAAAAGTCCTTGTCGGTGTCTATCAGAACATCTTTTAAGCCTCTATTCTTTAATATTGTATATTTTAGATCTCAAACAATATAGTGATAATAAAGTTAAGTGGTATAACAGATAATAGGGTACTGTTAAAAAAGATCTGCGAAGAAATTAAATTTACGTCATTTCTCTGGAATTGTAACTTAATAAATAATTTAGTATTATCTATCACAATAATAACCACAGGATGTCAAAAAATCCGTCGCCATATTAACTACCAGTTGGTAAAATAACGACAAATCGATTAATATTATCTTAATGTACTTAGAAATCGTTAGTTTTTAATTTTTCTGGGAAGAAAAATTGAAAATGCTTAAATTTGTTCAATGGTATATTATGCAATAAGGGTGGTGAGTACGTCTCTATCACATAAGCGTGAACCTTGCAAAACTAGTCAAAGGCTGTGTCTACTTCGCATGAGTTCAGTAAAGATGTATTTACCACACGCATTAGATGCAATTTTTTTCTACAACCATTTATTTAAACCTCTCACGATTCGTTATTAGTCGAAAACATTCATGTTTACCGATATGTTCGGGAATAAATATTTAGCAATGTAAATCATTCTGTTACTTTACTACTGCTGTTATATATATATATATATATATATATATATATATATATATATATATATATATATATATATATATATATATATATATATATATATAGATATATATATATATATATATATATATATATATATATATATATATATATATATATATATATATATATATATATATATATATATATAAATGCTAGAAACTGTTTTTCTTCTCTTGGGCTTATAGGATACCACGACAGTTGGCTATAGTTGCCTCCGTCGGCGACGCTAATTGTTGCCCCCAAAAAAGGGGTCTTTTGGCTGAAGCCACAAATTGGTGCACTGGCTCCTGTTTGTGGTCCTCGTTAAATATTTATTTATTTTTTTTTTCCCTTTTCTTAAGCTTACACCCGTAACTGCGTATGTGACGTTGTGCATCTCGACTTATGTTGAGAGGCACAGTCACATACGTGGGCCTGATGAAGCCAATGAGCAGAAACACGTGTCGTACGGGTTACCATTCTAACTTTTCATTTTACTGTTCATTGCTAGCGGACATGCCCACAATAATTCTCCTCTCTTTATATATATATATATATATATATATATATATATATATATATATATATATATATATATATATATATATATATATATATATATATATATATATATATGTTTGAACGTAGACTTTCACGGATGGAGAAATGTGAAGAAATATTGATCCGGGAGTACATCCGTTCGTTTGTTAAATTCCTATTAGAATCTGGCAGACGTTTCGCCAAGGTCTCACTTGGCATTATCAATGCTTACTCGTTGCTGTCAAGTCGTAAACTGATTTACGTTTACGACTTGACAGCAACGAGTAAGCATTGATAATGCCAAGTGAGACCTTGGCGAAACGTCTGCCAGATTCCAATAGGAATTTAACAAACGAACGGATGTACTCCCGGATCAATATTTCTTCATATATATATATATATATATATATATATATATATATATATATATATATATATATATATATATATATATATATCATTAGCATTACCACACTAGTACTGTAATGTGATAACTATCGAACTAAAAATAGTTTATAATAGTATATTATGTATTAAGTTGACATTTTAAAGTAATATAAAGTTAACTATTTAGAATTGGTAATCCCAACAAGATGACTTAGGATACTATATTGTCGTTATTTTACTTAAATTTTTACTAATACTTATTATATCGACACATTTAGAAAATAGATGGATTTGGCCTTTGTTAAAAACTTACCTAAATTCTTTTTTACAAGAATATTAGGCGATATTATGTTCAATATTTTTTGTACAAGCCTAAATATCGATGTTAGAAATTTACAAAAAAAGTTAGTAAAAGCTTCTAATGTAACAATAGTTTAAATTGCTCATAGTACTAAAAACTATTTTAATTTTAGAATACGATTAAGCTGTGTAACATTTGAGGATTTAATAAAACCACATTTATGTCGTTTACTTAAAGGCTTATTTACACAAATGAGATTATGTGGCTTGTGTACCAGAACAACCAACACTCACGAAATTTTATAAACTACTAAAACCAAGGTTTAGGTATTGATTTTGTGATCAATTACTTTTTGCTTCGCCATTTTAATACAAACTTGAACCAATCATGTTTTGATAGGTACCCTTAAATATATTAACATTTCTTTTTTCTACCTTCTTTGTCATTGTAAGGTCATATTGTAAAATAAATCCCTTTGTTGCTTAAATTTTGTAACTAATCGTATTCTTTCCAAGCAATGGTGATTGATTAGTAGGTGTATTTTTGACTGAAAATTAGTTTACTGTAATAAAATATTTAAACTAGATCATGTTCCATTATCAAAATAAATACAGTGGTATTTAATCAAAAAGTTCGGTCACTGTTTTGTGAATCATCAGATATCTGTTTATCTGTAAACCTGTTATAGCAAGATTTTATGTTTTTTTTATAAATCCGTTGACATTTACTAAAACAGGCTAAAGTTCTGCGGAACTGCAGATAGAGAAATAGAACTAACCAAATTACTTTTTAACTATCCATATTAAGTATTTTTGACAAAATGAGCGTGTTTGTAAAGGTATAGTGATGCAGTTTGTGTTTATGGCTTACGGTATAGAATTTATTCAATAAGGCAAAGCCGAAATATCATGCTGTCATAATAGTATATTACATAACAAGTGTTGAAAGTGACATTTTTCACACGAGTGGGAATGTTGTCGCACGAGGCGACAGCCGAGTGCGATAATCCCACGAGTGTGCGAAAATTACTTTCACACGAGTAATGTACAATATTTTTCCTACGACCACCCAAAATATTTACAAAAAAACCTCAATTTATGTCTTTTAAAACCCTCACTTTCAACACTAACATTTTTATCAAGTGTGCTGAAAATAAAACAAATGCAATTGGCGCCATCTATTTCAATGTCATGTTCACAAGTACTTTACAACACGTGTGTTGTAAAGTACCTTTCAACACGCGTGTGATATAAGGCACTTTCTCGTCAAGTTAACCGTGCGTTTTTTCTCACTTTCATAGGTGGTCGTAGGAAAACATAATTTTGTGCATGCTAGATACAATATTTTTCTACAAAATATTAAAATATCATGAACATTTTCTTTAAATAATGTATACCAGTCTGTACATCTGTATTTGTCTTCTAGTGGCTTTGGCCGTTGAGGTACGCTTAACAAAAAGAAAGTTTCATTGTCCCTAAGAAAAATCATTTAAAATGACACTTTATTTAGGTGTTGTTGACAGTAGGTCTACATTGAAATAGTTTTTTTTTAATTCATAATGAATTCTTTAAAATACATAGTCCCATTGCCAGTGGAATTTTAATAATATTTTTGAGGGTGACACTTGCAATTTTAGAATTTATTTTTTTTTTGTTTAAAAAGCTGCTTGAAATAAAATATGAATAGCGCAGTTTGATGGGTCATCATCAAGGATAATGTTTCATAAAGTAGGATAAACCAGAGATGGGAAAAGGAATCCATTTTTCTTAACAGTATTATTTTGATATTTGAAAGACCCAATCCGGAAATTTTAACAAGAACTTATATACCCCTCTAATACAGCGACCAGCATCCACTTAACATACACGAAACTTTAGTCGGCACTCGGCCAAGCTCAAAGTTCCGTGTTGTAAAAATGTTTCTGATATATACTAAGTGACATTGAAATTGCAACACCAAGAATTATTTATTGTATTCTGATAAAAACTTGGAAGCATAGTCGCTAGCATGTATGTTTACGCTGATAAAAATTTCAAGATATTCTATGCAGTCTTTTGTGTGTTATTGGTGTTTTGGCAAATCATAGCTTTAACAAAGTAAACATGTTTACGACTAATTTTTAGTTGCTTTGCGGGATTCGATGTCTTTGGTACTTGTGTGTTTCACCACATTAACATACCTAGAGTTCGCAGATGCGCTAATTTCACGCACCTCTCCGAGTTTGATAGGGGTCGGATAGTGGGGTTACGTGAAGCCGGAATTTCTTTTAGGGAAATTGCTACTCGGGTGAATCGAAACGAGGCCACTGTAATGCGATGTTGTCGAGCGTGGTTCCAAGAAGGCCGAACTCGGCGTCGGAGAGGTACTGGACGCCAAAGGCAGACCACAGAACAACAGGATCGTTTGTTACGGCTACTAGCTCTCAGGGATCGATTTGCCACAACAAGGGCAGTTGCGAACCAGTGGCTTGATGCTGTAGGATGGGCAATAACAATGAGGACGGTTTATCGCCGAATAAGGACTTTTGGGCTGTTGTCATACCGTCCTCATCTCGTGCTACCCTTGACCCCAGAGCATCGACGGCAACGCTTGTACTGGAGTAGGGAAAGACTTGAATGGAATATGGAATGGAGATCAGTTGCGTTCAACGATGAATCCAGATTTTGTCTGGGGATGCACGATGGCCGTTTCAGGGTAAGAAGGAGACGTGGTGAAAGACGGAATATCCAATTTTCGATTGAACGGCATGTTCACCGCACCGTGGGTGTTATGGTATGGAGCGCCATTGCTTACGGCAGGAGATCACGTTTAGTATTCACTTGAGGTAGCATGACCGCCCAGCGATACATCAACGAGGTGTTAGAACCACATTTGCTTCCCATATTGGAAACACTGGCAAATCCACTTTTCCAACAGGACAATGCACGACCTCACGTGGCCCGTGTAACTTTAGACTTTTTTGAAGATTCCGGCATAAATGTTCTTCCGTGGCCCCCTCGATCTCCAGACCTTTCCCCAATAGAACATGTCTGGGATATGATGGGAAGAAGGTTGCATAATTTACCGCACCCCCCACAAACACTGGGGGCTCTACGCCACGAAGTGGACTGGGATACCATACCCCAAGTATAGATTGACCACCTTATCCAATCAATGCCGCAACGACTTCACGAATGTGTAGCAAACAGGGGGGATCAACACATTATTAACATTAAGTTAGGATATCTTACGCCGTTTCGGGTTTAAGCTGTAATCACTTTCTACTCAGCGGTAGACCACCATATTATCAAAGTATAGCCAAGATTAAAGCACTCTTCATAGGTGTTGCACTTTCAATGTCACTAATGGCAAGCAAATAATATTAGCGATTCTCATCCCAGCATGTTTTAGTAACGAGAAAAGGTGAAGGACGTAAAATGCTCATTTAGTCGAAAATCTGTAAATTATTCATTGTTACATTTTACTCATCGATAACAAGGGCATAAATGTTGCAACAGGGAAATCCAACTGCGACAAAATAAAAAAATATAGCGAAAAATAACACGTTTTAATAATCAAAAGCACATTACCATATACGTATTAAGCAAAAAGTCGACGACAATGTGTTTTGATTTCTCAGATTTAACAACAACGCCAAATTTGTCCCGTGACACTCAAAACTAGTGTTGAGATTCTTTTGATAATCGACTACAACACTTTCTGGAACTATGAAAATACCACAACGCGTTGTGGATGCTTGTTGGTTGATGCAGCCATGAGGTGATAACAAAAATACCCGTGTAAAAATAATTATGGCTGTGATTATTACTTAAAATGCATAACGACTAAGCCACATGAAGTCAGTTTGAGTTGGAGATTTAGGTTGATTAAATTTCGAAGAAACAGTAACAGCTAAAATTGCTACTATGATTTTAAATTATTTTTTGAATATGCTACAAACTAGTTTTTCATTCGTAGCTCTTCTTATTTGCACTGTAGGTAAAAGTGGTCAACAAAAAAGTTGTAGGTATTGAAACAACCTTTTATTTGAGTCTTTTGTCGTCCAAATCCGTTTAATAGTTAACGAGATAATTATGGCAAAAAACATTAAAAATGGTCATTTTTTTAACAATAAATATCTTTTGCAAAAAATAGTTTTGTGCTTCTCAAAGTACACCAGGAGATGACTTTTTATATGCTTAATGTGCCATATTCATTTCAGCCCGATCGCGTTTTCAGTTCAAAAGTTATTATATTTGTTTATTCAGTTTAGTGCCGCTGCACCCAAGCAGACCCCAGCTTGGGCGCTAACAATTCTTTGAGACTTATATTATCCTGTGGGGTCACGGGCAAACTGGTTTTATGTTATTTCGCATTGTTACTGTGGCGAAAACAAAACCTCAAAAATTTACCTATCTTTTTATAAACATTTAACAATATCTCAGGAATGACCCATCGGATCTTCGTCGGACTTGATAATTTAGTTAAATGTTAAATGGTATTCCCATGTAGCTTTTAAAAAAAAGTTCATCACTGTAACTCCTTTAGAAATGGAGATGGATTGTTTTAAAAAAATATCTCTGCGACGTTAATTATTAATATTTAGATTTGAAATTTACAGCGCAGGAACAAGAATAGTAAGTTATAGTTTATGAAAATATAGTCGTTGTACTAAAAAGGATCCAATGGTGTTGATAATAGTGTTTAAAGTGAATCCTGTGCTGCTGACGACGCTGCGCCGTGAGCGCGGGAGTGGGTGGTCGACGCTCCACGCTCTCGCGGCCGCCCGTCGCGGTTTTGCCAGAACGATTTTTCGTGAGAACTTACGATTTCGGTTAATATCTTATAATTTCACGATTTTGCTCTTTATTGAAACAGAATTGCAATTCGAAATTGAGGTTTGAAACTTTTAATAGCATTAAAAAATAAATACACAATATGTAACAAGCGCAAGCACAATCAATTTTCCTCTACTCCGCCTCTGTGTTGCTGTTCGATGTGTTCAACTTTTGTTTATAAAAAATATGGCTTTTTTATAGTAAAAAGTAAGTAAGTAAAAGGTATTTGTTTTAAGTTTGTAATTTTTTTATAATAACATTAATATTTGACTGAGTTGTATGAAAATAAATGATAGTAGAATAATATTATTTCATCCTATTATTATTTTTATTTCTGATGCACTTATTACGGTCTCACGATTTATCACGAATTTTGGCAGTCAATTCTTACGATTTTTATTTCATGTCTTCTGGCAATTCTGCCGTCCGTGTCGTTTTCTTTGTGAGAGTAGGATAGTCGCAGCTCCGGCTGAGTCGAGTTCCTTGCGACACGGGCGGCCGCAAAACTGTAGATCGTAGGCCCCCTACTCCCGCGCTCACTGGGTCGCGGCATCAGCAGGATAACATTCGGTTTGACCACTATTATCAATAACATTGGATCACTCCTTTAGTACAACGAATATATTTTCATAAACTATACCTCTTCTTCTTCCTAAGGTGTAAATGTCAAATCTTAATATTAATAATTAACGTCGCAGTTATGTTTAAAAAATCTATTTCCGTTTCTAAAGAACTTAGAGCGTTGAACTTTATCTTAAAAGCTGCATGAGAATACCAAATCAAAGCATCAAGTCCGACGAAGATCCGATGGGTCATTCCCGAGATATTATTAAATATTTATAAAAGGAAAACAGGCCAATTTTTGAAGTTTTGTTGTCGCCACAGTAACAATGCAAAATATCATAAAACTGGTTTTACATTACACCACAGGATAATATAAGTCTCAAAGAATTGTTTGCGCCCAAGCTGGTGTCTGTAGCCATGCCCAAAAAGTCGGGAAATAATTTGAAATATTGCTCCTCTGGAGCCCAAATCGAATAAACAAATAGAATGACTTTTGAAATAAAAATGCGATCGGGCTGAAACGAATAGGGATTAAGTATATAAAAAGTCATCTCTTGGTTTACTTTGAGAAGCACAAAACTCTTTTTTGTAAAAGTTATTTATTTTTAAAAAAATGGTAATTTTTAATGGTTTTTTACAATTATCCCATTAACTATTAAACGGATCTGGACCACCAAAACTAAAACGAAAAGTTTTCTCAATACCTACAACTTTCCTACAGTGACCACTCTTACCTATAGTGCAAAAGAAAAGAGCTACGGACGAAAAACTAGTTTTAGCATATTCAAAAAATATTTAAAAATCATAGCAACAATTTCAACTATTACTGGGATAGGTAGCCGATATCCTAATATATGCCTCCCCCACAACCTAGAACAGTCAAAATGCTTCTAAAAATTTGTTCACGTTTTTCGGCAGTGGGAATGGGCTATACAGCCGAACAGTCACGAAAACTTGACTCTGTTTTACAGTAATGTTTTTGTTTAGATGCAACTTCTCTTTGTACGGTGATAATTTCGTTTCGAAAGTGCAGTTAAATGAACGCGTAGTTTACAGATGTAGATTATTGTTACGTGTATTTATTTTAATATAATTGTTATGTAAACCTTAATTTTTTATTGGTAAATTATATTTATTTACTCAAACTCAAACTCAAACTCTTTATTTAGCCACTTGTAAATACAATAACATAAAATTTTATGCATTGGCACGTCAAAACCATATACAGGCAAAACTAAAATCATCCAAGTCTAAGTTAGATTAATCTTAACTTAAAATTGCAATTTCAATTAAAAATTAAAATTAAAATTGCTAAGGTGATCTAATCACTAATTGTCAACTCTAAACGATACAAAAAACATATTAAAAGACAGAGATAAAAACAAGACCAATCACACTCCATCAGTATGGAGAATCGCCCCCATCGAACAGTCAAAAAACTCCTGAATGGAGTAAAATGCATTTGACGTCAAGAACTGTCGTAGTTTCACTTTAAAACGACTCACACACAAAGAGCTTATTTCAACCGGCAGTCTATTAAACAATGTTATGGCATTATAGTCAACAGAGTTCTTGAAGTTGGCCGTCCTGTGTCTCGGAATTAAAAGAGCGTGTTCGCCTCTTGTTTGGTGATTATGACCATGTGAGATAGAAGGGAACTGCCCCACATTATTTGTTCTAGCAAACACCAAACATTTATAGATAAAAATGCAAGAAACAGTTAGGATTTTGTTATTAATGAAAGCACTCTTACAGGACTCACGGACACCCATATTAAAAATTAGTCTTAGGATTCTCTTTTGATTTACGAATACCCTGACAGAATCCCTACTCTTTCCCCAGAGCATAATGCTCATGGAAATATGTGAATAGGCCAAGGAGTAGTAAACTTGTAATAGAGCCCTACGGTCAAGAATATTCTTCAACTGCAGGACAGCATAATTAGCGTTATTTAGCTCCTTCGATATGAAATCAACGTGCGTATTCCATGAAAATCTATTGCTTATGCGAGTACCCAAGAATTTAGCATTCGAAGATAGAGGGAGTGAACTGTTTGGCAGGGGTTTGCGAATATTAAAATTTACGTAAACTGTTTTTTTCTCATTTATTATCAGCTTATTCCTTTGGCACCAACTGATCAATCATACACATCACTTACCCTCAGATGCAGCTCCTCAGGCGTGCTAGCTGTTACCGTGATAGATGTATTATCCGCATACATGGTAACATGATCACCTCCAATGAACTCTGGCAAGTCATTCACATAAACAAGAAACAAGAGGGGGCCAAGAATTGCTCCCTGAGGAACATCCAAATTCAAACTAAAACAATCAGAGATGCTGTTATTACACTTGACTCTCAGGAATCGGTTTGACAAGAAAGACTCGATACACAACTTAAGATTTCCGCGTATTCCTACACTCTCCAATTTATCCAGAAGTATCTCTCTATTTACCATGTCGAAGGATTTTGTGAGATCAAAAAACATGGATACTACATACTTACCTTGATCCACCTGCTCATGGACATATCGATAGAAACCAACATAGGTAGTCTCTATGGAGTGCCCTGGTCGAAAGCCATGCTGAACCCCAGCAAGCACATTAAACTTATCAAAATACCTCACAATTTTATTGTATATAACTTTTTCTATTATTTTCGAAAAGACACTCACAATGGAAATAGGCCTGTAATTTTCAATATTGCTACGATCCTCCTTCTTAAAGACAGGAGTAACTTCAGCTATCTTTAAAAGATTTGGAAAAATTCCAGAATGAAGAACGATATTAATTAAGTATAAGAGTTGTTCCAATACGCTGAATGCAATTTTTTTAAAGATATAAGGCGAAATTTCATCAGCACCGCTTGACTTTTTATTCTTTAAACTTCTGATAATATTAATTAGTTCCTCCCTAGTTATATCATAACAAAAAACTGATTGCATGAGAGGCTGAGAAACAGTATGTGGCAATGACAAATTATATCCAAAACACTCTGTACATTTATTGGATGCCACGGTAGAAAAATGCTTACCGAATTCATCTGCTACCAGCTCATTAGCAACATGGTCACCGTTCAAATTAAGACTTATCGTGACTTCCCTATTGCTGGCTCTACCAGTTATATCGTTAACAATTTTCCATGTTTCTTTTGAGATATTTTCGGCCCTGTTTATTTTGTTACCATAAAAGGCTCTCCTCTACGCGCGAATCAAACTCCTAAACATTTTTCTTTTAATTTTGTACTGCATTGCCTTAACGGGGGAGTTTGATTTCTTTGTGAAACAAATTGAGATTATGATCTACCTACACTTTTATTACCTTCCACTTTTAAAGTAGAAAGAAAAAAGTCACGGTTTTTGAATTTTTTCTTTTATGTGTGTGCTAAACCCTATTTTTGAGCCGAATTTAAGTATTATAAGCTCACTGGCTTAGACCAGACCTAAACAAACTAGAGCAAAACTTCGCACCTGGGCGATAGTTACGCCGTTTTTTTTATCTAAGACATCCCACGCAGACTTCAAGCCTAAGTACTAACGTACCGTAGGCGTCTGAAGAGAAGGGAAATGTAGTCTACTGACAAGGGATTTAAAGGATTGGAGGTTTTGACGGGAAAACATCTTCAGGCAATTTGTTCCATAATATGGAGACCCTAGGTATGAATGAGCCAGAGAAGTGGTCTGTTCTAGGCTTTTGTAGGTGGACAGTAAAGGGATGCATACGTAACGCGCCTCTTGTTGTTCTGTTAGGAACAGTCAAGGGGGAATACTACCGGCTAGTTCCTCAGTGCAAAACCTATGGAAGTACCGGTAGAGAAGGGATAAATCTCCGACAGCGCGGCAATGAGCGAGAGAAGGGAGTTTTCTGGTGAGAACTGGGTCATTGATGAGTCGAATGACTCTCTTTTGGATAGAATCAATGATGTTGTTAAGTGTCGAAGGTGTTGCCGCTCCCCATAGGTGGGAGCAGTACTCTCGGTTAGGTCTTATTTGGGAAACATAGAGAGTGTATAAGTTGGAAGGGGAGAAGCATTTTCTGGCTCGAAAGAGAAAACCAAGCTTTTTAGCAGCCGATGTGACTACTGAAGTAAGGTAAGACATAAACATATTTCGAATTTTTCCTAATTTTGAAAGGAAAAAGTGATTTAGAAACGTGTTTTTTTCTTAAGAAAATGATGTTAAATTAGGTTTCGAAAATTATGTATTCAAAAATATTTCACGAACATGGTGATCACTTACTTCACTTTCTTACGGAACATGTAACAGATATTTATAAAAAGAAAATTATGATAATAATTAGGTAATAGATGTAGATAAATTAGAGAAGACGGAACATGTGGAAGTTTTAATTGATTTAGAAATTAAATAGAATGTTGATGATCGGTAACTGACTATCAGAAGGGGCAATTTTTTTGGATTTGATAAACTTGGAAACTAAAAGAGAACTCGCAAACATTCCCCAGAAAATAAACTTTAGCCGCATAATTTTCTGCAGTGTATAATCGGCATAATCCACCTCAGATAAGGGGTGCCCAAAAGTACGACGAATTGCTTTCAGAAAACGGTTCCAGTAGTATGGCTTGAACTTGGTTCCATGCCCTCAGATAATTGGAAATTTTAATCACAGAAAATTAATTGTTTTAAATGTTATTTAAGAACCATAGGATTAATAAGGCTTAGAAATTTTTAATGTAGTAGTAAGTCTGTCAGTTATTGTGACTTGGAAAAAAGTTATTTAATTTTAGTAGTATTATAAGAGTAGTACCTGTCCATTGCCGATTTTCATAAGCGAATCTAATTTTATAGCGTTGTTAATTCTTTATTACACAAGTATTACACTAATTACATCGCGTCATGACTGCATCAATAAGTATCCAAAGCCGCATTGTGGTATTTTCTCAGTGCCAGAACGCATTTCAGTCGATTTTTTTTGCTTAGTGAGCGCTTTCGGTCTTTGAACCTAACATAATATATAAAACAAATAAAAGTTTCAATTAAAAAGCTGTTAAAAATGCATCTTAAGCAGAGATTAGTGTTAGATATGCACTTTCCATTACAGTCACTCTGCATAGAGATAAAATTCTAAAGTAAATACAATTGCCAAAATATTATTTTTAAATTTTTTGCCTGTGCTAGCTTGAGAATACTTTAATGACAACCCCGGTGAATAGCACAAAATATTTTATTAACTACTTTTAAGTAGTCTACTATAATGCTAAGTCTTATATTTCTAGGAGCTCTTAATACTAGCCCTATCGCGTGTTTCCTAACTAAACATAATTCTATATCCTAAAAGATCGTAAACAGTAAAACTCTGCTATCATTTTTCCCATGTTGCCTGTGTCATCGTTCTCCACACCCATTACTCTCATTAGAAATTTACACATTGAAAATTTTATATTTCTCCCAATTTTAGTGAATAAAAATTCAAATTATCAAAAACGCTCCATAAGTTAAGCAAGCAGTTAAACTAAGTGTAAAATGTACAGTTGTGCACAGCGCAATAAACATACCTAACTAAACTCTCCAAATACACTTGTTATTGATTACAAAATCGGATGATAACCTAGTTAATTGTATTATTGATTCTTTTTTCTTTTAAATGTTTTAAAACCGGTGAACAGTTCAAAAAACCTTTGGAAGTTTTAAGTACAGTTTCATGAGTTTTACGAAACTGTGGAATAATGAATATTCAATTTAGGGATAATTCATTATACATATTTGGTTTAGTAATAAATTAAAGAAAAAATTATTATCTGATGATTCATAAAATAAAATTTAATAATGATCCTGGACAATATCGACTAACGTCCATAAATATTCTTTAAAACTAAATTTTTGAAAGCATATTATTTAAAAAGAAACTTGACCAGACCTAAACTAACCAGAGCAAAACTTCGCACATGGGCGATAGTTAGGCCGTTTAATAGGGCATAAACCATACTTGGAATTTTTCCTAATTTTGATTATAAGTTAAAGGAAAAATTGATTTAGAAACGCTTTTTTTCCTAATGATGTCGATAAATTAGGTTCCGAAAATTATATCTTCGAATATTTAGTTTTCGAAAATATTTCACGAACATGGTGATCACTTCGCTTTCTGACGGAACATGTACCTAACCGATATTTAGAAAAATAAAATTATGATAATAATTGTATGCGTTTTATTACCCTGCTCAGACCTGCGGCAGATTTAGTATTGATTATAGAGTATTCTTTAAATTCGTTGAACTAAGTTGGAGCGATAATACTTTTATATAAAATTCCAAACATCGAACAAAGTTCGATATTATGGAACGTATATCAGTTTTGATTTCTCTCTGGCGTCTCATCCCCGGACGCGTTTCGCCGTATCACGGCTCATCAGCGAGGCTAGAGACGACAGAGAGAAATCAAGCTCGAAGGTACTAATAGCTGTACCAGCATAAATAAATGGCAAAACGCTACGGGTAGCGCCATCTCGGCAGATCTAGGCCAAGTAATACACACACCAGCGCCAACACTAAAGACACATGTCACAATTAGTAATGGAAGTCACCTGCAAAGACATCAAGTCACAATTGCAGGGTGACCGCTAGGTGGTGCCCATCTCAAAGACGATCCTCGTCAGTAGTAATGAAATATATAAAATTCCAAACATCGAACGCGTCCGGGGATGAGACGCCAGAGAGAAATCAAAACTGATATACGTTCCATAATATCGAACTTTGTTCGATGTTTGGAATTTTATATATTTCATTACTACTGACGAGGATCGTCTTTGAGATGGGCACCACCTAGCGGTCACCCTGCAATTGTGACTTGATGTCTTTGCAGGTGACTTCCATTACTAATTGTGACATGTGTCTTTAGTGTTGGCGCTGGTGTGTGTATTACTTGGCCTAGATCTGCCGAGATGGCGCTACCCGTAGCGTTTTGCCATCGATAATACTTTGTTAGTTACATGCAAGAATTGATATATTGTGGAAAGATGGAAAAACATGATATTATGTCAATTTTTTCACAAATAAGGATTATTATACCTCCACACTCCTCTAAGTGAGCTGTATAAGGTGTCAAAATATGATATGTTTATGCCTTGTATTGTAGGAGATACAAAGGAGGTAAAATCATAATATGTCCAATTATTTGATTCAATAAGATGGCAAAAAGCGATATAAAACATATCGGGTTTTGCCGGCGGGTCCAAAAGACAGTTTTTCTCAGATATTAGTTGGCAAAACATGATATGTGTACATACTGGACTTTACATTCAGACAGTAAAGGTGAAAAATTTGCTTGCTATGATGTTTTTACAACGGTTTTCAACAGTACAGGTTTTAAGCTTAATTTTACATTTATAGAATTAATTATACAATTTATACAGATACTTGCAAAAATGGGACGAGTTAAAAATGAAAAAAAAACATTCTCCACCAACCAAGAAGAACGTGAAAATGTATCTCTTGAATATGATCAACATATTCTTGAGACTGAAAAAGGATATGAATCTACAAGACATGACAAAGAATTAGGAAAAGAAAGCCGTGAGTTATATCACCACCTAGACGGAGATAATGCTGAATATGCATATCGTATAACAATATAGAATGCAGCCAAAGCCAGGACGAGTCAGTCAGTTGAAAACCTTTAATTGTTAAACATATACTTTGTAATAATATTTCTGATCATAATCTTGTAACTTAGAAAAATAAATAGTTTTTAAAAACAGATTACCATGGTCGTAGTAGTTAACTGGCGCAGTCGGTAGTATACTTCGGGAATCGATACAAATCGATTGTGTAGGATTTTTCCGTTCAACGGTTAACCGAAGTAACGAACAAAGGGTTGTGACGTTGGTGGCGGTGTTGAAGCAGAGTGGAGTTTTTCCGAACATCGAAAGACTTCCAATCTATCAAAGAACTGTGGATTACCATCGACCAACCAATCATCGGAGGGTAGGACCTGAATCGCCTATCTTCGCAGGGACCAAGAGGACATCAATCGCCGAACCAAGCCTTGCCCCTATAAAATGACCAGTTGATCTTAGTGTAAGTGAGATTGATTTCATGTCGATTGAAAGTATCATTAGCAATTTACAGAATTTAAATTTACAGACACCTTCAACTGACTCTGTTTCTAATCAAAATTTAGAAGCAAATTTAGAAATTTTAAGCGAAACTTCTAACAATCACATAATTGTCGATCAAATTTTGAATAACCTAACAGAAAACGATATGGCGCAATTTAAAACAGAATATCTAAACTGTGTTCCTAATTTCGATGGAAACCCAAATGATTTAAATCGCTACATATCGACTTGTCAATCAATAATTGATACTTTTATGACGCTACGAATCCAAATTCATTTCAAAATGTATATTTGTTGAATTCTCTTGTTGGCAAACTTACTGGCCAAGCTAAACTTGTTGTAAATATTCAAAATGTCAGTACTTGGGTTGAGTTAAAAGACACCCTAAGACGTAACTTTGCCGATCAAAGAGACGAAGCTTGCCTAAATCGAGATTTGGTCATGATGAAACAATTACCTAACGAAAAGCCAAATCAATTTTATGATAGGGTATTACATATTTTAAATTTGTTATGTTCATTCATTGATTCTCACGAAACAACCGCACCAGCAAAAAATCTAAAAAGAAGTTTATATAGCGATCTTGCTTTAAAAACATTTTTATCTGGGTTAAAGGAACCCCTTGGCACCACCATAAGGTGCTTGCGTCCAGCTACTTTAATGCAAGCATTGCAGTTTGTTACACAAGAATATAACGTTCACTATTTTCAAAACCAAACGAAACCCAGTGTTTCAAATCCTAACAATAATAGTTTTAAATCTAGTCAACAAAATCCGTATTATAATACATTGCAGCCCAGAAATATGTTAAGGCCAAATCATGTATTTAACGCTCATACTCCAAATAATGCTTTTAGGCCTAGTTTCCCATCACAGCCTATGAATATTAGACCTAATTTTAACAGACCGCAACAAAGATTTTTTACTAACTCACAAGTTTTTAATAAACCGGGAAATAGAACTAATGTTTTTAAACCTAATCAGCAAAAACAAATAACACAGCCTTCAGCTATGTCTGGCGTAGAAACGTCAATGTTTAAACCTTTGCCTAATACATCTAATTATAACCCGCCAAAATTTGTTTTTGAAGAACTTTATAATACCGAAATGCAAAATATAAACCAATTAGAACAATTTTCTTATGACGAGAATCAATATCACCAATATGACCAATATTTTAATGACCAAACAAATTGCTACCCATACGCAAGCAACGAATATTACGAACCTAACTCTAAACCTGATATACATACGTCACTATCTGACTATGACCTAACCCAACAAAATTCTTATGAAAGCGAACGCGATGATAACGAAAATTTTCGCGAAGCTACTCAAGACAGAGAAATTACATAACACCTCAAGTAATCTCCCTAAATGTAACTAATAATAGTGAGCTATCATACATTGTCTTTCCGGAAACAAATTTAAAAATATTAATCGACTCAGGATCAACTAGGTCATTCATTGACCCGAATATTGCTAAAAAGTTATACCCAAATAAGATACTAAACGATCCTTTTATAGTTTCAGCAATATTTCAGACATCAGCTCATCAAAATAGTGCTTTAATTCCAGCTACAAAAATTTTTAAATTACCAAAAAATAAAGATTTAAAATTTTATTTATTCAAATTCCACGATGTATTTGATGGTTTACTAGGACTTGATAATCTTAAAATTTTACAAGCTAATCTTGACTTTGACAAAGGATATCTTGTAACCCCACATACACGCATTAAATTCCAATTCCATGAAACTCGAAATGAGATAAACTGTATAACAATTCCACCTCGTGTTGAACAAGTTGTGCAAATTAAAACTTCGATAGAAAACGGTGATGTAATTATACCACATCAAAAAATGCATAATTGTGAGATACCAGAATGTTTGTCTGTTGCTAGAAATGGTTATGACTTGACAACAGTATTAAATAATACCTGTAATCCGGTAACATTAGACTTTTCAGAACCCATAACCGTAGAAAAATTTAATACTAATGAAATGAAAGAAATTAATTTAAACAATTTTGACGATTCCCCAAAACAACAAAAATTAGATTTCTCTAAATTTCGGACTGATCATCTTAATGACGAGGAAAAAATCAAAATTTTAAAGTTAATTAAAGAATATGACTATAATATATTGCATAAAAAAGAAAAACTTAACACGAACGCCGATGCTTTGTCGCGCATTGAAATACACACGAAAGAGACAGAAGACAATTTTTGTTTAAAACAATATATAGAAGATTTTAACAAAGAACTACAAGGACAATCACAACCATACACGGACAATCTGGATCAAATTTCCATTATCGCACAAGCAGATGATAATGACTTCGCGACAGAAGTCAATGACATCGCAACACACACATCAGCTGATCAAGACGAAAACATGACAGCACACACAAATGAGAGCGAAGACCCTATTGTAGGCATTCCGATATGTAATGTCCCTGTTAATTATGGGGCGAATCAAATAATCGTTTCCTCAGTGTTACACTCTCCCCTGAAATCAAAAATGATTATTTTATTTGAGAAAAAACGCCGTTTTAACGTTCAAATTTCCACGAATAATTTCGATGAAGATATTCTAAATTTTGTCAAGGAAATAATAATTCCTGATAAACAATATCATATGTATTTTGAAAAACCCGAAATGTATGAACCATTTTGTGAGGTAATTCGTAAAACTTTTAAATGGCCATCTTTGAAACTAAAACGATGTTTAATAAAATTAGTAGACGTCACTGATAAAGCCGATATTTCGGAAGTAATACAAAAATATCACGAGTCAAAAACAAATCACCGCGGCATTGACGAGACTCTAAAACAAATAACTCAAAAGTACTATTGGCCAAATCTTAAAAACTCCGTTCAGACCTATATAAATAATTGCGAAATTTGCCAAAAAAGCAAATATGAACGTCATCCTATAAATATGGAAATGAATATAACACCGACGGCTTCCAGACCGTTTGAAATTTTACATTTAGACACGTACACACTTGAACAAACTAAATTTTTGACAATAATCGATAGTTTTTCAAAATATGCGCAAGCATACGCACTTCAATCACTTGCCGCTACGGAAATTGTTGATAAGCTACTATCATATTTTTCCCACCATAGCATACCAAGACAAGTTATTATCGATAATGGCACTGAGTTTAAGAATACTGTTGTAACAGAACTTCTCAATTTACACAAAATTAAAATACACTTTTGTGCACCCCATCATCCCCAATCTAATGGCGTGGTTGAAAGACTTCATTCAACTTTAGCGGAGCACATTCGCTTACTAAATAATCAAAATTTTGCCAATACACCGATAATCACCAAAATGATTTATGCAATATTAGCATATAATCATTCAATTCATTCTGCGACGAACTTAAAGCCGATAGACGTAATTAACGGCCATATTTCTACAAATGATCCATTCGATTTAAAGCTAGACCAATTACTCTTAAATGATTACGTTAACGCTCACAAAGAAAAGTCTAAACTAAAGTATTCTAATATCAATCAGAAACTATTAGAAAACAAACAAAAAGTAATTTCAAAGATTAATGAGAATCGAGATAAACCGGATCTGTTTCAACCTAATCAAAAAACTTACGTTAAAAAAACATATTAGACAAAAACTTTCAGATAAATTCTCAAAACCAACCGAAATTGAATCAGTAAATCAAAATCGTAAAACAGTAACAACACAGTCCCAGGCCAAAGTCCACATGGACAATCTAAAACGCCCTTTAAGACAGACATATAGCTTTGACTAAATGGACAATATTATATTTCAGGTTGACTTCTACCGTTATCGGAGACGGAGACAAAATCACATTGATGTCATTAAAGGACAATCCAGGGATTTTACCTTTAAAATTAGGACATGCAAAAATCACTGAATACACCCACACCTTAATACATTATTACGATATAAACCCCATCATAACAGAAACCAACAAATTACATATTAAAACAGATGACATTACGAACTCGCTTTTAAAGCATAAAGAATATTTTGATGACTCAGCTACTTACTTAAAAATATTAAAAATAACACAAGAAAGAGTTCAAGATAAAACTAAAGAGATTTTACCTCACCCTCAAAGAACTAAAAGAGGATTAGTTAATATAGTAGGTTCAGTATTTAAGGCTGTAACAGGAAACCTAGATGCGTCAGACGGAGAGCGCTACGAAAATCTAATAAAAAATTTAGAAGAAAATCAAAATAAATAGGCTGAAAATATTCGCAACCAAAACTCGATTTCTACAAACGTTATTGACAACTTTAATTCTACAATTCAACAAATAGGGCATAACGAAAAACTAATAGAAAGTAGAGTCAATGAAATTAGTTCGATAGTGCAAAAAGCAACATATAAAGAAAATATGCTTTTTATTAAAGATATATTAAATCAAATTATTAACTTATATGAAATAATTAATTCAATATTACAAGATATCGAAAATTCTATTACTTTTTCAAAATTAAAAATTATGCACCCGAGTATAATAACAGTTAACGATCTTTTA
Source organism: Philopedon plagiatum (assembly GCA_963971165.1). Classification (NCBI taxonomy): domain Eukaryota; kingdom Metazoa; phylum Arthropoda; class Insecta; order Coleoptera; family Curculionidae; genus Philopedon; species Philopedon plagiatum. The sequence continues at coordinate 57,628,702 of OZ020197.1, forward strand.
AAGGAACTCATAATGGTTAGGAAAAATGTAGGTACTAATCAAATGGTGTTACCAATAAATTTAGAGAATATTTTCCTTCTCGAAAAATTGATTGATGTTGATGTTTTTATCTTAAATAGCAAAGTTACATATTTATTAAGAGTAGGTACCAATTACCAATCCTAATGATTTTGAATATTATCACTTATATGCAATACCAGTTGTGCATCAGAGTCTGTTTAAGGTTGTCATACCCCGCGATAAATATTTAATTAAAAATCAATTACACTATACTCATCGTGGTACCCCCTGCAAGGAAGTAATGCCAAATTCATTCCTCTGCGAAAAAGAAGCCTTAAAAGAAATAGAAGCCAAGAGCCCTTGCGAAGTACAGCTGTTGCAATCCACAAAAGCACCTCCATCTGTCAATAAATTGACGTCACAATAAGCTTACCAGTCATAAATCAACTGGATAACACAAACAATTGGTTACTGGTTATCCCAAATGAAGAAATAGTTTACCTTAAATGCCCTGCACAAGAAGAACGCCGCAAACTAAATGGTACATATCTAAGTAACATACCGATAGGGTGTCGATTAAAAATCAATGAAATATCGATCACCAATTACGAAAATGTAATCGAACCAGAAAAACAGCCAATAATATTCCCAGATTTCGATGACAGGCCGCTAAAGTACCCTGTACTAAATTTGAGCTTCCACCTACAAGAAATAAAGTTGGATGAACTACACGAACTTAAAAATAAAATTGAAGAAAATGAGCCTCATTTGCTCTTTGACAATGTTTCCACAGTACCCAGTTTGTGGACAGTTATTGTCTATGTATTCTTAATCGTTATTGGTGGGTACTTACTACGCAGATATATGGTCCAGAAGGGGTGTTTATGCAAGAAAACAATCCCGATGGAAGCCAGCAGCCTACGCATCGAACTACCCCCTACAGGGTGTAGTTAAGTCCAAGGAGAGAGGAGTTATATCACCACCTAGACGGAGATAATGCTGAATATGCATATCGTATAACAATATAGAATGCAGCCAAAGCCAGGACGAGTCAGTCAGTTGAAAACCTTTAATTGTTAAACATATACTTTGTAATAATATTTCTGATAATAATTTTGTAACTTAGAAAAATAAATAGTTTTTAAAAACAGATTACCATGGTCGTAGTAGTTAACTCGTGCTAAAAGGGTCTTAATATGATCTACAACAGGTGCTTCCATCGCCGTTTTTAATAACTTAAAAGAATGATATCCACATACAATCTTACAGTACGAGACTGCAAAGTCGATGACGACACTCACGTTCAGATTCACCAAGAAGGTTTAAGATTCAGTAATGGGTTAACTTAAGATCTTATAGTTGATCAGTTGTGTTTTGACAGGGTTTTGTTTGTTTTGGTTGTTTGTTATTAAGTCACCAATAAAAACTTATGAATTATTCTGATATTTCAGCGATTTGCTTGGTTTTCAAATAATTTTCACCTTGGAACGGGTTGCTTTAATGAAATGAATTTAGTTCTATTATTGTCGAAAGTACGTAGGTACACAAATTGCCCTTTTCTTTATAAATTTGCGAAAAAGCTCAGAAACAAATTCATAGTCTAAAACTTAGTTGTTTTATTCTTACCCTTGTCAGTTTAAAACTTTTGGTTGTCAAATTAGACCGGACTAGCGTTGGAAAATCTGGCCGTCAGTGTTTTATGTGGCACGAGGCAGATGGAGGTCGAAGCTGATTCTGTCAAACATGTTACAACTTATTCAGATACACGCGACGGGCAAAACCGCAATCTGTGTAGCCGTTACATTAAAGAAACCTTCTTTAGAAATCATCGATCAGAAGTTTCTTTTGTCTGGTCACACTTGCTTGGAGTGTGACAGTGGCCACGCAGGGATACAGTAGGCCAAACAACAAATCGGTCCAGATATGACCATTATGACTCCAAGAGACGTATTCGTTTGTCCTTATAGTTTTAGGAAAGAACAAAAAGTTTTAGGTTTTTTCAATGGTCAGAGAAGACTTTCTTGCACTTTCTAAACTGCTAACAAATACATATTGGTTAGAAAAGTAACGGATAGAAATGGAAAAAAGGTTAAGCGGTTTAAAATAAAATGGTTGCAGACCGATCAACTTTTGGTGTAATCAAGTATACTCTTGATGAGTTTGATTGGGTTTGATAGTTTATTCAAATTTTGATTTCATTTTGTACCTACTTAAATAGTTTATTCCAATAATGAAATAAATTTTAAAAGTCCGAAACAAAGATTCGAGAACACAGAAATAAATAAAATAACTGTAAAAACAAACTATAAATGTTCTAAATGGCCGTCCGTGTGATTTAAACATGCCTCTCTACGTTCTTTAAAAGATCGACTGACTTCGTTCGGTATATTGTCATGTTTTTTTTTTATGAAATTAAAAAATGGATATTATCAAATCCAAGACAAATAATACATAATATAATAAATAATTTATAAATACTTAATAAAAACCAACTGGATATTCATTATGATATATTGTAATTTCAATTCGGGATTATTAATAATCCAGTTGTGTCTGATATATTTATTATTATTACTATTATTGTAAATAAATTGTATAAAATTATTAATATTATATTTTGAGTCAACTCACAACAAGTGTATTACTTAGTGAGTCAAGTGTTTATATTGGCTTATTCAAAAAACTATATATATATCTCAATTGTACATGTATCATATGAATTATTGAATAAACCTATTATTATTATTATTATTATTATTATTATTATACAAACTTCTCTTATTCGTTGTTTCATATCACGTCGGCTTAAAGTGTTAACCTGCTAAGTACATTTTTTAGGTAAAATAAGCTTTTAGCATCTTCCTACAGATTTTAATTTTCTCTTTCGATTCGTTAAACAGTTAAGTCACTTCGTTTTCTACAAAACCAAAATATTGCATGATGTGAATACCAGCTAAGTCCAGTCGCCTAATTTTTACCGCGTAAACACAGCTAAGTCCATGACAACCAAACATTTGTATTGACGAGCAGGTCGTGACAAGAGTGCACTTTTGATGCTGTGCTAAATTTTGCTAGTTTTTCCCAGTTTTTTAAAATTATTTGAGTAATTTCTAAAGGTAAGTGTATTTTTTAGACTAATAAATTATTTTTGTTATGTTTGAATGTGAATTAGGCCAATAATTTAATGTTAAATTCTGTTTATTATGATAAAGGGACTTGGCAGTTTTTCCGGTAGGTTATTTTATGTAACAGTGGAACCTAGCAGCTTTACAACAACTACCTTGTGTGAAAATCAATGTAATAATTTGTCATTATTTCAGTTAGTTTTGAAATTTTAATAAAGTTTAAGAGCAAAAAAGTTATTTAATTGATAAAGGCTATAATTCTGATTCATTTAAAAATTAGTGTAGTAATCTGTAATAAACCATTATTTCAAAATACAGAATGATCAGGTTTGGCAAGAATGTCGCATAATGATAAGAATTGTATCTGTTTTGTAGTTCTAAATTAAGGGTTTTGGTTTCAGATGTCACGAGCTAAAAAAATGGTAGAAATGGTAACCATAAACACAAGAAACACTTACGAGTTTAATGACACCGAACCGATGGATTTAAACGAATGCAAAAGTTCAAGCGAAAGCTTAAAACCAAATGTAGATCCACCCTTTACAATAATTCAATGTACCGATGAAGCAAACCAATGTAGCAATAATTTGGAAGTGGCTCACAACGTTGAAATAAATTTTGTGGACTTACTACCCACCCGTAACGATTTGGACTTGGAATCTCTTCAAAGTTCTTTTCCATTAAATGATATAATAGAAGTTCCTTATCAAGATCAGATCGCCGTAAAGCCAGCAGAAAACCCTGACGAATTAAACTCCTTGGACCTCAGCCAGATGTTAGATAAATCCAATAATAATTATAATGTGGCGCCACACCAGTAACAGAAATGAACAACCCTAAGGAACAAGAATCTACAATTTCAGACATATCCGATGATAACGAAATAAATAATAATACGTTAGTTCCATATTCGGATACCGATTCAATTTCGTCTTCATATGAATATCCAAAAAAAAGCAAAAGACGTAAAAAACGTTTCCAAGTCCAGAAGTCAACATGGTTTGCCGAGAAAAACAAAAAACTAAGAGAAAGTGGTGAACGTTATCTAGGGAGAGTAAAACAAGGAGGAAAATGGTCCTATGATAAGCCTAAAGAACCACGGGTAATGAAACCTAGATGCAAATGTAAATCAAAAGAAAAAGGTGTTATGAAATGTTCTTTAATCGGTGAACATGAAAGGCGACAGATTTTTAAGTCATTTTGGCAAATGTCATGGGGCGAAACGAAAGTTTTTATTGCCAGTCAAGTTATATCTGTGTCAACTGCAAGGCACCGTAACCGAAAAAAAGAAAACGAAACAAAAAGAGGACAATCCTTGCAATATTTTTTGCGAGAACAAGAAGAACGTCTTAGGGTATGCAGGACCATGTTTCTTAATACCGTTGGCATTGGACGGTGGACAGTTTGCCACTGGAAAAATTCTTTTGGGACACGTGCTCCAAGTATACTACGCCAGTCTCAATCTAGTGGAATACAACCTTTTAAAGATCGCCGTGACTGCCTACTCCAATTTTTAGCTTCTTTACCAGTTATGGAATCGCATTATTGTAGGGCCACATCTAAAAAAAAATACCTTCTCGCTGAATGGCATTCTCGGCAAAGTATTTACGATTTTTATGTCAAAGATTGGTGTAAATCAAAGAAAAAAGAGCCCCTTTCAATAGCATCGTTCTGCAACACTTTTGACGAAAAAAACTTTGCGCTTTATCGCCCCAAAAAAGATCAGTGTGAGAAGTGTGTCAGCTCTACGATGGGGCAAGTTTCAGAAGATGAATTTAACAGACACATACAGAGGAAAAAAGAAGCAAGAGAAGAGAAGGAAAAAGATAAAAAGGAGCAAAACTATATTTTCACGGCAGATTTACAAGCTGTCTTAATGGTTCCAAAATCAAAAGTGTCCACACGGTACTACAAAACAAAGCTCCAAGTGCATAATCTGTGTTTCTACAATTTAGTGAATTCCGTTGCTTACTGTTTTGTGTGGAACGAATGTGAAGGAGGGCTTGGTGCTGAAGAATTTGCAAGTATTTGGATGTATTTTATAGAACAGAACATATTGCCCAACATCCCTCTTTTAGAAGATACTGATGAAAGGAACACCATTATAATATACACGGACGGTTGCGGGTATCAAAACCGAAACTCTGTTATGGCCAATGTTCTGTTAAATGTAGCAATTAGTCATAATTTAATAATAGAGCAAAAATACCTGGAACCTGGCCATACACAGATGGAGGTGGATTCGATTCACGCGACCATCGAACAAAAACTCAAAGATAAAGTCATTAACCTACCGGCGGATTATGTACCTATATGTCAGAAGGCAAGAAAGAAACCCACTCCCTACCAAGTAAAATACTTGACTTACGCTTTTTTTAAAAATTTCGACTCGATACAGTATTATAAAAAAATCCGTCCAGGAAGAGCTAAAGGTGATTTGAAAGTCACAGACATTCGGGCTTTGCGGTATACCCCTGAAGGTGAAATTTATTATAAAACCAGCTTCACTGATCAATGGACAACCATTCCTCAACGTAAAAACACCAAAATTAACACACATTCTTGGAAACAATTGAAACAGCTATACTTAGAACGACGCAAAATAACCGCTAAAAAATATGAAGACCTTCAAGCTATAAAAAAAACTTTGCAGGTAGACTACCACACATTTTATGACGACCTACCTCATGAATAAGGCCGTATTATGTTATTTTTCCTAAGTTTTTCTGTAAAGAATAATAAAGTTATTTTGTGTATAAAATATTGTTTGATTTAAGTGACCTGTTAAGTCCATTACTAAACTAATTTAAAAAAGCGATAACCAGCTATCTCCCAAAAAATACTGAAAAATGCAGTTAATGTAATAATTTTGACATATTTCAGTACTCGAATATTGTTTATACTGGTTAAGCATTTTTTAAATATATTTTAATAATTTTTAACAACAATAATCGTTAAAAAATTGTTTTTTACCTCTCCTGTAAAATTAGTTAAAATGGACTAAGCAGGTTAACACTTTAAACCAACGAAGTTGCCGGTGGGATTCTGTAGACTTGTTCTTTAACGTAATCCCATAAGAAGAAGTCCATTTTTGTCATATCGGGCGATCGAGGGGGCCACTGAAATGGACCACCTCTTCCTATCCATCTGTTGGGAAGAGCGTTGCTTAAATGCTCTTGAATTACTGCGGTATGACAGGGCCGGCCCCAGGGTAGGGCGATTCGGGCGGCCGCCCGGAGCGCAATGATGTAGGGGCGCCAAAATCATGGAAAATGAAAATAAACTGATAAAAAAAATTAAGTTACAGGCTTTTATAAAATGCACTAAAAAGTAAAAAATATTTTTTTATCATTGTGATATCATATCAATAAATTATTTTTCATAATATTGCATTGTCATCGGACCCTTGTAAGGATACCAAATTTCACGGGAATTTTCTCAAAAACGCGTTGCAAGATTTGACTGATAGTTGACAAGATTAAGAGGCGGCAGGCGGAATTTATCATTTTTATTTCTAAGCACATAATTCAAATAATATAATATATTTAAACATTAAGGCAAAATCTAGTTGAATTCAATTCAACATGACAAAACCTCTCAACCACCGCCTTTCAAGAATTGACAAGTTTTTCGGCCCGTGGCAACACGACTGTACAGGAAACAACAATTTTGAAACCAAACGAAACAAGATCTAACAGCCCTTTTTAACTGCATATAAAAAGGAAGTAGACTTAAAACAATGCATTATTTGCCACTAGACTTCGGCTGGTGCGAAATAAAATAGTTTGTTTAAATTGTTAGTGCAAAAAAGCTTTAAAAAAGTGCTTGTGCAAATTGTCCAGTGCGTTTGGCTTCTGTGAAGGTAAGTGTTTTAATTTTTGTTTTCATTTTTAAAAACTAATAAAATCCATCAGACATAAGCCAAAAAAAGGGTGGGGGGTAGATTTCAAAAATTAGAGTTTAGATCAAAACATGGCTTGTGTGGTACCAAATGAAAGGTAATTGAGTCTGGAGTTGAATAAAATGCATTTTATTTTTTTAAGCCAGTGGCGCACAAGGGGGGATTTCAAAAATTAGAGTTTACATCAAAAAATGGCTTGTGTGGTATCAAATGAAAGTTGATTGAATCCGCAGTTGAATAAAATTTATTTTATTTTTTAAGCCAGTGGCGCACGAGGGGGGGGGGTTCAAAAATTAGAGTTTATATCAAAAAATGGCTTGTGTGGTATCAAATGAAAGTTGATTGAACCTGCAGTTGAATAAAATTTATCTTATTTTTTTAAGCCAGTGGCGCACGAGGGGGATTTCAAAAATTAGAGTTTATATCAAAACATGGCTTGTGTGGTATCAAATGAAAGGTAATTGAGTCTGGAGTTGAATAAAATACTTTTTTTCAAGCCAGTGGCGCACAAGGGGGGATTTCAGAAATTTTAATTTAAATCAAATCATGGCTTTTTTTTGATATCAGTATTATCTTTTATTTTAATTAATTTGTTCCAGAAACCAAAATGTCCGATGCTAAGAGAAAACCCTCTGGGAGCGAATTTAAAAAGCGGAGATTGAACAAGCAAACACAGCTTCAAAAACAGTCAGATGCGCTGCAGAACTTCTTCAAAGAAGGTAGTTTCAACGCTCCCACAACCGACCAACATTTGAACAACGCCCAGCACCTAGATAATGACTTTCCGGATATGGATCCCCCTTTGGACGCAACCGTCAGCATTACTGAGCTGGGTAAGTCATCTCAAACGAGTTTGGCGAGTAGTGATGCAGTTCCGTGCAGTTCCAAAAATCAAAATTCGCAAGTTGTGCAGACCTCAGAGAAACATTTAGAAAAGGCTACCGTCCAAAGTATCTCTTCTGACCCAGGATTATGGCCCGAAATCATGCGTGCAGCAGATAGAGTTTTTTTGGTTAAACGTGGTCCAGCTGCACCTTTGTATAATTTTGATTTTCCTTCTGATGATCAGCATAGAAGATTCTCACCAAAACATTACAAGAAAAGGCTCAGAAATGGAGAAGAGGTTTTAAGAGAGTGGATGGTATATTCTGTATTTCAAAACGCTTTGTACTGTTTTCCATGTCGACTTTTTGCTGCACCATCTAGCTTGGGCGCTCTTGGCAATCGGGGATTTAAAGACTGGAAGCATTTAGGAGACTCTTTAGCCCATCATGAAAATGCAAAAACTCATATACCTAGATGGTTTGAAATCATGGCTTGAATTGAAGCAAAGATTGAAAATAGATGAAAGAATAGATGCAGTTTCTCAGAGACTCATTTGGTCTGAAGTTCTTTTACGCATTATATCAGTCGTTAAAATGCTAGGTGAGAGCTTCCTAGCTTTTCGAGGAACAAGCGATAAACTGTATGAACACAGTAATGGAAACTTTTTGAAGTTAATTCAGTTATTGGCTGAGTTTGATCCAAAAATGGAGGAACACGTTCGCAGAGTCCTCAATAAAGAAGAAATCAAAGCTACATATCTAGGGAAAACTATACAAAATGAAATAATTGAATTATTGCATGACATTATAAAGCATCAAATCATTGAGCAAGTTCCAAAGGCCAAGTGTTATTCCGTGATTCTTGACTGTACTCCCGATGCAAGTAAAGTAGAACAGATGACATTTGTACTTTAAAACGATCAGAATCAAGTCATTTCCCTAAAATTAAATTAAAATTATTCAATAATAATTAATATATTGCCCCAAAGGTATACAAGCTCATGGTTAGAAAATAAAATGCATATTTTTGGATTTTTTCGATGCCACTGAGCGCAATATTAGAATCTTCAATGATGTCTTGTAGCGTCATCGGAAAGTCGATAAAATTGGTTTTTAAAGCCAAATTTATCAAATGAAATGTCTTTCTACCGAAAGTTAAGGTCCCTAAATCCCTTGCCCGGTAAATTTCAAGCCGAAGTTGGTCCAGAGTTCTTCCTATTTCGCATCGAAATGCTGATATTTTAGCCAAATTGTGACATTTCATATATTCAGCCTTATTCTGGTGCACATTGGAAATTGATTAGATACCAAAAACCAAGAGATATGGTGGATTGCTATTCTGGCGTTTGTCAAAATTATTGGTTATCGATTCAATATTGAACAACAACCAAGGTCATTTAGAAATATTAGACATCTAAAAATTTCCAATATTTGCAATTCGCGAGAGCATACATTTTTCAATAAAGTGGATTAGACATTGATAATTTAAAAAAGTTGAGGACATCACTTTTTTGAGATTAGATATTGGTTATTTAATTAATCATGGCCAACGTCCTCCACTTTCCATTACTGATTCAAGCGTTAAATAATGAAATTCAAAGGTAAATAAGTTAGGTTTCATATGTCCAAGTAAATTTTTAGATTTAACCTTCGCAGCATTGAATATAACCGTTTACGAAAAAATCTGAGGGAAAGCTCAGATCCCTTCGACCTCCCAGATGGCTTCTTTAAGAAAATGTATCGCTGTAATAAAGTTACAGCAAGGCATCTAATCGCAGAAATAAGCAATTTTCTGCCAGACGCAGAAAGGGAATCTATAGCTATTCCAAAGCCCCTGGTAGTACTGTGCGTACTTACTGTACTTATGCTCAAGGGTGATATCAAAAGGGAGTAGGTATGGACACAAACTGCCCAATGAGTCAGACTTCTGTTAGCCGCTGCATAGAAGTAGGAACCAACATTTTAATAGAAAATTATCATAAAATAGGTTTCCCAACTAAGTACTCAAGACCCTCCCAAAGACATTCTAAATTTTTTAGTGTTTCCGAAGGGGCTAACTTTCCCGTTAGTAAAACTGGATATTTTTCCAGAAATGCGAGGTATACATCAAATTGTTTTCGGGTTGTTCTTTTTTTTCAGATTTTAGAACTGAATTCATGTTCCTTTTTTTCCAAACCAACACAAATTACACACATTCTGTGTAACATACGAAAAACAACCAATTTAAAAGTTATGTCCAAATCTTTTGACGTATGAAAAATGAACAAATTCCCAAAATTCCTAAAGGTATGCAATGTTGCCGCCTATTTTACAAACAGATATCTATTAGATTTCTGTCATCAAGGTTGTAGATTTCAATAGTGTCACCAGAATATGGGAAGATTTGAATATCTTATTTTATCAATAACCAATATCAAAACAAATCAATTTTTACCAGTTGACCAATGTGCACCAGAATAAGGCTGATTATAATTAAATTAATACATTTTCCCGTATAGAAATTGATTTTTATAATACAATGTAGGGTCAACAAAAATTTCAAAAAAATGATATTTAATGCCCATCTCGTGCTACGAAATGGTCAGGAATAGATAAAAAACGTCCATTCTATCAATTCCATGTATATTCCAAGCCGAAAATGGCTCAGGATCTTTAAAATATCGCTAGAAAAACTGGATATTTTGACAGCTCATATTTAATTTCGATGTAAAGCGTCACCAGTTCAATTGTTTTTTTTTCATGGCATGGTTTAACATTCGCAGTTTTTAAAATTTTTCCTGCACCGAAGGAAGAAAACCTATTTATTTATAACTTTAACGCAAAAATATGGAGTTTTAATTAGTTAGCAGTGTTCTCAGGTGATGACGGAAGAAAATAAACCAAAAAAGAGCTGTTAAATAAGAGAAATAATACATAATAATGCCTTTTAAAGATGAATTTTGATGAAAAAAAAAACAGAAAAAATGTGTTTTTACCCCCTAAATCCGGCCCTGGACCACCCATTCCGGATTCATTTTAAAGCCTGATTATATCCCCAAGGGATAGCGTTGAAAAAGTTGAAAGAAATTAGATAGGAAAAGATACAGAGTGATTTAAATGTAGAGATGTCATAAAAAAAAATGGTTAAAAACCAAAATTTAATTATCGATTGCTCCTTTCCTATTAAGAATAAAGGAACCAAAAAATATGTTTATAACGTAGTTCGGCGAGGTCTTTCCGATAAGGTACATGGGATTTCGATTTGGATCCATTTTGACCCCGAAAAAAATTGACAACCGTCAAAAATTTGCATGAAAAATAGAAATTTCCAGTTTTTCCTAAATTTTTCCAATTTCCAGTCACTTTAGGTATAGGTAAATGTATTGCAAAAAGAAAGTATTTGAGATTCTTTAGTTTTATGTTCAAATTCGTTTTTCTGTCCGATGTTCCGGTTTCGACTTATTAAGCGCCAAATAGGGGTCTACAAAGGGCATTTTTCGACATAAAAAAATTCAAAAGAATTACTTCCCATTTTCCGAATACCGCCAGTTTCAATAGGGTTCTGAAGCTCCCGGTCGCGTATTGGCATTGTTTACCACAGTGCAGCGCATATACGGCGTTGGAACGCAGTAAAGAATGGCCAAATGTTCGCCGCATGTATCCAGGCAAAACTTACCGCGGTTCAGCACAAACTGAACGCGCGTTTTCAATTTTGTGGAATTTTAAGCCTAAACATTTTAGTTATTATTCGTCCAACCGATGTAATTTTTTGTGTGTGTATTTCAATTGACTGATTGTGCAATAATATAAACATATTTATTGAAAACGCGAAATGACTAAACAAGCCCATTGATAAAAATCAATTCGCAGCCGATTAGTTGACTTTTCCAATTTTCAACCAGCTAAAATCGATCTGATCTGACGGCGGTTTGTGAAAAAAAGTGTCACGTGGCATTCAACTCTCGTCAGGCAAAGTGTATAGTTTGTATATCGAAGGTGTTATTTAATAATCTTGCATCTGTATTATAGATATGACACATACGTTAATCATGATACATCGAGATGGAAGCTATGATGTAACATTAAGCTTTCGATATAAAAACAATATTTGAGGGTGGCATATTTATATTTAAAATACAAACATAAAAACAGTATTCGAGGGTGACAAATTTATATTTAAAATACAAACAATATTTGAGGGTGACAAATTTAAATTTAAAAATCTTGTAAAAAATACTTTTTAAAAAAAGCTTTTATTATTTAGATGTACTAAAACGAAAAAAATTAGTATAGTTTTTTCATTGTGGTAATGTTGAATGCTATTTCTGAGTGGACGTAGTTAGCGTGGGTGGATCCTAAGAAAAGTAGTATCAAAGTTATCACTGAAACAGGTATAATATATTATGTTAAATTTATTGTCTCAAAAGCTTGTCGCGTAAATAGAAAAGAAAAAAATGCATACTTAGGTTTTTACAATTTCTGCTAAACAAAACTAATGCCTGTATGAACTTTTCGCGCGCGACGAGCTTTTAAGACAGTAAATTTTACATAATATATTAGTATATCTGTTTCAGTGATAACTTTGATTCTTTGATAGGTACTCCTTTTCTTAGGATCCACCCACGCTAACTACGTCCACTCAGAAATAGCGTTCAGCATTACCACAATGAAAAAACTATACTTATTTTTTTTCGTTTTAGTGCATCTAAATAATAAAAGCTTTTTTTAAAAAGTATTTTTTACAAGATTTTTAAATTTAAATTTGTCACCCTCAAATATTGTTTGTATTTTAAATATAAATATGCCACCCTCAAATATTGTTTTTATATCGAAAGCTTAATGTAACATCATAGCTTCCATCTCGATGTATCATCATTAACGTATGTGTCATATCTATAATACAGATGCAAGATTATTAAATAACACCTTCTATATACAAACTATACACTTTGCCTGACGAGAGTTGAATGCCACGTGACACTTTTTTTCACAAACCGCCGTCAGATCAGATCGATTTTAGCTGGTTGAAAATTGGAAAAGTCAACAAATCGGCTGCGAATTGATTTTTATCAATGGGCTTGTTTAGTCATTTCGCGTTTTCAATAAATATGTTTATATTATTGCACAATCAGTCAATTGAAATAACTCAAATGTTTAGGCTTAAAATTCGACAAAATTGAAAACGCGCGTTCAGTTTGTGCTGAACCGCGGTAAGCTTTGCCTGGATACATGCGGCGAACATTTGGCCATTCTTTACTGCGTTCCAACGCCGTATATGCGCTGCACTGTGGTAAACAATGCCAATACGCCTCCCGGTCCTCCACAACCTCTGAAAATTTAAATCGATTTAATTAAGTTTTGCGACCTGTAATCGATCCCATAGGAAATCGCTGAAATTTCGACTTTGACGTTTAATAACTCCGAAACGGAACACCCTGTATAACTGATTTTTTACCGAAGCTATCCGCACTATCCCTCTATTAACTCAGAAAATTTGGTTGCTCCCCCTCTAACAGTTTTTGAGAAAAAAAATTGAAAATGTGAAAATGTCGAAACGGACGACAACATACGGCCATACACACGCACACACATTTTCCTCACTCACGGGGCGGTATATAGAGCGGCCTGAAAGGCGCTCTATAAAAAAAAAAGACGAAAAAAAATATTAAAAGTTTGGCAACCTGTATCTTGGAAACGAAACGTTTTCGAACCTATATTGTATGGAACTTTTTTCATTATTTTTGGTATCACCTGTTTAAATTTGTCGGTATAATATTGAAACACCTTGTATAGTGGCATGCCTGGCTCTGTAGAGAAGTAGGCAAACATTGGTCACAAATATATTTTACACAAAGAAATGCTTGCGGCGCCGATAACCTTATACAAAATCATGAAATATTTCCTCCCCAAAAATGAGTTCCACGCCGCAAATTTTTGTTTTCAAAAGTGGCACTTGCAAAAAGGTTGGTCACCCCTGAATTAGAGCAAAATAAATCACATATGCGTAATAATTAAAAAATCATTCAAATCGATGTTAATTTTAGTTGAACTTCTTTTTTTTCAGAGAGGAGGCTACGACTTTCAATCTGGACATAACTATTGATTTCAAACTTTTCTTTATACGATTTTGCCCTATTTTTTGAAATAATGGTACTTTATTCTTGAATGACATTCATATTTTTTGGCCTGCTGTTTGAGTTTAAACTACTCAAGTGCAGAGTGCAGCAAATATATTTTTTAGGCATGAATCTACTTTCGTTGGTATTTATATTGAGGTGGTGTCACTAATAAAAAAAAAACGTTTGTTGCACACTTAGTGGACCACACTGTATGTTTGCTATTGTTCATCTCTCGATTTTCTACCTTGCCTCGTTCTTCGAAATGTATGCAGACATCTTTGTATAGAAAGATCATGCGCCAAGAATTTTCTGTTAACAGTTCAAAATTTCTCCGAAGTTTTTCTGCACTACTGTTCTGTATTCCTTGATTTCAAGATAATACTATACCATGAAATATAACGTTATATTTTTTCTATTATATGAGATTATTGCTGTTTTCGCTTACTCTGAAGAAAATAGTGCGGATCCTAAAAAAATAGAAGAAATAAATAAATGTTTTCAAGCAGAGACGGTTGAATTGTAAGTAAATATTTAAATTCATCTATTTACTTTATTTTCTTTTGTACTTAATTGTTTGGCTTGTTGAAGAGCTATATAATTTCCACTGGTTTACCACACTGTTCTTATTATAATTATAAGGAAATTTAAAAATAAGTGACAACAAAGTTGTTTGCAAACTCGTGTTAAATACATTTTCGGGATAAGTTTCCTGGTAAAGATATATTGAAATTTAAGGAAAATAATGTAGATAGCAAATTGATTCAGAAATATCAAATTTTAAAACTTAAGCCTGCAAATTCTATTTAAAAATTTCTGTATGCTACGCTATTAATTTATAACGCTACAAACAACTTTATTTAGGTCTGTTCAGGTTTGGTACGTGTATTTTTTTGGTAGGTGATGAATGGATGAAAACATTTTTGTTAAAAATCATTATTTTATAAAATTTTGTTTGAATTCGAAAAATGGGAAAAAATCAAAAAAATATTTTTATATTTTGGACTTCCTGAACTACATATTTTGATATACCTTGAACATGTTATGTCGTAAAATATTGTCCCATATACACATATTTTGGTAATATTTGAATAAAATTAAAATAATTAGGGTTCCCTAAAAACGCTCTTTTGCTTTAAACAAAAATATCGAATACTCATCCGTTTTGCTAAATACGTTGTAAATTTTACTTGAACAAACCTATTAAGATATTTTAAATTATTTAACATCGCTTTCTTCATAAAACAAAGTTGTGGTAAAAGTAATAAATAAATCGTTTAATTTATTTTTTAGAAATGAGTTTTATGGAACGTTCGTAATTATTTTTATAATTTATTATCATAGACGCAAACAGAATTTCGGCTTGGGTTGAAAAATTGATCACAGAATTTTAGCTTGGGGGTGCTTAAGAATCGTTAGGTACTAAAAAAGTGACAAAGGGGGAGGGGGAATAATTTATTTTTGTATGTAGATATCAAAATTAATTAAAACATTTATCAATTTCATTTGCCTAAATTATAATGGACCAACAACATAAAAACTGTTATGATACAACAGACAAATCGATAAATCCGAGACCAAGCGGCACCAATAGTTTTTAAGTCTCCGAAAATATTAAAACCTAAATTATAGTTTCAATAACGATTTGTGTAAATTATCGTCAGGAATCTTGCTCTTAAAAAATGCATGAGAAGAAAATATGTTGAACGCACTCAAAAGATCGGCTCGGTGTATTTAGCTATTTTTAAAGGGTTGAAAGTATTTAAATGTTTGAGTGGCATAATTGTGTTTGTGAAAAGTTTAGTTAATGGGGCAATGAAGCAAACTCCCTAGTTTACTTAAAAACAGCATATAACAACAATATTTCAAGACTAAATCACATTCGCTTAAAAAATTATAAACACAACACTACAGAGATTTCGTATAGAACTTTTTTAGTAACTTGACGATACTTATTTCCAAGACGAAGGAATTAAAATCTATAATTTTTTGTAGGACCGTTTTTTTTAAATACTGATTTGTACCAAATGGTTAAAAACAAAATTGATGGCGCCAGACTAAAAAACTAAAAACTTCTCTTAACTATTATAAGGTATTCCATAAAAGCTGGGGTTCAAGGAACGGGTTACATGGTTATAAAGCGTCACCACAGCCCCTATTCTTGAAGGCAGGGAACACATTCGCCCAGTGTTGTATCGCGACATTTTTTCCGGGGGGGGGGGGGGGATAAAATTCAATTTAGATAAACTATGCTGTACGCAAATCAATTTCTCTATTTTACAGAAATTCCCCGGGGGGATTTTTCTTGCTCCGGGGGGATCTACCTCGAGATACCCCATGAATTCATCCCTGCATTCGCCGATAATGTTGGATGGGACCAACCAATCGTAGCTTTCATGCCTTGGTAACATCACACCGGGAACGTTCTCTTAAATTTGAGAATAGGGTTGCTGGTTGCTGGTGTACTATTCGGAGGCTTGTGCTAATAAAGAAAATACCATTGCTTTACTCAGAGGAACTGGAACATTGCACTGAAAGAGAATTTATATAGAAATATTTAAAATGCGTATAAATACTTTTGAAATTGATGCTAGTGATCAGTGGCGCACTCAGGGGAGGGGTTGGGGGCTGCAGCCCCCCTCCAGACCAACATCCTAGACACACAAAAATTTAAAAAGTGCACTACTAATTGAAGAAATCCACCGAATTGCATTATTCAGCCCCCCCCCCCCAAGACAAAATCCTGGGTGCGCCCATGCTAGTGATGCCGAAGAATAATACGCTAAGAAAATAAAATACCTGAATACTACAAGAGAACTTATAAAAGAGACAATTCGTTCTTGTAAACAAAACCCTACTCACAGTCTCCCTTATAAATGCGACGCATGTGAGACATTTAAATTAAGTCAACTTGAATTTGAAACGAAAACAATAGAACTAAATGTAGTCAATAAAACTTCACGAAAGGATACTGTCAGGGAAAGGAAATACTAATTAAATTAATTATTAAGGATTTTGAAAAAAGTTCATTGTGAGCAATTATAAACTACAAGTTCAAGAGCGACGGTAAACTCGAAGGAGAAGCTCTCCACCGTTCTTTAATTTCAAACAATTGCCTAATTAAAGAACGCTACTTGAACTTGTAGGTTACAATTAATTGATCACACTGTGAACTGTTTTAAAAATCTTTAATTAATTTTAGCTAATTTCCTTTTCCTGACTAATCGATCAATTCAGTATCCTTTTGATTTTGTAATTATTTTAAGATTCCTTATATATCCATACGTCCCGTTTTAAACAAGTCTGTCCCATTTTTCAATTTGTACCTATTGTTTCATTGTCTCCGAATACAGGATTTCAACGCTGAAGTGAAAGGTATAATATGTAATTATACTGGTTCTCAATAACGTCTTCTGCAGCCCACTTAAAACTTTTTATCGACTGGCCAAACCCTAATATAATATTATGTATAATTATTATGTATAATTATTATGTATCTTCATTTATTTTTAATTGAAATTAATTTATTCTCTATATAAGACAAGGTGACTTTGCTTGAGAATTATTTTAAAAACCAGATAATGAAGTCATTAGAGTCGTGGTCTTGTGAAAAGATACAAACTATCCACAGGCGAATTAACAGTATACTGAAACCTAGGCCAAACTTAATTAAAGGCCACCACTGTAGAGTTGCAAGAATGGCATATCATTCATTTTGCATGCACACGCGTGACCTTGTTGGGCGCCAAGGAGAGAAATCGAAAAAAATAGTCGCAGCCTATGGATTTACGAACATTTTTCTAAAACCAGTTTTCAAAAATACATAACATTTTCGAAACTACAATTTGTTAAAACATCTTTTTTCTAAAACACGTTTTTTGTAAATAGGTAAATTTGTTCGACAATGTAGTTTTTAAAAAGTACGAATATTTTTGAAAACCAATTTTTGATTATTATATTCTTATTATAATTTAAAGACATTTAAAAATAAGTGACAAAAAAGTTGCTTGCAAACTCGTGTTCAATACATTTTCGGGATAAGTTTCCTGGTAATGATATATTGAAATTTAAGGAAAATAGTGTAGGTAGCAAATTGATTCAGTAATATCAAATTTTAACAACTTAAGCTAGCAATTTTTATTTAAAAATTTATGTATGCTACGCTATTAATGTATAACGCTATAAACAACTTTATTTAGGTTTCATTAGCGATTTTTTTTTCAAAAAACGTTTTTATGAAAGAACACTTTTTCGAAAATAGTTATTTATTATACCAGGGAAAAAAGTATTCGATATTAGCTCGAGAGCTAAAATCTAATATTTCTCCCGTGTATAATACACTATTTTTTTCTGTGACGGGAAAAACGGCGATTTAATATTGAAAAAACATATTATTACAATATATTAGGGTCAGAAAATTATCGATGTGAAATTTGAATTTTTAAACTGGTAGACTGTTGTACTTATAGTGACAATTAGACCTGAATTGCTAAGGAAACCTTACATGTGTCATTTTAATTCTGTGAGTTGATTTAAAAATTGCGAATTTAGTGGTTGTTTAGTAGATATTTTGAATAATATCCAGCGAAAGTAGCGTCATAAAAATTATTCAAGATTTATGGAATAGAAGATTAAAAAGGCATGCAGTTCTTTCTCGGCGACGGTTTTATTGGCTTATTTTTCGGAACTCGCACATCAACAAAAGTCATCAACAGTGTGGTCGAATTATTCAATGATTAAAAGTATGTTAAAATCCAATAATAATGTAGACATTTCAAAATATTTCATACTAATTACATTTCTGAAACAAAATGGGAAAGGTTACACGCCGAAGAAAGCTGCGATTTGTACAAGTGCACCAATTGGCGATTTTTTAAATAATGCTCCCGATGAAGTTTATTTAATGGCCAAGGTTATTGTTGTATTTGGGATCGCAGGAGCTTGTCGAATTTGTGAAATCAGCCAGGTAACTTTAGATGATATTGAAGATGCGGGAACGTTATTAATTGTGAAACTTAAGCAAACAAAAACAACTAAATAGTCTAAAATTAAATATCTACCTTTACTTATACAAATACAAATACAATACAAATACAAAACATTTTATTTGTCAGCAATCAATTTACATAATTAGATTAAAAAAGCATAAACTTATTGAAGCAGACAAATTGGGGCTGAGCTGCGATTATTGATGAACCGATGGTGCTGTGCATACCATTTGGCACGCAGGGCATAGCCCAGTCCCACTTACTGTGAATTTTAAATTTAATATAATATAAACGGCAATTGGTCTGATAATAGAGAAGTAATAATAGTCTTAATCCCATTGACCACATACAAAATGCATTCTAATACTATAGTTTGTCTAGGTGCAAGGCGATGAAACGCAGGGAGACAGGCGCGCGCCAGCGGGAGCAGAGGTTATGTGTATATATATCTGGGAAAAAAGTACTCACTTTTTTCCCAGGGAAAAAAGTAATTTCATAAAAACTGACATTTTGTTACCTGTCAACAGAGATAAAATGTCAAACGTTTTTCCCGTCACAGAAAATATTTTTGTTAAAAATATGGTTTTCAAATAAGTATTTACCCGTTTTTTTGAAAAAGGATTTTTCGATTACACAACGCTTCAAGAATTTGTTATCGAGTAACGTAGATAACCGAAGAAATCTGGGTTCTTGTGCACTTTAAGTATGTCAGAATTAACAAATTTTCGAATGGGCAAATTAAAGATTACCTTCTTTGGAGCACTTTAACAAAAAGAAATCGGTGGATGAACCATTTTTTTTCCAAGAAAATGCCAAAAAAAGGAAAAAAATTAATTTCGTATAAAAATTAAAAATTTTAATTTTTATACGAAAATTAATTTATAATGGCCAGAAATTATTTGTTTACTTGTGATTAGGGAACGCGTCACTTCGTCAGCATAATTCGTTCGGTCTTCTGTCAACTAAACCCAGTAAATGCAAAGTTGCCAAATCTCTTAGAATTTTGGGTAATTATTCGGATTAATGGATGCACCGAATTTTTTCATGAAATTTTGCACAGACCCTAATTTTGGGTCGTAGAACACGAATCCGAAGTCAGTTTTTGGCGGTCTCGTATGGTTTTTCCAAAAATTTTCTTTAACTTCTAGGTTACCTTTTTTTATAGATTCCTTTAAGTTTCGACACTTTCAGTTAAATATATCTGTAAACTTATAATTTCAATTTTTTTTCGTCACACAAAACACCACATTTAGGCAAAAATAGCTAAGAAAATTGCTTTTTCCTATAGAAAATTCCATTTTAACTCGCTACTAGCCGCCATTATTTTCCCAGCTGTCAACAATATTCCTGTGTCCGGCGTTGCCAGGTTTCCTTATTTTTCATGAAAAAGTTGTAAATTAGGAATAATAAAACAGCTAACCGTAACAAACTAAAGTTACTATTCTGTCCAACTTAGTCAACAACAATTTTAAATTTTAACCTATATCAGACCTAACCAAAATCCTATTGATCAGTAATCCAACACCCGCATGCTGATGCATTTTTTTTTTCCTCCCTTGGGCTCCGTCCGAGACCGGAAGCACTGCGGCCACTAGAGGCCTATTGTGCCTACCCAATAACTTTTGTTACACCCATTCTGTTATCCCAGTTTCCTGCACAAGCCTGTACAGGTCCACAAGGGAGTGGGTGATCAATTCCTCCGGTTCTAACTTTGGTTGCCCGAACAGTTGGTGGCGCTTGCGATCTGGTGACTCGCAATTATATATAATGTGCTGAACTGTTTCCCTGACCCTACCGCGTAGTCTGCAGCTAAGGTCTCCCTGGTACAGTTTCATTTTGTTTAGAAGGTCCTTTACAGCCATGTGTCCTGTTAGTACCCCTACGATTGTCCTCAACTGGATCCTGCTCAGATTTAGCAGTTGCCTGGTGAGTCTAGGATTGGGATTTCCTATAGCGGCCTTGCTGTGGTTCAGTCCCTGTACCCCGTTCTAGTGGACTTTGTGTTGTTGTTTGATCCATCTGTTTACCGCCTCTCGTGCCGTGCACTTTGGCACCCCGAGAGATGGTTCTGGGCCAATGTATGGTGTAGCCGATCCCTGTCTAGCAAGTTCGTCGGCTTTTTCGTTACCAGTGATGCCCTTGTGTCCCGGTACCCACATGAGCTTAACTGAGTTTCTGGCAGCGAGCGCGCCAAGATCGTTTATGCACTCCCATACCAGTCCCGAAGTGACTCTGTGGCATGAGACTGCCCTCAAAGCGGCCTGACTGTCTGAACAGATATAGATCCGCTTATTTGAATAAGCCCTCCTATTGTTTTCCAGCGCACATTGTAAGATGGCGTAGGTTTCTGCTTGGAATACCGTGGGGTACTTCCCCAAGGAAAAGGACATGTCCCTCCTTGGTCCGACCCCATGTACTCCTGCTCCGGTTTCCGCTTGGGTTTTTGATCCGTCGGTGTACCATAGGATTGCCCCGGAGGAAACTCTGGGTTTTTCGAAGTCCATTCCCTGCGATCCGCTATTACTACCTCGTAGGGGATGTTGTATTGGAATTTTGGAGTCATGTAGTCCGATCTCATTTCTAAATCGGGCCCTCCAATCTTCTCTCTTATGAGTTCATGTCCCGCCCTTTTCCGTAATGAAGAGGGCAGAGTGTTTTACAGTCGATAGAGACCCATCCTCGCCTCTCCCTGGATGACCAGGTGCAAGGGAGGAAGGTCTAGGAGATTGTCCATCGCTGAGGTAGGGGTCGATCTCATTGCCCCTGTAATACCCAGACAGGCTTTGCAGACTGCTGAGCCTGAGCATTATTGTTTTCTGCGGTGCCTTGGTCCCCCCAGGACAAGGCTGCATATGTTATTGCGGGTTTCACCACTCTGGTGTACAGCCAGTGCACCATCTTTGGTGAGAGACCCCATCTTTTCCCATACGTTCGTCTGACCATCGCAAGGGTGATTTCCGCTTTTAGTATGGTTTTATCCACATGCTTGTTCCAGGTAAGTTTTGAGTCCAGTGTTACCCCCAAATACTTTACCTCTTCCTGCAGTGGAATTGTGACTCCTCGCAGGGTTAGAGGACCGAGCCCCTCCTTTTTCCTGCGGTTAGTGAACGGGACGATGACAGTCTTGTTTGGGCTTACATTAAGCCCTTCCTGTCCTACCCATTTTTCCACTACGGCGAGGGCGCTCCTCATGCAGTCCCTCACGGTTGTGTTGAATTTTCCTTGAGTCGTTATGACCAGGTCGTCTTCGTAGCCCTGGATCGAATAACCCCTTTGGCTTAGTTCTTTTAGAAGCCCGTCCATTACCAGGTTCCAGAGGAGGAGAGAAAGAACCCCTCCCTGAGGGCATCCCCCTGCCACCCGGGCTGCCAAAGTTTCACCGAGTAGATCTGTATAGATTACCTGGCTTTTAAGCATGCTTTCTACCCATCTGCAGCAGGTATCATCTAGCCCGATGCCCCTGATTGCTCTGGTTATAGATGTGAAGGATGTGTTGTCAAACGCTCCTTCAATGTCCAGAAATGCTCCGAGAAGCACTTCTCCGTTACCTATCGCGTTCTCCACTCTGCTAACTAGCTGGTGGAGTGCTGATTCGGTCGATCTTCCTGTTCTGTACGCATGCTGGTCTTGATGAAATGGTCCGTTCCCCATTATAGCATCCCTTATATGCCTATCTAACAGTTTTTCTAGTGTTTTAACAACAAAGGACATTAGACTGATGGGTCTGAAGGCCTTGGCGACCGAGTAGTTGGGACGTCCATGTTTCGGTATGAATACCACTTTGGTCAGTCTCCAGATCCTCAGTATGTGACCTAGGGCCAGACTGGCCCTTAGTATGTGACAAAGCTTGCTGACAAGCAGGTCTGATCCCTGCTGTAGCAACGCTGGACAAACTCCGTCTTGACCCGGAGATTTGTAGGGTTCAAATGAGTTTATAACCCATTTTATTTTTTCAGGGGATATCACCTTCTTAGCAGCCTGCCAGTTGTCCCTACGAGATCTGTTAGGAGCTTCATTAGGTCCTCCAAATCTCCAGGCTTCAGGTGTTTCCTTTATGATTTTGGACCCAGGGAAATGAACCCGAAACAGTTCGGTCATTGTTTCCTTCCCCGTTAATGTTTGCTCTCCATTCTCAGTGACAAGAGAGTTGATTGCAGGCTGAATGTCCTTTGACAGTATCTTTGCGAGTCTGGCACATTCTGGAGTGCTTTCAATAGCCTCGCAGTGCCTTCTCCAGGATGCTCTCTTGGTCTTTCTCAGCGCTATGTTGCCTGATCGTTTTGCCTGATTCCAGTTCTTTCTTACTTGTCCTCTTTTGGCCTCCAGGTCTGGTCCCCACCAGGGGACCTCCCGGGAGGAATTTGATGTAGTTTGAGGACAATTTGCTTCGAATGCCGAAATGGCTGCGTCCGTCAATTGATCCGCTACCAGTTCGAGACCCGTCACGTTATTTATTACATCTTTAAGACCCCCCAGGTTACGTTCTAGGTCTACCCGATAGTTACCCCAGTTCGTTCTGCGAGGGTCGCGATAAGAGTTAGATTCCCGTTTTATACACGTTATTTCGAACCGTATGTGTCTGTGGCCCGAACAACTCTCTTCCTCAGACACATGCCAGTTTTTAATATAATTGCCGACGTAAGCCGTTGATATAGTTATATCTAAAACCTCCTGCCTTTGCCCCGTGACAAAAGTAGGATTATTACCTCTATTCATAATGTCTAAATTATTTGCCATTAGAAATTGAAAAATGTACTCACCTCTTTGGTTGATGTTAGTGCTGCCCCAGATGCTGTGGTGTGCGTTTGCATCACACCCGATGATCAGCTGCGATCCACTTCCTCCGCAGTCTCTCACCAGTTCCCACACAGCGCTGGCTGGTGGCGCTTCCGGGTCATCGTATGGGAAGTAAGCCGATCCAATAGTGATATTCTTCGGCCCACCTCCCTCCGTTGTTGTTAGTCTTACTGCCACGAGGTCCCTAAAACAGAAATTAGTCAGTGGCAGCATCCTTATATTCTTTTTAATTAAAATGCAGGTTCTCGGTCGGTCGGTGGTTCTATTGTAAACCAATTCACCACCTACTCCCGAGAGACCTTTTATTGTACCTTGGTTGACCCAAGGTTCTTGAATGAGGGCGATGTCGCAGTTCTCCATCACCTTACACAGGACTGCCGAGGCTGCCCTGCTGTGGTGTAGGTTAACCTGCACGACCCTCACTTTGATTCGCGACGCTCGCTATAACCCTGAAGGATACCCTTCCAAGTCCATAGTATGCCTTGAATTGAGCACATTCAAGGCATCCAAGAGACGCCGTGTCTATAAAGAATGCCAGGGTTTGTCCCTTTCCTTCTACCTTCCGGCTTAGAATCAGCCAGTCTCCCGTGTTGAGGCCAGGATTTTGTCGTCCTAGCCGGGTCCTGACTGTTTGTACCTCGACTGCCTCTGGAATCCAGACGAGGACTTTGGGCCTTTTGGGAAGGTCCTTAGACTCAACCACTGTCAAGTCCGCTCCTTCCTATAAGCTTCCCATGGTTGCAACTGTTTGTTGCAGCCAGGTCTTAGTGGAGGGGTTGTTACACGTGATCCAAATAATACCTCCCGTGTATCTGCTCCCTTCAAATTGCGGTGGACTCGCACTCCCAGAGGGAGTTTCGTCCAAGACCGCGACCAGTCTTGCCTGAATCAGGTCCGCTTGCTCCTGAGTCAGGGTCGTATCCGGGTGGCGTCTTTGAATAACCACCATCCTTAGTCCGCTAGCAGCCTTGTTGTAAGAAGAAGGATTGTCAGCCTGTCCCGATTGACTCCTGGCCTTCTTCTCCGGCTGTTTGCTAGAAGGTGAGATGCTGGTGTCGGGATGCGGCCTGTTTTTGGCGGTACCCTCCACCCTCCCATCGCCCTCCTTTGTTTTTGGCCGGGGCTTTTCTTTTGTCCAAGTCCACGACGCCATTTTTTCTGCCTTCCAGATCGTCCTTCTTTGGGCTCCGGATAGTTTTGGTTGTTGCAGGCCAACTTTTTCCATCCCTGCAGCTATGTTTGCGACCTCCGGAGTCTTTTCAGCCTTCTGATCATCCGGCTTACATTCACCTCCCTGAGTTTGTAATTGGGTGTCATCTTCAGAAGGATATACCTCAATTAGAGTTGAAGAGTCGCTCGTTTCCGAGTCCTCTTCTTTTCTTCATTTTTCTTTTCCTCTGTCCATTATTGTTCCCACGAGTCTGGGGGAAAGGGTGGTCCGCACCGGCAGCGCCCCCTTGCCGGTGTAAGGCTGCTTACTCCGCGATGTCGCCTGGTGTCCCGGAGGCTCCGTTTGAGACGCCTGATTACGGCACAGGCGCCCTTCGTCCCTTTGGCCCGGGTCGCGTCACACCGTGGGATTAAGCCGCATATGTCAGGTGTAAGTGAGGTGTAGGTGTTGTGGTGTGCTCACCGCTGTGCCCCGCCGCGCCGCACAAGGCGGCCGCAGCAGGCAGTGAGCTGGTGTTAAATGTGTAGTGTTGTAGTGTGGGCACCACTGTGCAGTTGTATCCTTCTTAGTCTGGCTTCTAACCTCACAGACCTTCCCAGCATGGTTGAACCTAGCTGGCCTAGCCCTCCGAGTCAATGAAGCTCGCAAGCCCCGCCGGTACGTCAAACCGAAGATACGATGGGGGGATGCTGATGCATGCAACCATATCTGAACAAAAAGGTGTATACCCAACCCAAGCAAACCTGAGCAAAAAGGTGGTCAGGTTTGCTCAGTTTTCATTGTTATAGATATATATATATATATATATATATATATATATATATATATATATATATATATATATATATATATATATATATATATATATTAATATATATATATATATATATATATATATATATATATATATATATATATATATTAATATATATATATATATATATATATATATATATATATATATATATATATATATATATATATATACATATATATATATATATATATATATATATATATATATATATATATATATATATATTTATGATTTATTATGCATTTACGAACAATGTTATTTAAAGTAGCAGAAGCCGAAGTATCTCTTTGGTAAGCTTGTTAGGTTCTCCGATGTTCATGGAAGAAAAACGCGTCATGGTACCTACTCTATTCTTGGTCCCTAGACACAACACTGCTGTATTTCAGCGCTGTAAAATATTTTAATAACATACACATACCTGCATAGACTGCTCAAGTGTAAACATGCTCAAAAACACATTTTAAAATATGTTAAGGCATCTCATCCATTATTCCTTTTAGACTCCCTTCTTGTTTAATTTTTTTTTGTTATTACATTACACTTTATATCTGATGGGATACAGTTGATTGTTGTACTTAAGTAATTTTTCATTTTTATTTCAGTTTATAATTTTGCAGTATATTTCATTTTTTCTTCTCGTTATAATTTTTTGTTTTTACTATACCTATTCATCTCTTACTTATTTCTATCTTTAACTGATTTGTGTTTTTCTAAGGATTCATTACTATTTCTTGATTTCTTTCTAACTTTTCTTTTTTGTAAAGCGTGGTTAAGTGAGTATCTCTGCTAGATTTCGCCACCCATGTTCAGCGGTATGTTGTGTGATTATGAAAGAAATACTATTTATTAATAATAATATTATTATTGTTATTATTATTAATATTTTAATCACAAAAAATTACCAATTAAAATATTATTAGTAAATGACATAAATGCATGGACTAAATTATGCCCACTACATTTAGGGCATATATTAGTAGCATCTTAACAATTAATGCATTTTCTGGAATTATATTGCTTGATATCATTCTTTTCTCAGACTGTATTTTTTTCAAGATGCACAATAATAAAAATAGTTGATCTCTTTTTATCAGATTCCGAACTTAAATAAGTTTATAGTTGCTCGGCAGGAATGGGTATGATATACTATATTTACTAGAAAGAAGTGTCTAACATAAACTGGGATAATGGAACAAACAAGCAAAAATCAATAAGACGGAGAGAAGACGGCACCAGCTTATTTTTCTTCCAAAATAAATCAGATATTTCACAAAGCATTCGTTACTCAGCTTCAGGTGTTATTGCTAAAAGGCCATTTAGCGCCGGTGTCCACAGAAAAAAAAATAGACGAAATTTTAACACATATCGTCCAAATTAAAAAAAAATAATCAGAAGAATATATGAAACCCAAGCAATTCCATTTTACTGAAAATTACAATGTATAACAGGGAGTTTGTTTTTATTTTAGATACTGGAGGTAGTTATGTGGCTGAAGTTGCCATCAGATTCGGATACATTTCTGCCAACGAGTTGCTAAAATATAGTCCAAAAATAAATTAAAATATATGTTTATTAATGTGTATTGATATTAAATAAAACATTAAAAAAAGTATTTAGCAACGTAGAAAGATCATACGGGTTAGTTATTTTCTAAATAACAGGTTAGGGGGCTTCACGAATTAAATTCGTTTTTTAGACAAAAATCAAAAGACTAGGAAAATATAGAAAACGAATTTTGTACACCACCAGATGTTACATAGAGGTGGAGATTATTATGAGAAAACGAAAAAATCTTTCAGATTTGAAAAAAATTCAGGAGATACGGGGGTAAAATCGACGGGTCCAGTAAATACCAATAAAAGAGAGAAAATGCTGAGAACAAATTTGATACATCACCAAATTTTGCACAAATGTAAGGATTATTATGAGAAAACATATATCTTTCAGATTTGAAAAAAAAGGGTGGTGACAAGGTGATACATGCATGGGTGAAATCGACGAGAGTGATAAATAACAATTAAACACAGGAAACCCTGAAAATCTATTTGATACACCATCAATTTTTGCCTAAATGTGAGGATTATTATTAGAAAACAAATATCTTTCAGATATGAAAAAATTCAGGGGATACGGAGGTGAAATCGACGGGTCAAATAAATAACAATTAAACACAGAAAATACTAAAAACGAATTTGATACACACACCGCTAAATTAATAACTCACACTCATAATAATCCTCACATTTACGCCAAATTTGGTGGTGTGGCAAATTCGTTCTCAGTATTTCCTGTCTTTTCTTTTTATTTACTACGCCCGTCGATTTCATCTCCTTATCCCCTGATTTTATTTCAAATTTGAAAGATAAAAAATATTTTCTAATAATAATCCTAATATTTATCAAAGATATATGTACAGCTAGATGTTTCACTGGGGCAGTTTAGGGGACACCTTTTGCTATTGGTCAGTTTAAATGATCTTCTCCTATGACATGAAATGCCGCGCTTCAAATACATCGAGTCTCATTCCATTCTATGTTTTAAATAGAGAGAGAAATAATATCGTAACACTTTTACTGCATCTCGACATTAGACCCGAGAGGTGACGGCTTCACGGTATTTTAATTTTGCATTCCGAGTGAAATATGAAATCTTCTATCGGCTTGGCTAACACAAAATACGAATTGGCTAGCCGACCTTCAAGCTTCAGTGGCGGGCGACTGAGTCGAGCCGTTGCGTTCGGCAGCAGCAGGGGCGGATTTAGAATTTCGTCTAGGGGGGCGCAACCTCACTTCGAGCTACACAAAAGTACAGACCAAAAACACAAACGGGCATTCTGAAGTGCGACATTAGTTCTTTATTGTTTAGTGTTCTAGGAAATGTACACTATTCCATAATGGACGAAATATCTAAACCTGTTCTTGTGAAAACAGAACGGCTTGTCATCCTAACTTACCAATGCTCTAGCATTTTTTTAATTTACTTATACCTTCTGTCCATTTGGACTAATATATGAAAATTTTTCGAAAACACATTTTTTCGAAAATATATTTTCTCGAAAACAGAACTTTTTCAATAATACAGATATTGGAAAACTAGGGATGTTTTCAGATTTTCTTTTCCTGAAACCAACTTAGAATTTTTTTAACCATCTTTTGAAACAAAATTTTTTCAAGGAAACGTGCTTTTAGAAAGAACATTTTTTAACATTGTTTCCCAAAAAAGACTTCGAATGTTCATATTAAAAAAACAATACTTTTTTGAAAGTAATTTACTACAGAGTAATATAGCAAATACAAGGAAACGTAAACCTGACCAAACACAAAAAAGGTTCGTTTAGGTTAGTTTAGGATCTATTTGTCATTTTTTTATTGACATTTTCTAAGTCATTAGAGTTCATTATTTAAATTTAGAATAACTATGTTTATAAACTTGTCAAAAAGAAACAATAAATTGTGTAAAATTCCACTTTATTTAAACACTTGAACTTTTTCTAATAAAAATCCGACATGTTTCGCTACACGGTAGCTTTCTCAAGAATGAGTGAATCTTAAACTAGAACTGAAGGGATAACAGATATTTACCTAAAATAAGGGTGGGTGCGGAATTTCCAAAGGTGTTATAAAAACATATTTAACAATGGGGAATTATGAAGGTCTAATTGCGAGTTCAACAGGTTGTGGGTATTTTTAAGTTTATTTATTTCTAAGGATTCCAACAGATTTAACCTTGTTCCTTTGTTGTCGGTATGCAAAATTTGGAAATTGTTATTAAAATTATGGTTGGTCTCTAAAAGGTGATTTGCGTAACGTGAATCTGTTTTTCTATTAAGAAAACTAGAACTATGTTCCTTAATTCTTTTTGAAAAACTTGTATGTATGTCTTTGAGCAATCTTGACACGTTAACTTGTAGACACCTGTTTTATTATCTTTATCTGTTGCTGACTTATTATTTTTGATAAACTTTCCAGTAGAAGAGTTTGTTTTAAAAGCGATATTTATTTTTACATTTTTAAAAAAGTGGGCAATACGGTTACTTGCTTGACCAATATATGTAATTAATCTGTAGGATGTTTTTTCTTTAATAAAAGGACAAACCATACTGATAGCTTTTTTATATAATTTTTGTTTTAATATTTTGTTAATTAGGTAGATACTATAGTCGTTTATTTCGATTTGTTTAATTATATTTAATTCTTTTTGAAAGTTTAATTTATTTAGTGGTACTATCAATAATCTGTGTATCATGCTGTGGAAAGCAGCTAATTTGTGTTGTATGGGATGGCAAGATGTATTGTGTATTGTGGTATCTGTGTGTGTGGGTTTATGAAAAATCGAAAAGTTGTGTTTGTCTATTTCGCGTACTATAGTTAGATCCAAAAAGTTCAGTGAATTATTTATTTCTTTTTCACTAGTGAAATGTATGCTAGGGTGGATATTATTAATAAAATCTAGAAATTGAGTCAATTGTCTATCGGTACGGGAAAAGCAAGCTAGAGCGTCGTCTACATACTTGTACCAGTAAATAAAATTATTAAATAAAGGATGATTGCTTATCTTCTTTTCCAACGAGTCCATCCAGAAGATAAGCAATCATCCTTTATTTAATAATTTTATTTACTGGTACAGGTATGTAGACGACGTTCTAGCTTGCTTTACCGGTACCGACAGACAATTGACTCAATTTCTAGATTTTATTAATAATATCCACCCTAGCATACATTTCACTCTTGAAAAAGAAATAAATAATTCACTAAACTTTTTGGATCTAACTATAGTACGCGAAATAGACAAACACAACTTTTCTATTTCTCATAAACCCACACACACAGATACCACAATACACAATACATCTTTCCATCCCATACAACACAAATTAGCTGCTTTCCACAGCATGATACACAGATTACTGACAGTGCCACTAAATAAATTAAACTTTCAAAAAGAATTAAATATAATTAAACAAATCGCAATAAACAACGGCTATAGTATCTACCTAATTAACAAAATATTAAAACAAAAATTATATAAAAAAGCTAGCGGTATGGTTTATCCTTTTATTAAAGAAACAACATCCTACAGATTAATTACATTTGGTCAAGCAAGTAACAGTATTGCCCACTTTTTTAAAAATGTAAAAATAAATATCGCTTTTAAAACAAACTCTTCTACTGGAAAGTTTATCAAAAATAATAAGTCAGTAACAGATAAAGATAATAAATCAGGTGTCTACAAGTTAACTTGTCAAGATTGCCCAAAGACATACATAGGCCAGACAGGAAGAAGTTTTTCAAAAAGAATCAAGGAACATAGTTCTAGTTTTCTTAATAGTAAAACAGATTCACATTACGCAAATCACCTTTTAGAGACCAACCATAATTTTAATAACAATTTCCAAATTTTGCATACCGACAACAAAGGAACAAGGTTAAATCTGTTGGAACCTTCATAATTCCCCATTGTTAAATATGTTTTTATAATACCTTTGGAAATTCTGCACCCACCCTTATTTTAGGTAAATATCTGTTATCCCTTCAGTTCTAGTTTAAGATTCACTCATTCTTGAGAAAGCTACCGTGTAGCGAAACATGTCGGATTTTTATTAGAAAAAGTTCAAGTGTTTAAATAAAGTGAAATTTTACACAATTTAGTGTTTCTTTTTGACAAGTTTGTTAAGATGGAGTTAAACCATGTAAAGGCAGAATCAATTCAATAACTATGTTTTCTAAAAAATATATTTCTGGGACATGTAATTTTAAAAGGTTCTTTTAAAAAATATATTTTCGAAAAAGCTATTTTTCGAAAAAATTCTTAATTTAACATCAAAAAAGATATTTGTTGAAAAAAGAAACAGCTAGAAGAGTTGGTCATCTTAGCTTACACGCGACAGGAGAAATTGTTTGATTAATATGAAAGTGTAAATTGGATTTAATATTTTGTTACAAATACCCTTAAATTTGTACTATCACATTTAGAATGAGGACTCAATTCAATAATTGATTTTAAATGTGCATTGATTACAGATAATTTATTTTCATATCTTTCCCTTAAGAGTTTTATAGCATATCACAAGTGTCATTGTTGAGTTCTAAATTGCCAATAATTTTAAGGGTTCATTACGTAAGAATGACTTTAAGTACATAAATTTTTGTACATGATCCAACATACTATTATTTATAATAAGAGTAGTAAACAACTGGAAAAACGAAGATCATTCCTCTATTTTTCCACAAAAAGGTTTTATGTTAAATTCAGGTAACCTAACAGAGGGTACATTTTGTGCTACAACAGTAGCCTGAACATTAGAACTATTTATTGAATTTGGAGGACTTAACGCTTCAATGACCTCTTGTATACCTACATGAATATCACAATAAGTTTTCTCCATTTTTTGACAGCGATCCTCGTTATCAACATCACCAACAAGACTATCCTCAATCAGATCTTGTGCTGTACAATATCTGTCATAATTTTGTTGTAGTATTGCAGGTTTTAACTCAAATTATTTTACTTTTGTTTCAGTATTTTTATTTTGGTTAAACCAATTCACAATTCGAATGATGTACCCTTTGGCACTAGTACGACAAAGTTTTGCTTGAGAATAGTTCATTTTAAAAAACTTGTTGAAAATGTAAATATTGTTTGGAACAGGCTTATGCTTCTTTGAGCACAGACTGCCAAAACAAACGAGGGCAAACACAAATCTTATGGTGCTGCTAACAAAGACTGTACCATAGGAAGATAAACTAAGTTTCTTATTTTTATTATTTATTGAACTAACAAAATTGCCATATAAAATATATAACAACATAACCTGAAACAACATTCGTTACACATGAAATGTTTTGAAGTTAAAATACATTTATCAAACCAAAACCTAATGATAAATTAACATCCAATTGCTGATATTTGTATAAATATCTATAAAGATAAACAAGTCATTACCTTAATCGCATGTTTTTATTAAGAAATTTAAACCATTAATAACAGTACAAATTACAAGAAACAGTTTTACCTTTGTTGTCAAGCGTGTAGTACTCCACCTTTCCTGTAGTTTGTTTATACTGAATTTGCATCTACTGACAATAACATTTGCTGATGATTGAGAGTTTTGAAGCTAGTACCACATTGGCAAAGAAATATATCATAATTTTACTATTATTTACATTCTGTTGAGATAAGTAGTGACAGATTAAATTTAAAGGTTCAATCTAGTTAAGAACATTGACGACAATGTCGTCCTTGGAGAGAGTGGCACGTTCACAAAGTCACTTTTCTAGTTACCGAGACCAAACTGATTGTTAATCGATAAGACACAAACCCATTACTGGTTGATAAGACACAAACTGATTATTGGTCAATGAGACACGAACTGGTTTATTTGTTGGTAAGACATGAACCAAGTATTTAGTCGATAAGAACAAAAAATTCTGCAAACCAAACCTTCAGTGCTGAACGTATGGCATTCAACACAACCACTACTCCACCTAGTGTGAAGCGTACTCCGTTTTGCTACCACTACTTCACCTTTATGAAGTGTGATACCATGACTCCACCCTTGTGAAGTGTTAATACCGCTACTCCTAGTGAAGCGTACTCCTTTTTGGCTCTTTTTGTTCGACTAATGTATAGACTGATAGTGTTGGTCACTCAGACCCAAACTGGATTGTAGTCACTAGGACTGAAACAAATTTAAGTCTTGCCAGATTGACAAAACCAGAAGAACAAAGTTATTCACTAACTTCACGAGTATTAACCGCACAGGGTTCAAGAAAACTGATTTGTAGGTTGACTAAAAGCACGGACAAAGAGTCTAACAGTCTGATGGTCACTCAGACGCAACTGGATTGTAGTCACTAGGACTGGAAGAAATTCAGATATTGCCTCATTTGCAAGACCAGAAGAACAAAGTTATTCAATAACTTCCACGAATATTAACCGCACAAGGTTCAAACTTCTGATTGTAGTCACTAGGACTGGGACTAATTTAAGTCTTGCCATATTGGCAAGACCAGAAAAACTAACTTCACGAGTAATTAACCGCACAGGGTTCAAGAATTCTGATTTGTAGTTTGGCTAACAGTACGGACGATGAATCTGACTGATAGTGACGTTTTCAATTCGCTTTCCACCCTTTATAGTGTGCATTATCTTTCTTCTTGACACTGATTGCGTCACTCGTTTTCTCTCTCATACAGTTCTAGAATTTTAAAAACGCCAACCGATTAAAAAATGTCTCCTACATCGCACACGACAAAGTAGTACTTTCAAAGTACTTGAAATTTTCCCACAATACAAGTTAAATAGATCATTTCAATCGTCAGAATGCAAAAGTATTAAGTAGATGATTAAAAAATGTAATTTTTAATCGAGAATAGGGTAGGGAGCGACACCTATGAACCAGTAGAAGCACCCGTCACTTCACGCTGACGTCATTAGTTTTCAATGTCATGTAGAAGTTGACAGGGGTGCATACACGTAGGAAGAGTACGTGTTCAACAAACGTGTAGTTGTTTAATGGCGCATGCGACAGAATTTGTTTATTTTCCATGTTGGGAAGCATGTTCACAACAAATATTGTGGCATTTTTCTTATTTATGCATGATACATTTTTTCAGAAAACATCGTTTTCGAAATTAAGTTTTTTCGGATACTATTAATTTTTTGAAGCAACGGCTTTTTGAAAAAGTAATTTACGAGAAAGTAACGTACCAAACGTAAGGAAACCTGATCAAACCCAAAAAAGGTTCGTTTGGGTGTGTTCAGGATCTTTTTTCGATTTTTTTTCTTTAACATTTTTCAAGCTACTAGAGTGCATAATTTTATTTTCTAAATATTGCTTTCGAAAAGTTGCTTTAAAAATTATTTGTTTGGAGACATTTTTAAAAAATTATACTTTCGACATACGTGTTTTATGGACAAAATTCAAAATATTCCATATATCCTTCTTCTAAAAAGCATCTTTGAAAAAGCGGTCAGGATATTTTTCAAAAAAATTTAGGTTCGAAATATGTTTTCGAGAAAATATTTTTGACAAATTTCGCCAATCCATTCACGAAAAAGCTGTTTTTCGAAAAAATTTACGTTCCAAAGAGATCTCTTTTGATAAAAAATAACGGGTCAAATTTGTTTCGTTTAGAAGTGAAAACTATCTGGCGCAAATTTTGATAAGATCGCAGTAAGATGTGTAAGGAATGTTTTCAGAAACAATCGAAGAGCACGTAAATCAAAATTACATATTAGTACTGATCTATGATTCATATTTTGTTGCTATAATTCATTTAAAAGACCTTACATAGACGGCAATTGCGACGCACTTTGTTCAATAAAAAGTGTTTGATTAAAAACCGTCAAAGATACTATGATGAGTATCATTGACCAAGTACTTACCGCTTAACTTGAAAACATTAAAATAACTCTTAAAGGTACTCTAGAGAAAAACACAGGAACAACAGGGTATTCTGAGGGAAGCAGGTGTAGTAGAGCGCGTTGCAAATTAGCCCTCAGCTCAGTTAGGCTGGGTAGGTTCTATTGGACGCCACCAGTTTTCTACACCGACGCAAACTGGAAGTCGCCTAGTTGGTCTAGGGACCTGCTTCTCACACAACAAACCTGCTATTCATAATAGAAAATAAAAACATATGGCGCAGTGAGCTGGATAAAAAAAACAACTTAATAAGTTTACCCTATATACATATATTTGTACAAAATTAGGAAAAATTTTTTTTTTCAAGTGGTGACAAATAAAGTTGGGCGATTTTGCCCCGGCCAAAATATATAAGTTGCTTCCAAATAAATAAATGACCTCCTGAGGAAGTCTGTCCTTATACACAAAAAAATAAGCTGGCTCCTTAGCCCCTACTGGAGACAATAGGGAGGCTTCTTAGCACCCAGCAAAAAGAGGTAGGGATGCTTTGTAGCCCCCACGGAAGAAGTAGGGAGGTTCGTGGCCCCTACCAAAGACCCTCTTCAACGATAAAGAGGGTTCGAATTCCAACTTCCACAGGCAGCAACACCAAAAGGGACAGCTATCAATGGCTTGGGCCAGGATTATTCATGCCGTTGTTGATGGCTATCCTCGAACGAAGTCGCCCAAAAATATCCTGCGTCTTGCAGAAACAAATTCTTCAAGAATTTAAACACGGTCCCTGACTTTTTAATCCAAACAAAAAACTAGAATTTCAAAACTGAAACTTTAAGATAGGGACCATGGAACAATTGCTTCGAAGGGTAGAGTGGAAGTGACCGGCCTATGCCTCGTGTCGGAAGAATCATATGACACTTCCTCCCACCACAGACACATGACAAAATGGTGTCCTTCAATTTCCGCACTGCACTGACAACTCAAAAATCTTCCGCTAGAACCCGTGGCCTTAACTACAAAGCCCAAATAAGCGGCCAATCCAATAGAAAATGCCACTGCAGCCGCTGTGTTCACAAATCGACGGCTCTCGAAAGCGCTGCGTGAATCGACCTCGCGGCCCGAACTTAGATATTGTCGTTCTTAAACATGATATTGCCCCGCTTACAGCTCCGGCAGGCGAAACATACACACCACCTGCCTAACCTTCACAAAATTCACAAGAACTAAAACAGAATTTCTAAAAAATTAATGTTTGAGCAAAGACAATGTTTGCCCACGAATCTAAATATTAGAGAAAGCTAAATCCAAAAATCCACGACAGTAAAGGCAATGTGAACACTAACCCTAGATCAAGGGTGTCCCAATGTTGTCAGATAATGTAACCAGCTGATTTCTAAAAGGTAGGTTGGTCTTCAAAATTTACTATTTAAACATGTTAGCTTAATAGACTAAGGGCAACTTGTCTATACACACAGGGTGAACTTTAAGCCAGGCGAAAATCCAGGGCCCAAGCCAGAAAGAAAGATGTTAAATCTACAAGCTTCAAACGAAGGACAGCTGACTTGAGGACAGCTAGCAGCAATTAGCCAGAACAGAAACCGTAGAAACTAGCCTGGGAACAGGGCAGATCAAACGTGTACGTGTGGGGACACAACTATTTCATTAAGGTAAACTATAAAATAAAACTAAACAGGCCTTCGTGAACAAAACTTACCCTTAAAACAAACTCTGATACTGGAGCCGATATTAAATTGTCACACAATATATTTGTTTTTGTTTATTTTTTTTTGTAGAATATGTAGAAATGGTTAATGTTCATGTTACAGTATTTACTTTTATAATATTCGCTATTAAATCTTTTTCTACAAGGCTCTAGGGGGCCTCCCCCCCTAAATCCGCCACTGGGCAGCAGGTGTAAAAATAAGTTTTTTTGCAAATTCGGTTTACGAAAACTGCATTTAGTTAGTATATGAGTTTGACTATATGCGCAGTAAGTGGAAAGTTAGAGGACTTGAAATAAACAAAAAATTCGTCTTTTTAACACGCTTTTATTAGCTTGAATTGTAACATTGTAACGGAATCTTACAACTCACTTTTCGCCCACTTATAATAATTGTCGTATCGATTTGAAACTTTGCAAACTTATGCAATTCCGGTGATAATTCGGAAGGTGGTAGAGGATTTCTTTCTCGACCGAGGTGGTACCACCTCCCACATCCTCTTAAAGGGCTGGTGGAGTCCCTACGGATGTTTCCAGCTCTGGATGTGTGATGTCGGATTTCCCCAGTACACCCACGATACATAGTGTTCTGTTAGGTATAATGTTATGTTTTATCTAGTTAGTAGTGGTTGCTAAGTTGTCATTAGACTGTCGATGTTATCTCCAGAACATCAATAAAACTACTTGAAACTATCGCCCGACTATCATTAAAGAACCCATGAGAAGACAGTACAGAACATGGTGGCAGCGGTTGAGTGTTGGTCAGGCGAATTGTTCACCGAAATCATCGGAAAATGATAAAATAGTTTTGGCATTCGGTGAAAGATAAAAAAATAAGGTATTTCCCTGTAACCAGAAGTAAAAGGTATGCCGGAGTTACTATAACGATAGGTGACAGCAGTTTGTAAAAAAAAAACTTTTAAAAGAGTTTGTGAGTAAAGCAACAAAAAATTAGTTTCTCGCGGAGAGAAAAGAAGAAACATTGCCTGTGCCTGTGCAACCTCCTGAAAAACTTAATGTTTCAATGCCGAATTTTTGGCCTCAGTGGAGAAAAAGGTTTGAAAGATATTTGTCAGTATCCCGACAAGATAGCAAAACAGATGAGGAAAAAATCAATATTTTGGTTTATATTATGGGGGAAGAGTCAGAAGATATACTTTTACAGTTCCCCAGTTCTCCAAAAAATATACTGATGCTTTGAAAACATTTGAGGATCATTTTATTCCCCGGCTAAACATTATTTTTGAAAGATACAAATTTAATTCACGAGTGCAAAGACCCGAAGAACCAATTGAAACAATGAATGAAGTCTACTTGTCAGGGGTACATATGAATACGTAAAGTTGAGAATAAGTTCTCTAAACCACCTGAAAATCTATTATACAATAAGGATTTGAACAAATCATGGTAAAACAGCTATTCTCCGGGCTATATGCCCCTCCGAGCGCTGGATTACATACCAAAATTTGCCGAATTTTGACTACCACTGTTAGACAACAAAATACTTGGTTTGACGACATCCTAACTAAAGAAAAAGCTTCCTTCTTCCTGGTAGTTTCTTGCAGTCAAACCAAGTATTTTGTTGTCTAACAGTGTTAGTCAAAATACGGCAAATTTTGGTATGTAATCTAGCGCTCGGAGGGGCATATAGCCCGGAGAATAGCTGTTTTACCATGATTTGTTCAAATCTTTATTGTATAAGGAATTTTCAGGTGGTTTAGAGAACTTATTCTCAATTTTACGTATTTATATGTACCCCTGACAAGTAGACGTCATTCATTGTTGAAATATTTTACCTCACGGTAAATTCTACTCCTACTGCTTGAAACTGCTAATGGATGGCGCTGCCTGTGTTATACTGCTTATGCAGTTCGACATGGTTAGCTTTAAGGATATGCTGTTTCGGAAGGTAGGTATGTTCGTTTATCCTGTACTGACGAGAACTAAAGAGTTCGAAACCGGTATGCAGGTAACGACATCCTAAATCCTAACTAAAGAAAAATCTTCCTTCTTCCTGGTAGTTTCTTGCAGTCAAACCAAGTATTTTGTTGTCTAACAGTGTTAGTCAAAATACGGCAAATTTTGGTATGTAATCCAGCGCTCGGAGGGGCATATAGCCCGGAGAATAGCTGTTTTACCATGATTTGTTCAAATCCTTATTGTATAAGGAATTTTCAGGTGGTTTAGAGAACTTATTCTCAATTTTACGTACCAATTGAAAGCTTTATTACCAGCTTACATGCATTAGCAGAAAATTGTGGTTATGGCAGTTTAAAAGATGAACTAATTCGTGACAGAATAGTGGTAGGAATGTGGGATATGAAAACAAGCGAACGTTTGCAACTGCAATCAAAACTGACATTGAGTGATTGCATTTTAACTGCAAGACAAGCCGAGCTACAAGCAAATCAAAATAAAGAATTGCACTTGAATCTGCGAAGTCGGCTAATTCCAAAATTATCGGTGAATCGTAATGGTGAGAGCAGCTCATCATCTTCAAAAATAAGAAGAGGTGGAAGTGACACCAAAAAAGTGTGGTTACTGTGGATTACAGCCTCATTCGCGGGAAAAATGTCCAGCTTCTAAATCAATATGTAGAAATTGCAAAAAGGTCATTGGGCTTCAGTATGTAGGAGAAGCTCAATTACTATGGGTAAAAAGTTTAGGATTGTCCATACTAATTCTAATAATGATTCCAATTCTGACTCTGATGGCTGTGAGGATACTCAAGAGTATGTACAAAATGATACTTTTTTAGGGCCAATTAAAATAAATTCTATAGGCTCTAAGGATTAGTTTAATTTTGTCTCTGAATTAAGTAAAAATTTTGAGTTTTTAGTAGATACAGGGGCAGATATTACCTGTATTCCAAAAAACATATTAGATAGTTGCTTATTAAAACAAGTTGAAGTTAATCATAAACTAGTGACAGGGCCGTCAGGGGAAAAGCTAGAAGTTGTTGGTACATTTATGTTTAATCAAAAATATCCGGGTTTTGAAAAGCGAAGTTTATGTTATCGATAAATTGATAAGGCCAATATTAGGGAGATCAGCTATAATTAAGCTAAAGGTTATTCAATTTAATGATCATAACGGTTCAGTCAATTCTGTTCAAAATTCTTTAACAAAAGATGAGGTTTTAAAAGATTTTCCTAACTTATTTAGTGACGTTGGTACATTCAAAACGGAAATGTATTTCAAGGTTAAAGATGGTGTCCAGCCATATGTTCAGTCAGTACCACGTATAGTTCCTTTGCCTTTGCTCAAACCTCTCAAAGAGGAACTCGAGCGACTGCATAGACTACATTTAACTACTTTTATAACCCCATTTGGGAGATTTTTATTAAAAAGAATTGAAATGTTCCGGCTTTTACATCCCTAATGTTAAGTATTAAAGTCAAAGTCAAAAATTCATTTTCAAACATTAAAAGTGAATATATTGCAATGCCACCGTTGCCAAATGTGGCTAAAAATAATTCGCCCTAAACTGTTATCATACAGATAACGATTGTGACCCAGGTACGCCCTGAGAAGGTTATCTACTTACAACTCTCTACAATCGACCAAATCAAGCCGCTTATAGAACATCTCCATACGCTAGCTCTATCTCAAGGGTAGCTTCATTTAGTGACAGATGAGCGTATAGCTTTTAAAGTCGCAATCGGTAGTTTTAGTCAAAATTAGAGAGGCGCTACCATAGTTTTACTTTCTAAAGTACGGCTGTAAATGGTGGTCCGTTTAGCCTTTAGCGTTGAAACAAAACCAGGAAAAAAAAACAAATATGTCAAGTCCGGTATTAAAATTACTGGGTGAGCAAAACAAATTATTGTTTAAGGCCAATACATTTAATCTTGAAAAGTTTAGGATAAAAAGACAAGTCCTTTTTATTTTTCGTAAGTTAAATGCAAGCTCCTCTGAGACAAAAATAAGATAGTTACTTACGTAACTTACAATAAATGATGAGTGATAAACTCATCCAGTAGGATTGGTCCGGCTTGGACTAACAAGAACTGGTATTATGCTTGCGTGTTGTCGACAATCCGCCTACGTTTACACGTCACCGGCTCTTTACATTCGTTCGTACGCACCAAAGAAAAAGGTTATTAAAAGATTAAAACAAAATGTTCATATTTTATAGCCAATTATTGGTCTCAAGGACTCCGCCAGTACGATTCAAGACATTGATTCCCCCAACAAGACTTTCCAAAATAAATGAACCTCGATAAGGTACAATCAGTATTGTACAAGTCAAATTAAAAATAGGGAAAATTACTCCTTGGCAAAAATCAATGTCGGTAACCCCACGGGTAGGTAAAACTTAAAAAGCTACACTCAGCTGTCTGGAACCATCGAAGTTGCCACTCAGTGCGTGTTAACCATGTAGAAGGGTTCTCACTTTCCCTGCAAAACCTTGTCGTCGTGACGTGGACGGGATAAAGAAGCTTGTTCCAAAACGGACACCCAACAGGTCTCAAAGGCCTCAGAATGAAATTGTGGGTTCTACCATAAACTAATCCTGGTCTGGTACGTCTAATCCATAAGTTCAGGTATTCTAACCCAAACTTAAAAAGTTTAGTCCAATACTAAAACTTTAGTCCAACCCTAAAACCCTTAAGTTAATAAGGGTTTTTCAGCACCGGAGGAAAATCACATATTTATCGGCCTCCTGGCCAGGGAATGTATACTATCCAAAGACCATTACTAATACATTCCGAAAAGGGATGATTCCAAGAAATTATATTTGCCAATGTGGCATTTTCCAAAGAAACGAAAATTCACTTGGATTTTCCCATGTCCTCTCCTCTTGACGATGGCTGACGACGTAAACAAAAACAAAAGACCGATGACACGTCATTTTCGCTTAAATCCCCAAGATACCCAAGAAAATATGATTGCTTTAACCATAGGACTAACCATAACTTCCGACAACCAAAATTCCCCAAAAATTCCGCCTAAAAATCCAAAAAGGAGAACCGTCCATGTCAATGTCAACGTCCTGACATTGACGTATATTTCAATCAACTGCCTTATAATATGTCACTACATTTCAAATAAATACTTTTGAAAATGAAAGACCTAATAACTGTTCAAAACAAATGTATCCCAAAATTCAAGTCTAGACGACTAGCATTATATACCAAGAAAACTGTCATAAAATTCAAACTATTCCACATGGAAAATGATCAAGAAAAACCACTTGAACAAACATCAAGTATCATATTATTCCTTCCCTTTTAGCAAGGGTTCCAGAAAGTATAAGGTATCGTTTATTAAATTATTATTTAATTGCTAAGTAAGGTTTCTAAAATCCCAAAATAAAAATCTTTACATACAGAAATGAAATCTAAAACTGGTACTTTATTACATGCTATTTTCTCACTGTAACATAATTCCATTTGGAATTAACTGTGTCCGAGAATATTTTTCAATGCTTTTAATTAAAATTTTGTCAGGAATTGAGGGTGTAATCAGTCATATTGACGATATTTTAATTCATGCACCAACTGTCGATTTATTACTAATCGCTCTGAAATTTTAGAACCGTTTACTTCTTTATTAAAGAAAAATATTATTTTTTTCATGGGATACGCCTCAACAAGAAGCTTTCAATAAAATAAAAAATCTATTACAGAAAAGTCTCTGTTTGGCGTATTTTGATCCTGCATGCAAAAAAATCATAATTTCAGCAGATAGTTCATCCTACGGACTAGGAGCGTGTCTTATGCAATTTGATGGAAATAATAAAGAAGTAGTAGCATATGCTTCACGTCTGCTATCAGAAACAGAAAAAAGATATGCAAAAATTGAAAAAGAGGCTGCGGCGTTAGCCTGGGCTGCTGATAAATTCCAGGAATATATCACTGGAGTACTAGTTTATTTTGAAACAGATCATAAACCTCTTTTACAAATTTTGCAAAGTGAACATTTAGATGAATTAACACCTAGATTACTATGTTTTCCTATACGTCTTATGAGGTATAATTATGAAGTTTATTATACTCCAGGTAAAGATCTGGTTATAGTTTATACATTGTCAAGAAATTTTTCAAGAAATGAATCCTTGCCTCAAGAAAATGAATTAATTGATGAAGTAGAGGCTCATGTAAATTTAGTTGTTAATATGTTAATTCAGTACAAATTAAACCGTACTTTTTGGAAGAGATTCGTAAAAAACAGCAGAATGACCTTATTTGTCAAAAATAAAAAAAATATTCTTCTATAGGGTGGTCAAATAAAAACAAAATTGAACCTTATTTATTAGACTACTACCCTCATCGTTTTCAAATAAATTTTGCTGAATGATTTTTGCTGAGAAATTTTCGCATTATTATTCCTGCATCATTACAGGCTCAATGTTTGCAGTTTATTCACCAAGTACATCAAGGAGTTGTAAAATGGCGAGCTCGTGCTAAATCTTCTGTCTGGTGGCTAGGGCTATCGACACAGATAGAAAATTTAGTAAAAAATTGTTCAAGCTGCATCGAGCATAGAGTAAACCCAAAAGAACCCTTGTTGCTAGAGGAATTTCCTAAGCGTCCTTGGCAAAAAATTGCCTTAGATTTGTTTCAAACCGACTCTCGGTTTAACGGACTATTTCTCACTCTTCTTTGAAATTTTTAAATTAAACAAAATGACTGAATCCGTTTTTGTAGCGAAAGATCTGTTTAGTCGATATGGAATTCCAGAAATTGTTAAATCAGATAATGGTCCCCAATTTCAGTCAGAATTTAAAAAAATTTCTAAAGAATTTGACTTTATTCATGTTACAAGTAATCCATATTACCCACAATCCAATGGTTGTGTCGAAGCAGCAGTAAAAGTTGCAAAACAACTTATTAAATAAAAATAAGGATAATTTGACCATAGCTCTGCTTGCTTATCGTACTACGCCACTGGAGTGTGGATTCAGTCCATCAGAACTGTTATTTAACAGAAAACTCCGAACTCATTTGCCAGTACTTCCAAGTGTAGTAAATAAGTCAGTTAATACCGAACCTGTTTTTGAAAGGGAAGAAAGGGCAAAGGAGAGAAGAGCAAGAAAGGGCAAATGAGAGAAGAGCAGGCTACTACAATAAGAGA
Source organism: Philopedon plagiatum (assembly GCA_963971165.1). Classification (NCBI taxonomy): domain Eukaryota; kingdom Metazoa; phylum Arthropoda; class Insecta; order Coleoptera; family Curculionidae; genus Philopedon; species Philopedon plagiatum. The sequence continues at coordinate 57,672,581 of OZ020197.1, forward strand.
CATAGAACCAGACCACTTTCTGACTTATCCCTAGGAGACAGTGTTTGGGTAACAGATTTTCGAACTTATGCAAATATTTTGTCTATATTGGATGAACCAAGATCTTATATGATTGAAACCTTTGGTAATTTTCGACGAAATAGGTGCCATCTCATTCCTGCCCTTAGCATTTTCTCTCTAAAATTACCCCAACATTGCCTCAATTCAATAGTAATACCCATAATACGCTACCCAATAATGACGTTAGTAATAACAATATAAAAAATAGCTTTTTTACTAATGATAACAATAATTTAGATGTAACTGAAGTAGATATTGCCAATTCTAGTTACGTAGAAAGTGATAATACAAAAAAATAATAATAGTAGTCCGGTTAAATTGGCTACTAGTGATGCAAATACAAGAAGATGCGATAGAGACATTAGAAAATCGATTTATTTAAACGACTATGTTCTTTCTTAGCTCCCTTATAAAAGGAGGGATGTTCTGTTAGGTATAATGTTATGTTTTATCTAGTTATTAGTGGTTGCTAAGTTGTCATTAGACTGTCGATCTTATCTCCAGAAGATCAATAAAACTACTTATTGAAACTATCGCCCGACTATCATTAAAGAACCCATAAGAATACAGTACAGAACACATAGTACTTAGACTTCGGTCTTCGTGGACTGTCAGAACATAAAAAAAATACAATAATGTGTTTTTTTCATTAAAAAATAATATACAGCTTGTCTTCGAAATGGAAAAATGTTTATTATTGATTTTGTGAGAAAAATGTGTCTCTTTATTAAAAGTTCTGCATCGCGAGAAAAAAGCATTGCCATTAAAAAATTTCATCTGGTACATACAGGGTGGCTCAAAAATGTAAAAGTCCTGATCCACGTGAAGCTAAAATGACAAAATCGTTATTTAAAGGCAAACTGCCACTGCAAATGTACCTACTAGAGTTAATTTTTTTATGTTAGTAAATTAAGTTTGGAACATACAGGAGGTCCCAAAACTAAAATTAATTTTTTAACATCGCCTTTACAAAAAGGTATTCATGAAAAGTTCTACATTATGAAAAAAGAACATGGTTATCCAAAAATTTTATCTAGAGCATACAGGGTGATTAAAAATTTAAGTTTAAGCTGCGACTTTTAGCTTTTTGAGCCCCCCTGTATTGTTCTGCATCAAGTTTATGAATAACCATGCTTTTTTTACAATGTAGAACTTTTTATGGAAATATAGGTACTTTTTTGTAAAGTCGATAATAAACAAATAATTTTATTTTTGGGATCTCGTGTATGTTCAACACCTAATTCACTAAAAAACTAAAAAACACGCTTTTATGAGTAGCGCACTAAAAAGTTAAAAATAAATATTTTCCTTTTATAGGTAGTTAACAGAAAACCGTGGTGTGCAGTCAATACCTACTTAAACAATGCCTAAGTGCTTAATTTAAAATTTCCGTGACGTCACACAATCTAGGCCAAGCTTAGGCCTCCATAAGAAATGTATTAAAAGGTTCGCCAGTCAGTTAACGAATATTGCCCTATAGTCTTGTTAAATGCATTAATTATTTTTGTCGCCTTTCGAGAGTGAGGTTGCCAGATTTACACCTGAAAAAACAGAAACTTTTAGCAATAGGGTAAAAAAATTTAAAAATGTCTGAAGAAACTGTCTGAAGAAACTGTCAACCAGAGAAAGATTACTTGTAATAAAAAATAAATCAAAACTTAAAAACAAATGAGAAAAATTATTATATTGAATCACTGTGTTCAATTTTGTCAAAACCAATCGAGTGTTTCCTGTTAGAATCGGTGCGCTTGACAACACTGTTGGTCCCGGCCGCCCAATCAAACCCTTTTATTTTCCTTGCTCGGCCGCGTGGCTTCACTAATGATAGTAATGACAGTGCACAGACAGTCGTGTATTGTTTTGCTTTACCGGTTGGGATATTTGAACTTTATTACATATTAGTTTTGTCTAATTTTTATGTTTTTACAATATAAATTTCGGTAAATTTGAAACTTAAAAAATGCCTTATAAGTGCTGTGTTCCTGGGTGTCGTGGAAATTACGTTAACGGACCAAAAGTGCACGTTTTCGGGTTTCCAAAAGATAGCGTTTTGAAGACGAAATGGCTACAAGCAATTCCTCGAAAAAATTTAGCGCCAAATGAAAACACCAAAGTTTGCGAACTACATTTTGCCGAAGGTAGTATCAGAGTAGAGAAATGGGGGAGTAGCGACACTCAGCAAAAATCGTTTGAAGTTTCTGCATCAAAGCAAAACGCCGATGCACACTGCGTTCTCCGGGCAGCGTATTACGGGGACGTTCGATAAGTATTAGTCGAAAAAATATTTGGTCGGTTATTTGATACATACAAATTTAAAAGGCGGTACGTAACTCTTTAGTATTTCGATTCATTAGTATTTATTAGACACTTATTCCGAGGGCATGAAACGAGGGCTAAACCACTGCGAGATATCCATGGATATTCTCGTTCATACGCTTCCCAAGGACATCTCATGGATACTTCAGGTTATTAGTAGGAAGTCTTGACGATATCTTGGAGACCTCTGTATTCTTGAAGGATCAGTGGTTTGCTCCCTCGGCATGAAACTGCCTTATAAAGTTATAATAAATAATAAGATATATATATATATATATATATATATATATATATATATATATATATATATATATATATATATATATATATATATATATATATATACTATGCTCATATATACTAAAAATCGACGAGACACGACTGAAATACCTACTTTAAATTTTAATTCTATGTATCAATCTGTATATATTTCCAAAATTTATTTAATCCCGAGGTATGGGCAATCAGCTAAGAAAAAAAATACATTTACAGTTGACAAGTCGCCTTCTTAGCTTAAGTAATATAAAATATAATAAGTAAATGAAAATGAAAACTCTTCTGTAATATACAGAATACAGTGGCGCAGCCACGGGGGGTTTTGGGGTTAAAACCCCCCCCCCCCCCCAAAGGCCTAAAGATTACCCTACCCATTTCCCAAATTAACGAAAATAAAGCAATATTTGTCAAATTTTTTTGTCAAGCTTGAAGAGTTACATTTTTTACAAGCAATGAACGAAAGTCGAGTACAGTATGAAAATCATAAAAAGGAAAGAAGTTTTCAAAATTTTGAAGAGTTTTTAAATTTGTTTCAAACTTTTCTTCTAAAGGACGGCTGGTTCTCTGTAAAGAGTGAAGATAAAATAACTTTATTCAGGCTTGAATATACTCCTGGGCCTTGTATAACTTGGGCAATTATTATCCATAATAACTTAAAGTTAGAAACATTTTTATATTGCCAATCTCTTAGTATTTCTGGATCAAAATTAGAGACACCGTTTACTTGTAGCAGTTTAGATGAAATAAAAAACTTGTTTGATATTATTGATGATACAATTATGACCATTCCTTTAAATAACACCGATAATGACCTTACTCAATGTAACAAGGCCACTGACACACACGACTCAGGTAAAACCGAGAACAATTCAAATGGATTAAAAAAGACATTTAAACTTGTGTTAGATATTTTGGAAAACTTCAAAAATTTGGGTGACGATCAATTAACACGAAGCATAAATTTTATTTCTGAACAAGTTAGTTTGCTTAACACCGCAAAAGAAAGATATAGATATTCACCCAATACTATGATTTTATGTTCAATTTTATTTCCTGTAAGCCCCCATGCCTACAAATATTTACGAGACCATGGACCACTCATTTTGCCTCATCCCGAAACAATAAAAGGCATCTGTAATAAATATCTTACAGATCTTCATATCGATGAAAGAAAAACTTTTCTTACCTATGCTCGTAATATTTTTCAATTCTTAACCGATAAAGACAAATATGTAATTTTACTTTTTGATGAAATACACATCGAACCCTATTTAGACTATAAAGCAGGCAATACTGTAGGAACAGCCGTGAATGAAAATAGTTTAGCTTCGTCTGCATACACGTTTATGATAACTAGTGTATGCTCAAATCTTAAAGAAGTAATTCATATATCCCCTGTATCAAAAATTAACTCCGAACTGTTATACAATTTTCTTAGGACTCTAATAGAAAATTTAGAAGAAATAGGGTATATAGTTTTTTGCACCATTAGTGATAACAATGCGATTAATGGCAAAGCCATGTCCCATTTTTCACCTACTGGAGAACTTAGTATTGTCTATCCACATCCTATTGACCCAGTAAGGCCATTGTTTTATATTTTTGATCCAGTACATTTATTAAAATGTATTTTACCAATTGGCTTAACTCTAAACCGACTGAGACATTTTGTTATCCTGATTTTGAGACTGGGGAAGCAAAAATTGCTTGGTTCTCGGTAATTAAAAAAATTTATGAACTTGAACAGGACAAATTCTTAAAACATGGTTACTCATTAAGTTTAAAAGCTTTGTTTCCTTCTTCTTTAGAGAGGCAGAATGTCAAGTTAGCTCTAAAAATTTTCAACCCTTTTGTAATAGAAGCTCTAAGAGGTTTTGGAAATAACTTACCCCATTCACAGGACACTGCAAATTTTATTGACATTATATGGACATGGTGGAGAATTGTCAATGTAAAAACACCTCTTAAAGGTAAACATTTACGAGACATATACCAAGAACCAATAGTCAAAGACAAAGTAGGTGAGTCTGTGCTCGATCCCGAGTTAGAATTTTTGCAAAAAATGATAAATTGGCTAGACACTTGGAAGGCAAGTAATTTTTCTAATAAATGGACTCGACAAACACATACTGCACTCAGTCATACTATCTATGGACTACTGCAAATCACGAATTATTGTTTAACAGAACTGAATATGAATTATGTATTGTTCGGAAAATTTCAGACAGACCCACTGGAAGGACGATTTGGTAAATACAGGCAGTTAGCTGGTGGCCATTACCATATATCAGTCGAACAGTTATATGAATCAGAAAAAAGACTGAGAATTCAGTCCATATTGACACTTAAATCTCGGAATTTTGGAGAGTTCAGTATAGACAGATTCTATGAACCTCCTGAAAATGAACCTGATGAAGACTTTAACCCGGCTGAAACCTTATTCCCTAAAATGACTATAGAAAATTGCGATATTGAAGCAGTGAAGAACGAAATGGTCATAATAACCCATTTAAGCGGATACTGCTGTCACATTGCTTTAAAAAAACTAAAGTGTGAAATATGTAAAAGAGCACTAGTTTATGATGAACCCTGTATAGTTGAAGATAGTTACAAACTTATTAATAATCTAGATCGTGGGGGGTTATTGTACCCTCGCGAATCAGTAGTAGATATAGTGTCAACGGCTTACATTATTTTTAAGAAATTAATTCAAGACTTTGTAGATATTTTTTTGGATACTTTTAATAAAAAAGCCTTTCTGTGTAATTTACTTATTAAATTCCTTATTGAACAAAAATGTCTAGTTCCTTTTGCAGAATGTAATGAACATTCAGAACTAAGTATTGCAAAATTTATACTTAGCAGTATTTCATACATTAATAAGGAATTACTGTGGAAAAAAAATGATCGCTTGGGTAAAAACAAGAAAAGAAAACTAGATACTCTTACTAAATAATTACCCCTAAATTTACCAAAAAGTGACATAATATCCCGATAGTGACCTTTATTTAATTAATTAATAAATTGAATAGTCATACTTTTATCCAATGACAAGTTGTGTGACCTACTTTACGCCAACTTTAAGATTGTATGTCATGTCTATATTATATATATATATATATATATATATATATATATATATATATATATATATATATATATATATATATATATATATATATATATATATATATATATGTATATATATAAAATAACATACAATGCTTATAGCAGACCAAAAAAATATTTCCCAACCCTACCTGTTAACCGGCGAGCCGCCACTAATAGCAAGTATAGATTAGATTATCTATTTTTAAACTCTCTGTACATATAAATTTAAAGAAAAATGTTTTTTAAGCTTTTTACTACATAATATTACCACCATAGTTATTCTATTAACCTATATTAAATAAATGGCCTAGATGTGATGACATCACTCGGCAGCACTTAGGCATTATTATAAGGGGGTATTGGTGCAGTGCGAGCATCGTGTGGAAAGTAAAGCAACTTACAAACTGCGCCTCCCTTTACTCCGCACACATGCATACTACGGTTTTCTGTTAACTTGTACAGCTATAAAACATTTGGTCTTTAAATAGTTAATTAAATTTAAAAGCGTGGGTGCAGTTATATAACGGTCTAGGCATAATAAACACAATGTAGTGTATGCCCAGACCGCTATATAAGTAAGTGCGCCCCACGAGTTTAAATTTAATTCCCTATTTAAAGACCAAATGTTGTATAGCTGTACAAGTTAACAGAAAATCGGGTATGAATGTGTGCGGAGTAAAGGGAGGCGCAATTTGTAAGTTGCTTTACTTTCCACACGATGCGCGCACGGCACACCCCGGTTTTTTGTAAACTATAAAAGGAAAATATTTATTTTTAACTTTTTAGTGCGCTACTCATAAAAGTGTGTTTTTAAGTTTTGTAAACTAGTAAAAAAAATGCGAGGAATACAGAACCATTAGCTTAATGAGTCACGCTCTAAAACTATTCCTTCGGATAATTCATGGACGAATATATAATAAATTAGAGGAACATATAGGTCACACTCGATTTGGCTTTAAAAAGGGACTAGGTACAAAAGAAGCTCTGTTCGCTGTACAAGTACTTATTGAAAGATGCAGAGATGTCAATACAAATGTATACCTGTGTTTCATAGACTTTAGCAGAGCGTTTGACCTCGTGAACCATGACAAACTTGTTGAGGTGTTGGCGTTTGGTGGTATAGAGGCTGCTGATCTTCGTATCATCTCAAACTTATATTGGAATCAAACTGCCAAAGTAAGAATTAAAGACAATACAACAGACAGTGTTAATATTTAAAAAGGAGTAAGACAAGGGTGCATCCTATCACCTCTGCTGTTTAATGTATATTCGGAGGAAATATTTAAAAAAGCACTGGACAACTCAACAGACGGTGTTACTGTCAATGGCGAATGCCTGAATAATCTGCGATACGCGGATGATACGGTGATCATGAGCAGCAGCGAAGAATGAATGAGTAGTTACCATCTGCGAAGAATATGGCATGAAACTTAATATAAATAAAACTAAAACAATGGTAATCAGCAAAAACCCAAATGCTAACGCTGAAATAACCGTCAACGAGAACACCCTAGAAAGAGTGAGAAAAATGACATATCTGGGATGCGTACTCAATGATAGATGGGATCATTCGGTTGAGATAAAGGCTAGAATAGGAAAGGCGAGAGCAATATTTAATAACATGCGCAATGTGCTGTGTAATCTCAGGCTCAACCTAAAAACCAGGCTCCGTGTTCTGAGATGCTATGTTTTTGGCACATTGTTTTATGGTGTGGAAAAGTGGACGCTAACAGAAACAACGCAAAGGAGAGTGGAGACCTTTGAAATGTGGTGCTACCGCAGGATGTTCAGAATTCCTTGGACAAGCCACACATCGAGATCCTAAACCGTATTTAGAAACAAACAGAAATAATGAATACTGTCAAACAAAGAAAAGCAAGTTACTTTGGACACATAATGAGAAGCGACAAATACAGAACGCTACAACTCATAATTGAAGGAAAAATAGACGGAAAAAGGGGACCAGGCAGAAGAAGGAATTCATGGCTGAAAAACTTGCGACAATGGACGAATATGACTTCAAGTGAATTGTTCCGAGCTGCAGTGGATAAAGTTAGATGGGCTAATGTGATCGCCAACGTCCTGAGAGGATAAGGCACACCGAGAAGAAGAAGAAGAAACTATAATTTATTTTTAATAATTAGTATTTATCTGTTATCGTTTGCAGTAATATAAAGACGCCGGAATTGGTATTTTGCAAACAGGGCTTGTTTATATGTCGCCAACTGCTATTTTTGGATAACCAGTGGTAAATAAAACAAATTATTTTGAAATGTACCCACCTGACGGCACTTCTAAACTAGGACTAAATCGTTGAAATTTTGCATGATGTTTGGGTCCAAAGAAGGGGATAAGGCGGGGCTTTTCAAAATTTGAACCCAAAGGGTGAGGATATATTTTCAAGGAATTTTCAATTGTAACTAATATATAAATGAACATATACAGTATGTCCACGGATAGAGGTCACAAGAGGACAAATGGACAAAAAATTTCATTGTTCGAAAAAAAATCATTTTTGGTAAGCTTCTGCTTCTTAAAAAAATACGGTCTACGAAGAAAATGTTTGACTTTTTTATACAGGGTGCTCAAAAAATACAAAAATAATAAATTATGTGAAGAGTAAACTACCTTTATTTTTCATTTTAGAGCAAAATGATAAAGACAAAAAATATTTCAAATTCCAGTCAAAATTTAAATTCAAAATGTCAGCTGAATATTTTACTTTTTATTTTTGTGTTATAATTTTATCAAATATTGCTGTACCTACGTTTTCTAGGTAATTTTTGCCTTGTCCATCTCATCTCACTATCTTTTACGACAAATGTCAGAAAATTTCAAATGTTTGCAACAAAATTTAAAATATTTGCAAAATTAAAAATTTTTGCAACAAAATTTAATTTGCAACAAAATTTTAAATTTTCTGACATTTGTCGTAAAAGATAGTGAGATGAGGTGGACAAGGCAAAAATTACCTAGAAAACGTAGGTACAGCAATATTTGATAAAATTATAACACAAAAATAAAAAGTAAAATATTCAGCTGATATTTTGAATTTAAATTTTGACTGGAATTTGAAATATTTTTTGTCTTTATCATTTTGCTCTAAAATGAAAAATAAAGGTAGTTTACTCTTTACATAATTTATTATTTTTGTATTTTTTGAGCACCCTGTATAAAAAAGTCAAACATTTTCTTCGTAGACCCTCTTTTTTTAAGAAGCAGAAGCTTACCAAAAATGATTTTTTTTCGAACAATGAAATTTTTGGTCCATTTGTCCTCTTGTGACCTCTATCCGTGGACATACTGTATATGTCTGGTTATTGTTACATCACATCTAAAGGCCTTGACGTATTTAGCGGAAATCTTACAATAGGGCACTGAACATGTTGTTGTTATTCATATAATAATAAAAGCAATTTAGATAATATTAAATTTTTGATTTATTTTTATTATTGACACTACTAGAACTAGTTAAAATACCTATTTTAACCTTATTCATTTACCTAAATTAAAATGGTTTGTTAGGAAAGGTAATTAAAACATTCTATACGAGACACTTTAAGTTAAAGTGCACATAGTTATATGTACAAGGTTTTCCCTTATACTTTAACATCCCTTTAGAAACTTTTAGAAAAGATACAATATAATGTTCATATAAATGTTTTGGAATTTTTCCGGAAGGTTTTTAATTTGCCAGATAAATTTGGCATATTGAAAAGTGTCAATAAAAAAATTCAAGACTTATATAACCATATTTATTTTGTATCTTGCGAAGCACTTTGTTAAAGAAAAAGTGTTGAGTTAAAAACTGCCAAGGATATCTTTGACCAAGTACTTACCGCTTAAAACTTGAAAGGAAAAGAAAAAATTAAAATAATTCCGAAAGGTACGCTAGAGAAAAACAGAAACAACAGGGTGCCCTGAGCGAAGCAAGTTGTAGCAGAGCGCGTGCAAATTAGCCCTTAGCTCAGTTAGCCGGATATGTTCTATTGGACGCCACCAGATTTTTACACCGACGCGAACTGGAAGTATCCTTGGTGGTCTAGGAACCTGCTTCAACACACAACAAACCTGCTATTCATAATTCAATTAAAAATGTAAGGCGCAGTGAGCTGAATAAAACAACGTAAAACATTTAACCCTATATACATATATTTACACATAAAAAAGAAATTGTTACATGTTTTCACTGTTTACAAAAAAAAAGGTTGGGCGATTCTTGCCCCCGAAAAACATACAAATTAAATAAAAAAAAAACTTCGTGAGGAAGCCTCTCCTCAGTAACAAATAAATAGGATGACTCCTAGTCCCTACCGAAGACAATAGGGAGGCTTCTTGGCACCTACCGGAAAAACCCTAGGAAAAACAATTCCTAGTAGTAAGAGTAATTCAAATTAAAAAAAAGTATGCAGTTACGTTAATAAAAAAATTAATAAAATTTTGACAGAAACACTTAACTTGAACTAAAGCGCAAAATTTAAGAATATTAAATAAAAGTTAATATCAAAAGAGAAAGCCACTGGCTTGAACTGAGTCGCAAAATTTAAGTACGTTACAAAAATTAAAAAATATGAAGTTATATTAATATAAAAAAGTTACTAATAAAATAAAAGGTTAAAATAAAGCTTAAGATAAGATTAAGAAGTTACGTTAACAAACAAAAGAAGTTATTCTTCAAGGACATCGATAACTAAATTGTAAAGTTCACTGATACGTTAACAATAAACTTTAATATTTACAAAAAAAAAACCTAAAAGATCTCTAACGATCAAGTTTAACGCTACATCAGTTATCTTACATTAAAAAAATAAGAAGTCGTATAACAAAAGAAAAATAATTGATAATTAAATCGTAAGTCTACGTAAGACCCACAGTAAAAAAGGACAGGCTTAACAAAGTCAGTAAAAATAGTTAAAAATTTAATCCAGTAAAAATAGTTCAAAATTTAAACCCCTGAAGTAGCTTGACTTAAAAGTTAAACGTTTCAGTGCTTATCGAGTAAACAGAATCAATGTAAGATAACATGAAAAAAGAAAACCAAATAATAATTGACTTTAGAAAAATTTGGGTCACTGAAATGAAGAGAAAACATTCTTTATAGGGGAAACCGTTTAAACAGCAATAACCTAAAATACCGTATATGTACGTCTATAAAAAAAATGTGCAACCATGCAAGCAAAGCAACTATGTAACTAAGTTCCAAAAAAGAAAATAGTACGATATAAAAAAAGAATAAGAATAAATATGTAGGTATAAAGCAACTACGTAACTACCTTAAGTTCCACAAAAGCAAATAGTACAATATAAAAAAGAATAAAACATGCATGAGCTTAATAAGTTTCCAAATACTAGTCAAAACATGACAAATTTAAAACTAAAACATAAGGTTAATTAACCTCTCTGAAATAAGAAAATACCGTTTAACCAAACGTTGTAAACCAAAGTAAAAATAAATCTAAATTCGTAAAAATGAAGCCCGTGAAACTCCAAACCCGTACACATTCTAACTTATAAAAAAAGGAAACAAAAGATTTTTTCTACGAATGTCAATAAAAACCTTTATTGTATGTTCAATAGTAATTTCGGAACATGGTGCATTGTGTTTTACACATTTTCATTGTGCTTCAATCACCATGGTGATTGAACTACAAAGTTCCCATTGTGCACGGGTATTTTTTACAAAGGTGGCGTTGACATCCAAAATCTTTATAATTTTTATTTGTGGAATGTCAGATTGACATTTTTTGACATCTTAAAACGAAAAATATTACTAATCCCATTTTATGTAACAGTAACATTCGTAGAAAAAGTATAGTGTAAAACTCGCATGGAATGACCATTTCCTACTCGTATGATTTGCAGCATTCGCCTGCGGCTCATGCTGCAAACGTCATACTCGTAGGAAATGCATGTCATTCCATGCTCGTTGTACAATATACTATTGTGGTATTTATTCCGAATACACGAAAGACATTTATTCCGATGTTTCTTGACAGGCTGGCGACTAAACCTTAATAATAACAATTAATATATTTAGAAATACTCTTATCGCACTGCCTGCATTTCTTGTACCATAAACTCTTCTATTCAACAATAAATTACGGTTTGAAACTAAGATTCCAGATAGCCCAGTAACCTCTGCAAGTGCTCCGCGATAATATAAAGTCAATAAAAAAACTTGATAAAAACAATCTACATTAAGAGGTTCTTCTAGACATAACATAGAGATTATTATTAACGCAAATGATCCAGTCTCAAAAATTATCCAAGACTTTAAGAGAATGCAAATTAGGTAATGTAAAATTAATAGTAAAGCAATCGAGAACTGGGTTATTATTATTAAATATGATGTAGAATAAAGAGCTACCAAAAAAAACTAGAGTTTTAGAATATATTACGGTGATGCAGAATTTCGATAGCTACGCTTCGCTAGAATTTTAATCATAATATAAGGGCATAAAATAGCCAAATAATATGTATCTGAGAAAGCACGGGGCTAAAAACTTGTGGCTCACTTACCTCTTCAAAAGAGGGCTCGATATTCTAAATTCAAGAGACAAATCTCAGCAAAATAATCGGTCAGGCCTTTAAATCCGGCTACACCGTGTCATAGAAAACAAAAGATCTGAACCGATGCCTCGGTGTCGACGGCTTCCAGATGAAAAATGATCTTACTGAAACGAGAAACGAAATGTCACGAAACGACATTCCCACCAGATGTCGAAACTGATCTCTACACAGACGCCAAGAAAAAGTTCAGGGGGAGAAAACACCACGCTCAGCGAGGAACCATAACCGTCTAAAGATGGCGCCACGGCATACCGACAAGAATTACTAAATTTCAACTTATTCTAAGCATGGATTCGCTCCTTCAAATGACCCCCAGAATGCAAGACTGCACAAGTCTTCGACCCTACACAAAGAAACAAACGCAAAAACCATCGGAACTAAGAACTCTAATTGTCGCCACACCATCAAACAAAGACACTAAAATCATACAGAGGCCCCCTTGTGGTCCGAACTTGATACAGTCCCGCCCTAAAGTTCTAATGTCAAACGAGAATATACATAAAGCTGGCAGTACAAAGAAACTAACCTTCAACAAGAAAATTTATGAATTAAATGAATTACAAAATTTAAAAAAGAAGATCTACAGAACGTTTAACTTTGGTGGTCGAGCCACTGCGTTCGATCACCGAAGTTAAGCGACGCTCGGCACGGTTATTACTTGGACGGGTAACCGCCTGGGAATGCCGTGTCTTGCACTAAACAAGGAAGGTGGTAGAGAACTCTTCCTCGTCCGAGGCGGCACCACCCCACACATCTGCTAAAGGGCTGGTGACATCAATACGGATGTTTCCAGCTCTGGATGTGTGAGACCGATACCCCCAGTACACCCACGGTACCTAGAATACTTAGGTCAGGACCTTCGTGGGCTGTCCGAAGATAAAAAAGAATGGCAAAGAGCAAGGGCGGAAACCAGAACACAGCTTCGTCCAGCTTTGAGGAAAAGCTTAATCAATGTCGCTTGGCTGTTCTGAAAGCAAGGCTGTTTGCGCCTTGCAGAAAAAATTGCACAGGATATGCGTTCCTCTGGATGGTTGTGGATGGTTGAGAAGATTTTCCACTGGATATACGTTCCTCTGGATGGTTGTGGATGGTTGCGGACCACTATTTGGATGAGCACTGAGCACTCCAACACTATGAATCCGTGAGTTTGACGATGATGAAGAGGGTGGAAAGTGACCAAGACCTCGCTTGTTACACTCAACTGGATTTGTTGCTTTGATTTTTGTGGATTTTGTGGTTGACCCGTTGAAGATTTGAAAATCACCAGTCCGTTTAAGAGCTATCCGTATATACGTTACGGCACTACACTTGAACTTCTTGTACAGGCACTAATCCTTGACCGAACTGCGCCAGTTACGTTGGGTTTCCAGCAGGGTGGTTCGTAGAAACCCCTCCGTATGAACTTGCTAATATACTGCCAATGAAACTATACAGGTAACCTCAAACAGATATATTAGAACAAGTGATACAAATATACCGCCACTAACGTGCGTGAAGACGTCTAACAATATACTGTATATCCTAACACAGGTTCTTACAGTATTTATATTATTTTATTAGATAAAATGTTAACTAAATGCTTCATAGCAAAAGATAACTTACGGTGAAATAGATAATGTTTTAACATTATTCATGTAAGAGATATAATAACTGATAAAATGTGAAATAATATATATGCAGAGAAATAATAAAAGATAATGGTCGGTAAAACTCTTGTTATGCACTTATTATTACTTATTTATCATTTTACGCAGTGTAATAGATAAGAACCTAAATAAAGTCTTTCTAGGCATTTACCAGTCTTTATCTTTATAGCTACACTTCACCAGTGGCGTAACACGTAACTGGGTGGTGTGATCGTACGAGAGGCAACGAATTACAACGAATGTACACTGTACAGTGTTGCCCGATGCGTCAAGACAAAAGTTTGTAACTTTTCGTTGATCTGTTAAAATTTTTATAAATATCCTTTTAAAAAAAAGGCAATTAAAATGGACGAATTGTCATTTTGTGACTTCAATTTAACGCCGGAATTGGTTCAATCAGTGTTTATTTGGTACCTGTTTTTATAACATAGGTAGGTACTAATAAGTATAATAAGGCATACGGTGTCTACGTTATGAGTTTTAAAAGTGAACATTATCTATAGGTATGGTGTACTTGTTCAATAATTTCAAAAAATGGTATTTTTTCTGATTGTGAAATTGAGTACCTAGGTATAATTATTCACATTTGGCAATGCTGCCGAAATAGGTTTGCGAGCTCACTACAAGGTGATGGTAAAATTTTCTACAATTTGTAGGAAAACTTGGCGACAGAACGTTTACTACACAATTTGTAGTAAATTTTACTACAAATTGTACAATAAATTGGCGGAAAACTGGTTGTAACACAAATTGTAGTAAATTTTCCACTTCGTTATGTTAAACACTAATACATTAATAGAGCACACATTGCAACCTCAGTGTATTACTTTTTTTGTAGTAACAACTTTTACAATTTTTTTACTACAAAGGGCTGGGAAATATTGCTGCAATGTATATTAAAATGCATAAAAATTGTTGTTACCAATACTACAAAGTCTCTGCTAAAATTTTGTAGGAAAAAAATGCATAGCTATTTTTTCAGTGTAGGCTATGCATCAGAAGCGCTCGAAAAAGCCGCTAACCAGGTGTTAGGGAAGGCTTAGGTACGGATTGCTAGCCAGAATAGCCATAGTTCGTCCCAGTACCAAGGCAACACTGTCCTCGAACTGAAGGCGGTGTCTCGGCTGCGGTGGGAATAAAACACTCTCAAGATAAATAAAATATCATCCGTCGTTAAACAAAAACCCGACTTTGTGACACCCAGTCATTGAACGGTAGGCCCCTAGTCAGGCGCCGTCCTACCGCAGAAAGGGGGATTTTTGTGCTACTCGCGATTCCCTTCATTCTTGAAGGACGCAAAGTTTAATTTATCCAGTGCCAATGCTGACTTTAAGGGCTTCACCCAGCAACAGTTTTTTAACGCAAATGTAGTAGTTGAGGGGCTTAGGGGCACCCCGAAAATGGTTTCCGCGTAAAATTCCGAAGTTTTAGGGCTTTACCCAAAAAACATCTCAATTAAAAGTTTTACAAGTCCCGGTTTCGCTCGACGGAATACTACCTGAGATCGGGGTAAAATTTGTAGGTTGTTGACAGGAGTAATCTCATTTCATTTACTGGCATTTTTTCGCTTGAGTGGCGGTAATTTAGGATAAATAAAAATCAAAATAAATCGGAACGACTTATCCAAATCGATCCCGGTTTTCACAAATATTTTAAAAATTTAAAGCTGATTACGACTACGCCTAAATAACGACGTCCGTCGCCGAGGGTACCGTCCCAGCGACCGTCATAGGCAGGGATGTTTCAAATTTGAAATAAATAAAATTTATTTTAAAATTACCGATTTTGACCAAAAAGGGTATTAAGTGTTAAGCCCAACTTAATTAGCGCCCTTTTTACTGATTAATACTAATCATAATAACCATATTATACTTAAGAGGGGGAAAATCATAACCATCCCTGGTATGAATCCCACCGTGTATTTGTAAATAAAAATAATAAGTGAAATGACTTAAGACGTGACGAGTCAACAGCCAGACGTGGACACGCAAATTGCTGTAAATTTTGCGGCTTGGACCGCGAAGTTAAAATGTTAAACATTCAGATAGTAACTAAAGTCGAAACCTCGTCTTTCGACCAAGCATTTTCCAAATTAAATAACCTTTAATTCATGCTATGGCATGAATTATTTCCTTATGAGGAAGATCTGCGCAGCCGAGGGTCATGAACCCGGCGGGCGTCCTAGGCAAGGGTATTTTCTAACTTGATGTTGAAAAGTCGTTTGTAACAAAAATGGTCTCGAGTTTTAACCCAGACTCATTTTCGGTTGAGAGTAACAACCCCTACATTCAGACTAAGGTTTCTTACGAAGAGCCTTGTATCCAAGCCAACAGATAAAAACCCGTCTCTTTTGTAAGTAAGGCCGCGTATATATTCATGGTAGGTTATTTAAGTTGAATTTAGGCGTGACTGGTCGCGTTTCGGACGTAACGCGCATTTGAGACTTTAAATAAATCCGTGAGAGGGGACGTCTTTGGGGGCGTCCTTGGGAAATCAGCAAAGTAATACCTTGAACGAGCAGCTCTGCTTTAGCTGACCCTACGTAGCGGTTGAGAAAAGCACGCGGACCGTGTCACGCATCTAGGGAGTGGGCGTACCTCTGAGATTAGCAAAGTAATACCTAGAATCAAAGCTCTGCTTTGGCCAATCTCTAACGCATAGTGAACATCGCGCGCGGAAATAAAGTGAAACATCAGCGTAGGTGGAGACTTAGTATTAAGAGTGTTAGCATTTATAGTGTTAGTTCTAAAATGTAAATACGTTAATTAGGAAAGTACTGCATAGCGTTATTCGTCCTTAGCGGTAAAACCTACTTATAGTTAACAAAGTAGAGATACATGTATCCGTGGAAAGCGACTTGTGCGATCTGCGTAAATGGGTAGCTATAAGAGGGTCGCGGGACTTAACTTACAAAAGACAGACTTTCCCTGATAAGATTAACTTCAAACTAACAAACAAAAGACAAAAACGAAATAACGCCCTCCGTGCAAAATTTCAGGTTTGGGTAATCACGACTACTCAAATAAATAAATTACTGGACGTGCCCGTACCAGTGTTCTTAATTCCTAGAAATGTCTCCAGGACGTTCCGGGCTTCGTCCCAACCTGGAAAGACTTTCTAACCTAAATGAATCTTTTGAATTCTAAATTCTAAATTATCACCTCTTCTTTAATGGAACGCTAGCGTCTTCCTGCTAGCGGGGTAAAAATAATAAGATGGTCCACCCCTGACAAAGACAGACGCGTTGTCTGTTCTTTGTCCAATTGGTACAGCATGTACCTGGCAGCCCTGACAAACAAACAAACCGGTTCCGAAGAACCGAAATTAGAGGTTAAGCCACCTTAGACATAAGGTGTCAAGGATGGTTCAGTTCAGGTGATCTTCGTCCAGCTTTGAGGAAAAGCTTAATGAATGTCGCTTGGCAGTTCTGAAAGCAAGGCTGTTTGCGATTTGCAGAAAAAATTGCAAACTTCAATAAATTACGTCTCAGAGGAGCGCAATTAAGTAAAAACCCTGGCAGGGGATTTAGAACCTTAAGGGAAAGAAAATTCAATGGGGACTAAAATTGAATGAAAATTTTCAAATAAATAAATTCAGGGGAAAATCGGTGTTGGGCAGGACGGAGATTCTTGTTCGACTTTAAAGGTCAGTCAGTTCATAATAGAAGCCGGGAGGGACCGTTTCCACTACAACCGCGTTTAGAAAAAACTCCTTGCAGAGGTTTTCCGGACGTGGGAAGTTAACGATTTCGAGATTGTAGCTGTTTCGAGATTAGCGTTAATTAATTCGTTTTGACATGTCGGCAAAATTCGTGTTCGATTCGAATTGGCATTCTTTTCGAAATAGGAGGAAGGAATTGTGCGACAACCACAACAGTAACAGCGGTTTTGAAGAACCAATAGCCGAATCAGTGCACGTTGATTGTCGGCATTCTGAACGAAAAGTACCTAACCGACCGAGTCGAGTCGACTCAATTCGAATTATTGATTTATAGTATGTTGTAAATTTATTACAAATATTAACATTACCGTTATGAGCTGTTAGATTTATTATACATACTAAGAAACGTTTATTTTAGGGTGGAGATTTGGTCCAATGAAATAGGAAAAGAGCTAATTGAACTAAGTGTTACTATGACGAGAGAAAAAAAGGTTAAACAGGTAGGTTAAACATTTTTTGACTTATAAAAATGGGCATTCCTAAAAATATGATCATAATATTTCGTAACCAATATTATTATTATATTTTTTTAATAAAAGGTGAAATTATCTAGCAACTTAAAATGATGAAAATTATTTAATGTAATTTTTAAAGTCGAATTCTTTATTAAATTATATTTCAAACAATGGCATATTCCAATTAAAAGAGATGAGGTGGTACCTAGTTTTGAAGTTGAAAGAATAAAAAGTATCCTTAATGCGAACACGGCACCTTAATGTTCATTTTTATAAATCTTTTCCCGAATATTTCCGGATCTAGCAGAGGCAAAATACTTGTTTGAGGTGTTCTACCATCTTTGTGTAGGTATACACATGAACATGACCCTAAACGAAAACAGATTGACCCTAACCCAGACCAGGTTTGCTCAGGTTCTCTACACCATCACTTCACTTAGCCTTAAAATACTAAAGGTATTAATCTCACAATATATTTTAAGTTATTTGTAAAGACTAGGGCTTGCAATCCCAGACGTATATTTATATCCCGGAATTTTCGAAATCGAGAAAATAAAATTCCAGGATTGATCCCGAAAAATTGTAACATTAATTATTATGGTAAATTATTTTTATTTATATTATTGCAATTTAAAAATAAAAACAAAACAAAGTTTATGCAGAGGACACATAAAAGTACAAGAAGTAAAAATAATTTGAATTATTTTACATTGTACTTAAATGAATCTTCCAGGGTTGCTATATCATGCGTAAACGTTATTTTTAGGAAAAATTCTGAGATGATGCTTTAAGCGTTAATTTAATTTTTTTTAACATTTTATAATTTATTTATTCCGGGGTTGAAGTGCCCAATCTCGGAATTTTTCGGGACTGAATTTTTAACGGAATCGCGGGATTTAGGGATCCCGGGATTGCAAGCCCTAGTAAAGACACGCGACTTCTAACGAGAAGCATTATACAAAAAGTATTTCAATAGCGAATTATATAAAAATAAATATTGTAACATAAATTTTAACCCTTCGTACCAACATGTTCTGCAAAATATCACAAACAAAAACAATCATTTGAATCTATAGGCCAGTCATTAGGTACATTTTTGGTGCATAAGGTTGAGGAGTTTTGAAATCTGGCAGGATTGTAAACTTGGTGGCCCTAAGTATTATCCTAAGTTTGCGACGCCGAACGACCGCCGCTCGAGCCGCCATCTTGAAGAAATGGCGCTCAAAATTAGTTTGTGGCATGTAACACCGTTACTGCAGGTTTTAAAGGAAAAGTTCCTTCCTATTGTTGAAGAGGATAAAATTTGCTACAAAATCGCCTCAGTACGTTTTCCGCAGTAAAGCTGCATCTGCACCTTAAGCCCGTTTTCCGACATCCGCACGTTCCTGCAGAGCCTTTTTTACATTTACAGGATATCGATTTTAAAATAGTGCCAAGGACTACTTTTGACGTAGCGCGAAACTCATCGAGTACATGCCTCGATTTCTGCCAGCCATATTGCTCAGAATCTTTTTCTGTGCCACACCACATCGCGACTTGATGGTACGCTCCCAGACAATGCTGCCTAGCCGCATCTCTTGTGGGTAGCAGGGACGCGAAATTAAATTTATTAATCTCGCGTCCCTGCCACCCACAAGAGTCTGCGAGCGTACCATCAAGTCGCGATGTGGTATGGCACAGAAAAAGATCCTGAGAAATATGGCTGACAGAAAATGAGACATGGGCTCGATGCTATTCGCGCTACGTCAGAAGCAGCTCCTGACACTATTGTAAAATCGATATTGTAAATGTAAAAAAGGCTTTGCAGGAGCGTGAGGATGTCGGAAAACGGGCTTACAGTGCTCGGTGCTATGTCTCTATTCTAACGGGACAGCATGTGAAAACATTTCCGATTTGGTAGCAGATTCCGACCCCGAACAAGATTCTGAATATAATGAATATAGTAAACCAGAAACATCGCGTAGTGCGAGTGTGAATTAGGCCTACTATTTAGACCACATTAACACACAGATACTGTCGCACAAATTCGACCCTAAGTTCGTTGTGGAAAAATAATTTTCGAGACTGCTACAATCCCGAATAATTAAATTTCCCGCCCGGAAAACCTCTGCAGAGAATTCCCTGAACGTGGTCGGGGTGAATACGGTCCCTCCCGGCTTCTACTATGAAGTAACTATTTTCAAAGTTGACAAAGAATATCCGGGAAAGCCGTCCTGCCTATCACCGATTTTCCCGTGATTCGTTTTTCCGAATAATTTAATTTTGTCCCCGTTGGTTATTTTCTCTCTCCAAGGATCCTAAATCCCCTCCCAGGGTTTACTGGGTACGCTCCTCGGATGCGTACGTCCAATTGTTTGCAATTTGTTCTACAAGGCGCAAACAGCCTTGTTTTCTGGACTACTAAGTGACGTTAATTAACTTTCAACACCTCAGAATGAAGGTCACCTGAAACGGAGCCATCCGTGGCGGCTTATTTCTAAGTTTCCTTAACCTATCACTTGTTTGCCCGGTTTGTCCGTGTCGAGGGATGCGCATGGTACCGATTGGACAAAAGACAGACAGCGCGTCTGTCTTTGTCATGGGTGAACCCGCCATCCTTCCCCGCTAGCTGGAAGTTGCTAACAGTTCACCAAGGAAGAGGTGACGATGTTGTTTTAAAATTTTCTAAAAGAATGTTGAATTAGAAAAGTAGGTATACTTGGCCGGTGCAGCTTGCGCCCCCCACCCCGCCACTGACTTCTACCTCCCACTTTTTAAGTGGTGGGGGCGCGATCTGCACCGGCCAATGCCCTTTAGCTCCACCCAAGTCCCGCCCCCAAGCATCTGATTGGTCGACCCCCCACCCAAGCTCCGCCTCTCTGTTACCTGGTCAACCCACACCCCTCCTTGACAAACGCTTCTCGCCCCCCCCCCCCACTCCTAAGAGCTTGTTGGAGCGGGGAGGAGAGTAGCTTAAGAGCATTCGTGTATTAGTCGTGTCTTTAGTACCACTGCAGCGCTGTCACAAGATAGTAATAATATTTAGTGTTATGGAGGTGTGCGGTATTTGCAATCTCAGTTAAATGGTAGTAGTTCTAAAGTAAGCTTGTATACAAGTAATAAATTAAAAAATGGAAGTGCAATCCAAAGTGTATGTTTATAATGGTGGTTCATTAAATGGGCAACGGGAAGAAATGGAATAGGTTCATAAGGAGGAAAAAATTTATTTTCAAAAAACTACTAGTTGTCTAACCGAGGATAGACTTAATCCTCTTGTGGATGTTGACCGCTACAATTACGATGATGATGATGATGATGAAGATAAAGATGACTCCGGTACCGAGGAAGAAGTTCTGGGAAGTGGTTGTGGAGAAGAAGGACTAGTGAAAATTAAAAAAATTAACGCTTCAGAAGATGTGAAGGAGAACTATTTAAAACGTGAAGTGTGCGTAATGCAATAATACATATTAATCACATCCATGGCGGGTGGCATGTACAGTCTGTGTCACGAGTGTTACTTTTTATTAGCCATAGAACAACAACGTGGTAAACACATACATGTGAACACCCATTATAAGCGTGCCATGGATTGTTGTAAAGATGAAATTAAATGTAAAGTGTGTGAGCAAGTTCTACATATGATTATTTTATCAGATGTCTGTGTAATGTGTAACAAACCAGATGTGCAGAAAATCACAAATCATAAAATTGAAAAAACAACTTTAGAACAAAGCATGTGAGGATTTCTTTGAAGATTTAACTCTGCAAAATTGTTTAAACAGTATAACTTAGAAAACAATTTAATAATACTAATAAATCCACCTCCCAATCTATCTAAGAGTGCTAAAAAAAGTTTCGAACTGAACAGATAAAGAAAGTTCAAGAATTGGAAACAGAAAAGGAACAGACTGAAAAGAATGAAAAGCTATGTCTTGTCCAACAGCCAGTATAATGCTTTTGCATATGCAAGGAAAAAACAGTTGATTTACTACCCACCGGTAGCTCAAGAAATATGCTTATTATTTTTAATGTCCTCGTATAATAAAAACATACAATTTAAATATACTCTATTTTATTGTTTTTAATGTCACCTGTATGCCTTTCACCTTTAGGTAATACTCAGTGTGTAAATATTTAATATGGTTTACAATAAAAAATATTTATTTAAAGTAATCCAGTATTATTTATATCTACCTATATTAAATTAATTCTTATAAATTTCAATTCCTTATGCATTCTGCTAGATATATATTCTTTATCAAATATAACAAAAACGACAGTAATTAGCTCGATCATTCACATCAGGAAATACAAGAATCCCTAAAAAAATGCTATTCAGGAAAAACGTCACATTTGTAAAGAATCGTCAAGCTGAATAATAAAAAAAATGTATATTCTATTTTCTGTTTTATTTTCTCACCTAACATTTGCCTAACCCGTATATAAAAATTGATTTTTAAATAAAAATTATATTGTGATAGTATTTCTTAAGGATATACGTGGGATATACATGGATATATCCACTTTACAGCATCCCATCACTCTTCACCATACCAAATCCACCCACTCTTCACCCTACCAAATCCCCCCACTCCTCTCCCGCTACTTCCAATCCAAATGTAAAGCAATGCCGAATGATTCCTTGTTAGCTATGTATCCTAATTTATCTTATCTTTTAAGAACAAAAATACACTGTAATTTTCAGTCATTCGACTTATACCATTTGATTTATTTCAAACAAAAAAACATAAGTAAGTGCTGTTCGCAATAACAGAATAATTAAATTAAATTCAGCTAGTCGTGCCTTGGAACAAATCGAATTGCAGAAAAAAATACAAGAAGTTAATTTCAGCTACTCGTTTCAAAACAAAAAATTAATTGGAACAAATCGAATCGCAGAAAAAATATAAAAACTCATATTTTTATGATGAATTATTAACAGTGGCACGACCAAAACTTGTCAGTCTCGTAAACTAAAAGGTTTAAATGAAATTAAAAAGGTAAAAAAAAATACTGTAATTTGTAGTCCTTTGATTTGTTCCATTTTATTTATTTACCTTAAAATTAATTTTTTATTTAATAACCCACGTATATAGACTTCAAGCCTAAGTACTAACGTACGGTGGGCGTCTGAAATATTCACGATACCCGCAGACCTTAGACTTTGTCACACATCAACAAAAATCTTTTCCGCAAATATTAAAACGTAAGGATAACGTTATCGTGCACTGTTTATAGTTCTTAAACTAGAAACAAGCTGCATACAGCTTTCGCGGAAATTTAGCATAACCACCCCAAAAACATCAAGAAAACAGACATTTTATCGCATTGTATGTATATTCAACTAAATTAATCTTAACCTACAAGCAATAATAAGAAAAATCGTTCCCGCAAATATTAAAGCATAAAATAATGTTATCGCGCAAACCAACCAAACCCAAGCATCAACATTTATACTTACCCATAAACTTTGCAAATTAAAAAACTTCAAAACATTTTATTATCATCTTCGCGATGGGCATAGCGTAAGAGCACTTTCAAAAAAATGTCCCAGCGACAGATCACTAAATATGTAAACATCTATCAACTGAGAAACTTTATTTACAGTGCTCAAATGAAAGCTTATGGAAGTATATTGACGTGTTATCGAAGCACTCCACTTTGAAGGTGACAGAAGCACAAAATTCCACTACATCTTTTAACACGAATTCACAACAATTAGGTGCAAAATTGTGGGAAAGTTAATTCGAACCTCCGTGCTTTAAGTGTTATATTACGTTCACTCTCTGAGAAGTTTAGTCAGCCAGATTTTGCGGGTTACTTACAATACTTACTGAAAAAGTTTGAATAACTTGCAGGACTGGTTTTTTCACAGCGAGGCCATTCTGCTACTGCTCTCAGTTGAACAACTTTAATTATTATGTTTAGAAACAGATAAACATATTGCCATGAAAGTATTTTTATAATAATTTAGATATTGAAACGGAAAGACGGTAACAAAGTTGTCATTATATTATTCTGGGACACATCAACTTAAAGAACTAAGATTTTAATCCACCTTTTCGAGCTGCTACAATTAAGTGTACCGATCAAATTTATGAAAAATAGTCTCAGAGGATGTTTGATTTCTTAGCGTCAAAGTGTACTGGATTAATACTTTTTTGGTGTTGTCGACATAAACGTTCAGATTCACTAAGAAAGTTTAAGATTTAGTATTGGTTTAAAGTAAGGTGTTTTAGTTGATCAGTTATGCGTTGCCAGTTTTTTGTTCAGTCGAAAACTACCATCAAGAGCAAGATTTTTGAAAGATACCGAAGAGTTTAAGCAGAAAATTTACATATCCTTTTCAAGTATTTTTATAACTATTCAGTTAACTTTTTTAATTTAGCTAAGTAGTTTGAATGTAGTAGATTTCTTTAAGGGGTTATATACAGTTAGAATTTTCAAAAAATCGATTTTTTTAAGTTCAGTTTCGTAATGTACATATATTCAAGTACACACACAGAAAATTTCAAGATAATCCGGCGATTATTTTCGAAGTTACACGCATATTTGTAGGACGTGTCAGAGCGATTGTACGCTATGTAAAGTGCTTTTGAAACTTTAAACGCGTTTTTCTCAAAACTGTGTTTTTAAAGTCGGTGACGAAGATTTCTCGGAAACGGCTGAACCGATCAGTCTCAAATTTTAACACAAGCTTCTTAAGTATATTTTTTACTAATTAACGGAAGGTTTTTTCTCACCGATAAATATTTTTTATATACCTATAAACACTTTAAGGTCAAAATTTTGGTCAAAAATCGTTTTTTTTTTTTGAGAAGCCGCCATTTTGTCAAAAAAATTTATTTTGCTCATTCCTTCCGTTAGTTAGAAGATTATACATTACTTTAACGAAATCTGTTTGGTTTTTTCATATTAGATGACCCAGTCCAGAGATATTGTTCTCACCGTAAGATGCCTTTTTGAGAGGAACTTCTGGAGATCAGCTATAGCAGCTTTCAAAATTATTATTTTTACAATAACAAAAATCTTAAAATACAGATAAAAGTTACCATAATATGTGTACAAATTTTTACATTAATAAATTTAAAAGTCTTCTCAGGAAAAATTCTTGAAAAATCACTTTTTAGGCCTCCTGACTGAATATAACCCCTTAACAACGAGACTATAAATTAGGTGTCGAAACGTCAGAAAAAAACTTTTTGATCAGATTAGGTCTTAGACGAAGCTTAAAAAACCATTATTTATTCCACATCAAAATATTGTCTTTTCATAACTAAAGGTGAAACACTTGACTTTTTTATCTGAGACAATAACCCACGTAAACTTTAAGCCTAGGTACAAACGTGTCGTGGACGTCTGAAGAGACAAAAATGTGATCTATTGACACTGGATTTAAAGGATTAAAGATTGGGAGGGGGAGGGAAAACGTCTGCAGACAATTTGATCCATAATCTGGAGGTCCTTGCATACGTAACGCGCCTTTTGTTGTTCTATTATAAACAATTAAGGGTGATATTTATAGCGGTAAGGTCTTCAAAGCAAAATCCATGTAAGTACCGATAGAAAATGGATAAATAAGAGAGTTTTCTTGAGAGGACTAAGTCAATGATAAGTCGAATGGCTCTCATTTGGAGGTCTTAGTTGGGAAACATAAAGAGTGTGTAATTAGACATGGAAGAAATAGTTTTCTGGCTCGAAAGAGAAAACCAACCTTTTAGCTGGAGATGTGGCTGATAGTTAAATCTAATTTAAATTTGGTATAGGTTATAAACAATGTTATAAAGATAAAGTGGAAAAATCTGAAACCAAATTTAGAAAAATGGATTATACATTATTTTTTATACCTTAGAACTATGTAATGTTTGAGACAAATGGTAAAACGGCAGCTTGTGTGCAAGAAGTAGCATAGGGAGAGAGCGAGAAAGTAACATAAGAGAGAGGTGGTAGGGAGGTAGGTATCATAAGAGAGAGGGGAGCTAGTAAAAGAGAGAGATGTAGCATAGGAGAGAGGTGGCATAAGAGAGAGGTAGCATAAGAGAGAAGTAGTAAAAGGGAGAGAGAAATCCGATATATCCGAAAATATTCATTAAAACCAGGCATAGAACTTGGTGAAAATCCAAAATTACAAGAAGGAGAAGCTAATTGTTTTTATCATTCTAAATCACCATGTATATGTGCACTTACTAATGTATACAATTTATATAATAACTATTATTTAATGATTGAAGTTCAGAGCTTTAAATATTAATTTAGGAGGTGGGAGGAATAAAAAGAAAAATATATTTTAAAATTCTATTTTTCAATACAATTTGTAATTTGTGAATAATTGCTCTCATTTATGAGCATTGATGGTCTGTGAGTAATTTTGTTAGAAAGAGGCGATTGTGGGTTATCAGAAGGTCAACGTATATTCACATATACGCGTACATAATATATTCTTAGTAGTTAATGCAGAATTCCGATCTGATTATTTATTAAAAAAT
Source organism: Philopedon plagiatum (assembly GCA_963971165.1). Lineage (NCBI taxonomy): Eukaryota > Metazoa > Arthropoda > Insecta > Coleoptera > Curculionidae > Philopedon > Philopedon plagiatum. Next base: position 57,699,200 of record OZ020197.1, read on the forward strand.
TATTATTTTTACAAATATTAATGTAAGATTGCCCAAGATCTAGCAGTAATTATAAATATTATGTTATTAACAAAAATAGCATATTTTACGATTTAGAGAGTCTCTAAATTGATATTTTGAAGTTGTGAGTACCCAATTGTAAGTAATCCGGGAAAATTCTGGGAGTAAATCAGGAAAGGCCAGTTGGCAATCCTGGTGGGCACATCACTCTTAGACTAATTTTTAGACTAATAATAGCGAGCGGGTGATATAGGTAGCACCTATATACATTTTGAAGAGTTGAATTAAAATATATTATTTGGATCCATCTTGTAATTTTGCTACAAACTAACAAGAGAATACTTTATTTAATTTTGGACTTCAATGAACTATCGACAACATCGCTTTATGTAGTAGAAAAGCCACCATATCGTGAACAAGCAAAAAAAAATATAACAGCTAAAAGGGCGCTCAAGAAGCTGAAGAGGGTGCAGCGATGTCACCATCGCACAAATTGAGCGTTTATAATATTAATAATAATAATAATAATAATAATAATAATAATAATAATAATAATAATAATAATAACAATAATAATAATAACAATAATAATAATATTTTTTTATTTTTGTTTTACCTCTCTACCATATTTTAAAATAAAGCTGAAAAAGCGTTCGCCAAGTTGTCGGCATAAAATATATTGCCGGCTAAAGGGAAAATGTGTGTAAATAAATACAGACTATGTTATTTATATTGTTATTGTTACAGTGATATAGTTTAGACTAATTCTAATTTAACTAAATTTTGGGGTAATTGAAATTTTAGTTGTAGGGGAATACAAGAAAATACGTTGTAAAAGAACGTTATTTCATACAAGAAAGGAAAGTACCTACCTGCTTTATACATTTTATGGAATCTAACATTTTGTAGATAAGATACTTCAACAGCAGCACGAAAGTTATATTAACTGACTAGTTCTAATCACAAGTCAAATTGCAACATTGTAACGTGTTAAAATAATTCAAGTTTTATGTTTTTATATTTTGGCGAATTCGTGGGTATAATTTTCTCTCTTAGTTTCAGTAATTTAGAAGCAAATAAATAAATATCCAGTAAGTTCTTTTGTTATTTAAGAAAGAAGGACTATTAAAGAAGCTAAATTACAATAATATACAGGTCTATGCCTTTTTCCTTTTGGTTTATTTATTTATTCATCAATGTAATCACTATACAGCTTAACAATACCATATACTTACTATAAGTAACATTCACTTATTCTAATTGTCTTTTTGGCTAGTTTTTTTGAAATTAGAATATGATATATCATTTTACCAAAGTTGCACGCTTCTTTACAGACTCACTGTTTGATTGAGTTCAGGTATACTTCTCTGAATCGATGCTTTCTTCCCACTAAAAAGAACAGCAGGAAGGCATGTGAATAAGGCTATCGTTAGATATTATTATTGTTGTTACCTTGATATTCACTTAGCTTCGATAAATTTCTGGGATATGTGACAACTGTTGGTAATTTCAAGCATTATTTGCATACAGATTTATTGTATTTACGAGTTTCTTCTGGAGGGCCCCTTTCTGGCTAATCATGCTCGATCTAGTTTGTTTACATTAGGTTTGCCTAAATATTTCTGGGTTGTACTGACCACCGTTGATTGTTGATAAGTGTTACACTTTGTTAGGTGTTCTAGAGATGGATTTAGAGTCGATTCTGGTTGTTTTTCCTAAAATAAATGGGGTCTTAGACTAGAGCAATGTGTGTTTGTATGTAAACATTGGGTTAGTTTTCACTACCAGGACACCGGGATTTGAGATATGATTTGGAGTACTTACTGTGGATTATATGTATTAGTTGGCAGTTTTATTCATGTTTTGTAATGTTTAAATAGCAATTTGCACTCTTTGTTCTTTCTGACAGCTGTTTATTTACTTCTGACACTGACGTCTGTCACTGCTATCGGATAGAGTGACATTAGCGAAACGGTGTTGCCAACTTGAAGTGACCTGACAACACCCAGTTCTGGGGTATTTGGTGTTATCTGGGGAGGATCTAGTAATATAGCCCCGAACCCCCAAAATTAGGGTACGTTTTGGTCAAAATCTCCAAAAGTAATAAGCGGAATTTCTTCGGAAAGCTCTTAAAATTCTATTTGGTCTTGAGGAAACTTTTCCTAATGGAATTGCATTTAACTTCGCCTTAATTTGGAAAATTGACGATAGCTATGAAACCTTGCTTCCTGCGCATGCGTAGATTTAGAAAAGACGCTGGTGGAGACTTCCGGTTTCGAAAATAAGAACCAGACGCAGATTAGACCTTTGACACGTTTTGGGCGTGGACTGAGAAATAGAGTTTTTTTGGAAAATTTCACTAGTTGGTGTGATTCAGCCAGTACCCTTTGTTAGGGAGTATCTCTAAAAAGACTCGTCGTGGCTTATGTCATTATTGGATGTTAGTTGTATGAAGTTGACTGGCCACACTCATTGTGAGGACAAAAATTCTCAATGTCCACGTGCTATTTTGATCAACCCCGATTAAGATCTAAGGTAAATGTACATTTATTGTGTCATAGTTAGTGTAGAGAGTATTGATAATTCAGGTTTACTGGACAGGGAATGTTATGCTGATTGTTTTCTCTTTCCAGGGGTTTCTAGTTTTATTTTTGGGTTTTATTACCACATGTTGGTTGGTTCCTGGTTTATTTGCGTTTCCTGGGAGTAGAGCGGCCCTTCCTTACATCCGGCCCGATTTGAAGATCATAGCTACCCCAGTATTACTATAGGACTCCACATCTGTCCAGGTTTTCCTACCACCAAGGTTGACCATACACCTGTCAGCCCTCAAGCGTTTGTTGCTGGTCACCACTCCTCCAGAGAGAAGAGGCTGAGGCCTTACCAGCTAAGGAAACCGCAAGTTTTTGATCATTTTTTTTTATATTGACCTATTATTTTGTTGCTCGACAAGGGAATAATAATAATAATAATAAGTAATTTCAAAATTTTACCTCGAGGAGCAACATGAGACTAATATTCTGTCCCCCCTAAATGTAAAAGTTACTCTTTTTCTGTCCCCCCCCCCCCCCCTAAATGTAACATTTACTGTGTTCTGTATACAGGGTGATTCACGGTCGATGGTAGGTTAGACGTTTATGGAGAACGGAACGCGGGATTTTTTTGAAAATTTGGCAACGTGGGTAATTAGCTATGCTCTGTCCATCTAAAATATTTTCAGCATTGCGACGTTGCCGCTTCTATCAAAAAGTCCTAGCAACTTTATTTTTTTAAATGGAACACCCCATATATTAATAAATTTTTAGAATCGCTCTTTTATTACAATACTTTTTTGTTAATATTACCCTATACCTATCTCTATCGGTTTTCGAGATAAAAATTAGTTTGTGTTAAATATGGTCCAAAACATGGCCCTAATTACACGTAAGTAAATTAGTGCTCTCAATTCATGGAAAGTTGATATTTTGGCGGTAGTTTAGACAGACCCGATGTATTTATTTTTCACCATGAAATCGACTCCATATCATACAGGGCGTGCTAAGATTACTATTATTTCCGTTGTTCATAAAAGGGGTCAAATGTTCGTTTTTTTAAATGAAACCCCCTGTATATTAATCAATAAATTGAAAGACGAAGAAAAACGCTTTAAGATGGTACATCATATTCCTATACCTAAATCATCAAGTTTTCTTAATAAAAGCGCTTTTTTGTGAAAAAAAAATAAAGACTTTAATTTTAAGTAACCATGGATATCAAACATCAAAATATCAAACTTACGACATTTTGACGACTGTGTTTAAAAAAATCTCCCAAAATGAACGCAGATAATCATTATTCAAACGAAGTTCTTATGAAATTATTTATTTTACACGGACAATGTGATCAAATCATTGCCAGAACTTGCAGAAAATTTAACCAAATGTATCCTGAATTGACACAAATGAACGAAAGGAAGTTTGTAAGATTACAAAATAATTTCATTAACTATGGCTCAAATTTAAAAGCGCCTCTAACATTACCAAAACCTGTTACTTCAAATGAAGATAATATTGTCAACGTTTTGGCATATTTTTATGCATATCCAGAGGCTTCCATTCGTAGTGCAGAAAAAGATTTGGGTGTATCATATGCTTCAATACAACGAATTTTGGGAAATCACGAAATGCATCCGTTTAAATTTACTAAAGTGCAAGCCCTCAAAGCAGAAGACTTTGAACGTAGAGTGCATTTTTGCGAAACCCTTTTAATACGTATACAAGAGGATCCGGAGTTTTTGTCAAAAATCATTTGGAGCGACGAAGCAAAATTTACAAGGGATGGGATTTTTAATAGAAGAAATAAGCATTTTTGGGCTGATCATAATCCTCACGTGACAAAAGAAATGGGATTTCAAGAAAAATTTGACCTAAATGTTTTTTGTATTTTAAAAAAGCACAAAATTAGCTTTTTTATTTATGATGCCACTTTAAATGCTGAGAGATATCTCGAAATACTAAGGACGACTGTTACCGATTTCGTCGAAAATTTATCTTTAGAGGATTATAGGAATTCGTGGTTTCAACTGGACGGAGCGCCAGCTCATTGCACCCAGGAAGTTTCCAGGGTACTTTATGAAATATTTGACGATCGTTGGTTTAGGCGCTTAGGGCCGTGGGATTGGCCACCGAGATCCCCCGATCTCACGCCGCTTGACTTTTATTTATGGGGTGTTTTAAAAGAAAGAGTGTACAGTACTCCAGTGCCTACCAAAGAAGAACTGCGACGGCGAATAGTTCGGTGTATTGAAGATCTGGATCCCCATGAAATTGAAAAAGCAACTACGAGTCGCGTACAAAAGCACATACTAAAATGTTTAGAATGTAATGGACAACATTTCCAGCATTTATTGTAAAAATTTCTTATTTTGTTTACAGTTTTGTTTTTTGAACCTTCCTAATTTTGTTATTTAATTTATTTTCACATGTTAATGAAATTATTTTGTAATCTTACAAACTTCCTTTCGTTCATTTGTGTCAATTCAGGATACATTTGGTTAAATTTTCTGCAAGTTCTGGCAATGATTTGATCACATTGTCCGTGTAAAATAAATAATTTCATAAGAACTTCGTTTGAATAATGATTATCTGCGTTCATTTTGGGAGATTTTTTTAAACACAGTCGTCAAAATGTCGTAAGTTTGATATTTTGATGTTTGATATCCATGGTTACTTAAAATTAAAGTCTTTATTTTTTTTTCACAAAAAAGCGCTTTTATTAAGAAAACTTGATGATTTAGGTATAGGAATATGATGTACCATCTTAAAGCGTTTTTCTTCGTCTTTCAATTTATTGATTAATATACAGGGGGTTTCATTTAAAAAAACGAACATTTGACCCCTTTTATGAACAACGGAAATAATAGTAATCTTAGCACGCCCTGTATGATATGGAGTCGATTTCATGGTGAAAAATAAATACATCGGGTCTGTCTAAACTACCGCCAAAATATCAACTTTCCATGAATTGAGAGCACTAATTTACTTACGTGTAATTAGGGCCATGTTTTGGACCATATTTAACACAAACTAATTTTTATCTCGAAAACCGATAGAGATAGGTATAGGGTAATATTAACAAAAAAGTATTGTAATAAAAGAGCGATTCTAAAAATTTATTAATATATGGGGTGTTCCATTTAAAAAAATAAAGTTGCTAGGACTTTTTGATAGAAGCGGCAACGTCGCAATGCTGAAAATATTTTAGATGGACAGAGCATAGCTAATTACCCACGTTGCCAAATTTTCAAAAAAATCCCGCGTTCCGTTCTCCATAAACGTCTAACCTACCATCGACCGTGAATCACCCTGTATAGTACCAATGTACTGATCTTAGTGATAAATTTCATTGAATATGTCTTTTGTTTGATAATTAACTAATGGAAATCTTATCGTGTCCCATATGTTAGGTTTAAGTCAGGGGTTATAATAAACAGTGTGCGAAGGCACTGTAAACTTGACGTGATTACTAAAGTAAATCCAGAGACGGCTCTAACCTACTTGGAAATAAAATCAGGATTCGATGTGCAAATAAAATACAAATATTTATTTACCCACATTGTGTTATTTCAAAGTGCGAGATAAGAAAATACCATACAGGGTGTCTGAAAAGTCTTAGCATGGGCAAATATCTTTACTATTAATAAAGATAGAGACACCAAATTTTAGTTGCATGTTATTGGTTAATAAATCTACTTTTTTATGTAATTTGACTTTCTCAACCCCCTTGGGGGGTTACGCTAGGGAGTTGAGGTCAAAAATTTTGAATGCAAACCTATGCCGGGTGGCATCTTCTTTTAAAAGTCTTCAAAAATGAAATATTTTACCGTAACTCCCGTATTTTAATGCATTTTTAAATGGCAAGCCTATAAAAATTATAAATCGTAAATCGTATAATCGGGCGGGGCATAAGTCGACCATTAGTCGACCTCTTGTGCCATACAGTATCAGTCTGCGCTGCTATTTTTTGTTTTGTGGGGCACCTTTTTTCTAACTTTTTTCCAACTTTATTTCTTCATTTGTCGTTTTCATATTTTTTTGTTTTTGACATCTGCGCAGTAGACCCAAATGCGTACCACGCGCAAACCGAGTGTGCTAGACAGGCGTACGCAAATTCAGGAGATGTACTTGGGTGTCTACATTCGAACCCATCCACTTTTAAGAATATATCCCCTATAGTCAAAGTACCACTACGTATTTAACTTTATAACTTTTTCCCCAAGTTCTCTCCAACTTTATTGTTCATTATTTGTCACCTGCGCAGTAGACTAAAATGTGTACCTCGCGCAAGCCGAGCCTGCTAGACATGCGTACGCAAATTCACGAGATGTACTTGGGTGTCTACATTCGAAACCTTTTACTTTGAAGAATATATCCCCAATAGTCAAGGTACCACTACGTATTTACCTTTATAACTTTTTGCCCAAGTTTGTTTCGACTTTATTTTTCGTTATTTGCCATCTGTGCAGTAGACCAAAATGCGTACCTCGCGCCGAGCGTGCTAGACATGCGTACGCAATTTCAGGAGATGTACTTGGGTGTCTACATTCGAACCCATTCACTTTTAAGAATATATCCCCAACAGTCAAGGTACCACTACTTAGATAACTTTATAACTTTTTTCCCAAGTTTTTTTCGACTTTATTTTTCCTTTTTTTGCCATCTGCGCAGTAGACCAAAATGCGTACCATGCGCAAACCGAGCGTGCTGGACATGCGCACGGAATTTCAGGAGATGGACATTGGACATTCACTTTTAAGAATATATTCCCAAAAGTCAAGGTACCACTACGTATTGAACTTTATAACTTTTTCCCAAGTTTATTTCGACTTTATTTCTCGTTATTTGCCATCTGCGCAGTGGACTAAAACGCGCAAACTAAGAGGGCTAGACATGCGCACGAAATTTCAGGGGATGTACTTTGGTGTCTACATTCAAACCTACCCACTTTCAAGAATATAATATCTCCAATAGTAGAACTACAACTACGTATTTAACATATTTTTACGATTTTATGACGTCTTACTTTTTTGAACAGTCTTAACTACGTGACATTGTGACCAACCGTGCCAGCCTTACTAATCAGTTATATTACGCACTGACTTATTTCCAGCATGGCCGCCTCTTCTTATTTATTCAAGCATTAGCCTTACCATAGTTATTGAGACTTTTGCGTCCTGTGAGAAATTTACAATATTGTATGTCTCACGGAACCCTCTATGCGCGAGCCGAACTTGCACTCAACCGTTTTTTTATTTCACACAATCACGGCAACGCCCATCAATTAAATTAATTCTGTCAAATACCGTATGTACTTATTTTCGGCATCGACGCCTCTGGTAACAGACCAACAGTGACTGCCTTACTTATTACGTTAAAAGGTGTTTAGAATGGCCACCATGAACTTCTTGGCAGTAATAAAGTCCGTTTTGGTACTCTGCCAAGAAGTAACATCTGAGAAAAAACCTTTAAAATGAGGTACCACACGGCATAGGGCTGCATTTAAAATTTTTGACCTCAACTCCCTAGCGTAACCCCCCAAGGGGAGTGTAAAAGTCAAATTACATAAAAAAGTGGATTTATTAACAAATAAGATAAAACTAAAATTTGGTGTCTCTATGATAGATTAATTAAGATAGAGACTCTATCTTAATTAATAGTAAAGATATTTGCCCATGCTAAGACTTTTCAGACACCCTGTATGGTGTTTTCGTATTTCGCACTTTCAAATAACACAATGTGGGTAAATAAATATTTGTATTTTATTTTCACATCGAATCCAGATTTTATTTCCAACTAGGTTAGAGCCGTCTCTGGATTTACTCCCGTTTGCAAAACTTTAGTGATTACGTTTGGGACCGAGCGTGCGCTGGTTATACCCCCTTAAAATTTATACGATAGTATATTTCCTTTTAATTTAAAATTAATATATTTTCAATCGGTCATCAATATTACTAATTTGTTCCAAATTTTAACGGTTATTAATTAATATAACCAATTTGTTATTTTAAGCGTTGTTGTTTCATTAAATACTAGTATCGGAACAAGTGTTGGTGGAAGGCAGACTGCAGCCGGGGCTGGACAATTCGTGATTTTTGTCTTTCCTCGCACAACATCTATATACAGGGGCATGGTGTAAAACATTTAAAATCACGTGGCGCTCTAAAATAAACATCTTAACTCCGACCCATCTCGCTGTTAAAAAGCTGGCGGCCACCATTGTCCCCTGGAACAAATCGTTGCTAGTCTGTGATTAAGCTTGACCTAGTTTGGTACTAGGGATCTTTTTGAAAATTAAAAATTATTTTTATCAGTTTTGATTTAATGAAAAATTAGCGTCGCAACATATTTAGGTACTATTAAAAGAAACAGATATAAAAGATATTCTGCAATTTCCCACCCTGTAAACAAATTTAGAAGTTTATTTTACTTAAATGTCGAAACAAAACTACCTAAAGATATTATGCTCTATTATAAATTCAAATGATATGTTTCTTTTCCTTATAGAATCATATTTTATTTAAAAATTGTAAATTCTAAAAAATACCTATTTTATCAGAAAAAGTAATTACTTTTCTTATAACCTTTACACGTGAATCTAAAATTGATGTAAAAGTAACATTAGTAATATAATTTTATGACGAGTGACTTAATAATTTTCAAAACTAAAATTACAATAAATTATTTTATGAAAATCCAAAACTATGATCAAACTGTGTTAGTTGGGTTACTAGATAATATACGAGTACATGTATAGGAAGGATAACAGAAATCTATAAAAATATAATTCAAAAAATCTGAGAATGAAAAAAATTAAAAATAATTATATTTTCCTTATAGTACCGAAAATAAATTAAAAAGTGTTTAAATTAAATGTATTTACTTTTACCATTTATTTAAAAATGACAAAAATAAAAAAATGCATATTTATAGTACTATTACTTAATTTAATTTAATTTAGTTCTTTATAATATCATTTATAAAGTTTTTACACTCTTTTTTAAAATCTCCCCTCGTTTTATTTCTTAACTCTTTTAACTTTAAACGCATTTTTTTAATTTTGTTATTTTTATTAGAAATGGTACTTCTATATCTCTTATTAGCCCTCCTATACCTTTCTAGTTCCTCATGAATATTCATATTTTCTAATTCTAAACTCTTAGAGTCCTTATTGTTCACTAAATTTGATTTTAAACACTTTTCTAGTTCATAATTACAGCCGGAAGACATATTTTTAATATTCGCTAGCTGAACCCCCAGGTTATAAATAGCAATAGACTTGTCCTTCACGATTCTAGCATACTGTTTGGTTTTTTCTTCCAGCTCTAATTTTATCCCATATATTTCTAAATCACGGCTAAAATTACAATTACCAAAAGAAAATAAAACAATAAACTAAAATTTAAAACGGCGTACCTCTTAATGAAATCTTCCTCCAGTATATTTCCACATCGACCTCTCCAAAATTTCACCTCGTCCCATAATACATCCAATTCCATTTTACCGAAACCGGTACAAGTACTCTCACACAGAGATAAAAAAATTGAAACAGCAAACATGTTCCCTCTTTTGAAATTAAGTCTCTTCTTAATAAAAAATTAGAACAAGAATGAAGCATAAATTATAGGAAAGGTAAAATATACTTATTTTAGCTTTATAAGTAAAATGATATATTCAGCAAAAAACACTAATCATCAGCAATAATAAAACAACATATTATGTTATTAAAAGAGAATTGACCGGAGTTATAATCCCGTGAGAACTTAAGCTTATTTAGTATTACGCAATCTAATGAAAGCCTTATCTATTTTCTTAGATTTTCTTAGCGTCGTTCCCATGCTTTGTCAGCAGATTAGAAACTTATAAATATATGTAAAGTGCATAATAAAGTCAGTCATCTTGTACACGCCTCTGGCGAAAAACGAAAATTTTTAAAAATAAACTCTCGAGCATCGAGTTGTTAACTCCGGATAGGTTTTTATTTCATGCGTGCATTTCTCTACTAACTGGGCAACTCAGTGTCTCGCATGATTTTTATTACGAAACTTTTCAAAACCATTGCAATTTTAATCTTAGATATAAATGTATAATGAATTATATGCGTGCATGTTATAAAATTTAAGAAAATATTTTTCTAATCGTTATTTATTCATTTTCTAAATACCGAAAAAACAGTCCCCTGATTGGTCACAAATTCAAAAAACATGTTTCAGTAAATTATTTTAAATGCATGTAATTGTAAGTAAATTATTCAGTAATATTTTTTCATACAATTCTATGTAGTTCATGCATATAAAAACTTCATTTCCCAATCATATTATTGATTTTGAATTGTATAAAACTGAGCTACAATTTGTCCACAAATTTTGAGCACCGTCCCCTGGTTTAATAATTATAAAATGCTACCATTATAATCTCTTTACTCCACGGCGCGATGATTTGAGTCAAATGGAATGTTCCCGGTGTGAAGTTGGCTCCCTTAACGTTTGAGGACGCCATCTCCGTTTTGTTTAGTGTAGCGCGAACTATTCGAGCAGACACCCACGTAAAAACTAGTTCGAGCCACAGTCCTCTGGCTAGTCACTTTTTATGTTGTATTTTTGCTGTTGAATTTATTACTTTTTTATTTTATTTCTTTAATGAACACTGAACTCTAGGAATGCCAATAAAGTCCAATTCTTCAGTAATATTTACGATACCATGTGATTTCATTAGTTTTAACAGTCTCCTGGCAACAGTCCCCTGCTTTAAACAAATACAGGGGACTGTTTGCACTACCAGAGGACTGACTCTTAAATTATATTTTACAGTTTCATAGGCGTTTTAGGTGGGGGCTTTTGGGGGGGGGAGCTAAGCCCCCAAATCTCCAATTAGCCCCCCCCCAATCCAACTGAAAAGCCTAACCGCCTATATATAAACCGGGGCTGAAGCCTCCCCAAAATAGAGGTCTAGAACCGCCTATGTACAGTTTACAGATAGAAAATGGCCCCTCGAAAAAAAAATCTTACGAGAGTAGAGATACTTGAGAAAAAAGAGAAGCAGAACGTCGCCGTTACGAACGAATAAAAAATGTTCGAATATAATGACAAAAAAATAAAGAATATTACTGCATATTGTTACTAGCCTTATGAACTAACGTATTTGCTTTATTTTTAGCTTCATTTTAAATTACTTCATTGGATAATTCGAGCAATAAAATCTTGAGACATTTTTTCAGCCAAAATGACCCTGTTAGTAGAGAAATACCCCTTAAAAAATTATTATTTTTACAAATGTTAATGTAAGCATAATAATTGCCCAAGATCTAGCAGTAATTATAAATATTATGTTATTAACAAAAATAGCATATTTTACGATTTAGAGAGTCTCTAAATTGACATTTTGAAGTTGTGAGTACCTAATTGTAATTAATCCGGGAAAATTCGGGGAGTAAATCAGGAAAGACCAGTTGGCAATCCTGGTGGGCACATCACTCTTAGACTAATTTTTAGACTAATAATAGCGAGCGGGTGATATAGGTTAGCACCTATATACATTTTGAAGAGTGGAATTAAAATATATTATTTGGATCCATCTTGTAATTTTGCTACAAACTAACAAGAGAATACTTTATTTAATTATGGACTTCAATGAACTATCGACAACATCGCTTTATGTAGTAGAAAAGCCACCATATCGTGAACAAGCAAAAAAAAATATAACAGCTAAAAGGGCGCTCAAGAAGCTGAAGAGGGTGCAGCGATGGCACCCTCGCACAAATTGAGCGTTTATAATAATAATAATAATAATAATAATAATAATAATAATAATAATAATAATAATAATAATAATGATAATAATAATAATAATAATAATAATAATAATAATAATAATAATAATAATAATAATAATAATAATAACAATAATATTAATAATTTTTTATTTTTGTTTTACCTCTCTACCATATTTTAAAATAAAGCTGAAAAAGCGTTCACCAAGTTGTCGGCATAAAATATATTGCCGGCTAAAGGGAAAATGTGTGTAATATAAATACTGACTATGTTATTTATATTGTTATTGTTACAATGATCTAGTTTAGAGTAATTCTAATTTAACTAAATTTTGGGGTAATTGAAATTTTAGTTGTAGAGGAATACAAGAAAATACTTTGTAAAAGAACGTTATTTCATACAAGAAAGGAAAGTACCTACCTGCTTTATACATTTTATGGAATCTAACATTTTGTAGATAAGATACTTCAACAGCAGCACGAAAGTTATATTAACTGACTAGTTCTAATCACAAGTCAAATTGCAACATATTTGGGTACTAGGTATTAATTTTCCAAATATATCGATGTTTGCTCTTCAGGGTAAAGAAATTTTAAACTCACAAAATTGGATTTAGCCAACAGGGAAATCGATTGTTCTTCGTTGTCAATAACCCTATAAATAATAATAAAATAAGTTTATTACCTTATTAGTGTCAATATTGTCGAATAACCTCCACCAATGCTTTAATACTACATTTTTATTAAATAAAACAAATAAATTAAAAAGAGAAACAAAAGATTCCAATCCTCTTCTTGTTCCTTCTTGCTCTTTACTATAAGATCAAATAAAACAGAAGTATTAGTAAATAAAATATATAAAACAAAAAGAGAAACAAATGCTAACCAGTCTAACCTCTTCGTGGTTTTTTTTTGCTTCGTAACTTAAATAAAAAACAGCTTTTTCCTTTTTTAAAAAACCCGATCTGTTCAGTCTCGCATATGATACTACAAGAGAAAAACTATACTGTTAACAAACGAGCACTATTCCCAGAGTTATTTTATATTATATCGAATTATGCTTATTATTATTATTATTATAAAAGTTATAAGTGCAGTGATAAGAACCTGCGATATTCAAAATTCTATGAACAAAAGATATATTTCTTCTTTTAGACCTAATTAGAAGAGCTGTTCCTCTTCTTGTTTAATAAAATTAAAATAAGTTGTGAAAAGGTTTCTAATACCTATTGTAACTCATAATTAAATAGTATAGTTATTGGTGTTACCAATACGGCCAAATGCAGACGTATTATTTTAAAGTAATGTTTAAGTTATTAATCAAATATTTGATATACTCTTAAAAATGCCTTGGTATAACGACTAATTTTAATTTGCTCCCAGACTTATTTTACCAGAAATAAGTATTTTTTGTTAAGAAAATAAAATTGAGTTTTTTCGAGGTTATCTTTGCACGAAATAAACCTAGGACAACAAAAGCAATAAGTTGTTTTTGTATTAGTTATAGGAAACCAGATATATTGTTCACCCTCAACTTTTTTAGATATAACCTGTTTAGTAATCAAAATAACGAGCATGCAAACTTGCAGTATCTTTGAAAAATTTGGACAACAGATTTTAAAAGATCTCTCACCGCCCAATAGATTTTCTGTTGCACTACGTTTTTTTAGTTATCCCCACTAATTTGTAAATCTGCAACCCTATTTCATAGCTGCCTCAAGTATGTAAACGGTAACACTGCTCAGCTCATTGCTTCTTCACGTGACTGATATCGCGGAACGTCCATTTTTGGGGTAGCGACTCTTGCATTCGCATGTTTACACGTTGCATGACGTAAGTTGTTTAATATTAGGTTGATAGGTTGTGACTGCAGAAAATAAATATCAGATATAACGTAAGTAACAGTTTTATTTTATATTATCCCATCTTCCCCGTTTAATTTCAACTGATTTTGTAGTTTTTATTATAAAAAGTTATCACACAGACGATCGCTATGGTTTGTGTCGTAGTACCCACCTAGTTGCCTTCTCAAAAAAAATTGCTTTTTTTCTGAGTATATCGAGCGTCTTACAAAATCAGTTAATAAATTATGATTATGCTGATAAGTACCTACATATAATATTAAGTTATATCAAACAAGGTACTGTGTATTCATTGCAATAATGCTTCCGTATAGAAATATATGGAATAACTATATAACACAGGAAACAAAAATAATTCATACCCGTAAGAAAGTTTAAGTTCTCCGTAATACAAAATTAGTTCTTATTACTAAAATCTGTAAGTTCCATTTACCTATGTGATGTATTGGTTTAACATTTTTAAAACAAAAGTTGTTTTTGTTACCCCAAACAAAAGTTGGGTTGAGTCCTTTTTCACTAAGAAAAAAGGTTGTTATAACTAAATTATTACCCAGTTATTTTTAAGAGTGATATTCTAATATAAATGAGGGCATTTCTCTTCTAACAGGGTCATTTTGGCTGAAAAAATGTCTCAAAGTTTTATTGCTCGAATTATCCAATGAAATAATTTAAAATGAAGCTAAAAATAAAGCAAATACGTTAGTTCATAAGGCTAGTAACAATATGCAGTAATATTCTTTATTTTTTTGCCATTTTATTGGATCATTTTTTATTCGTTCGTAACGGCGACGTTCTGCTTCTCTTTTTTCTCAAGTATCTCTACTCTCGTAAGATTTTTTTTCGAGGGGCCATTTTCTATCTGTAAACTGTACATAGGCGGTTCTAGACCTCTATTTTGGGGAGGCTTAAGCCCCGGTTTATATATAGGCGGTTAGGCTTTTCAGTTCGATTGGGGGGGGGGGGGCTAATTGGAGATTTGGGGTCTTAGCCCCCCCCCCCCCAAGCCCCCACCTAAAACGCCTATGAAACTGTAAAATAAAATGTAAGAGTCAGTCCTCTGGTAGTGCAAATAGTCCCCTGTATTTGTTTAAAGCCGGGGGCTGTTGCCAGGGGACTGTTAAAACTAATGAAATCACATGGTATCGTAAATATTACTGAAGAATTGGACTTTATTGGCATTCCTAGAGTTCAGTGTTCATTAAAGAAATAAAATAAAAAAGTAATAAATTCAACAGCAAAAATACATAAAAAGGGACTCGCCAGAGGACTGTGGCTTGAACTAGTTTTTACGTGGGTGTCTGCTCGAATAGTTCGCGCTACACTAAACAAAACGGAGATGGCGTCCTCAAACGTTAAGGGAGCCAACTTCACACCGGGAACGTTCCATTTGACTCAAATCATCGCGCCGTGGAGTAAAGAGATTATAATGGTAGCATTTTATAATTAAACCAGGGGACGGTGCTCAAAATTTATGGACAAATTGTAGCTCAGTTTTATACAATTCAAAATCAATATTATGATTGGGAAATGAAGTTTTTATATGCATGAACTACATACAATTGTATGAAAAAATATTACTGAATAATTTACTTACAATTACATGCATTTAAAATAATTGACTGAAACATGTTTTTTGAATTTGTGACCAATCAGGGGACTGTTTTTTCGGTATTTAGAAAATGAATAAATAACGATTAGAAAAATATTTTCTTAAATTTTATAACATGCACGCATATAATTCATTATACATTTATATTTAGATTAAAATTGCAATGGTTTTGAAAAGTTTCGTAATAAAAATCATGCGAGACACTGAGTTGTCCAGTTAGTAGAGAAATGCACGCATGAAATAAAAACCTATCCGGTCAATTCTCTTTTAATAACATAATATGTTGTTTTATTATTGCTGATGATTAGTGTTTTTTGCTGAATGTATCATTTTACTTATAAAGCTAAAATAAGTATATTTTACCTTTCCTATAATTTATGCTTCATTCTTGTACTAATTTTTTAATAAGAAGAGACTTAATTTCAAAAGAGAGAAAATGTTTGCTGTTTCAATTTTTTTATCTCTGTGTTAGAGTACTTGTACCGGTTTCGGTAAAACGGAATTGGATGTATTAAGGGACGAGGTGAAATTTTGGAAAGGTCGATGTGGAAATATACTGGAGGAAGATTTCATTAAGAGGTACGCCGTTTTAAATTTTAGTTTATTGTCTTATTTTCTTTTGGTAATTGTAATTTTAGCCGTGATTTAGAAATATATGGGATAAAATTAGAGCTTGAAGAAAAAAGCAAACAGTATGCTAGAATCGTGAAGGACAAGTCTATTGCTATTTATAACCTGGGGGTTCAGCTAGCGAATATTAAAAATATGTCTTCCGGCTGTAATTATGAACTAGAAAAGTGTTTAAAATCAAATTTAGTGAACAATAAGGACTCTAAGAATTTAGAATTAGAAAATATGAATATTCATGAGGAACTAGAAAGGTATAGGAGGGCTAATAAGAGACATAGAAGTACCATTTCTAATAAAAATAACAAAATTAAAAAAATGCGTTTAAAGTTAAAAGAGTTAAAAAATAAAACGAGGGGAGATTTTAAAAAAGAGTGTAATAACTTTATAAATGATATTATAAAGAACTAAATTAAATTAAATTAAGCAATAGTACTTTAAATATGCATTTTTTTATTTTTGTTATTTTTAAATAAATGGTAAAAGTAAATACATTTAATTTAAATACTTTTTAATTTATTTTCGGTACTATAAGGAAAATATAATTATTTTTAATTTTTTTTATTCTCAGTTTTATTGAATTATATTTTTATAGATTTCTGTTATCCTTCCTATACATGTACTCGTATATTATCTAGTAACCCAACTAACACAGTTTGATCATGGTTTTGAATTTTCATAAAATAATTTATTGTAATTTTAGTTTTGAAAATTATTAAGTCACTCGTCATAAAATAATATTACTAATGTTATTTTTACATCAATTTTAGATTCACGTGTAAAGGTTATAAGAAAAGTAATTACTTTTTCTGATAAAATTGGTATTTTTTAGAATTTACAATTTTTAAATAAAATATGATTCTATAAGGAAAAGAAACATATCATTTGAATTTATAATAAAGCATAATATCTTTAGGTAGTTTTGTTTCGACATTTAAGTAAAATAAACTTCTAAATTTGTTTACAGGGTGGGAAATTGCAGAATATCTTTTATATCTGTTTCTTTTAATAGTACCTAAATATGGTGCAATTTGACTTGTGATTAGAACTAGTCAGTTAATATAACTTTCGTGCTGCTGTTGAAGTATCTTATCTACAAAATGTTAGATTCCATAAAATGTATAAAGCAGGTGGATACTTTCCTTTCTTGTATGAAATAACGTTCTTTTACAACGTATTTTCTTGTATTCCCCTACAACTAAAATTTCAATTACCCCAAAATTTTGTTAAATTAGAATTAGTCTAAACTATATCACTGTAACAATAACAATATAAATAACATAGTCAGTATTTATTTACACACATTTTCCCTTTAGCCGGCAATATATTTTATGCCGACAACTTGGCGAACGCTTTTTCAGCTTTATTTTAAAACATGGTAGAGAGGTAAAACAAAAATAAAAAAATATTATTATTATTGTTATTATTATTATTCATATTATTATTATTATTATTATTATTATTATTATTATTATTATTATTATCATTATTATTATTATTATTATAAACGCTCAATTTGTGCGATGGTGGCATCGCTGCACCCTCTTCAGCTTCTTGAGCGCCCTTTTAGCTGTTATATTTTTTTTTTGCTTGTTCACGATATGATGGCTTTTCTACTACATAAAGCGATGTTGTCGATAGTTCATTGAAGTCCATAATTAAATAAAGTATTCTCTTGTTAGTTTGTAGCAAAATTACAAGATGGACCCAAATAATATATTTTAATTCAACTCTTCAAAATGTATATAGGTGCTACCTATATCACCCGCTCGCTAGTATTAGTCTAAAAATTAGTCTAAGAGTGATGTGCCCACCAGGATTGCCAACTGGTCTTTCCTGATTTACTCCCAGAATTTTCCCGGATTACTTACAATTAGGTACTCACAACTTCAAAATATCAATTTAGAGACTCTCTAAATCGTAAAATATGCTATTTTTGTTAATAACATAATATTTATAATTACTGCTAGATCTTGGGCAATTATTATGCTTACATTAATATTTGTAAAAATAATAATTTTTTAATAAATTATCAGATCGGAATTCTGCATTAACTACTAAGAATATATTATGTACGCGTATATGTGAATATACGTTGACCTTCTGATAACTCACAATCGCCTCTTTCTAACAAAATTACTTACAGACCATCAATGCTCATAAATGAGAGCAATTATTCACAAATTACAAATTGTATTGAAAAATAGAATTTTAAAATATATTTTTCTTTTTATTCCTCCCACCTCCTAAATTAATATTTATAGCTCTGAACTTCAACCATTAAATAATAGTTATTATATAAATTGTATACATTAGTAAGTGTACATATACATGGTGATTTAGAATGATAAAAACAATTAGCTTCTCCTTCTTGTAATTTTGGATTTTCACCAAGTTCTATGCCTGGTTTTAATGAATATTTTCGGATATATCGGATTTCTCTCTCCCTTTTACTACCTCTCTCTTATGCTACCTCTCTCTTATGCCACCTCTCTCCTATGCTACCTCTCTCTCTTTTACTAGCTCCCCTCTCTCTTATGATACTTACCTCCCTACCACCTCTCTCTTATGTTACTTTCTCGCTCTCTCCCTATGCTACTTCTTGCACAAAATCTGCCGTTTTACCATTTGTTTCAAACATTACATAGTTCTAACGTATAAAAAATAAAGTATAAGAAGGTATAAAATATCCATTTTTCTAAATTTGGTTTCAGATTTTTCCACTTTATCTTTATAACATTGTTTATAACCTATACCAAATTTAAATTAGATTTAACTATCAGCCACATCTCCAGCTAAAAGCTTGGTTTTCTCTTTCGAGCCAGAAAACTATTTCTTCCATGTCTAATTACACACTCTTTATGTTTCCCAGCTAAGACCTCCAAATGAGAGCCATTCGACTCATCATTGACTCAGTCCTCTCAAGAAAACTCTCTTATTTATCCATTTTCTATCGATACTTTCACGGATTTTGCTTTGAAGACCTTACGGCTATAAATATCACCCTTAATTGTTCATAATAGAACAACAAAAGGCGCGTTACGTATGCAAGGATCTCCAGATTATGGATCAAATTGTCTGCAGACGTTTTCCCTCCCCCTCCCAATCTTTAATCCTTTAAATTCAGTGTCAATAGATCACATTTTTGTCTCTTCAGACGTCCACGACACGTTTGTACTTAGGCTTAAAGTTTATGTGGGTTATTGTCTCAGATAAAAAAGTCAAGTGTTTCACCTTTAGTTATGAAAAGACAATATTTTGATGTGGAATAAATAATGCTTTTTTAAGCTTCGTCTAAGACCTAATCTGATCAAAAAGTTTTTTTCTGACGTTTCGACACCTAATTTATAGTCTCGTTGTTAAGGGGTTATATTCAGTCAGGAGGCCTAAAAAGTGATTTTTCAAGAATTTTTCCTGAGAAGACTTTTAAATTTATTAATGTTAATATATTAATGTTAAATAGTAATTTTAATTAATTTAATAAATTAATATTAATTTATAATTTTAATTTATTAATGTTAACATATTAATGTTAAATATATGTATTAATGTAAAAATTTAAAAACAAAATTTGTACACATATTATGGTAACTGGTATTTTAAGATTTTTGTTATTGTAAAAATAATAATTTTGAAAGCTGCTATAGCTGATCTCCAGAAGTTCCTCTCAAAAAGGCATCTTGCGGTGGCAACGATATCTCTGGACTGGGTCATCTAATATGAAAAAACCAAACAGATTTCGTTAAAGTAATGTATAATCTTCTAACTAACGGAAGGAATAAGCAAAATAAATTTTTTTGACAAAATGGCGGCTTCTCAAAAAAAAAACGACTTTTGCCCAAAATTTTGAACTTAAAGTGTTTATATAAAAAAAATATTTATCGGTGAGAAAACACCTTCCGTTAATTAGTAAAAAATATACTTAAGAAGCTTGTGTTAAAATTTGAGACTGATCGGTTCAGCCGTTTCCGAGAAATCTTCGTCACCGACTTTAAAAACACAGTTTTGAGAAAAACGCTTTTAAAGTTTCAAAAGCACTTTACATAGCGTACAATCGCTCTGACACGTCTTACAAATATGCGTGTAACTTCGAAAATAATCGCCGGATTATTTTGAAATTTTCTGTGTGTGTACTTGAATATATGTACATTACGAAACTGAACTTAAAAATATCGATTTTTTGAAAATTCTAACTGTATATAACCCCTTAAAGAAATCTACTAAATTCAAACTAGCTAAATTAAAAAAGTTAACTAAATAGTTATAAAAATACTTGAAAAGGATATGTAAATTTTCTGCTTAAACTCTTCGGTATCTTTCAAAAATCTTGCTCTTGATGGTAGTTTTGGACTGAACAAAAAACTGGCAACGCATAACTGATCAACTAAAATACCTTACTTTAAACCAATACTAAATCTTAAACTTTCTTAGTGAATCTGAACGTTTATGTCGACAACACCAAAAAAGTATTAATCCAGTACACTTTGACGCTAAGAAATCAAACATCCTCTGAGACTATTTTTCATAAATTTGATCTTAGATCGGTACACTTAATTGTAGCAGCTCGAAAAGGTGGATTAAAATCTTAGTTCTTTAAGTTGATGTGTCCCAGAATAATATAATGACAACTTTGTTACCGTCTTTCCGTTTCAATATCTAAATTATTATAAAAATACTTTCATGGCGATATGTTTATCTCTTTCTAAACATAGTAATTAAGGTTGTCCAACTGAGAGCAGTAGCAGAATGGCCTCTCTGTGAAAAAACCAGTCCTGCAAGTTATTCAAACTTTTTCAGTAAGTAACCCGTAAAATCTGGCTGACTAAACTTCTCAGAGAGTGAACGTAATATAACACTTAAAGCACGGAAGTTCGAATTAATTTTCCTACAATTTTGCACCTAATTGTTGTGAATTCCTGTTAAAAGATGTAGTGGAATTTTGTGCTTCTGTCACCTTCAAAGTGGAGTGCTTCGCTAACACGTCAATATACTTCCATAAGCTTTCATTTGAGCACTGTAAATAAAGTTTCTCAGTTGATAGATGTTTACATATTTAGTGATCTGTTGCTGGGACATTTTTTTGAAAGTGCTCTTACGCTATGCCCATCGCGAAGATGATAATAAAATGTTTTGAAGTTTTTTAATTTGCAAAGTTTATGGGTAAGTATAAATCTTGATGCTTGGGTTTGCTTGGTTTGCGCGATAACATTATTTTATGCTTTAATATTTGCGGGAACGATTTTTCTTATTATTGCTTGTAGGTTAAGATTAATTTAGTTGAATATATGCCATAAAATGTCTGTTTTCTTGATGTTTTTGGGGTGGTTATGCTAAATTTCCGCGAAAGCTGTATGCAGCTTGTTTCTAGTTTAAGAACTATAAACATAGTGCGCGATAACGTTATCCTCGCGTTTTAATATTTGCGGAAAAGATTTTTGTTGATGTGTGACAAAGTCTAAGGTCTGCGGGTCTCGTGAATATTTCAGACGCCCACCGTACGTTAGTACTTAGGCTTGAAGTCTGTATACGTGGGTTATTAAATAAAAAATTAATTTTAAGGTAAATAAATAAAATGGAACAAATCAAAGGACTACAAATTACAGTGTTTTTTTACCTTTTTAATTTCATTTAAACCTTTTAGTTTACGAGACTGACAAGTTTTGGTCGTGTCACTGTTAATAATTCATCATAAAAATATGAGTTTTTATATTTTTTCTGCGATTCGATTTGTTCCAATTAATTTTTTGTTTTGAAACGAGTAGCTGAAATTAATTTCTTGTATTTTTTCTGCAATTCGATTTGTTCCAAGGCACGACTAGCTGAATTTAATTTAATTATTCTGTTATTGCGAACAGCACTTACTTATGTTTTTTTTTTTGTTTGAAATAAATCAAATGGTATAAGTCGAATGACTGAAAATTACAGTGTATTTTTGTTCTTAAAAGATAAGATAAATTAGGATACATAGCTAACAAGGAATCATTCGGTATTGCTTTACATTTGGATTGGAAGTAGCGGGAGAGGAGTGGGGGGATTTGGAAGGGTGAAGAGTGGGTGGATTTGGTATGGTGAAGAGTGGTGGGATGCTGTAAAGTGGATATATATCCATGTATATCCCACGTATATCCTTAAGAAATACTATCACAATATAATTTTTATTTCAAAATCAATTTTTATATACGGGTTAGACAAATGTTAGGTGAGAAAATAAAACAGAAAATAGAATATACATTTTTTTATTATTATTGAGTTTGACGATTTTTTACAAATGTGATGTTTTTTCTGAATGGCATTTTTTAGGGATTCTTGTATTTCCTGATGTGAATGATCGAGCTAATTACTGTCGTTTTTGTTATATTTGATAAAGAAAATATATCTAGCAGAATGCATAAGGAATTGAAATTTATAAGAATTTATTTAATATAGGTAGATATAAATAATACTGGATTACTTTAAATAAATATTTTTTATTATAAACCATATTAAATATGTACACACTGAGTTGAAAAATTACAAAATTGGGTTTGTATTACCTCAAGGTGAAAGGCATACAGGTGACATTAAAAACAATAAAATAGAGTATATTTAAATTGTATGTTTTTATTATACGAGGACATTAAAAATAATAAGCATATTTCTTGAGCTACCGGTGGGTAGTAAATCAACTGTTTTTTCCTTGCATATGCAAAAGCATTATACTGGCTGTTGGACAAGACATAGCTTTTCCTTCTTTTCAGTCTTTTCCTTTTCTGTTTCCAATTCTTGAACTTTCTTTATCTGTTCAGTTCGAAACTTTTTTTAGCACTCTTAGATAGATTGGGAGGTGAATTTATTATTATTAAATTGTTTTCTAAGTTATACTGTTTAAACAATTTTGCAGAGTTAAATCTTCAAAGAAATCCTCACATGCTTTGTTCTAAAGTTGTTTTTTCAATTTTATGATTTGTGATTTTCTGCACATCTGGTTTGTTACACATTACACAGACGTCTGATAAAATAATCATATGTAGAACTTGCTCACACATTTTACATTTAATTTCATCCTTACAACAATCCATGGTACGATTATAATGGGTGTTCGTGTGTTTACCACGTTGTTGTTCTATGGCTAATAAAAAGTAACACTCGTGACACAGACTGTACATGCCACCCGCCAATATATATACAAGCTTACTTTAGAACTACTACCATTTAACTGACATTGCAAATACCGCACACCTCCATAACACTAAATATTATTACTATCTTGTGACAGCGCTGCAGTGGTACTAAAGACACGACTAATACACGAATGCTCTTAAGCTACTCTCCTCCCCGCTCCTACAAGCTCTTAGGAGAGGGGGGGGCAGAGAAGCGTTTGTCAAGGAGTGGTGTGGGTTGACCAGGTAACAGAGAGGCGGAGCTTGGGTGGGGGGTCGACCAATCAGATGCTTGGGGGCGGGACTTGGGTGGAGCTAAAGGGCATTGGCCGGTGCAGATCGCGCCCCCCACCACTTAAAAAGTGGTGGGTAGAAGTCAGTGGCGGGGTGGGTCGCAAGCTGCACTGGCCAAGTATACCTACTTAGAAAGTATCTCCAGGATGGGACAAAGCCCGGAACGTCCCGGGAACTTTATGAATTGAGAACGCTGGCACGGGCATATCCAGCAATTTACCAACTCGGGTATCCGCAGCTACCCGAGTCTGAAATTTTGCACGGAGGGAAAATTTCTATAACTTGTCTTTGGTCCGTTGTTTGAATTTACTTTTTATTAGGGAGAAGTCCAGTCCTGTCCGTATAGTCACGCGAACGCCTTATTGCTATTTATTTGCATGGTTGCGCGACTGTAGCTAAACTTTACTAGTACTATGGCCGGAACAAAGCCGCTACTGAAGGTACGTCCCTAATTAAGTATTTTTCCTAATGCCTAATCACTCTAAGAGCGTCTCTGCGGACTATGACGTAGTCACCGTTACTAATACCTAATCACTCTAAGAGCGTCTTTGCGGACTATGACGTAGTCACCGTTATTCCCTAACACTACCTTATTTACGCTGTAACGACCAATCTAATCGCTGATCGCGTAACACTTATTTTTTACTGACTTTACGTAGTCAACGCTAAACCTATTTTTTACCTACGTTGTTGGAGACGTCCGACTACGTAGAATAATATTTACACTGTCGTCCGCCCCCCAGGCGCGCACGTATGGGCGTACTTCCCCGACGCGCGATTTTTTACCAATACAAGATCAGCCATGCATTCAGCTGAAAACCAAGGACACACATAATGGCTCGGCTGCATTATGCATGTCACTTTTGTTGTTATTTGCCAGGGCAACACCTCTTGACTATAAGTTATTTTCCCTAATTATTGATTAGCGACTTGGCTAATGACCATGGACTAAATTCGTCCTGTTCCCTAGACACACCACATCGTCTGGATGCGTTATGCCTATTTTATTTTCTTGTTGCTGGCCAGGGCGACGCCGCTGGGCCAGAAGTTTCCTTTTCCATATTTTGTATTTTTACCATTTCAAGATTAGCGACTTGACTCATGTCCCCGGACTAAGTTTGTCCTTTTTCCTTGATTACCATTTATTCCCAAGACGCGTACTTAGAATGAACTGCCTCTCTCGAAAATTAGCAAGGACAGTGCCGTCTGGCAAAGAATTTTCCTGTACTTATATCGGAGAGCACTAAGTACGTGTTTTCCCTAAAGCGGAGTTTATGATGAAAACTCGATCTTCACTGATTCGTGAAGACCCGAATGCTTTATGTGTCCGTTATTTATCTCAGCCTGGCAACGCCGAAGGACTAAGACTTTCCATGATTACTGAAGTAATGTGCGTCCTTTCCCCAGACGCACAATCCCAAAATGATTTTTTTGAAGCTAAGTTACCGATGATTTATTGGTATTGTCATTGAAAATAACAATACTTTGCCGAAGATGTATTTTCTTCATCTGGTTACGAAGAACCGCCAGACTAAGGATTTTCATTGTCAACAAATGAAAATAGGTTATTAAAGCCTTTCCCACCGATGTGCAACAAGAGCAGAGTCCTCAGACTAAGAATTTTCTCATTGACGAATCTTGAAAGCGCCCCTTTTTTCCAAACGTTGTGACAAGAACATAGCAGCTCGGTCAAACTTTCGATTACCAGACCAGATCGTCCATTTCCCAAATATCTCAGTGGTCGCACAAAACTCCCACGCTTTGTTAAAACGCGAAATTTATTTTGAGCGACGGATTGGAATAAATTGTTGCGCAAGAATTTTTTTACAACAATTTTCCTAAGTGGAGTTTATGATAAAACTCGATTTGTGTCCATAATTTATCTCAGCCGGGCAACGCCGAAGGACTAAGAATTTCCATGATTGCTGAAGTAATGTGCGTCCTTTCCCCAGACGCACAATCCCCAATGATTGTTAGATAAGTTGTAGATGACTATTTATCGAATCGTTGCTTATTAACAATAAAGTACCGGAGATCAGTTTCCTTTATCTGGTTACGAAGAACCGCCACACTAAGAATTTTCATTGCCAACAAACGGAAATAGGTTATTAAAGCCTTTCCCCACCGACATAAGTAGTGTCGAATGTTACCTCTCAGACCAAAGGAACTTCCAAATGAGCTTCCAAAGGAGCTTTCAAATGAGCTTTCAAAACCATTCCCCCTACCAGATTTTCCCCACACCACTTTTATTGCTATAAATTTACATTATTTAACACAATCCAGGTCATGTCTGTAGCAGTCCCTATTGATTATTCATGGGATACAGAACCCTGTGCAACTTACGATCCCGAAGAATACATAAAAAATAATTTTATTTTACGAAAACCTCCACCGAACCTATCCTAAAAAGCGAAAAAACAGTTTCGAAAATACGAAATAACGAGATTTGCGAAGCTTGAACAAGAACTAACTATTAATAATGTCTTGCCCAACAGCAAATGTAATGTTTAGTCTTGTAAGTGGAAAGAAAACCTTGCAAGATTTTACTACAGATGAACTAAAAATGTTACCTTTGGAATATCTAATTAATTATGCAGACCCTTTGGAGCTCTTGGATGAATGGGGAAAATTACCAATGTCTTATAAATCAAGTTTTAATCTTCAAATTAAATTGCCATGTTTTTTCATTATAATCGTCCTGAGTGGAGCACACACTTCGTTGGGCCTCCTATATCCCAGGAATCATGTTTTGTTTGCAATAGAATCATAAAGTAGACTAATGTAGATAAACATATTGTTATTTTTCAAAAATAAACTTGTATTTTAATAAATGTATTTTTTATAAATGTCAAACAAATTATAATAGTTCATATCCTTGCGATGCTTATGTAAGAGATATTTGCGCACTATAAGATAGGTTTCGTAATTTCTACATCATTGGATTATGGATTCGCTTTACAGCGTCCCACCACTCTTTTAAACGCACAATCCTCTCTCCACATCACCCATTCTTCACATTACCAAATCCCCCTACTCTTCACCCTACTTCTCTCCCCACCACTTTCTCCTCTCCATACCCCACCGCTACTTCCAATCCATATTTAAAGCTATAACAAACCATTTTGCGGTTAGTTATGCATCCTAAGTGGTTCATTATTACTATATATAACTTTAGTGTTTTATCAAGGTGTCGTTGTACAGTTTGTAAAAAACTAGTAGTAAATAAATCAAGTGCTTGTATTCAATATTGTACAAATTGTTGTCAACTGAGACTAGTGAAAATATCTGAAGAATGTGTTGACTTTTATAAGAGAATAAGAAAATGCTAAAACATGGAGTAAAAATAAAAGTGTTGGAACTCCAATATCATCTTATTACAGTAAAATACAGACTTTTTTAAAAATTATGGTAGTGAAATACTAACATTGTATGATGAAGCTAATATTTTATGTGATAATCTACTTAAGGAATCTATAACAGTTAAACATTTTAATGATCATTTGACGATAATAAATTTGGGATTAGATTCACATGAATCCTATAATTTAATGAGTAGATTGATTGCGGAAGAATAAAAATCCATTATAACGTTATATTCATTCAGTTCTGAACGTCGTGTCTGTTCATAATCATGTTTTCGTGCAGTGATTGTAATAAAACTTTTACTCAAAAATCAAATGTTTATAGACATAAAATAGAGTCGTGTCAATATAGACCCTCCTGTTCTCGCGAAAAAAGAAAAACCAATACCCAGTTATGTGATGTACCAATGAAAAAAACCAAAATAGAAGATAAACCTCCAATACCTAAACTTGTTCTTTCGCGATGTAAAGATTGTGATACTTGGTATATAAAAAATAAACTTGCTGCCCATTTACGTTCAAACTTACATAAAAGTAAACTTAAAAGTGATGACGAAGTGAAAATTTTAACTTCCGCGTTTAAAAACAGGATTGTGTCTTACATGTTGCTCCCATCGAAAAAGTACGTGGACATTGAAGCTTTTTTTGATGAAGTACAACAAAAATTTGTAAGTTTACTTTCCGAGCAGTTAGCTAAGCATAGAAGTGTTAAGATGAATGTAGAACTATTTGGTCAATATCTCTTACAAACAAAAGAGACAATCGAAACTAAATCGTTTAACACGAAAAATAAGGTCATAACTTCAACAACCGATTTATCTGATATTTATAAGAAGTTTTTGTCTGAAATAAAAGAAAAGGTGTCAATATTCACAGAAAATGGATCAGGTTGGGCGTTGGAAAAAATATTACATTTGGAGCTTAACATAAACAAGTATAATCCAATCAGAGCATCATCGTATATCCCTTTACCAAAACAAATTGCAAATAAACGAGGTGTTATTAACATCAAAAATAATGATTCACACTGTTTCGGATGGAGTGTGATAAGTGCATTATTTCCAACTGAAAATCATGTTGATAGAACAAGTTCATATCCAAATCCTTTTGATTTTTTAAATTTTGAAGGAATAGAGTTTCCTGTAAAGTTGAAAGATATACAGAAATTTGAAACGCTTAATGAAATATCTATAAATGTTTACGGTTTAGAGAGTGCTTACGAGGATAAATTAAAATATGAAGTGGTTGGTCCTCTTCATTACACCAGTAAAAAACTTCCAGTACATATAAATTTGTTGTTGATAAGTGAAGGTGAAAACAACCATTATTGTTGGATTAAGGATATGACAAGATTAGTATCATCTCAGATTAAAGGTAGACATTTAAAAAAAATATTTTTGTGATGGATGTTTAATTTATTTTACTTCAATGAAAAGACTTGAAGAGCATCAATTAAACGATTGTAAGCATTTGTTTACAAAAGTTCCTACCAATGACATTAAAATAAATAAGTACGGTCAGCATATACCAGAAAATATTTTGCAGTTCGAAAATTTCCAAAAACAGTTGAAAGTTCCATTTGTTATATACGCAGACTTTGAATGTTTTTTAAAACCTTTACAGCATCCAGAACCAGGAAACGAACAGAATTCTTATACTTTAAATACATTTAAACACGAACCGTACATTTTTGCTATTTTATTAAGTGCTCATATGATGATTCTCTATCAGTATTAGGTTCATATTTTGGTATTGATGCAACTGATGAATTTTGTAAACGAATTGACAGTCATGTACATAGAATTTATAATGACCATCTTAAAAATGTAGTGAAAATGCTTCCTTTATTAGCACAATTTGTCATATATGTAACGAAAAACTTGAAGAAAATGAAAAAGTAAGGGATCATGATCATTTAACAGGTAAATTTCGAAATGCAGCTCACAGTATCTGTAATCTAAATTTCAAAATTCCAAATTTTATACCAATCTTTTTTCATAATTTAACTGGTTATGATAGTAATTTATTTGTTAAACAATTGTGTTGTCAAGAAGATAATATTGATGTACTTGCACAAACCAAAGAAAAATATATTACATTTTCAAAATCCATATTAGTTAACAAAGTAAAAGACGAGGATAATTAAGAAAGAAATCTATTTATTAAAATGAGATTTTTAGATTCATTCCGTTTCGTTGGTTCCTCTTTGGAAAAGCTTGGTGAGAGTTTGGAAGCAAATCAATGTATAGAAATAAAAAATATATTTTGAAGATCCTAACCAGTTTAATGGAATTCGTAAAAAAGGTCTCTATCCTTATTCTTATGTTGATTCTTTCGAAAAATTAGAGGAAAATCAACTCCCAGCTATTGAACATTTTTATGATAAACTTAAAGATGAACCTATGTGTCCATCGGATTGCAATAGAGCAATTACTATTTGGAATGTATTTAATTGTCAAAATCTTATGGATTATACCAAAATTTATCTATTGTCTGATGTTCTCATATTAACAGATTTTTTTAAAGCTTTTCGAAATGTATCTTTAAATAATTTTAAGCTAGATCCTGCACAGTATTATACATTACCAGGTTTAAATTGGGATTCAATGTTAAAAATGACTCATGTTAAATTAGAATTATTAACGGATATAGATATGATACATTTTTTTTAAAAATAATATAAGAGGTGGTGTCTGTCATTGTAGCGTTCGAAAAGCAGAAGCTAATAATCCATTCTTGGAAAATTATGATTCTCCAAAACCAAATTCATTTATAATGTATTTGGATGCCACTAACTTGTATGGACATAGTATGAGCCGATGTCGTCCCATAAGTGATTTTTCTTTGTTGAATGATGAAGAAACGGAAAAGCTTGATGTGATGTCTCTTCCTGACGATGCAGAATATGGGTATGTTTTGGAAGTGATTTAAAGTACCCTCAACGTTTACGTCAAGAACACAATGAACTCCCCTTTTTGGCTGAAAATATTTGCGCACCAGGTTCAAAACAAAAGAAATTAATATGCAATTTAAACCATAAAGAAAAATATGTTATTCATTACAGAAAACTTTTATAAAGATATACAATTTACATAAATTTGACACTTCTAATTACAATAAAAACAATGTACATAATATAACTACGAACAATTCTGTATTAGGGCGAATGAAAGATGAATTTGCGGGTAAACCAATTTTAAGTTTTTATGGGACGGGAGCTAAAGCCTACTGTGTCAATTTAGAGAATAAATCTGAAAAAAGGCAAAGGGAGTAAAAAATATATTATAGAAAATTCCATTACTAAACAAGATTATAAAGACGTTGTTGAAAATTCTGAGATCAAATTTCGAAAAATGAATATTTTTCTTTCAATTTTACATGATATGCTCACACAATTAAAAAATGATAGAGATGATAAACGCTATATAATTCCAGATTCTTTTAGAACTTTAGCTTGGGGACACAAACATATAAGCATTTTGGAAGAGAAATCCAAGACTGATGATGAGATGGTTAATAATGTAATTGATATTCTAAAAGATTTAGTTCATGATGAATATAAAACATAAGAACCCTGGAAAAATATTTTATTTTGAAAATGGCTCTGCTACCAGAAGGAGTTCTATTTCTATCAGCATTCGGTAACAATACTTTGTTCATACAAGTTGATCCCAATGTTCGAGAAGCATTTATTTGTCTATCTGTTAATAATGTAAATAATGATAGTTGGCCTTCAACATGGAAAAGAATGAATATAAATAATGGTTTATTTACCTACAAAATAGATGATAATATGATAAATGATTCTACCGTTGTACAATATAAGTTAAGATTATATTATTTTAATAAAACTTCAATAGGGACACAGGAATGGAATCAGTTGTATAGAAAATCTTGTATAGAAGAATGTAATTCAAATGTGTGTGTAGTATTATTAAGTATATTGTTAGTAGTGTTTATATGTTCAATAGGATATATATTATTCAAAGTATATTTGTATTATAAATAAAATGAGTCAATAAAAAAACATATTTATAATAAAGGTTTTTTATTCATTACAATGTCTATAATTATATAACAATTTTACGTTTGCTAATGCACAATGCCATGGATTCACGTTTTTGTGAAAATGACGTTCTGGAATTTTCTTAAATTTACTTAATTTTGGTTCTTGACCAATGGGAATAGCGTATATGGAATCTTCATCCAAAAACTTTTTAAGAAGTTTAGTTTTTCATTCCCTTTCATGTAAATTTTGGGCGATTGGTAAACTTCTAACACATGCTTTAAAATATCATCAATTTCATTAAGTTCTATATTTCCAAATCTCCATTTTAGTCCATGATACTGTTCGGCCCATTTAACCATTTTCATATCAGGAGCAGATAACATATTTTTTTGAAATGGTGATTTAAACAGATAATTTGAGCAACGAATACCATCATAAATCGCTAATTCTTTTGGAATGTATCCAAAGGAACAGTTGATTCCTTGAATGTCGATAAAAAGTTCTGTCTTACACTCATTCATGGTTAGTCGCTAAATGATGTTTAGATCTATACGATTAGTGTTTAAATCCCCCCACCACGCTTAATATCCCCACTACCACGCTTGCTTATTTAAGCACTCACCCACAGTTCTTCTAACATTATTTCAAGCAAGTATCTGAAAATGTATCAACCAACAAACTATAACCAACAAGAGTTTAGTAAGAAGCGTAATGCAGCTCTAATCAATGAAACCATCTACTACATCAACAAATCCAAATCCAAATGGGTCAGCATTGGATTTTCCTTGGAAAGAAAATATATTCCTGTTGTTAAACTCTGTGGATACAAATATAATCAAAATGTGATTTTTAACGAAGATCAATGGATTTCCTTCCTAAATAATCAAGGAATTATGTTAAGTGTCATTTATTCCAACGACTTTGGTTGGCAACCCATGCAGGGAAATGGTTATAAGATTCACTTTGTGTTTATTGGGGATGCAAGAATTATCAAGATTACACAAGATGGCGGTAATGAAGTTTTCTTAGCTGGTGATACTATAAATGAACTTATGAATTTGACAAATTTAATCAAATATCGTTTTGATATCTTAAAAAACCAGGAATTTTCCAAATATTACAATATTTTAGTTAGTGGAATCTCTATGAAAAATGGTGATTTGTTGAAAAATGTATATGATGTT
Source organism: Philopedon plagiatum (assembly GCA_963971165.1). Lineage (NCBI taxonomy): Eukaryota > Metazoa > Arthropoda > Insecta > Coleoptera > Curculionidae > Philopedon > Philopedon plagiatum. The sequence goes on from OZ020197.1 coordinate 57,731,589, forward strand.
ATTTCACCTATGGAAAATAGTTTAAATGTTTCCTGTGTATTAGAGTTACTAAACTTTTACTCAGATTGGGTTGTGGAGGATGTTGAAAGATTCGCATGTAATGAATTTGTAAAGAGTTGTATTGAAAAATAAAATTGTAAAATATATTTTTTATTTTTATTCCTCCCACCTCCTAAATTAATATTTAAAGCTCTCAACTTACTTTAAGTCTGAACATTCTCCAGCAAGATGTGGTTAGCATATGTTCGTGAACGAGTATCATATTACCTAACAAGTGCTACAGAGAATCCATCACAACACTTTAGAAATTTAGAATTTGATGCTACCCATGAAGCCGAGTATGGATTTGAAAGATTCTGTACGTATGAGGAATGTATGGAATTGGCAAATAAATATGAAAAAGCAGCAGAAGCCTGTAACATATATTTACATACTTCTGATATAAGAGTTTTTCTGCAAACCATAAAGGAAATGGGATTTGAGGAGCATTTGGATGAAGTAAAGAAGTTTTTGTCACCTGAAATTTTTCAAGAAATATTTGAAACCTAATTTATAACAAATAAAAAACTTTATTTCATTTATGTGTTTTATTCAATAATTAAATAATTAATTATTATATAAACTGTATACATTAGTAAGTGCGCATATACATGGTGATTTAGAATGATAAAAACAATGAGCTTCTAATTCTTGTAATGATGGATTTTCATCAAGTTCTATGACTGGTTTTAATGAATATTTTCGAATGTATTCGGTTTCTAGTTATGTATTTTGCGGTTAAAATACTGTAATTGTTGGACTTAATAAATTACTCGTAGACTTGAATTATGTGTGTTTTTTATTCAAGAGAAGCTGGTAACAAACTAAGACACTTACAATATGGTACTTTTCTTTATATACTAAAATGATCCTAAAAGTGAAGATAAATCCTGGCATAAATAGATAAAATACGGGAATTACATGAATTAACAAATATCAGAAATTATCATAGTAGATATAACTCAGTAGGAAAAGATAACACCTGGTATAATATAATGTAAGGTAAAATTCGATAATTATCATAAAAAGATAAAGTCCAGCATGAAAAGATAAAATACGGTAAAAAGGCGACGCAGCATCTTCTCGAGTCTTATCTGTTGGTTAGGGTATTCTCCAGTGGCGTATCCTGGTAGTTTGGTTGTGATACATAACTCCTCCCGTCTGAGATAAAGCCTTAGGGTTGAAAACGTTGTCTAAGGCTGCTCTTTCATTTCCAAATCTTCTGTTTTGGTTTTCCTTTTACTTTTACGTTGGTATGGATAAGGGTAACAGGTTCTGTAGTAGCATGTTACCGCCAAGAAAACAATCATTGCGACCATAAGGTATATGAGGACATGAATCCATGTAGGCATTGATTTTTCCTGTAATAGTGTTGGATCTTCTAAAATATTTACTTCATGTTGTGTATTTAACTTTTTGGTCAAATGTTTGATTTCTTCTAAGTCCAAACTGGTAAGTTTAATGTGAGTAGAGCGTTCTGGCAGCAGTGAAAGGTTTAACTGAGGAAGCTGAATTATTACAGCAGGTGAAATGTGATCATTTCCAGCAGAGAACACTTCTTGGTTAATGAAGTAGTGACAATTACTTGGGATAGTGATTATATAACTGCCAGGGATTAGTTCATGATGCTTTTCAACGGAACAGCTTTCAGTGAGGACGATGTCTGCTCCAGTGGTGAAGAGGATGTTGTGTGGGGTAACTTGGTTGGCTATTGCTTTGTCCAAATGAACTGGGACAGTGGTGCAGTTGTTTGGCTTATTGTTCTTTATGATGCTGACAACACAATCGTCTTCTGTTTGCAGGTGATTCAGACAGTAGTGGACGTTTTCTACTTCTTCGCATGGTTCATTTTGATATTGATGGAGAACACTTCTCTCATTTAGGATAAGGTAAGGTTTACAAGGAAGAATTATTTTATTATTAATTGGAATGGGGTAAATAAAATATGTTTTAAAATTTTGAGGCATTAAAATTGGAAAGTGAATCAGAAAAATAATTCGGTCGTCCTTAAAGAGTAATTGAATTCCCAAGAAAGAGTAATAGCTATGATGGTCTGTAAAATTAACTAATTGAGTGGAAGGGTAAGAAACCTTTATTTTTGTAATAATAGAATTTAGGTTTTTTAAAGGCAAAAATACAGGATGAATTTTGTTGACATTAGCAAAACTTATGGCATTAGTTACTTCATTTAAATGAATCTGTAAAATTAAAAGAGAATTTATAATCAAGTTTAAAGTATTTACTTCGTTTATTCCTTCAGAGAATTGATCGATATTTTGGGTTATCATTAACATATTAGATTTTATTTGCGAAATGCTATTATTCGTTATTGCCATAATTTCCTTTGCTAAAGTAATCTGTTCGTTAATCTTTTCCTGAAGTAGATGATCACTTTTATCGAGATGCTTAAGAATTAAGTCTATTCTTCTGCCATCTTCGGCATCTAAGGTTCCAAAAAGCCATTTGGATACTTTACCACCAAGGTCTATTAATCCGCGTTTTGATCTTTTGGGATAAATAATTTCTAAAGAAGTATCAATATAGGATAATAATGTATTTGCTTGTTTTATTAAGTTTATCGTATGAGAGCCAAGATTTTTCTTTGATATTGCAAACGATAATTGTGACTTTAAATGATTTCTTATATTAGTGAATTCTGAAATATTTAAATAAGTAATAAAAGTGTGTCTGCTTGTTATTATGCGTGTGGATTTTAAACTAACAGGTAAAATTGGGTTAGTAAGCTTTTGAATAGAGGCATTAGTACTTATAATTATAAGGGTTAATAATAGGATGAGAAAAAGTCTCATCTGAAACAAAAGAGAAAACATTAGTGTTTTTTGCGTTTCTTTATGTTATGTTTGGAGTATTTTGAGACATCAGTTTTAACTTTGTTTTTTGTTTGTGCTACTGGGATTATTTTTGTAAATCTAGGAGCTAGTTTATCTCTTGGTTGTTCTTTGTGATAAACTGCATCGTTTTCTGACAAGGTAATTGGTTCTTTTCGATTAGCATTTATTTTGTCTAGTTGTTGTTGTTTCTTTTCTTTAACTTTTTCTGTAATTTCTTTATATTTTTCTTTGATTTTTTCTTTGTGGTCTTGCACATATTTAGACACAATATGTTTTTCTTCGACGTCAAATGGGTCTTTAGAGTTAAAGTGACCGGATACTATTTCGAATGGTGTATGATCTGTAGAAGAGTGAATGGAATTGTTGTAGTGTAACAATGAATACTTTATAATGTTAATAAGAGATTCTTTAGGGTTTGTTTGAGTTTTTATTCTTATCTGCTCTAATAGTGTGGAATGAAGTCTTTCGATGTAACTATTCGAGTTTGGATTCTTTGGGGTGGTATAATGGATCTCAATTTTATGTAGTTTGCAAAAATCAGTAAAGCTATTGTTATTGAACTCAATTCCATTGTCGCAAATTATCATTTCTGGCAGACCGTAGTGTGATATAAAGGTCAATAAACCATCGAGAACATTAACTGCATTTACTCCAGGAATGGGATATACTTGGGCAAATTTAGAAAATGTGTCAATTATGGTTACAAATTTTTCTTTTGCTATTGACAGCGTGTCGATATGGATTCTAGCAAAAGGTTTGAATCCTATTGGGATGGGTTGGAATTTAAATTCATTAGGTTTTCTCTCGTATTTTGACTTTTGGCAAATGATACAGTTATTTATGTAGTTCGTAACATCCTTGATCATGGTAGGCCAATAATAGTTTCTTTTGAGAGAATCTAAAGTAGTTGTTATGCCACGATGTCCAGTCTTATAGACATGGTGATAGTTCATCTTGTCTTGTTGATCATTTTGTGACGTAACATCAGTCAGTTTTAAAGAACAAATCATTAATTTTGAAGGGACTCTAACGATTTTTTCTTGAATATGTTTAAGAAAAGTCTTTTCGTCATCTTTATTTGGAAAATGAAGATGATATGTGGTTTTGTTATTTAAGTTTGCTATGTACTCTTCTAAATCTTCTTCCATGTTTCTTCTACGGAGATTAATAAAATACCTTTGATTGTCAAAAATTTTTTCTTTTATAACTCTGGGCACTGGGGATGCGTCAGATATTTTGACGATCATTTGATGTTTATGGTGATTTAACGGTTTATCACAATAGGGGTAGGAAAGTAGTGGAGGTTCGTCTGCAGAGTGTATTGTGGTAACATAGTTCTCATTGCTTTTGAAAAACTCTCGAATGGTTGTATCTATATCTCCTGATTCGTTCATCATTGAACCAACTTTGTCTGTTTGTTTTTGATTTACTGTATTGGTTGCTTCGTTTATGGGTGAAATATTTCTGGATAGACTGTCAGCTACATTATTATCTTTGCCCTTAATGTAATCAGTATCAAAGTCATACTCGGATAGCAATAATTTCCACCTGACCAATTTAGAATTGGGCTCTTTCAGGCTCTCTAACCATTTTAAGGGTTTATGGTCTGTCTTTACTTTGAAGTGTCTTCCAAATATGTAGGGTCGAAAGTACTTAATTGACCAAACAATCGCTAATAGCTCTTTTTCTGTGACTGAGTAATTTATTTCATTTGGATTCAATGTTCTACTTGCATAGCAAACTGGTTTTCCATCCTGACTTAGAACGCTTCCAATGGCATATTTACTTGCGTCTGTAGTGAGTGTAAAGATTTTTGAAAAATCTGGATGGATCAAAATGGGCTCATTACAAAGAATCAGTTTACAGGTTTCAAATGCATTTTTGAAGTCTTCCGTATGTTCAACTTTTTTACCTTTTCTCAAACATAATGTCATCGGTTTTGTAATTTTTGCAAGATTATTAATAAATTTTCTGTAAAAGCCAACCATTCCCAAAAAGCTTTTGATTTCTTTATGTGTTTTGGGTAATGGCATTTTCAGTATAGCGTCTATTTTCTTTGGGTTAGGTTTAATGCCCTCTGTGGTTACAATATGGCCTAAGAATTCCGTTTCGTGTTTTAGAAATTCACATTTATCAGGCTGAACTTTTAAGTTGTACTCTTGAAGTTTTTTAAATATCTCCTTTAAATTAAGTATGTGTTCGTCTAATGTTGTTGAAAAAACTATGACATCATCCATGTAAACTAGGCAAGTTTTATTGATAAAATCTTTGAGAACTTCGTTAATCATTCTCTGAAAAGTAGATGGTGCATTTTTGAGGCCAAAAGGCATCCTTAAAAATTCATAATGCCCATGATCTGAAGAGAATGCTGTTTTCTCGATACTTTCCTTATGCATCTTAATCTGGTGAAATCCACTTGCCAAGTCTAATGTGGTGAAATATTGGCATCTGCCAAGTTTATCAAGTAAATCGTCGATATTAGGTATAGGAAATCTATCCTGAATAGTTTTGGAATTTAATTTTCGAAAGTCGATTACTAGGCGCCATTTAGGGATTCCACTGGCATCTAACTTTTTTGGAACTATCCATATAGGACTTGACCAAGGGCTGGTACTATTTCTTATGATGCCATCTTCTAACATTTTTTGAATTTGATCCTTTACTTCCTTTTTGTGGACTTCTGGTAGTCTATAAGATCTTGTATAAATTGGCTCTTCATCTGTAGTTACTATTTTATGAGTTGTCTGAGTTGTTGATGACAAGGGCTCATTCTGATTTTGAAATATTGAAGAAAATTGTCTGCATAGCTTTAGGATCTTGTATTTTTCTTCTTCTTCTAAATGACCTAGTCTTAAAAGATGCTCAATTAGATTTTGATCTGGGGTTGTAGAATCGGTTTCTATTTCTGCTTGGTATATTTCATAGTCATTTATTGGGAATACTTTTAAAGGTCTTGGAAGGTTAAAATAGGTATCTTCAATGTTAACATTGTAAATTTCAACTATAGCATGTCCATTCTCTACAGTGCTTATTCCTTCAGGTATAAAACAATGTGGGTTGATTGATTGGTAAGGGATATAGTATGTACCATCTTCTTTAGCATTTGTTGGGAGTCTCATCCTTAGGACTTCATTTTCGTTTACTGTGATATTAAAGCAGTTATAATCTGAGGGAGAACACTGATAAACCGGAATTTTAAGGTTATGTCTTTCAAGATAATTCTGTTGCAAATTCCAATTGAAACCCATATTTTTAAGATCTCTAAAACTTATTAAACCATCGAAAAAAGGGTGAAAATCAAATAGGGTAAAAATTAAAACTTCATTTGTTTGAAATTCCTTAAAAGCCGGAATTCGCGCTTCATATTTGGATTCTTGTTGACCACAAGATGTTTTGATTATATTGGGCTTTATGACAATAAATTCAGAAAAATACTGTTTTGCAACATGGGGATTTAGTAATGAAATATGACTGCCTGAGTCAATTAATAATTTTAGGGTTTTGTCAAAAAAGGAAATTTTAATAAACGGAAGTTTGCGTGATTCTGTGTCATTTACTAGGTAGAATTCATTACAGAGGCTTCTTGATAAAAATTTTCATCTCCTGGGGTTTCTGTGGGTATGTATGACGTCATTGACGTGTATTCTGCAGCGTCAGTATATTGTTCCTCTAATTCATCAGTATTAGTTTGTTCTGGGATATAATTCTGGTTTTCAAAATATTGCTCTTCGAAGTTCTGGTAATATTCGTGTGAGTCGTCATCAGAATTTTCTAGGTTATACAATTCTTCAAATTGAAATTTGGGGGGTCTTGATTGTGGTTGGAATGCATTTGGATTTGGTGATCTATATTGGAAATTATTTGTTGGTCTAAATTGATTTCCTGCTGTGGGTTGCGAGATATTTCTTGGAGCCAAAGTTTGTCTAGTTATTATGGACATTGGAGTTGGTGCTTCTTTCGAAGTCTGTCCAGTCGGTTTGAAAACGTTGGTTTTAGTAGGATTTCCAAATACTTGCTGGTTCGTAAAATATTTTCTTTGTGGTAATTGCCTTGGTGAAATATTTATTGGCTGACTAGGGAAATTTTGTTTAAATCCCGATTGTTGTCCTGTAAAATTTTGTTTAAAACCTGAAAATGCAGGTGTGAAAGTCTGTGGTATGTGTCTTCCATACGTTTGTTGGCATCCTTGATTCGTAGGTGCTTTAAAATTTGGTAAGGGAATATGTTGATTGGTATTCCTTTTAGTTTCGTTACATAGGGACAAAAAATTTTCTTCCTCTATTACATAATTCATCGCTTCTTCTATGCATGTAGGGTTCTTAAGCCTTACGCCTGTTTGAATTTGATGGGGTAGGTATTTTATAAAAGAAACCAAAAGTAATTTTTCTATATTGCCAATTTGTGCGATTTTTGCATTAGCCTGTAGGGTATTATCGTTATTAATAGAGGTGAAAATCAGACTTCTAAAATATTGGCAGCGAATGCCAAAATTATAAGGTGTTTCTCTCGGGTTTGGTTTTAAGTTATGAAGTTCGTTTAACAAACAAGTGAAAGATCTTTGATCACTAAAAGAAAGTCTTAAAACATCTTTTACTTTATCCCAAGTATCTAATTCTGTGCGACTAGATATTAAAGTTAAAGCTTTACCTTTAAGTTTCCCTAAAATACCACGAAAAATAAGTTTTTTAATTGCGTCACTTTCATCTCTAAAATTATTAAAAGTATCATCGCATGCTGCGATAAAATTATTCAGCTCGCAAGGGTCGTTTTCAAATTGTGGTATAATATCCAAGAAAAGTCTTAACTGTTGATAATTGGTATTATTTACTGACATGTTTGGTGATAAATTAATATTGGCAAGATTATTTATTATATCTTCTACTTCAGAATTGGATTCAAGATCAAAATCAAATGCGTTAATTGGGTTATCAACAGGGGATTTCTCTGACAAGGTGTCAGTTTCACTTTCAGATTCTGAACTAATGTTGGCTAAATCCGTAAACTTTTTCCTAAATTCCTTATTCTTCTTAGCAGTTTCTTTTAAGCCGCTAAACATTAAACATTAAGAAAACAAAAAAATGCAGGAAAAATAAATTCTATACGTATAGGATAAAAAAAAATAAAAAAGGGGAAATTTTATAAATGAGAGAAATGCAAACAAACAATAATCAAAAATGAAACAATGGTTATTTCTTACCATGCGTCGAAATTTCTTCTTTCTTCTTTGTGTTGTACACTGTGCCACTTAATTAAAGCCAAACAAGGGATATCCGCTCCGTCGAATGACTTGCTGTACCCCACTTTTGGATGTGCAGGCAATGTTCCAAAAATTAAGGCCCGGTGTGTCAAGAAAAGAAATATACGGTTTCTTCTTGAACACGATTTTTTTTTTTTGGAAAGTCCCGTTAAAGATTTGAAAATCACCAGAGTTCGTAAACCACTATCTATATAGTCAGTACGGCACTATGTTTCGAAATCACTATCCATAAAGTCAATACGGCACTATGTTTCGAAGTTCACTATCCATACAGTCAATACAGCACTATGTTTCACTTATCTGTACAGGACAATCCTACCGACTGCGCCAGTTATGTATTTTGCGGTTAAAATACTGTAATTGTTGGACTTAATAAATTACTCGTAGACTTGAATTATGTGTGTTTTTTATTCAAGAGAAGCTGGTAACAAACTAAGACACTTACAATATGGTACTTTTCTTTATATACTAAAATGATCCTAAAAGTGAAGATAAATCCTGGCATAAATAGATAAAATACGGGAATTACATGAATTAACAAATATCAGAAATTATCATAGTAGATATAACTCAGTAGGAAAAGATAACACCTGGTATAATATAATGTAAGGTAAAATTCGATAATTATCATAAAAAGATAAAGTCCAGCATGAAAAGATAAAATACGGTAAAAAGGCGACGCAGCATCTTCTCGAGTCTTATCTGTTGGTTAGGGTATTCTCCAGTGGCGTATCCTGGTAGTTTGGTTGTGATACATAACTTTCTCTCTCCCTTTAACATAAACTTGATCCGCCTTTTCTGTTAGATTCTTGATTATAACAGAAAACTTGTGAATTGGTGTATATCCTTCATTCCAAGGAATACAGTGATGATTTTTCATTAACCATACAGCTTGTTTATGAAAGTCGGGTGGTAGGTATTTTATATCAAATGGTGCTTTAAAAACATAGTGGCAGTGATAGTGATAAGTAAAGATTGAACACTCTGCCTAAGGTTGGACTAGTTAGTTTTAGGTTTCATAATAATTGGTAGTCAGTTAAAAAATAGATGCCTTTTTCAAATCGCGTAAGGTAAAAGTTTATTAATATAGTGCCTAATTTTGTAATATTATAACGTATTATTTTTGAAGCTATTCATAATGTTTTAAACTTAATATAAATACTAAATATTGACGATCTATTTCTGATTTTTCCTTTATAAAAATGTGTTGGATACATTTTAGTACCACATGATGAAGTGAACTTTTATTGCATTAGGCATGTTTTAGGGAATGAGTTTTTAAATAAAAAACTATGAACAACATAAAAATTAATATTGTTTTAGCTATTAAAAGTAAAAATTCTTCATTGTTGGACTGTATTTTTTTTTATCTAAGACATCCCACGTAGACTTCAAGCCTAAGTACTAACGTACCGTGGGTGTCTGAAGAGAAGAGAAATGTAGTATATTGACACGGGATTTGAAGGATGGTAGGTTGGGCCGGGAAGGGAAAACATCTGCAGGCAATTTGTTCCATAATCTGGAGACCCTAGGTATGAATGAGCGAGAGAAGTGGTCTGTTCTAGGCTTTTGTAGCTGGACAGTAAAGGGATGCACACCTAACGCGCCTCTTGTTGTTTCTGTTAGGGACATTCAATTGGGGAATAATACCGGCTAGTTCTCCAGAGCAAAATCCGTGGAAGTAGCGGTACATCCTCTACAGCGCGGCGATGAGCGAGAGAAGGGAGCTTTCTCGTGAGGGCTGGGTCATTGATAAGTCGAATGGCTCTCTTTTGGATAGAATCAAGGATCTTAAGTGTCGAAGGTGATGCCGCTCCCCAGATGTGGGAGTACTTTAGGTTAGTCCCTACTTGGGAAACATAGAGAGTGTATAAGTTGGAAGGGGAGAAGTGTTTTCTGGCTCGAAAGAGAAAACCAAGCTTTTTAGCTGCCGATGTGGCTACCGAAGTAATGTGTTTTTGCCAGCTGATATCATGTTCGAAAGCGACGCCAACGAGATCGAATGTTTCGTTGTTTTGTAGGGCTTGGCCATTCATATGGATGGGATAAGTGTTGCCAGATTTTTTGAGTGAGAGGGAGCAAGACTGGGTTTTGGAGGCGTTGAACTGATCAAGGTTCTTGGCACCCCAGTCTAAGACTAATTGAAGATCCTGGGAACGGGATAGGAACATAGACCAGCGTCCATTATCCCTCCTGATTCGAAACTTGTCTGAAAAAATGAATATTGGGGTGAAAAGTACAATCGTCAGCATAACTGTGGATGGGATTAGTAGTTGAAGAGAGCAGTTCATTAATGTGAAGAAGAAACAGGGTTGGTGCCAGGACTGAACCTTGGGGGACACCAGCATTGATAGGATGGAAGTTAGATGAGTGACCGTCAACCACAACAGATATGCGCCGATTAGAGAGGAAGCCGCCGATCCAGGTACATAGTTTGGTAGGAAGACCGTAAGAAGGTAGTTTGTTGAGAAGTGCTGCATGCCATACTTGGTCAAAGGCCTTGGAAATATCGAGAGCAACAATCTGAGATTCGCCATGAAATTCAAGTTATGTGTGACAAAGCTAAGATCAGCTGTGGATCTTTGGTGACGAAATCCGTACTGTCTGTCATGGATGATTTTGTCTTTTTCTAGATATTTTAGAATTTGCAAGTTGATTACTTTCTCCATAACTTTGCTGACAGCGGAGAGAAGAGAGATAGGTCTATAATTGGATGGAAGGGACTTAGAACCTTTCTTCGGGATAGGATGCACACGAGCAGTCTTCCAGTCATCTGGGAAGATACCCCTCTCATTAGAGATCTGGAAAAGACGAGTTAAGATGGGTGCAAGTTCTTGAGCGCATTTTTTTAGGACAATTGCTGGTATGCCATTCAGACCAAAGGACTTTTTGGTGTCAAGGGATAGAAGAATTTTTTGAACTTGCTTGACCTTAAGTATTATATCGGGCATTTTGTGGGGTACAGACTTAGCTGTTGGAAGAGCAAAATTGGGGAGAGGGATCAGGGTGGAATTGGCAGCGAATTGTTTGGCGAATAGTTCTGCTTTCCCTTTAGAGGTGGAGATAACTTCGTTCTCAGAGGTGAGGGGAGGAAAAGTGCTCCCACAGAAGTTCTGACTAATGTTTTTGGCAAGTGACCAGAAAGGTTTGCCGCCGTTGGGACAGGAAAGCATTTTATCTTTTATGCGGTTCTTAAAAGCATTTTTGGACTCTAAGATAGTTTGGTTGTATTGATTGACGATTTTCGGGTGTAGGATTTAGAAGATACCTTTTGTGAGCTTGGGCTTTTTTGCGCCTGGCTTTGTCCCAGCCCTTGGAGAATCATGGCTTTTGATGGTGAAGTTTAGGTTTCTTGCGGATATGTGGAATGAAACCTTCAATACCTGCTTGAATAATGTCTGTGATATGAGAGCAAATTTCGGATTGATCGGGAATGGAAAAACAGACAGGATTCCAAGGGAAAGCAGAGAAGATGTTTTGAAGACCATCCCAGTCGGCAGAATTGTAGTGCCAGATCGTGCGTTCTGGCATGATTTCAGCAAACTCGGGATGTATGGGACAAGAGACGGTAATGAGGCAATGATCTGAACGACCAGGGGCCTATAACCCAATGCTTACAATTGTAACAAGTCTACAAGTTACTAGTAATTCGCTTATACCTACAAGTGCCCCGATTTCCTGTAACACACCCAATTATTTCGTACACTTGTAGCTACTAGTGAAATATTCTACACTTGTACATGTCGTTGCTACTAGGCAATTCAGTTATTTACGTGCTTTTGTTGGCAACGCGCGTCGTGGCAACTGTAACGTGTCTAAACGTGTTTTGTTCAGCGTTTGTGGTGAAGTTAAAGTAAAATAATATTGGTAGCTATGGCTGGCAGACAAGTAATATTTGAGAGAAAGATGCATTTTTTACAAAACGTTAAAGAAAATAAAGAAATTCTGTTCGGTGCCTTTTCCGACAGATTGAAAAAAACAGACAAAGTTGAGAAATGGAAAGAATTAACAAATTTAGCAAAGAGCGTTTTTTTAATGCCTTCAGATAAAGACTGGACATATGTCAGAGACATACTATGGCAAAATATAAAGAAAACTACAATGATAAGTAAGAACGTATTATTAGTAATTTTACTACTCGTATGATTTAGTTGGACGTATACAGGGTGTTTCAATAGTAATGGGTAACTGCATATTTTTGGAGCCAAAATATTACGATTGAGCTTAACAACTACCGGTCAAATCTCAATATTCACTAAGATATAGGGCGTTCAACTTAAAATATTATCTTTGATTTTCCTGTATAAATTCCACAGTTTTTGACATATCGCTATGAAAATCGGTACATAAGTACATATTTTAAGTTGAACGCCCTGTATCTCAGTAAATATTGACATTTTTTGACCGGTAGTTGTTAAGCTCGATCGTAATATTTAACCCAAAATATACTGTTTATTTTCAGGGGAAAGTGAATAACGCGAGAAAAACGGGTACAGGCGGTCATGGAAAAATGACCGATGTCGATAATATAGTGTTGGATATATTAGGAAAAGAGTCTCCAGTAGTTGTTGGTCTTGGGGTGCCAGAATCGTTGGACGATGCAGAACCGCTACCTCAAGACAGCACATCAATAGAACTGCCAGCGTTATTAATGCAGGACCCTGGCGTGCCCTCAACTAGCCGCTTAGGTGGGTTTATAAAACATTATTTTTCTATGATCGTGCAAAAAATGGCACTTGTTTTAACGATTTGTAGCGCAAAAAGTGTCATTTTTTTCACTAGTTCATCAAAGTGGTTTTTAGTGCAAAAAACACTTTGATGCACTAGTGCAAAAAAGACTTGCTCGAGTGTGTCAAGGATATTTGATGCACTAGTACTACAATTAAAATACATTAATGGTAATTAAAGCGATCGTATATGCAAAAAGTTCTTTTTTTGTCCTTACGTGTTGTCAAATTCGATCTTCGGTCTCGTTCGACAATTTTCACGTCGGGTGCAAAAAAGTTGCACTTTTTGCACTTGTTACATACAGAAGTATTATGTTGATCTTTGTAAAACAATTTTGCGTAGCGAAAGCGCAGCATGACGCGTACAGGAGAGAAAATTTCTGATGAAAAGAAAAAAGAAAAACTTGATTTACAAATTGAACACCTCAAACTCCAAAATTACAAGACCAAATTAGAAATTTTACAGTTGGCAGCTGCACTACACCTGCCAAGATCTGAATTTACCCAATGTTTTGCTGTTGAAAACATTTCTTATGGGCAGGACCAGCGTACCACATACATTAATATTTAATTTTTGAAACACTTTTTGATAATTTGTTAATTATTTATTTTGTAGCACTTTCTGATAATCTATTAATGTAGGCATAATAAAGCTGATTTTCCTTTTTAACACTAATTTATTCTAAAATAATCAATCAACTGTTGAACTCTAGCTCGAGCTGCAATTGGAGGTGGTTCGTTATCTCTAGGGTTGATTTCGCCACCTTCATCATCGTCACCATTTAATTCCACATCGTCGTCATTGCTTTTTGTAATATTGCACAGTGTTGCACAACATTTAAAAATGTTTGCTGCGAAGACTGGATTAACCCGTAGGTGGTTCAAACATGGAAATTTTTCCTTCAATAGGCGCTATAATGCGCCGAGTCCGTTTATGAGCTCTGTTGAACGCGGTCTGCGCTGGGTTCATCGGATCGTCATAGGTTGGTGGAATTAACCATTCACGTAAAGGATAAGCGGAATCTCCAAGAATCACAGTATTTGCATGAGGTCTCCAACCGTTTTCCATTCTACGAAACAGAACTGTTACGAAGTACTCGCGAATCGTGCACACTTCCGGGCCAATTGGCACTTATATAATAAAACTTTAAGTCAGGCCCACACACAGCCATGCAATTGATTGAATGCTTCATATGGCGGTCGACGTAAGCGGGTTCGTTATTCGTGGGGCATCGATATTTATGAGGGTTCCATCTACAGCAGTAGTTATTCTTTGACAGTTCACCATCACTCCGTCCTCCGGTGGAGGTGGGGCAGTATTCCATGACGTCATATCTAGGCCACCGTTGCGCATAGTCGAATGGAAAGTACGTCATCGACGTCTACGTCAGTGGAGCTTACGTCAGCGAGATAAAAGTCACCTGTCAAATGTCAAATGGCACCTGTCACTTGTCACCTGTCACTTGTCAAATGGCAAAATAAAAAACTGACGCGGGTCACGTGTACAAAATGACGTCAGAAGACATGTGGAAAAGTATGGCGGCTGTCACCTGTCATTTAAGATATGTCAACTGTCACCTGTCACTTGTCAAACGTCAAAATAAAAATTGAACATGTCACGTGTTCGGGGCGGCGGGAGAAGGCGTTTAAAAAAAGAATGGCGTCGATCGGCCCTTTGGTTCCGGAGATATAGTTTTTCGCGATTAGCGACCTTACGGCTGAAGGTGGAGAGACGAAATTCGCATGGGGGGATAGGGGCGGAGCAGATCTTTCGATTTATCAAATTATTTTTCAAAAATCTCAACTGATAGTAAAAAATTAGATTTCACAATTTTTACATCATCCTGTATAGTAAATTTTCGAATAATGAGATAAATTATGAATATAATTTAATTTAATAGCAGAAAAATATGCATTAGTACATGCAAGCTTAAGAGTTTAAGAGGATGTGATCAACAAAAAATTAGATGTCAAAAATTTTTCCACATCACTCTGTATAAGAAATTGGGAATTTAAGTATATTTTTATCAACTCAAGCGAACTAAATAAATTAACACACACGAGGCAAGGCCAGCGCAACAGGTGTTTAGACACGTTTAGACGCGTTTTGCGAGGTATGAATATGTAAGAAAACTAGTAAGTAGAAAAATTATTTATTTAACCACAATATATATCGATATTTCACAACCTTAAATACAAAATTAGTTAATACTATTAAACAAGTTATAGCTATGAATACAAGTAAACTAGAAATACTGTTCAGAGTTGCGGGGAAAGATGACGGTAGTGTAGAATTAGTAGGAATAGTAGGAGATGCGGTCTCATTCGGGCACTCGCTAAGGAACGTCATCCATCCTGTTTCGCCAATCGTTGAATCTTGAAAGAGAAAGTGAACCTTGTAGCGAAAAGAGCTGCTGCTGCTACTGTTTGATGAAGGTATCGTGGCGGAGAATACAGACATGTGGTCAGCGTTCTGTGGGTTAAAATCCAACGGAATCCATGGTCTGCTTGAGTTGCAATCTCCAAAATCGAACAAAACAGAAGCGTTTCGAACATTTAAAGGTCGATATACGTAGAAGACGTTGTGTACTACTGCAACCAGTAGAATGAAGGATGAACTTAACAGAGCCATAGCTCACGTGAAAATGAGCTAAAGCGTTGAAGAATGGCGATTTATAATATCATAGAGGTGCATCAGTCCACTGGCTAATAACACCAACAGTGGTATTAAGAACAGAGAACTAACATGGATAGTTCGGAGCGGTTTTTGTTGTAACTTTTTCAGTGAGCGGCACTTCCACAATACTTTAGCTAGTCGGCAATGCTTAGAGTACTTATAGTGATCGGCTAACGGATCATCTCCTTCCTTCCAATCAGCAAACTCGCAATGACAAAATGCACATTTAACTATATCTAATCGCTGGGTGTAATAAAAACCAGCCTGTGCTAAGTCTTTCGGACTAACTTTATTGGTCCAAGTTTCAAACGTAATCAGTCTTTCTTCAAAAGTACGAATAATGGTCAGACCGTCGTCGAAGCAATCAGTACAATCTACACTGCGGCCAATCATTTTACGGCGTTCTACTTAGACTAATCGAGCTATACTAAGAAATAAAACAAACAAAATATGCTATATACTTTTATTCCATGTCATTTAAAAAACAATGTCGGAAATTATACAATAACTTAACATTATTACCGGCAAATGCCAAACATTAAAGTCCTTATGGTGGAAACATTCCACAACTTTCTTATATTTACTTAATTTAGGCTCAGTCTTTAAAGGAACACTAAATATAAGACAAGAATCAAAAATCTGCTTTAAACAAGTTGCCTTTAAATCACCCTTAACTAGAAATTTAGGAGAGTCATACTGAAGACGGATGTCACGTAAAACACTTTCAAATTGGTTCAAGTCCAAACAGCCAGACTCCCACATTAGTCCATGGTATTTTTCCTCCAAATGTTCTACTATCTTGAGATCTTCGGGTTTCAAAAATTTCTTACCATACGGAGGTTTGAAGAGAAAGCTGCAAATTCGTACGCCATCAAACACAGCCAACTCCTTCGGTATAAACCCACTGGCTAAAGGGTAACCTTGAAGATCGATGCAAACGTCCTGATGGTCTTGTGTCATCTTGTACACACTGGTTAGACTGAAACGCAACAACGACGACGACGACGGTGTCGAACTAACTTTTAAACAGGTTACAGTACGGAAGGGCTTTAAGTAAGGTAAGATATACCACCACCACCACCACCACCACCACCACTACCATCAATATCTCTTGAAACAGGTTTGTTCCGAGCATTCAAACCGGATTAGGGTGCGAGGGTTACCACCGCCACCAACCGCAGTCAAGCTTTGCCCCAAATATGCGAGAGTATACTGAGCACTCGATCGGTTCATGGTATCAACCAGATCCTGCGACATAGTTTCAGCTATCCGTTGTGGTAAGTAGGTTTGAAATAGTACATCCTCCTGGGCTAAGTCATTCAATGTCGCAACAAGAGCTCTCCCATAACGTGTGGTTACAAATTTCAGTGTTTGAATAGGATACGCTACTCCTACAGGTAGAGTGGAAAGTTTCCTGCATTCGGGAAAGTTCACAACATCACTGTTAATACGAGCGTTCAGTTCCGCTAATGCTTGCTTGGAAATACTCATTGTAGAATGTTGCGAAACAGGTATCAACACACACGACAGGTCTCGACAGGTTATAACTCTATGCAACGAATGCTGAAACGACTATGAAATCTCTGCTAGAATCGAGCTGTATTTAGCAGTAACCGCAGCAACAGCAGCAGCAGCAGGATAAGGGAGAGGGGAAAGGGGGAAAAAAGGAAAGAACCTTGAGCTTTAAACTATTTATTATTATTATGAGTCATCAGGATACTTAGTATTATGAGTCATCAGTATACATATACAGTTTATCAAAGTCATCTAACAATTTTTGCTGGTTATAATGCAATAATTCCAGCATGTAATAACTTTGTTCAGACGGGTTTAAATTACAGAGATTGGTAATAATTTCAAAAAAGTTTTCCTTAATATCAGCAAAACATTGGGCATACTGTAAAGTATCATCATAATAAGTTCTAAATTGTAAACGTCGAACTAATTGTAATCTATAGTGAATTAAATGCTTAATGCTAACAATAGAATTTATATCATTACAAGAAAACGTTAAAGTTACATCATTGCTTCCAAGTCGAAATATTCGCTCGTTTAAAAAATAGCACTGGATAGGGTAAAATTTTCCGATGACGACGTCAGCGTTGTTGTCACACTTCCATCAATATTTTCAAACATCTTGTCAATGATCTCCAAAAACTCGATCCAATCAGAATGACTTAGGGAGACTGGCTGATGTTCAGGCGTTGTGGGAACTAGTTTAACACTTGGTATCATCCCCCTGGCAACACTGAGGCCCACAATTACTGTAAAATTATCAGTAGGATAGCAAAATTCACCCAAGAGTTTAGTCTCCGTGCGAATTTCTCTGTTACTTCGAAGAATCATGCTGTCTAGATATGTCCAATAGGGGGATGAGGTTCGGGAACTATCGTCTTCTTCTTCTAACACCTCAGGAGCAGCAGCAGCAGCAGCGGTACAACTTTTACTTGTCATGGTTCACACTAAAATAGTGACGTCAACCAACGCAGTAGTGTAATCATAGGGAGAACTATACCCCCACTCCACATTTATTGATGTTAAGTTCGAGAAACAGCAGTTTGGATAACGCCCATCCGC
Organism: Philopedon plagiatum; assembly: GCA_963971165.1. NCBI lineage: Eukaryota > Metazoa > Arthropoda > Insecta > Coleoptera > Curculionidae > Philopedon > Philopedon plagiatum. The sequence continues at coordinate 57,749,718 of OZ020197.1, forward strand.
TTCCCATCTCGGTACATTCGGAAGCTTTTTTCACTAGAGAGATCTGATATTCGCTGTAAAAGTCTTCCAAATTAGTGCTGGGAGAAATAACACTAAATTTGGTATTAAACGATTTTATGTCTTGTTCTTGTGTGGATGCCAACAGATACGAACCATATAGCTCCATATTAACTTTAAGCTGGGGGTAAGTCTTTAAAGGATCAGTGAGTAAAGTAAGAACCGGATCTTTGAGATCTTCTAAATATTGCTTAACATCAGTCAAATGTAAGTCACTTGTCAGATGGTAAGTTAGTACGCGGTTTTTAAAAGCAGTTCGAACTAATTTTACCTGAGAGTACAAGGTCTCACTACAGTGCTGCTTATGTTTTGTGGTACGGTTATGGGCACTACGAGATAAAACTTCAGTATCACACTCTTTGCAATAAGGCATGATTTCAACTGACGAAAACCGGAAAAATATTGACTATTTGTACAGAGATCGAGCTTAAACCACATCCTTAGCCATATCTATCCAACTGTTATGAGACTTATCAAACCCAAGCCATTTTACATACATCTTTTTACCCTTTTTACGCAAAACTTGTTCAATAAGAAATACGTCAGATTGTTTGGTTTTTTGCAATTCCTCTTCATAGAATCCGCCACTAATGGGTTGACCGCTCGTGTCCTCTAGCAAATAAGTCGTGGGATTGGTAATTTTAACCTGAGATACTTTAAACAACTCAGTAGTCCAATTAGGCACATAGCCCTTTTCAAACACATGCTTAGTGTTCCGGATAGTAAACATTGGGACATTAATCCGTCATTAAAATTTACTTACGCGTTTTAAATAATATTAATGCTTATTTGTTTGTACTAATTTTAAAGAAAGTTAACTGTGTTGATAACACGGCCACCAGTTGAAAACAGATTCAAGTGACCGTAGATTGTCAAAAGAGATCAAGAAAGCTGTCAAGCAATTTTCGTAATAAAAAAATAGTCAAGTATATTTACAAGTCAAGTTAATTTATTCTCAAGTCAAGAAATACAGTCCACAGTCCCCAACATGGTCCTTCGAGCCGGATGATCCAAAACAAGCTAAGTAAACCAGTAATTCAAGCAAAAACACAAATTGGTTGTCATTTTCTGAAAAAGCCTGTTTTATTCTCGCTGCACGGCGCAAGCCGCTAGACAAGATAACCCAGCCCGGTCAAGACGGTGCTCTAGAAAGAAGGCAGCAGTTTCAAGGAGGTTCTAGTAAACAAGTAAAGCATTATAGAATCAGTGGGTGAGTCGTTTCCAGTTTTCCTTTATCCCAGTCATCCTATTTTGCCGAGAGTTCAAGATATATTTCAGGAATTTAAACATTTACTAGTAGTTTAATAAATTTTTGCACTAATTTTAATATATTCTATAAAATAATAAATTAAAATGTCAGAGCAAGATAAACAAACAAGAAAAAGAGGATCCCTTAAGGCTTCTCTTACTAATTTCACAAAGCATGTGGAACAAAAACAAAAAGAATTATCACAGAAAGGACAAGAACACGCTTTAAGTGATACCGATATTATTCAGTTACAAGATAGGCTGACTCGCAAAGAAAATGTTTATCGAGAGTTTAACGATATTCAAGACGATATTGAGGCAGGTGTGGCTCTGGCCAACTTGGACGAACAATATGCTGAGCGATCGATGTTTTGGGAGTCTTATTTTGCCATTACGGCTATCGCAAAAAACATATTAAAAAAGTATGCTCCTTACAAGGAGGACGATCATGTCTCAGCACATTCAAGTCGTTCAGGTGCACAGTCAAACACCGCCGCATCTGCCAATGCAAATTTAAATATAGGTGGGGTTAAACTGCCAGTTATCCCCCTTCCTAAATTTCAGGGTTCATTTCAGGATTGGTTAGAATACAAAGAGACTTTCCAGTCCCTCGTTCATGAAAGTGAATCCTTATCCCCCATACAAAAATATCACTATTTAAGGGCGTCACTAGAAGGCAGTGCGGCGCAGATTCTTAAATCTATCGAGTTCACATCAGCAGGATATGACGTGGCGTGGCAAACGACCGGTATAATAATACAAAATTGTTAGTTCACAACCATACTAAAGCCCTTTTCGATCTAGAAAATATCCAGAAAGAATCATCTAGTAAAATTCGCAAGCTAGTTGATGACGTTTCGAAACATCTTAGGTCCCTTGAACAACTAGAACAGATTATCGAAAACTGGGATCCTTTGCTCATTTTTATGATATCTTCTAAATTAGACCAAAACACGCTAGGTGAGTTGGAAAAACACTCAGTCGAGTTAGAAAAGCCTACTTTAAAAAACTTTAAAACGTTTTTAAAGAATCGCGCCGATTTTTTGGAAACGCTAGAATACAAAACAAACTTAAAGACATCGGGTCAAGACGGCAAGCAGGGCAAGCGAGATGACAAATATCCGCGTTATGGCTCCAAGTCGCTAAATGCCACAACATACTCGTGTTATTACTGCAAAAAAGAGCATTCTATATACGCATGCGATAATTTCAAGAATTTATCGATAAATAAACGCACCGAGTTTATAAATAAAGCAAAACTATGCTTAAATTGCTTACGCAAGCACACGGCTAGAAAATGTAGGATGGGTCCGTGTAGAAAGTGTCAAGCATGGCACAACACGATTTTACACCCAGAAGGCAATCCTACTGCGCCTGCGTCTCCGCAGAATGCCGAAGAGGCGGCAAATACAAATGCTAGCAAGTTGGGTCCAAGCGAGATTTCGTTAAGCAGTGGCGTAGAACGTCCATGTTCACGCGTCGTACTTTTGTCGACAGCCCGAGTTCAGGTTTTAGATAAGTGGGGTAAACCATATATCGCGCGCGCATTACTTGACTCCGGTTCGATGTCGTCTTTCATTACTACGGATCTTTGCGACCGGTTAAAACTAGAAAAGATTAGCACTAATTTAGACGTGTTTGGCATATCAAATGTTGTAAGTAAAGTAAGCAATAAATGCAATATTAGGCTAAGCTCTTTGCATCGACATTTTAATGCAAAACTTACGTGTTTTATTCTCCCCGAGATTACAAGCTTAACGCCAGGTTTTGAGATTGACGTAAAGTCCCTAGACATCCCAAGCGATTTGAATCTTGCCGATGACGAATTTAACAAGCCAGGTCCCATTGAAATTCTTATTGGCTGCGATCTGTTCTGGAATTTGCTAAGGGCCGATAAAATATATTGCGGCAAAAATAACCCAGTACTTCAAGATACCGAATTAGGTTGGGTCGTATCGGGTCAAGTAGGGGGAACCCAGGTAAAAGTCAGTAATAGGGTAACCTCGTGTAATTTAAGCACAAATCAGGACTTACAAAATAGTTTATTAAAGTTTTGGGAGATTGAAGAGTTTGGCAGTGGTAAACCATTGACCAAAGACGAACTAGAATGCGAGCGGATTTTTACAGAAACTACGCGTAGAGATCCTGATGGGCGCTTCATAGTTACGCTACCGCTAAAGCAATCTGCCGATTGTTTAGGTGAATCGCACAATCAGGCCAAAAGAATGTTTTACAATACCGAGCGAAAACTTCTTAGAAATAAAGACTTACGCGAACTATATGTAACGTTTATGAACGAATATCAGGCACTTAATCATATGACCGTGGTCAACTCGGACTCTAGCGCGGCAAACGTAGAATACTTTATGCCACATCATGGAGTATTACGTGACAATAGTCTAAGCACAAAACTTCGCGTAGTGTTCAATGCCAGTTCGCCATCTAGTAATGGTCTATCTTTGAACAATATACAGTACGTTGGCCCAGTTCTTCAAGAAGATTTACTGTCTATAATTTTACGGTTTCGTCAAGAGCGCTATGTTGTCTCAGCCGATTGCAAGATGATGTACCGTCAAATATCGGTGAATCCGGGCCAAAGAGACCTGCAAACGATTTTTTGGCGTGCTAGTCCGACAGAGGAACTTAAAACATATACTTTAAATACGGTGACATATGGTCATGCTAGTGCGAGTTTTTTAGCCATACGTTGTTTGTTCGAATTAGCTCGTGAGTGTGCGGACTCAAATCCCGAGATCTCAGATCTCATCAAGCGATGTTTTTACGTGGATGATTTGCTTTTTAGCGCCGAAACCGTAGAACATGCGCAGTACATATGTCGAGAAATTACAAAGATTTTGAAAAGCGGTTGTTTTGAGCTGCGCAAGTGGTATTCAAATGAGCCTAAGATACTCGAAAGCGTCGAGAGCAATGACGTTGCGTGCGGGATTCTAGAATTCGGTCCCGATGAGAAAGCCAGAACATTAGGTTTAATCTGGTCTTGTCATAGTGATAAGCTGTCATACACTATCGACGAGGTTTACAACTATCGGAAAGATACAAAAAGATCGGTATTATCGCTTACCGCAAGAATATTCGATCCGTTAGGCCTACTCAGTCCGTGTATTATTATAGCTAAAATGCTAATGCAAAAATTGTGGGCTGAAAAGGTGTCATGGGACGATCAGTTACCAGTCTGTCTAGCTACCCAGTGGCACAAGTTCAAAGACGATCTACCTAGTTTAAACATGTTAGCCATCGAGCGCCATGTTGTATGCAAGAGGGTCAAAAACCTTGAGTTCCACGGTTTCTCTGATTCATCCGAGCGAGCTTACGGTGCATGTTTATACGTGCGCAGTAGCGATGAAAACGGGGATGTCCACGTAAATCTTTTATGCGCGAAATCCAAGGTCGCGCCGATAAAAACCCTAAGCATACCTAGACTAGAATTGTGCGCTGCGTTGTTGCTTGCGCGTTTATCAGATAAAGCTAGGAAATCTTTAGATCTTAAGTTTAGTAACTGTGTTTATTGGACAGACTCCTCGATAACGCTAGCATGGATTCAGACTAGCCCTAATTTGCTAAAGTCCTTCGTAGGAACTAGAGTTTCAACCATACAAGTGTTGACCGAAAATCAACAATGGAGACATGTGCCAACTCAAGATAATCCTGCGGATTACGTTTCACGAGGATTATACCCAAGTCAAATTATAGATTCATATACATGGTGGCACGGGCCTCAGTTTTTAAAGTTACCGCCATCAGAGTGGCCGACATTAAAATCTAAGATAGATGAAATTCCGGAATTAAAATCACATTCAATTACCGCGATTCCGACGAGTATCGACATCGAATTCCCTTTTGAAAGGTTTTCCAATTATTTGCGATTGAAACGCGTTACCGCATATATACTAAGGTTCAAGAATAATTGTTTAAAGCCAGCTTCTGATCGAGAAAAGGGTCCGCTCAGCACGTCTGAGTTAAATTTCGCGGAAAAAGGTCTAGTTAAAATCGCACAGAGACAGTCTTTCCTCAATGAATTTTCTGAACTTCTGAAAAATCGAGCACTTGATTCGAAAAATAAACTTTCTAGTCTGACTCCATACCTAGATCAAGACAATATTATTCGAGTAGGAGGTAGATTAGAGCTTTCCGATTTTTCGCCAGATAAAAAACATCCTATAGTTTTACACTCGAAACATCTTTTAACGAAGTTGCTTTTTGCCTATGAGCACACTCGATTAATGCACGCCGGACCTCAGTTGTTGTTATCTGCCATAAGAGACAAGTTTTGGCCGGTATCCGGTCGTAATTTAGCGAGAGCGACGGTAAGAAAGTGTATTCGATGTTTCCGATTTAGGCCAGAATTTGTACAGCCAGTCATGGCAAATTTACCACGCGACCGCACTGTTCCCTCTGCGCCCTTCCACGTCACAGGGCTAGACTATGCTGGTCCATTTCTAGTTAAACGGGGACTGGGAAAAGGTCGTAATTGCAAATTAGAAAAATGTTACGTTGGAGTATTTGTGTGCTTCTCCACAAAGGCTTTACACCTCGAGTTGATATCAAGTTTAAGTACCGAGTCGTTTTTGCAAGCCTTACGGCGTTTTGTGTCAAGAAGGGGCAAGCCCTCTAAGATTTGCAGTGATAATGGTAAAACCTTTGTGGGAGCCAACCGCGAGCTTAAAAGATTTCTAGATTTAGAAAAGGATAATGTTATGTCCATTTTAGCAAACGATGGGATAAACTGGCAGTTTATCTGTCCATATTCTCCTCATATGGGAGGTCTATGGGAAGGCGGCGTCAAGAGTGTAAAGTACCATTTAAAGCGGGTTCTAGCAAACGCTCATCTTTCGTTTGAGGAATTTACTACCTCATTGACTCAAATTGAGGCGATCTTGAATTCTCGACCTATTTGTCCGTTATCTTCCGAACCCAACGACCTCTCTCCCTTAACCCCGGCTCACTTCCTGATTGGAAGACCCCTGGTAGCCGTTCCAGACGAGAACTTGGAAAACCTCAAGATTAACCGACTAACCAGGTTTCAACTGGTTCAAAGAATATGTCAACACTTTTGGCAACGTTGGCAGAGAGACTACATGTCCGAGCTTCAAGAAAGGCAGAAATGGAGAACTAATCAAGGCCAACTGTCTGAAGGTCTTTTAGTTTTGATCAAGGACGATCAAGCTTTACCTACCGAATGGCGACTTGGTCGCATCATTGAAGTACACAAAGGAGCCGATGGCGTAGCCCGAATTGCTTCGATCCGAACGAGCACCGGAGTTGTGAAGAGAAGCTTTCCGAAGATCTGTCCACTTCCTTTAGAAAATTGAAATTGTGGCCATTTCAAGGCGGGGGGCATGTTCCGGATAGTAAACATTGGGACATTAATCCGTCATTAAAATTTACTTACGCGTTTTAAATAATATTAATGCTTATTTGTTTGTACTAATTTTAAAGAAAGTTAACTGTGTTGATAACACGGCCACCAGTTAAAAACAGATTCAAGTGACCGTAGATTGTCAAAAGAGTTCAAGAAAGCTGTCAAGCAATTTTCGTAATAAAAAAATAGTCAAGTATATTTACAAGTCAAGTTAATTTATTCTCAAGTCAAGAAATACAGTCCACAGTCCCCAACACTTAGCCTTACTGATGCGAACAATGTCACAAACTTTGAATTTTTGCCTCCCCACAACCTTTAACCGAGTATAAACCGAGTCCAATATTTTCTTCTCATTACTCTTGCTAACATCCTTCGGTTTCATGCGAATGGTGTGATGTTTGGTGTCGTTGTAAGTATTTGTAACTTGTTCCAACAAGTCAATCCATTTATGATTACCATTCAAGGTAAACAACTTAAACAGGTGTTCTTTGAGTGTCCGAATTACTCGTTCGGCAATAGAAGCCTTTAAAATACTAAAGGTACTGTAATGATGTATCCCATGCTTCTTCATAAGACTTTGAAAGCTAGCGTTGTAATACTCTTTCCCATTATCTGTCACCAGCTTTTTCGGAATCCTTCGAGACTGTCTGAGTATATGATCCATGGCATTAGTCACATCCTGAGCATTTTTTGACTTGAGAGGTCTGGTCCAGAGGAATTTGGAAAAGCAATCAATTACAAGCAAGATGTATTTAAATCCCTTGTTTTCACGAGCGTACTGATCGAGCTGCGCAAGATCGGAGGCAAACGTATCGTCTAAACCATACTGGATAAATCTGCGACGTTTAAATTTGATTCTAGCGGGTTTATGTGGTTCCTTAACAACTTGTTCTCTCGCCTTCGTAATGCCCTTGGCCATTATTTCTCAAAGAATGAGGTTCTGCAGCAAGATATCGAATTATATACGTCTAAATTTTAGATAGTTGGTGGACGGGAAGATCCTTTCTTTGGCAAATCAACTGTTTGTAATAATTTGGAGAGTTCTTCGCGAATCTTTCCCATATCCGTCCTGACTGGTCTGAGAGCATTTTGAATAGCCTGATTGGTGTAAACTTTTAGGAGTTTTTCGAGGTCCTTGAATTGGGTAGAGAGACGATCCAGGTTTGTATTCAAAACTAAAGTCTCACTCTTGAATTTGTTGTCAAGCAGCTTAAGTTGGTTGGATACCGAGTCTACCGAATCCTTATTAGTTTTTGTAAAGGTCTCCATTTGCTTTACAATACCGCCGATAGAGTTGTTTACTTTTGTTCCAACACCGTTACTTGTCTCATCATCTCCATGTGGGATACTTGTATTTTATCATTCAGCGATCTATCAATGGTAGTAGAAAGTGAAGTTAGCCTACTCTCTACAAACTTTTTATTTACAGCATCAGCGATATCTGTTGGTGATTTGACGTTACAAAGCCGATGATCTCGAATATTGTAATCACCATCTTTTGTAAGAGTGATCAAGTTGGGTGCTTGCAACACTCTCACTCTTTTCTGATTAGACGACGTGGGCAAGGAACGTCCAAACTTATTCGTGATTACTGCGGTACTAAGACATAACAGCTTTAACCAACTTATTTATAGAATTCAATTACTCCAAGGTGTTCCAATTCGTGCAAAATGCTCCAAATCTCGTTCATGTTATTATTGTTGCCAACCTGATTGGAAGCGTCTAGCTTTTTTAACCTGTCAACCAGCTCATTTACGTCATCATAGTAGACATATTCTGTGGGTTTTTCGTTGTATTCCATTAAGGCAGATCCGGATTTCACAGATCCGGATTTCTCCGACTTCGATCTGGTCACTATTCTACCCCCGGGCGAAGGAATTTTACTGGTAGAACCTTTCGAAATTAGTGGTTTCACAATGGCATTGTATTTGTGGGATCTATTACCTTTCAACTGACCATTGTCTTTCAAGTATAAATCTATTCGCTTTAAAATATCTTTGTATTGTTCTTCATCGGCAGCGGTATTAAATTGAGGATCCTTGAGAAACAATAAATCGTATAGCCCCAGAGTTCCTTTGTACGTAAGGGGGCCAACTTGAATATCACCATTCTTTAAGAAATTAACCGGTTCTAAACCTAAGCTCCAAGAATCAGTCACCAAATCATATTTCAGGCTGTTAGCATCTAGTTCGGCAGAGTGCGACCAATATAGTTTCAGATAGTCTTGAGCAATCTTCGGATACTGCTCGATAAAAGTCTCAAACATCTCAGATTTTCGAAGAGAATCTTCAAAATTCTGTCTTATGTGTTCCGCAGGATTCTGAGCTGGTTCTTCAAACACAGAATCATCATCATCATCATCAGCAGCAGCAGCAGCATCCCCGTAGTGAGTTTCCTCGGTTAAAAATTTTACAGGTGGTTTCACTTCTCGAGTTACTATGGGTGGTTTAACTTTGGGTTTTACACCAACACTCTGTTCCCCTTTAATCTTACGTTTCTTAGATTTTACAGTGGTGGTGGTGGCGGAAGCACTCACAAGCTTATTCAGAGGATCGGTAATAGGCATTAAGAATTTATTAAGAGCTTCATCTTCTTCACCTCGCTCCAACTTTAATGCTAAATACTTCTTTCTTATTGTTCGTGCAGCTTGGATAATCCTACGTTTAACGTCTTTATCGAGCTGGCTCATGGGGGTAGACATACTAAAAAACAGACCCTGTTCTGGAAAAACAGCTAAAAACGGACCCTGTTTCGAGAAAAACAGCTAAAAACAGGCCCGGTTCTGGAAAAAACAGCTAAAACACAGACCCTGTTCGGGAAACACCAGCTAAAAACAGACCCTGTTCGGGAAAAACAGCTAAAAACAGACCCTGTTCGGGAAAAAAACAGCTAAAAAACAGATCCTGTTCTGGAAAAACAGCTAAAAAACAGGCCCTATTCGGGAAAAACAGCTAGGAAACAGCTAAAACAACTCCTAACCAGATCCTATGTCTCGAGACTTAACACATCTAGCTTCTAGAACGTCAAGTGTCACACTGAGTCCCGAGGGTTTAGGGTATGATATATGTATCAAACTTGCTACGATATCGGCCTTTAGCAATATCATTGTCTTTCACCATTACAGGAACCCATACCGATCCTTCCAACATTCGGAGCAAATATGTTTAAATGCATCGAATGTCATGTCTGTATTAACGTGATCGTCGTAGATATGTTTCAAGTTTAAGTCGTCCTGCCTAAATAAAATTAATACATTGGCATTGTCACGAACCAGCTGTTTAGGTATTTTCGAGTAAGTTTGCGATAAATAGAATGAATCAATCGCATGATGTCGGCCCATACAAAATTAATTACGTATTTTATCCTGGTTCTCACATGCTACGTCATCAAATATGAATACAGAGTGAGGTCGGGCACTGGCAGGATCTAGAACTTCATCATTATCGCTGTATCCGAAATAGCCTAAACGGGAATGTTTCATAGCCTGTTGAAGAAAGTCATACTTGTCTTGCTGCAGAGATTTGGAATACACGTACACATTCTCGAATTTTAAACCATTGTCATCAATCAAAAGACTAATCATTACATTGGTTTTGCCACAATTACTCGGACCACATATTAACGCTCGAATTGTAGAAGGCAAAAGTTGACCATGTTTGCTACTGAGGCACTTTTCTTTTTTCATATCGCAATTATAAACTTGGATTTTGAGTTTCTGTTTCTCTTGACGCATCTCTATAAATACTACTCTATGCCCTCCCAGGGCTTCATTACGAATGAAGACTCTGCAGGGTGCAGGTGTGTTAAATACAGCTATCAACAAGCTCCCGTTCGAGCTTCATTTGCCGGGTTATTCCTATTGCGGACCGGGAACCAAACTTCAAGAGCGACTGGCTCGAGGCGATCGACCAAAGAACAAATTGGATAGTGCTTGTCGCGATCACGATATCGAATACGCCAAGTCGACAGAGTTGGAACAAAGACATCGAGCCGATCGTGTGTTGGAGAACCGGGCTTGGGAACGAGTAAAGGCAAACGATTCCAGTTTTGGTGAAAAAGCTTCAGCGTGGTTAGTAACTAACGCTATGAAGGTAAAACGCAAGTTGGGTGCTGGCAAGAAGCAGAAGATGAAACCCCTATCATCAGTGATCACTCTGCTTAAGAAGCAACTTCGACATACGGGTGCGGGTGATGTTAGTAAGAAAAGGACTCTCAGTAAAATACTTAAAGCTGCACGAGTAACGGTCAAGAAGGTGGGAGGACGTAAGAGGATCAACGTACCACGAATAATACCCTTACCGAAACAGGGTGGGTTTCTACCACTTATTCCCATATTTGCAGGACTTAGTGCCCTGGGGGCACTAAGCGGAGGCGCCGCGGGGGTAGCGAAGGCCAGTAATGACGCTCAAAGTGCCAAGGAGAAGTTAAAAGAATCCAAACGACACAACGAAACAATGGAAGCGATTGGGAAAAAGGGTAGCGGCATGTATTTAAAGAAACGCAAAACTGGTTATGGATTGTTTTTACGAAAAATGCCAAAAAACTACCAATAAAGCTACCTGACAAACCGTTATCCGATCATGATATTAAGTCGTACGTCACTCGATTAAAAATACCGCATTTTAGAGGAGTATTTATGCGAAACACTTTACCGAACGCACCCCTCAAAACAGAGTGTGGTGTTATTAATTTGGATCGGAACACAGGATTCGGGACACATTGGGTAGCTTACAAGAAACACGGTAATCGAGTTGTCTATTTCGATAGTTTTGGCAACTTGAAACCGCCCAAGGAATTTGTCAAGTACATGAAAAATGCGAAAATATATTTTAATTCCGATCAGTATCAGGATTATGGAATGACAAATTGTGGACATCTTGCTCTAGCATTTCTCTACAATAAAACTTTATAAATGCAGGTGCTGATGCTTACCGCTATCAGTCATGTCACAGACATTCACGTTAAAAGGTCGCTCTCACCGACTTGAAGCATACTTTGTACCTCCCGTAGAGCTCGATTCCCGGTTTGATTACTCTTTAGCATTAATTTCGCTAAACACTTGGAACACGATTCCCAATATAGAAGAGGGACGAAACAAGTTCTATTACATTGTCAATAATCAGGAGGAGCGAGTATTGGAAATACCAACAGGGTCCTACGAGTTGGAAGATATCGAACAGTTTCTACAACGTAAGCTCCTAGATCCCAGTGCTCCCGCAGACGAACGGAATCGCATCTTATCGCTTAAACCCAATAACAATACGTTAAAGTGCGAGCTATCTAGTGTCTACGACATAAACTTTAAGCCAAAAGACAGTATTGCAAAGTTGTTGGGATTTTCACCTAAGCTGTTAAAGTCTGGTAAATTCCACGAATCAGATCAGCCTGTGGATATTATACAAGTTGTTACTATTAGAGTAGAGTGTAATATCATTTCCGGCTCGTATTACACAAATAATCCCGCACATACTCTTTACGAATTTTCTCCAACTGTCGATCACGGTTACAGTATAAATATCGAACCAAGGAATCTAATCTATTTACCTGTGAACCAAAAAAGCATCTATAACATTACTCTCACGCTAGTAGACCAGGATTCTCGGCCTCTTAATTTTCGAGGTGAAGAAGTAGTAATTCGATTAGAACTTAGACGAAATGGTTCTAGTATTTAAAGGGTATTTAAACACTAATACATCAGCCGGCAGATCATTCAGTGATCAGAAGTCGAAGGGGTCACTCACGTTTTCAAATATAGTATATTTGCAGTCGAGAAGCAGTACTTACCGCTACCATGTCAGAAAAACTTCAAATCTTCAATCAGATCAAGAGCGATGAGTCGGTCATTCGCGAAGAATGGCACACTTATCACCCCTTTACCAACTCCTTTAATAACAATGACGAAATCGAGATTGTTATCAATCAGCAAGATGTCTTTTTGGATATGAGTGAAGCTCAACTCTACATCGAGGGCACGTTTAAGGTGGAAGCAGATGCCACCGGTAAGACCGGTACTTGCGATCTAACCAATAATGCTGGAGCCTTTCTCTTCGACAGCATTTCCTATGAAGTTAATGGTAAGGAGATTGAAAAGATTCGAGATCCAGGTATTGTTAGCACCGTTAAAAATATGCTATGTTTAAATGAGCAGGAAAGCCGTGCTCTAGACATAGCCGGATGGAATTGGCCTAGTGGAACTGTTAAGACCTTGGACGAAACTTCTAAAGACTTTAATTTTCGCATCCCGCTTTCAATCTTGTTTGGAGTGTTTGCCGATTACCACAATGTACTAATGGGTAAACAGAAAATTAAACTAGTTCGTGCCCGTCATGATGACAACTGCTATAAGTCCACTGGTACTAAGAAGGCAACAATAACCTTAAAAACGGTTGAGTTGAAAGTGAAACATATTTACCCGAGTGATGCAGTGAAATTAAGACTCTTGGACGAAATTGCAAAGAACAAACCGATATATATTCCATTTAGAAACTGGGAACTACATGAACTGCCTGCTTTGAGAACAACAAAGCGTGATATTTGGACCGTTAAGACCATGTCTGAGAGAGCCCGATACGCCATTGTATTTTTTATGAAGAAGCGAAAAGATAACTCGGAAGCTGATTGTACCTACTTTGATAATTTAAACCTCACCGACGTTAAGTTACATTTAAATTCTGAAGTTTACCCCTATGAGTCGTTAAATCTAAACTTTGTCAATAGGCAGTTTGCAGAAGCCTATCAGATGTATACGAACTTTCAAAAAACCTATTTGGGAAAGCAGCGGTCGGAGCCGCTGTTGGATTTTCTCGCTTTCGCTGGCAGAGCCCTCTTTGTTATTGACTGTTCTAAACAAAATGAAGCCCTCAAGAGTAACACTATTGACGTTAAGTTGGAGTTTCAAAGTTCCAAAAATTTCTCGGCTGAGTCACGGGCCTTTTGTATAATTATTCATGATCGAGTGCTCGAGTATCAGGCTTTAACAGGTCAAGTACGTGATCTGTTGTAGTCATTTACTATTCAACCCTCTCAGCACGATGAAGTTTGTTGTGGTTGACGTTCAAGGATTCAGCGTTCCAGAATTTCAAGCTAAAGAATTGGCTATTTACGATGGGAAGCAACTCAAAAATTATCTGTTTAAACCCACTACACCGTTTTATGAACTGTCCTACGATTGTCAGAAGCAAGCAATGTTTCTATATGGGAACCGACATGGTTTATACTACAATTCTGGTGAAACCGATTACAATGAACTTCACCGTATTATCTACAACGATCTACGGGATGTTGATGTCATCTATGTGAAGGGACATGTAAAGAAGGCCTTTTTACTGGAAACTTTTTCCACGATGAAATATCTTAAGCATATACCCGATATTGTTAATTTAGAATTTACTAGGGACAGTGTTACTGTACCGAAATTATCTCTAAGTAAAACCACTTGTTCTTATCATGGTTTAGAATATTGTACTTGTAGTGCTAAGAATTCAAAAATTTTGTATGAATATATTTATGATTTTTTACCTAAATAAAGAAGTTAAATTGTAGTACATGTTTACTTTTTCTCCTATATTATTAGAACCCCTTGAGAAATTTGGACATTTAGTCTCGAGCGCATGGCAAAGACAGTCGACTTGTCAGTTAGATTAGACGAGCATTTGACAAAAATTCGCAAGCTGAAACGAGACATCAAGTTTTACAAAGAAAAGAAATCTTTGGTTAGAATATTTTTGAAACTCACCATTTAAACTTACCAATGGATTCCTCCTCCTCCTCACCCAGCTGGGATAAGGTGTTTGAATCTCCTTCTCGATGTCCTGATGTTCCAGTTCCGAAGACTAAGCCTAACCGAGTTTACGAGATTGATGACTTTATAACTGTAATTTTTACTACGTCAGAAGAGGAACGCAAACAAGTAATTTTGGATACTATTGGTTATGGCAAAATTTCTTTCTCTAGTGATGAATTTGAAGAGTTTTTAAGCACTTTTGATTGTTTCAATACCCATTGGGTAGATATATTTATGATAATTGGACAGTACACGCTAGTGTTTCATCGCAATGGTGATAAGAGAAGCCTCAAGTTTGAAGATGCCACAACAGACAAGTATCTATTTAGATGGGCCGAGAAGCTAATCCACCTATTTGCAAAACATGTTTATGAATTGTATAAGCTTAATCTTGAATATTATACTGTTACTAAATAAATAGTCTAACGTCAATTTGTTTTTTTTCTTTGCCTTAACTACGGAAATAAAACGCCAATATAAAGACACACAAAAAACTTGCATTTATTACTGTGTAAAAAAATTAAAAAAGTAAAAAAGTGACCGAACAGTGGTCCGTAAATCGTAAATAGAGTACAATAAACAAACAATATAAAAAATAAACTTGGGTAAAATATACATATAGAGTAAATAGGTAAATACATTAAATATGATGGATTAGGGTAAAATAAATACAATAAGTAAATAACTAAAATAAATTACTAGCCTAATATCACAGCCTCTAAAGTCACACATTTAGCTATCAAAGGTGATTGAAGTGTCCGAACAGTGGTCTGTAAATAGGAAATAGAGTACACTAAACAAACAATATAAAAAATAGGGTAAACTTGGGTCAAATATACATATAAAGTAAATAGGTAAATATAGTAAATAGGATAGATTAGGGTACAATAAATACAATAATTAAATATCTAAAATAAATTACTAGCCTAATATCACAGCCTCTAAAGTCACCCACATTTAGCTATCAAAGGTGATTGAAGTGTCCGAACAGTGGTCTGTAAATAGGAAATAGAGTACAATAAACAAACAATATAAAAAATAGGGTAAACTTGGGTCAAATATACATATAAAGTAAATAGGTAAATACAATAAATAGAGTAGATTAGGGTAAAATCAATACAATAATTAAATATCTAAAATAAATTACTAGCCTACTATCACAGCCTCTAAAGTCATACACATTTAGCTATCAAAGGTGATTAAAGTAAAGTTAGCTGTCGGTGATCAGTCTTAGCTCATGGAATTTCCGATGATTCCTTATACTTTTCAATATCTCGATGACCCCAAGCAAGCGTGTTCTCTAAGTCGCCGGGAATAAGGTAACGCTTATCGTCCGCGTGTGATAGCGCTACCTTATTTTTAAGTTCGACATACATATCGTGTAAATGTGAACGGAAAGTGTTCATCTGACGATGAATGTGAGTTCCTTCTCCGTCAACCGCCTCTCTATAATCGTCAAGAGTCAGTTCTTTCTGGGTGACGTAGTCAGGAACTCCCTTAGCTTTTTTCGTTAACTTTCCCTCCACATTTACACAATATGCTTTCGCCCCGGTACCGTAGAAATCCCAAATGATTTTTCCTGCATACTCGTCTTTCATTTTACCCAAAATTGATTGGTTTACAGGAACATCATGTGGGTTATCTTGTGAGTAATTGGACGTATCGAATCTATCTAAATTTTCTCGCATGTCATTATAGAAATTTTCGGTGGTAATTTTCAAAACAAGGGAATCGGTGTCAGTGTAGAGTAATACCGCGTTGTTGCCGTGTTTTGGCTTAATATACCCGTACAAAAAGTCATACATAATAGTCTTGGCGATTTCCAAGATGCTAAAATCCACGTAAATAGGTTTATTATATGTGACTTTTTGTTTTTTCATCTGTATAGCTACTAGGTTCTCGCTGAAAATAGTGCGGTCTTTAAAATGAGGTTTTGAGATTAACGCTTCGGCCCCCAAACCTTCTACCAATATTTTCCCAATGAGAAACCAGTTTAACATCTACCCGTTTCTCCACATTTTTCATCGTTTTACCGAACACAGCGTTGTTCATAAGTTTAAAGAAATCTTTCTCGAACTTATTTTTCGCCTTATTGCGCATAGCTGTGTTTAGGTCAATATATTTCTTTAGCCAAGGTGATTGATCAAAAGATATAACGCGATGAATTTTGGTGAGCTTAAGCCCATAATCTAAAGCCTGACGCAAATTTTGGTAATGAATTATATATTTCTCTTTCTTTTTCAAATTTGGAATTAATTTTGTAATGTGTTAAAATTTTGATTCCGGTGGAGCTATGGATTGTGGACAAAAGGGTAGTTCGTTGTGTAAATAATGCAGCTGTGCGGGATATTCTAAATCTACCTCTAATACGTAGCCAGTTTTAGAATCATTCGCGACATTCATGTAATCTAAACTTTGAATTTCGGTCTCATCCAACCACTTAAAATTCCCCGTTGGTAAATATTGTGACATGGCTGCACCATACAGGTTGGTGGCGTCCAAATACATGATGTAAGAAGTAGGTTTGGAAGCGTCATAATGAGGTAGAAATTTATTATTTGCAAAAGCTTTTCTAACGCTACACTGACTGACCCCGCCGCGAATACCGTGTTTAAAGAAGTGTACCATGTCTAGATCTGTCAGTAACTCCAGCTTTACGTCCGTGGCCTTAAGGGCCGAATCTAGCGAAAGTCCTGGTGCGCTAAAATACTGCGCAGGGTCGACGTGGTAAGTCTCTAGGCACACGTCTCTAGAACTTTCAAACACATCTGTTAATAATAAAACGTCGGATTTTAAATAAATATCTGAATATTCGCCTAAAGTTTTGCATTCAAATAAATTCCACACAGCCCCAGCACGCTTGTAATCCTCGTTACTGATATCTTCTTTTTTCAGTTGGTTATAAAAGTCTTTCTGTGATGGAAGCTTTGTATCGTTCAATTTCGCGAAACTATCCACGTAATTATATGGGAAGACACCCTTCTGTCGAATAAGCTGAAACTTATTTTCCTCCGCGAAATATTTCCTAACTTCTCGACATTGTTCGGGTTTTAAATTTTGACTAAGTTTATCTAGGCCGCTGGCCATGAAACGAAAACTGTCGAGAAAGCGTAACTTTAAAAATACCTGCCGTTGTTTACCATCCCTGTTCTCGATGTTATCCACCAAAACATGTTTACTAAAGGAGATGTACTTTTCCTTGTTTTGGGGGATAACATCAAGCTTTTCTTCATTGGCAGCCAATTCCTTGACAAACAGGTGGAAATCAAAGTTGGACATATTATGGAAAAAGATGGGTATAAATTGAGGGATTTTGTAATTTAGGTTACATACAGAGTGCGAGGCCGCCCGATATGCGCCATTTGTGTGATCATGGTCGTGCACGCGATCGTTCAATGCTACATCAATTGGCTTTTCGCATATATGACACACCGTAGCATTTTGATGCTCAATCTCTTGTTCCGCAGAAATAGGAATCATGGGTACTACTTCCTTCATAAAGCGATTATAGATTGATTTACAATCAGCCTCTAAACGTTTTACGAATTCTTTGTTAGCATCCGGACCCCTATAACTTTGGTAAATCGAATGAGCATCATCAAAGTCGCATTTGATGTAGTAACCGAACGAGTACGGGACATGCTTATGCGTTCTCACAGTGTATGACGTATCGGGATCCTGCGCATTTTCCTCTGTATCGATAGGTTCAAGGATAGTTTCGAAATCGACATAAACAACGAAAGGCACCTTTAATTTCTTTTCAAAGTTTGTAAATTTCAAAATATTCTCGGGAATCTCTTCGCCATATTTATTTTTTTTAAAATTTGTTGTTAGGACTTTAGCTAAAACGTGCCCGCAATCATGTTATTGGTGTTTTTTTAATTTTTGCTCTGAACCAAAATATGATAAACAACCATCACATAAATACTTAGCACCATCATGTAAGGATAATTGCCTTGAGATCAGGCGAGATAAACTTCTTATTAAGCAGTAATGACTATTGCCATGATCATCACTGATTACTAACAAATTTACATGTCGCTCTCTATTATGAGAATTTGTAAAGTATAAGGGCCCCACGACTTCAATACTATTTTTACCATCTTCGAACAGTTTCTCCAGTCCGTATACGTTGATAGAAATATTATTGAGTCGCTCAAACTTAGCGATGTCGGTAAGTTTAATCGGAAATTCCATACCTGTAAAGTCCAACTCGTTCTCAAAAGGCAAATAGTTCGCGACTCTATTTGCATTTTGAGTCCAATGAACTGGATGTAAGGCGGCTAGGACTGACCATAGGAAACATTTTTGATCGGTGTTTCGGATGTTTAGAACAGCTTTCTTTGCTTCAATCTCCTTTGGTAGCGGGATGTAGGAAGATGACTTCAGAGGCTGGATCTTGTTGATTCCTAATTCTAAGTGGAGAAGCTGCTGAAGCGACCACCCTGTAACAATAGAAATATCAATTAGTAAGAAATTTTCAACAGTTTTCAAATTTTTTTTTGCAATAGTTTTACACTCACCACTATCCTTTTCCCGAAATTCTGAATACTTCCGGTCCAGGATAGTGCTGAACTGCTCGAACAGCTCCTCCAAATCCGTAGCCCCATTCACCATCTGGTATTTGCTATTGAAGGACTTCACCTCCTCTGACTCGTTCGACTGCTGGAGGAAGCGGCCGAAAAGCTCCAGTCCGACCTTAAGCTGATCATACTTCTCACGGATGTCTCCCACCAACTTGACGAATTTCTCTTTTAGATGTTGCAGATAATCCTTTACGTTGGTGGGATCCTGGCTTGAAGTCAGTCGGTACGTTGCAATTCGGCTCCTCCTCCTGCATCACGCAACATTTCTCCCGATGTCCTAGGGTCCTGAGATGACCAACCCATCGGTTCATAGGAACATCAATTTGACATGTTGCGCAATGTTGTGTGGCTGACGTAGATGGTTCTGAAAATCGGAAATACATAATGAGTACTCGAGTTCTATAAAGCCAAATTTCTTCTTTAGACCACTGGAAATTTAAATTTTAAATACTCACCATCTGTCGAAACGAGTCTTGCTCTTTTCGCCATGGCTGTCTGCGTGGTAGTCGCTGGTCTTTTGGAAGCCGGGTGTTTCTCCTTCCGACTTGAACATCCCGCTGCAGACGTTGCAGATCTTGACTGCTCTGCGGCAATCTCCATGACGCTTGAAGTTGTCCTTCCTGGTGAATGTTTGGCTACAGACTTCACATACGAACATTTTCTGTAACACATTACGATTTGAAAAGAATTTTCGGAGAAACCAATTTGAAAAAATTGAAAACAGAGTTTTTGACAGAAAAATTGAACTTTTTTTTTGGAAAACAGTTTTTCTAAAAATGTTTTTTGGAAAAAATTTTGGAAATAACTACCTTACCTACCTAACCCTTATCGAGTTAAGCAGCCCTCTATAACCTACAAAAGTTTTCGCCCGCTAGCTTCCAATTTTTTCTCACCCTCCAATAAAAACATAGCCAAAAATTTTACAAGTCCACAAATCAAAAACGAAAAAATGCAAATATCTTCAAAACGGTACGTTTTATGATAAAAATAAAATAAAAATAACACCCTGTCACACCCTTATCGAGTTAAGCATCCCTCTATAACCTACCAAAGTTTTAGCCCGATAGCTTTAACTTTTCCACCCCTATTAGAAATATATAGCAAAAATTTTCCAAGTCCACAAATAAAAACCAAACAATGCAAATATCTTAAAAACGGTACGTTTTATGGCAAAAATAAACTCAAAAAAACTCCTCTGTCACACCCTTATCGATTTCAGCAACCCTCTATAACCTACCAAAGTTTTAGCCCGATAGCTTTAACTTTTCCACCCCTATTCGAAATATATTTAGCAAAAATTTTACAAGTCCACAAATAAAAAACGAAAACAATGCAAATATCTTAAAAACGGTACGTTTTATGACAAAAATAAAATAAAAATATCACCCTATCCCACCCTTATAGAGTTAAGCATCCCTCTATAACATACAAAAGTTTCAACCCGCTAGCTTCAAATTTTTTCCCACCCTCCACTAAAAATATATAGCAAAAAATTTTACAAGTCCACAAATAAAAAACGAAAAAATGCAAATATCTTAACAACGGTGCGTTTTCTGGTAGAAATAAAATAAAAATATCACCTCTGTCACACCCTTATCGATTTCAGCGGTCCTTTCTAATCTTAAAAACGGTACGTTTTATGACAAAAATCAACTAAAAAACTCCACGCAAATACTTCTAATAGTCTACACGTTAATACTACTACGCTACCAAGTAAATCTTATCGGTACTTACCCCGATTTCACAGTACACTCGTTTCACAAAGAAAAACTCTGATTGTCTAAATGCCCAACACATTGATGCCCACTTTTTTCCCAATCGCCTTCATTCTAATACTTTTTGATGCTAACTGTTCGTACCTATTCCCGCTTTGCCTTAACTTGCATGATTATTGTACATGTACTACCAATCTGTTAATTGCTAAGTCAATATGACATCACTTTACTCAGGATAACACGTACATGTAATACAAATATACTAATTGATTAGTCAACATGCTTAACTTCACACTTACGCTAAGCTTGTCTCGTGTGTGTTAATTTATTTAGTTCGCTTGAGTTGATAAAAATATACTTAAATTCCCAATTTCTTATACAGAGTGATGTGGAAAAATTTTTGACATCTAATTTTTTGTTGATCACATCCTCTTAAACTCTTAAGCTTGCATGTAACTATTAAATTAAATTATATTCATAATTTATCTCATTATTCGAAAATTTACTATACAGGATGATGTAAAAATTGTGAAATCTAATTTTTTACTATCAGTTGAGATTTTTGAAAAATAATTTGATAAATCGAAAGATCTGCTCCGCCCCTAACCCCCCATGCGAATTTCGTCTCTCCACCTTCAGCCGTTAGGTCGCTAATCGCGAAAAACTATATCTCCGGAACCAAAGGGCCGATCGACGCCATTCTTTTTTTAAACGCCTTCTCCCGCCGCCCCGAACACGTGACATATGTTCAATTTTTATTTTGACGTTTGACAAGTGACAGGTGACAGTTGACATATCTTAAATGACAGGTGACAGCCGCCATACTTTTCCACATGTCTTCTGACGTCATTTTGTACACGTGACCCGCGTCAGTTTTTAATTTTGCCATTTGACAAGTGACAGGTGACAAGTGACAGGTGCCATTTGACATTTGACAGGTGACTTTTATCTCGCTGACGTAAGCTCCACTGACGTAGACGTCGATGACGTACTTTCCATTCGACTATGCGCAACGGTGGCCTAGATATGACGTCATGGAATACTGCCCCACCTCCACCGGAGGACGGAGTGATGGTGAACTGTCAAAGAATAACTACTTACAGCTCCACAAACTTCAGGAAATCCTGCCAAATTATGAAAGCGTTCTATCACGTTCGCTGTATTGCCGGACCATCGAATTAATGCATCAAATTTTATTTCGTTTACGGCAGCAACAACTTCGTGAACACATCTGCAGACGGTCATTTTTGACAATCCGTGCATGTCACATACCCCATGGTATTGCCATCCGTTCCCAAACCAATGCAGAACAATAAGCAGTTTCTGTAATGGTGACAAGCCATACCACTGAATCGTTTGATTAGCGATTGCTGGGCCTATATCTTGAAGAAGAGTTTCACACTGTTCTCGATTAAGTCTGAACCTTTCCACAAATTCCCCGTCTGTCAGTATGACAAAGTTAATTCTCTCCCGATACCGATACACTGCACGGGCGTTTTCGTTGTCACTCTCCTAATCACTTGACCACATATCGACAGTAAAATGATAGGTTCACGGTGAAAGACTTCACTACACTGAGTCTACTCAGCATTCAAGATAGGTAGAAAATTGTTTACAATTGTTGACAATTCCGTAACACTACTGTACAAGTGAGGTTGTTGTGTTATGGAAAGAAACTACAACTGTACAGAAAGTTCCGTAATTACCAGTGCCTCGATAGTAACTACAAATTGCTTTATGTTACAGAATATCTACACTTGTATAATTTATTGTATACTTGTTGAACTTGTAGTGTTTGTGTTATAGGCCCCTAGTGCATACAGATGTTAAGTAAGGCTCAGGATGGGTGGTAAGAAAAAGATCTAGTGGATTTGCATTATGGGTAGAAACGCGGGGAAAGTATATTGGTTCTCTGATCAAATTGGTGAGCGAGTTGCGATTGCGAAGTTTTCTGCTGCTCTGCCTTCTGGGTCAGTTTTTGTGGATCCTAACCATTCCTTGCTATGGACGTTGAAGTCACCTAGGACGATAACTTCAGCGCAGGGAAATTCGGAGATGAGATGGTCGATTTTTCCGAGAGAAAGTCAAAGAACTCATTGTAGGATTTGTCTGATGGGGAGCGATAGGTGCAACAGCTAAATTTAGTAGAAGCTTTAAGGGCGAGTTTTAGCCAGAGAATATCGGGCTGGCCTGATTCCAGGTTCGGGAGTCTGGTGCAAGAAAGACTGCTGCGAACGTAGGCACATACCCCAATACCCCATATTATGAATAAAATACATTGTTTATTTAACCCATCGACATTTTATTTCAAATCTCCCCCATTTCATACCAGATTCACTTCAGTACTCTTGAAAAGCCCAAGGAAATAGTTTTCTCTTGTATTTCAATCTTCTTCCCTCAGCAACTGCATAAAATTTACCTTTATTAACGGTGACTGTCTTCGGTTGAGTCAACAGTTTTTCTAATTTTGAAGTTGGTTGCCGCCTCGCCTTCTTTATGATCACATCACTGATTATATTAATTCGGCCTCCATCCTTTTCGGTCTAGTTGTTGACGTAATCAACCGCCGAATCCGCTATTTTCCCACCATTTTCGCGTCACCTTCTTCCACAAACGCCGTATTTAGCACCTCGGCATTGTGCCATTCTTCAAACACACCCGGTATCAGCAGGTCGAGAACTTCCTGCATCATCAGCTTGGATACTACCATCCAAATTGAACGCATTCAACAGTGACTCGTTACCGGAATTAAGTTTTTTCACTGACTGACTGTACTAAACTGACAAATGTATGTACTCGATGAAGTGTTCTAGCGAACTATGAAATGCTCTGAGTAACAAGCCTATACTTATACTTATTAACCCCACCCTAAACTCCAACACTCTATATGAAGATTGATGCTTTGCAGGCCAAACAAGTTAATCGAACTTACAAGGTTACATTCTACGACTAAACAGTAATTCGAGGACATATTTTCAAGGTAACTATGTGTCCTTACTTCTGTTATTGTTTGTGTTTTCAAGGTTATCATATCATCAAGACAGTCCATTTTTATAGACACTCTCTTTACTTCGATCACTTTTATCAGATACTATAATGCTGCCGACAGGTCAAGATACTAGTCTTTCAGTCGATATGTAGGAGCACAAATAAATCATTTGCTTGCTACAGCTGTATATATTTGGACTGACGACATCCATTCTTACAGTTATATAGAGAGTCAAGATTGTTAAGTGCCATTTCTGTGGAATGCTCATGTGTCGACGAGGGCCAATTAACAGATCTGATATGTTGAGAAGACAATATATGCTACGAGAAGTTTACAACCAAAGCATTAATTGAGTTTTATCTTTATACCTGTATTATTATATTGTTAAATAAAACAACATTTTATTGAAACAAACATTTATGTATTTCACTTTCCTGTGTTATAAAATTTGAACTATTACTATAGTGGTAAGTAAAACTACATGACCTTGGAGATAATCTATTTTAATTTTTCTAAAACTTGGACATTGGAACATTTTTGTGATTTTAACTATTATATTTTCGATGTGTGTACTGCTACATTCTTGGTGAAACTGGATTAACATTTTAACTTTTAAATGAAAGACAGAGTACTTGTTATAGTTTCACAAAACTTATTCAGTTGCGTGACACGTGTTTCGACCCTCTCGGGTCATTTTCAAAAGCATAAATGTGTTAAAACAGAGTTACAAAATCGTTTAAGTAGGTAGTGGAATTTAAATGGTATAATAAATTATATTATTGACAAAGGACCTTAATGTTTTTAATAGTGGGATTTTACAGAGTTGTTTAGTCAATGTTCATATTCTTAATTATAGGTATTTTGGATATTTATCTAATTACACTGTTTATTATGGTGTATGCATTTGAAGGTATCTCTATTTGGTTATTGACTATGTTACATTTGTTTGATCTTGCTTTTTTGATAGCTAATGTTTCGAGTCAATTTAATTTTCTGCTTTTGTTTTGGATAAATAGTGGTTTTATTTTGTTTGATATTGTATGGTTATTTAATATGCAATGCTCTGAAATTCCTGTTTTATTTTGTTTTTTTAAGATAGACGTAGAATGTTCTTTGAGTCGTGTTTTGAAGTTTCTACCTGTCTGGCCAATATAAATAGCATCACAGTTATCACAACTGATTTGGTAGACTCCACTTGCGGAAAGTTTGTCTTTTGATTCTATTTTTGCGTTTAGTATTTGTCTACCTAAGTTATTTTTGTTAATTTGTATTGGGGTTAAGTTAAGTTTTTTAAGATTTTTGGATATTTTCTGGCTTTCAGTTCCAGTATATTGGATTGCGCAGTATTTATTAGGTATTGTTTGGTTGGGTTGTCCCTTATAAAGTAATTTTTGTGTTCTTTATCTCTCTTTTTTTTTAAATATTATTTATGATATTTGTAGAGTATCCATTGTTTATCGCTATAATTTTAATTATATTAAGTTCTTTTTCGTACTCTAGTTTGGACAGGGGGATATTAACTAGTCTATGTATCATGCTATTGAAAGCTGCTAATTTTGTTTGTTGGGGTTGGTTAGAATCTGCTGGTATGACTGTGTCGGTTGTAGTTGGTTTGCGGTAGATTTGGTATGATAAATGGTCATTATGTTTTTTAATTGTGAGGTCTAGAAAATTGATGGAGTTGTTTATTTCTTTTTCTATTGTAAATTGAATTTTATGATTGATGTCATTAAGAAAATTAAATAATTGGTGTAGTTGTCGTTCTGTGCCTGTCCAGATGCAGAACACGTCATCGACATATCTACACCAAAAATGTTGTTTTTTATAAGTGTCGAATTACTATTAAATATGGTTTCTTCGAAATGTGCCATGTATATTTCAGTTAGGAGTGGTGATAGAGGGGATCCCATAGGTAGACCATTTTTTTGTAAATAAAATTTGTTATTAGATCTAAAATAAGACTGATCGATGCATAAGTTAATTAGATCAATAATTTCTTGTATGTTAGTGGATGTTTTACTGTTATCTAGTTTATTTAATATAATATTTTTTAATTCGGTTATAGGTATTGACGTGAAGAGACTTTTTACATCGAATGAAACTATTGTGGCGTTTGTTGGTATTTTTAGATTTTTAGTTTTATCTATGAACTCGTATGTGTTTTTAACTGCATATTTAGAAGAGCAATGTATTATTTTAGGTAAGTAATCGCTAAGATATTGGCAGAGTTTGTAGGTAGGGGCGTTGATATATGATACTACTGGTCGTATAGGTATGTTGGTTTTATGGATTTTAGGTTGTCCGTAGAGTACTGGGGCTGTTGGATTCATGGTTTTAAGTTTGTATATTTCATTGTTGGGTAATATAGTGTTGACAGTTTTAATTTCATTAATGACTTGGTTTTGAAATGTATTTGTGGGGTCTTTTTTCAGTTCTATGAAGTTTATAACAGAAAACAACTAGGGTACGAAAAAGAACTTAATATAATTAAAAATATAGCGATAAACAATGGATACTCTACAAATATCATAAATAATATTTTAAAGAAAAAAGAGAGACAAAAAACACAAAAATTACTTTATAAGGGACAACCCAACCAAACAATGCCTAATCAATACTGCGCAATCCAATATGCTGGAACTGCAAGCCAGAAAATATCCAAAAATCTTAAAAAACTGAACTTAACCCCAACACAAATTAACAAAAATAACTTAGGTAGACAAATACTAAACGCAAAAATAGAATCAAAAGACAAACTTTCCGCAAGTGGAGTCTACCAAATCAGTTGTGATAACTGTGATGCTATTTATATTGGCCAGACAGGTAGAAACTTCAAAACACGACTCAAAGAACATTCTACGTCTATCTTAAAAAAACAAAATAAAACAGGAATTTCAGAGCAGTGCATATTAAATATCCATACAATATCAAACAAAATAAAACCACTATTTATCCAAAACAAAAGCAGAAAATTAAATTTACTCGAAACGTTAGCTATCAAAAAAGCAAAATCAAACAAATGTAACATAGTCAATAACCAAATAGAGATACCTTCAAATGCATACACCATAATAAACAGTGTAATTAGATAAATATCCAAAATACCTATAATTAAGAATATAAACATTAACTAAACAACTCTGTAAAATCCCACTATTAAAAACATTAAGGTCCTTTGTCAATAATATAATTTATTATACCATTTAAATTCCACTACCTACTTAAACGATTTGGTAACTCTGTTTTAACACATTTATGCTTTTGAAAATGACCCGATAGGGTCGAAACACGTGTCAGGCAACTGAATAAATTTTGTGAAACTATAGCAAGTACTCTGTCTTTCATTTAAAAGTTAAAATATTATATTTTCTTCCAATTAAACACGTTCTACGATATTACGATAGTCTTCCAGATTAAGTTGTTTTTCGATGCACATTCTTTTTATAACTTTCGCTTTTTTATTTTGGCTACTGATTATTTAATAAGCTTTGGCTCCGGTACCATAAAAACTTATTATTGGATCACCTGGAAATTCATCTTTCATTCTACCTACTACCGACTGACTTTTCTTTATGTTAAAAGTATTCCCTTAGCTATAATTGGATGTATCGAATTTATCCGGATTTTCTGTAATTATGTGATATAAGTTTTCAGTGAAACTTTTAATATTAGCGAATCTGTGTCGGCATAGAGTGAAGAAGCAATTTTTCCAAATTTTGTTTTAATGAAGGAGTAGAAAAAATCATAAATTACTGTTTTCGGCATGTCCAGTATGGAAAATCCAATATAAATTGGTTTATTATAAGTTCTTGTATCTTAAATTGATCCATATGAATGGCGACCAATTCTTTATTAAAAACCGTTGAACTTTTGAAATTAGAGTGAGAAATTAATGCTCTTGTCCCAACTTTCTTCCTGTCATTGGCCTATAGGGTAACTAATTTTATATCGTTACGATTCTCCACACTTTCCATGGTCTTGCCCAAAACATCATTAATGATTAACTTAAAAGTGTCTTTACTAAACTTTGTTTTTGCCCTGTTGCGCAAATCCGTATTTAAGTCGAAATATGTTTTTAACCATGGTAATTTGTTAAATTTCAAAATTCTGTCTGTTTGCATTACCATTAGGCCGTTACTGCTGTGACTTTATCGTTCGGTAATGAACGATGTATTTCTTTTTATCGTTTAAATTTGGAATTAACTTTGATAACTCTGCCGATTCCGTGAGCGGTACAATATTTTCAACTAAAAAGGGTAAGTCAGAATGATCATCGTAAGCGTATCCGGATAATTAACGTCAATTTCCAAAACGTATCCTTCTGGGCCTTTATCCTCCACATACATAATATTTAAAATTTCATGCTCTGATAAACCATCTAAAGCCGCCGAATTGTAATGCCTGCGCATACTATAACCGTACAGATTTGTAGCATCAAGATAAGCAATCAAAGATGATGGTTCGTTAGGAACATAGTTTGATACATATTTATGTTGTTGGCAATGTGCTTCCTTCCCAAACATTGACTTATACCGCCTCGAATATAGTTCGACACACGAAAACTCAACCACCAAAAGAATGCAACAAAAAATTAATATGTTGCCAAACTTACAAACAAAACTATAGTAAATAAGTTACTGAAAATTATTTTTCGCATAATGTTGAGCGATATGGTTCAATATATAAAATAATAATAAAAACCATAATTATTTTTATTATAAATAAAAAATTATTATAAGTATCCTAATACTATCCTATTTTAACATCGGAAATCGCCAATCGGAAACTTCGTCAAGATTAAAATAATGCGAATCTTTGGAAAATAGGCAATGTTGTTAACAAGTGGCATGTTTCTTCGGGTTGGTAGGTTAATCGGCTGGCGTCTACAATAATAATGGCGTATCTAGCTGCTTACTGAGTGGTGATTTGTATTTAAGCCCCGCCCACCTAATTTTTTATCGTTTCTCACCGTTTCGTCGCGTACAACTTACCATGTGTCGGACTTTACCTTTTTTGAAAAAATGAAGCGTGTCGATATCAGACAATAGCTCTAACCCTATCTTAGAAATACGCAACATACAAGAATGTGAAAAACTTGAATGGGTGTAGTACCGTGCAGGATCCAATTTATACGTTTCTAAACAAGTATCGCGAAATTGTTCAGAAACATCGGTTTTGATAAATCCGAATATTCCCCAAAATTCTTACAATTAAATGTGCTCCACACCTTTATAGCTCTCTCGTCTTCTTCATCACTAATGTGCTCCTCTAACAAATTATCATAAAACTGATTTTTGTGGATAGAGTTGGATGATTCATTTTCTGCATTGAATCGACAAAAGTATAGGGAAAAACATCTTTTTTGCGCATTAAATTAAACTACTCATTATAAGAAAAATATTTTAGTGTTTCCCTAAAACTAACTACAGATAATCCGACAACTTCATACTTAATAATTTATTATTTTCAAAAATCTTCAAGAGACTCTATAACAGGGAACAAAGCTATAAAGTATTATCCAAAACGTATGGCTAGAGTTCCATGATCGTGAGCAATTAAATATTGTACCTACATAATATACAAACAAAGTGAAAGTCCATATATTAAAAACAGCAAGGTGCTACCGATTATAATGTTGTTGTTTGTCATTTATAGTATAGCATGTAGCATTTTGGTGTTGTTTAACGTATGGACATTTACTCTGTGTGAATATTATGTAAGGACAATATTTAATATTTTAATTGTTAACGGTCATAAAACTCTAGCCATACGTTTTAGATAATACTTTAGAGCTTTGTTCCCTCTTATAGTCTCTTGAAGATGGCTGACTAGGCCGAAACGCGTCTAGACTTTCTTAAAATATTTATATGAAGTGAAAACCACATTTTTTGTTTTATTTACAACTTGTGGTGTTTATCATTGCCATAGTGATATTATAATTAGCAATTAAATAATATAATTAATTGTAGAAATTTAATTATTTTACCCAACAAAATAACTATGATTTTAACAAATAATTTAACTCACCATGCCCGGGTACCCTCCGGTATTTCACAAATCAAACAGAAGAGAAAAATTTTCCTACTGCAATTCTTGATGTAAAATTGACTCAACTTATAAGTTAACATTTAAAAACCCTTATATGAACATTTTATATTATGGTTTGTTTGACAACTTCCCCTTAGATGACTTTGAACCTGTAGGAGTGACGTTTTAAAAACCTGATAAATATGAGGAAGAAAAATTTTAAAATAAACATTTATGCAAAAAAAAGTTGTATTTTATTAAATAAAGGAGCTATCTAGCACTCTATGAATCACCTTAAATGCCTCACAGACTGATAAGAGAAAAATGCCAAAAACAGTTTTTAACTGTAGCCCCTACAAATCAATTAGTTTGTTATTATTTGAGTAGATATTTAAGATTTAATGAAAACACTTTTCACCTTATTTCACTCTTCAGGGTTCGAATTTATGTCACAATTAGAAGGAATTTCTTGTAAATAATTTCAATATTCTCTGGTCACTCCAAGGTCAAACACGTCATGTATAAACAAAGCTTCAAGAACTACTCTAAATGCGTTACTTCTTAGAGTGAAAAAACTTAAGAAAACCTAAGCAAGTTATATTCTTTTTATAGAATTGGACGGACACATTCCATCCAAAACACCACAGATCTCAAAACTTTGTCCTACTAACTACTACAATGATTTTAGTATCGGTTTAGAGGAATATTAATAATTTTATTTTTTAGAGCTTTGGAAATTTGGAAAAATATTTGTATACTATAAGTGGCATTGAACTTACTGAAACTGTTGCTAATGATATTCGAACATTTATGAACAAAAAAGTCGATGCAGTTCAGGTAAGTTCACCCACTTTCATCACAGAATCACATGTCTGTAGATATAATATTTAAATAAATTAATCATCAGTGAATAGCCATTGAACGTCCAGTTTATGTCCACTTGAGGCTTAAAACATCCATGCCCCGTGAAGAGATATGGAGATCATTTGCAGGGGCGGATACAGAAATTTTAAAGTTGTATATCTCTGTTGCTACTTACCATGTCAAGTTCAGGGGTTTTAATAGTAAGCCTACTAGGAATGTTTTGGCAAAGAAAAAAAACATATTTTGTAATTTGCGAAAAAATGTTGAAATGTGTGAAAAAAGGAAAAAATGAAGACGTTTAGGTATTTTATTTATTATTTGTTCTACACACATTTTACATCATTTTGTCGAGGACTTTTAAATTTTAAAAGAAAAAATGTGTTAGTTATTTGAATTTTATTTAAATTATATTTAAGGTTTAAAAACATTCAAATGACTATAACTTTCTACTAACACATTTTTTTCTCTTAAAATTTAAAAATTTTGTACAAAATGATGTAAAATTTGTTTAGAAAAAATAATAAATAAAATAACTAAAAGTGTTCATTTTTTCTTGGGGGCGGGGGGGGGGGGGGTCTCTAACCAATATTTCAACATTTTTTCGCAAATTACAAAATATTTTTTTTCTTTACCAAAACATTCCTAGTAGACTTACTATTAAAACCTCGGAACTTGGCATGGGTCCTGTAAGTAACAAAAGAGATATACAACTTTAAAATTCCAGTATCCGCCACTGATTATAGTTATTTGTGATATTTTATATTCCCATTTAAACAAAACTGGTTCAAAATTCACCATATTCAGAATCGGCACAAAATTACTACCGTGTTTAAAAGAAGTAGTTTTGCTTACACGAAGTAACTAGATACTTGCGCCAAATCAATATATCCGCGCAAAAGGGTTAGTTAATATAGGTAAGGTGTTTTGTCTATGTACCATTATTCAGTTGTTCATTGATGTGTTTATAAACTATAAAAAAAAGAATTGCTGTGTTCGTGGAGGAATCATCGACCAATCAGTCCCAATCAAATTTCAGTTACTTGGTAACGTGGGAGTTTGCTTATTGGTTTTCAGCAAGTTCCTGAGCTCTAACTGGTTTGCGTTTCTTCTGCTAACGAATCTCATATATCATCACACCGTGCGTCGGTCACACGAATGTAATATAATACACAACGCATATCATATATTATTTAAACGTACTCGCCCAGTTCAATACGGGTTACTGACTATTGGGTATTAAGCTAGAGATTATTAAAGTTGTTTTTCTATGCTTCCACTTTTTAAAACTGTCAATAAATCACGTGACTTTACAATATTTCGGTTATTCGTCGATAAGCATAATGAAAATCCAAAGCTGACAGACGAGGAAAAAATTATAGTTTATGATAGTAGAGTGTTTGTGTGCAAGCTGGACCAATCCAAATCCAAATCCCCCACTCTTCACCCCACCAAAATCCCCCCACTCTTCACCCCACTCTTCACCCCACCAAAACCCCCCCACTCTTCACCCCACTCTTCACCCCACCAAAATCCCCCCACTCTTCACCCCACTCTTCACCCCACCAAAATCCCCCCACTCTTCACCCCACCAAAATCCCCCCACTCTTCACCCCACTCTTCACCCCACCAAAATCCCCCCACTCTTCACACCACTCCTCTCCCCTCTCCTCTCCCCTCTCCTCTCCCTACCAAATCCTACTCAATATTTACAGTATTTAACACAATTCAGATCATGTCTGCAGCAGTCCCTATTGATTATTCATGGGACGCAGAACATTGCGAAAGCTATAATCCACAAGAGTACATAGAAAACAATTTAATAATAATAAATCCACCTCCCAATCTATCTAAGAGTGCTAAAAAAAAGTTTCGAACTCAACAGAGAAAGGAAGTTCAAGAATTGGAAGCAGAAAAGAAAAACTATGTCTTGTCCAACAGCAAATGTAATGTTTAGTCATGTAAGCGGAAAGAAAACCTTGCAGGATTTTACTACAGATGAACTAGAAATGCTACCTTTGGAATATCTAATTAATTATGCA
The DNA here is from genome assembly GCA_963971165.1 of Philopedon plagiatum. NCBI lineage: Eukaryota > Metazoa > Arthropoda > Insecta > Coleoptera > Curculionidae > Philopedon > Philopedon plagiatum. The sequence goes on from OZ020197.1 coordinate 57,782,406, forward strand.
GATCCTTTGGAGCTCTTGGATGTATGGGGAAAATTGCCAATGTCATATAAATCAAGTTTTGATCTTCAAATTAAATTGCCATGTTTTATACATTACAATCATCCCGACTGGAGCACACAATTCGATGGTCCTCCTGTATCTCAGAAATCATGTTTCGTGTGCTATAGAAACATAAAGTAGACTAATGTAGATAAACTCAGTTATTTTTGTTCAAAAATAAACCTGTATTTTAATATATGTTTTATAAATGTCAAACAAATAATTAGAAGTATTATTCATTAATCCATGGATTTACAGCATCCCACCACTCTAAATCGTTAAACATCATTACGCAAAGCTTCACTCATTTCATCGTAATACAGCGCGTTAGTTAAAAGGGTAAGTGCGGTTAAAACGCAAGTGTTGTACTAATTCGAACAATACACAGGTCAATACAGACCCCCATATGTAGAGCGGTAGAAAGGACCCGCCCAAACAACAAATTTTTTTATTTGTAGCTTCACTATTGGAGTTATATTCTTAAAAGTGGGTGGGTTGGAATGTACACACCAAAGTACATCTTGGCTTCACTATTGGAGTTATATTCTTAAAAGTGGGTGGGTTGGAATGTACACACCAAAGTACATGTCTAGCAAGCTCGGTGTGCGCGTGGTACGCATTTTGGTCTACTGCGCATATAAAAAAAAATGGCGGATCAAAAAAAAACAAAAAAAAGCGGATAAAAAAAAAATGGCGGATCCAAAAAAAAAAAGAAAGTTTTTTTATATTTTTCGTTCGAAAATCCGCATGGGCATGCCCCGCCCAGACGGATTCTCTTTATATTCTCTTTTCGTTCTTAAGTATCTGCAGTCGCACCTTGAGCTCGACAGTTGTGCTTTCTCCTTGTTAGCTATATATCCTCAGCGGTTAGTTAGCGTTGATATTATATTAATTGTTTAGTTTGATTGGGTATAGTAGTAGTATAGGTAGTAGTATTGTGCAAAGTGTTGTGAAACCAGATAAAATATCCCAAGAACTGTTGAATAAGTATCAGTCTTTTCTGCTTTTTTGTTCAGTTCTCAAGATGTATCAGTGCAGTGAATGCAACAAAAGTTTTACTCATCAATCGAACGTGCATAGACATAAAAGAGAATCGTGTGTCATGAGACCATCTTGTTCGCGAGAAAAAAGGAAGGCTAATACCCAGGTATGTGATGTATCCATGAAAAAAGCTAAAATAGAAGATATTAAAGAAGACAGACCTCCAATACCTAAACTTACTTTATCGCGATGTAAAGATTGTGATATTTGGTATATAAAAAATAAACTTGCTGCCCATTTACGTTCAAACCTACATAAAAGTGCACTTAAAAGTGATGACAATGTAAAAATTTTAACTTCTGCGTTTAAAAATAGGATTGTGTCTTACATGTTGCTGCCATCGAAAAAGTATGTGGACATTGAAGAATTTTTTGATGAAGTACAACAAAAATTTGTAAGTTTACTTTCAGAACAGTTAGTTAAGCATGGAAGTGTTAAGATTAATGTAGAACTATTTGGACAATATATTTTACAAACAAAAGAGACAATCGAAACTAAATCGTTTAATACGAAAAATAAGATGATAACTTCAACAACAGATTTATCTGATATTTACAAGAAGTTTTTGTCTGAAATAAAAGAAAAGGTTTCAATATTCACAGAAAACGGTTCAGGTTGGGCGTTGGAAAAAATATTACATTTGGAGCTTAATATAAACAAGTATAATCCAATTAGAGCGTCATCGTATATACCATTACGAAAACAAATTTCAAATAAAAAAGCCGTTATTAATATCAAAAATAATGATTCATATTGTTTTGCATGGAGTCTGATAAGTGCATTATTTCCAGCTGAAAATCATGTTGATAGAACAAGTTCATACCCTAATTTTTTTGAGTATTTAAATTTTGAAGGAATAGAGCTTCCTGTAAAGTTGAAAGATATACATAAATTTGAAACGCTTAATCAAATATCTATAAATGTTTACGGTTTAGAGAGTGTTTATGAAGATAATAAGTTCAATTATGAAGTGGTTGGTCCTCTTCATTACACCAGTAAAAAACTTCCGGTACATATAAATTTGTTGTTGATAAGTGAAGGTGAAAACAATCATTATTGTTGGATCAAGGACATGTCAAGATTAGTATCATCTCAAATTAATAAAAATCATTTAAAAAAGTATTTTTGTGATGGGTGTTTAATTTATTTTACATCAATGGAAAAATTAAAACAACATCAATCACATGATTGTAATCATTTGTTTACAAAAGTTCCTACCAATGACATTAAAATAAATAAGTACGGTCAGCATATACCAGAAAATATTTTACAGTTTGAAAATTTTCAAAAAGAGTTGAAAGTTCCATTTGTTATATACGCAGACTTTGAATGCTTTTTAAAACCTTTGCAGCATCAAGAACCAGGAAACGAACAGAATTCTTATACTTTAAATACATTTAAACATGAACCGTATGCTTTTTGTTATTTCATTAAATGTTCATATGATGATTCTTTGTCGGTATTAGATTCATATTTTGGTTTGGATGCAGCTGATGAATTTTGTAAACGAATTGAAGCTCATGTACATAGAATTTATAATGACCATCTTAAACCTGTAGTGAAAATGCTTCCTTTATCAGATGAGGAAGAGCTGGCTTATAAAAATAGTACAATTTGTCATATTTGTAACGAAAAACTTGAAGAAAATGAAAAAGTAAGGGATCACGATCATTTAACTGGTAAATTTCGAAATGCAGCTCACAGTATCTGCAATCTAAATTTTAAAATTCCAAATTTTATACCTATCTTTGTCCATAATTTAACTGGTTATGATAGTCATTTATTTGTTAAACAATTATGCTGTGAAGAAGATAATATTGATGTACTTGCACAAACCAAAGAAAAATATATTTCATTTTCAAAATCCATATTAGTTGACAAAGTAAAAGACAAGGATAATAAAGAAAAAAATATATTTATTAAAATGAGATTTTTAGATTCATTCCGTTTCGTTGGTTCCTCTTTGGAAAAGCTTGGTGAAAGCTTGGAACCAAATCAGTGCATTGAGATTAAAAAATATTTTGAAGATCCTAACCAGTTTAATGAAATTCGTAAAAAAGGTGTTTATCCCTATTCTTACGTTGATTCTTTCGAAAAATTACATGAAAATCAACTCCCAGCTATTGAACATTTTTATGATAAACTTAAAGATGAACCTATGTGTCCATCGGATTACAATAGAGCAATTACTATTTGGAATTTATTTAATTGTCAAAATCTTATGGATTATACCAAAATTTATTTATTGTCAGATGTTCTCATATTAACAGATTTTTTTGAAGCTTTTCGAAATATATCTTTAAATAACTTTAAGCTAGATCCTGCACAGTATTAGACATTACCAGGTTTAAGTTGGGATTCAATGTTAAAAATGACTGATGTTAAATTAGAATTATTAACGGATATAGATATGATACATTTTTTTAAAAATAGTATAAGAGGTGGTGTCTGTCATTGCAGCGTTCGAAAAGCTGAAGCTAATAATCAATTCTTGGAAAATTATGATAAAAGCAAACCAAATTCATTTATAATGTATTTGGATGCCACTAACTTGTATGGACATAGTATGAGTCAATGTCTCCCCGTAAGTGATTTTTCTTGGTTGAACGATGAAGAAATTGAAGCCCTTGATGTGATGTCTATATCTGATGATGCTGAATTCGGGTTCGTTTTGGAAGTAGATTTAAAGTATCCTCAAAATTTACATGTAAAACACAACGAATTATTTTTTTTGGCTGAAAATATTTGTGCACCAGGTTCAAAACAAAAGAAATTAATATGTAATTTAAACCATAAAGAAAAATATGTTATTCATTACCGAAATCTGAAACAGGTGCTTCAAAATGGATTAAAATTAACTAAAAGTTAGTTATTAAATTTAAACAAGCTGCATTTCTTAAACCATGCATCGATTTAAATACCGAAATGAGGAACAAATCTAAAAATAAGTTGGAAAAGGATACTTATAAATTATTTAATAATGCTATTTACGGTAAATCTTTAGAAAACATTGACAAGCGAGTTGACATTAGATTAATCACACACTGGGAGAATATTGGTAAAAAGCAAGGAGCGCAAACATTGATTGCTAAACCAAATTTTAAAAATCGATTAGTCTTTAATGAAAACTTGGTTGCGATACAAATGGAAAGAGTAAAAGTGACTTACAATAAACCTGTTTATGTTGGCTTCACAGTCTTGGAATTATCAAAAACCGTTTTATTATGACTATATTAAGAGCAAGTATGGAGACGAATCAATTTTGTTATACACGGATACAGATAGTTTAATTTTAAACGTAAGAACAGAAAACTTTTATCAAGATATGCAGGAAAATTTAGAGAAGTTTGACACTTCTAATTACAATGAAAACAATATACATAATTTAACTATAAACAAATCAGTATTAGGGCGAATGAAAGATGAATTTGCGGGCAAACCAATTTCAAGTTTTTATGGGACGGGAGCTAAAGCTTACTGTGTAAATTTAGAAGATAAATCTGAAAAAAAGGCGAAAGGAGTTAAAAAATATGTTATAGAAAATTCCATTACTAAACAAGATTATAAAGACGTAGTTGAAAATTCTGAGATCAAATTTAGAAAAATGAATGTATTTCTTTCAATTTTACATGATATGTTCACACAATTAAAAAATAAGGTTGCTTTGTCTCCAAAAGATGATAAACGCTATATAATTCCAGATTCTTTTAGAACTTTAGCTTGGGGACACAAACATATAAGTATTTTGGAAGAGAAATCCAAGACTGATGATGACCAAGTTAATAATGTAATTGATATTCTAAAAGATTTAGTTTATGACGAATATAAAACATAAGAACCCTGGAAAAATATTTTAGTTTGAAAATGGCTCTGCTACCAGTAGGAGTTCTATTTCTATCAGCATTCGTTAACAATACTTTGTTCATACAAGTTGATCATAATGTTCGAGAAGCATTTATTTGTCTATCTGTGAATAATGTAAATAATGATAGTTGGCCTTCAACATGGAAAAGAATGAATATAAATAATGGTTTATTTACCTACAAAATAGATGGTAATATTATAAATGATTCTACCATTGTACAGTATAAGTTAAGATTATAAAATCATCAATAAAACTTCAATAGTGACACAGGAATGGAATCAGTTGTATAGAAAATCTTGTATAGAAGAATGTAGTTCAAATGTGTGTGTAGTATTATTAAGTATTTTGTTAGTAGTGTTTATATGTTCAATAGGACATATATTATTCAAAGTATATTTGTATTATAAATAAAATTCAATAACAAAACATATATATAATAAAGGTTTTTATTCATAACAATGCCTATAATTATATAACAATTTTACGTTTGCTAATGCACAATGCCATGGATTCACATTTTTGTGAAAATAACATTCTGGAATTTTCTTAAATTTACTTAATTTTGGTTCTTGTCCAATGGGAATAGCGTATTAGAAATCTTCATCCAAAAACTTTTTTAAGAAGTTTATTTTTTCATTCCCTTTCACGTAAATTTTGGGCGATTGGTAAACTTCTAACACATGCTTTAAAATATCATCAATTTCATTAAGTTCTATATTTCCAAAATTCCATTCCAATCCATGATACTCTTCGGCCCATTTAACCATTTTGAGATCGAGAGCAGATAACATATTTTTTTGAAATGGTGATTTAAACAGATAATTTGAGCAACGAATCCCATCATAAATCGCTAATTCTTTTGGAATGTATCCAAAGGAACTGTTATATCCTTGAATGTCGATAAAAAGTTCTGTCTTACACTCATTCATGGTTAGTCGCTAAATGATGTTTAAATCTATAAGATTAGTGTTTAAATCCCCCCACCACTCTTACTATCCCCACCACTCTTGCTATCCCCACTACCACGCTTGCTTATTTAAACACTCACCCACAGTTCTACAACCATTATTTGAAGCAAGCATCTGAAAATGTATCAACCAACAGGAAACCAAGAAGAGTTTAGTAAGAAGCGCAATGCAGCTCTCGTTAATGAAACAATTTACTACATTAACAAATCCAAATCCAAATGGGTCAGCATTGGATTTTCCTTAGAGAGAAAATATATTCCTGTTGTTAAACTCTGTGGATACAAATATAATCAAAATGTGACTTTTAATGAAGATCAATGGATCTCCTTCCTAAATAATAAAGGAATTATGATGAGCTTTATTTATTCCAACAACACCGGGTGGCAACCCATGAAGGGAAATGGTTATGAGATTCACTTTGTGTTTATTGGGGATGCAAGAATTATCACGATTACACAAGATGGTGATAATGAAGTATTCCTAGCTGGTGATACCATAAATGAATTAGTGAGCTTGGCAAATTTAATCAAATATCGTTTTGATATCTTAAAAAACCAGGAATTTTCCAAATATTACAATATTTTGGTTAGTGGAATCTCCATGAAAAATGGCGATTTGTTAAAAAATGTATATGATGTTATTACACCTATGGAAAATAGTTTAAATGTTTGTTGTGTTTTAGAATTATTAAACTTTTACTCAGATTGTGTTGTGGAGGATGTAGAATCATTCGCATGTAATGAATTTGTAAAGAGTTGTATTGAAAAATAAACTTTTAAAATATATATTTCTTTTTATTCCTCCCACCCCCTAAATTAATATTCAAAGCTCTGAACTTACTTTAAGTCTGTACATTCTCCAACAAGATGTGGTTAGCATATACATCTCAACGAGTAGCATATAACCTAACAAATGCTATAGAGAATCTATCACAACACTTCAGTAATTTAGAATTTGATGCTGCCCATGAAGCCGAGTATGAATTCGAAAGAATTTATACGTATGAAGAATGTATAGAAATGGCTAGAAAATATGAAAAAGCAGCAGAAGCCTGTAACATATATTTACATACTTCTGATTTAAAGTCTTTTCTGTACACGATGAAAGAAATGGGATTTGAGGAGCATTTGGATGAAGTAAAGAAGTTTTTGTCACCTGAAATTATTCAAGAAGTGTTTGAAACCTAATTTATAAGAAATAAAAAACTTTAATATATTTATTTGTTTTATTCAATCATTAAATAATTATTATATAAATTGTATACATTAGTAAGTGCGCATATACATGGTGATTTAGAATGATAAAAACAATGAGCTTCTCCTTCTTGTAACGATGGATTTTCATCAAGTTCCATGACTGGTTTTAATGAATATTTTCGAATGTATTCGGATTTCTCTCTCCCTTTCACATAAACTTGATCCGCCTTTTCTGTTAGATTCTTGATTATTTCAGAAAATTTGTGAATTGGTGTATATCCTTCATTCCAAGGAATACAGTGATGATTTTTCATTAACCATACAGCTTGTTTATGTAAGTCAGGTGGTAGGTATTTTATATCAAATGGTGATTTAAAGATATAGTGACATATTTTGTATCCATCATAGGCAGCCAACTCTTTGGGAATAAACTTCTTATTTTCTGTGTTAAATCCTTGTACATCGACAATTAATAACCTCATAATTTCAAAAGTGAGAATTGTTTAATCATAGATTTCTTGTCAGAATATTCTTGTAGTTGTTGTTTTAATTTTTTCAGCTCTTCTAAAAAGTAGGATACTCGAAGTTCTAGATCTTCACCCATAATGGTAGGAAAGAATAGTAGAGCATTGATTTTATATAGTTAGACATGTGCTTTAAAGTTGTCTAACATTTTTGGTTAATGGATTGTAGCTAAATACTTTGTCATGCATAATAAGACAATAGGCAGATATTTTGTTTTTAAGATCATCATGTAATTCAAACTCAACTCTCATAACAATAGGTCCGGATTCAATTGTTTCTTTCTGATGTGAACAATCGATATATACGATAGGAGCATAAGTATTAAATTCCTTTGGAGAAAAAATGGGTTCAGGTGTTATTCCATAGTAAGATTTTTGAAATTGTGAAAACATTTCATATAATGATGCAAAATTTATTTTTAGCAAAGTCTAAAAATAGATCGTTGTAGGGATATCTCTCAGAGTTTAAAAATACTTTGATGTTTCGTAATTTAACGTTGGAAAATAGAGACATATCAGTTGTTGATTTATCCCTTAAGTCTTTTTGAAAAGCAATTGCTACATGACGTGGGGTATTAACTTTCGTAGATGTTTTGACAGGCCAGTTATGACGATTAGTTTTTAATAATTCTGGGTATTCAATCAGTTCCCAACTCCGGAAAGCAATTATTATATCAGTATTCTTATTAATTATTTTAGATAATGCTAATTCTTGAGGAATAGCTACTGAAATGTGAGGTATATTCCAAGTTAGCTTAGTAAGCTCAATTTTTGGATTTTCATCTGCAGTATTAATTGTGGCATTTTTGTCTGAATTATCTCGTACTAAAATAAGTTCTTGTTTGGCATTTAAAATAATTTTTTTGTAGTCTTCAAAAAACCCCATTAAGAATTTAAGCGGAATGCAAACATTAAATAATCCTGTCGTTGCATCAACAAATTGTGAAAATTCCATAGGAAACCAACCTGCGTTTTTAAGTTTATTGCATTCATTTTTATTATACGACATGTATCCCTTTATTGTCGAAGTTAACCCAACATCTCTAACTGAATCTATTGTAACACCGTTTAGTTGATAACGCATTTCTTTAAAAAGGAATGCAATCCCATTGTTTATCAATTTTAATGTATTTGAGATAGTATTATTATCTTTTGTTAGTTTACCCTCTATGTAAAGAAAGCTTTCGGAAGGAAGAGTATACTTGTCTACTTCATGAACAGGTATTATAATTTCATCATAATTTCCCAATTTTGTAGGTAGGTATGGTTCATAACCATGAACTTCGGAATGCACAATTGAATTATCTATGAAAAGACCTTCTGCTACGTTAAGGATATCCATTATACTAAAACCTTTAAACCTAGAGATTTCAAAAAGCTTATATTTTCAGGTGTTATCCCTTGTGTGTTTCTCTTTCTACTAATCTTTGGTTTACGGTGTTTAGTCTTCTTATAGTTTTTATTAATTTTTGTGGGTAAATTGAAGGTTTTTCTATTATAAAGGATAACCATTATACTTCTTTTATATGCAACCTTATTGTTACAGTTTCGTTTCGAAAATCAACAATATTTAAATCTTGGTCTATTACCTTTATTGTTATTTTATCTATTACTTTTACTGTAACAGGAAAATAAATAATATTTTGGGGACTTTCTATTATTTTAAATCCAGAGCTAACATTAGGGAAAAACTGGTGAATAATGTGTACTGGCTTTCCGTTCAGATAGGAACCTTCTGCGATACTGCAGTCTATGCATAAAGAATTAACTTTTATAATCTCTGCTGGATTTTGCGATGTTCTTGGAACTCCATCACCAGATATTATCCCATTATTAAAACCCAAAAGTTTTCCTATTGTTCCATCTTTAAAAATAATATCTGTAGTAGACTTTATTGTTGATTTTAATGTGTTGTTATTTGCATAGAGGTGAAATGAAATATTTCTTTTTTGGAATTCAGTCTGTAAATATTTATTAACATCGTCCATTTCATAACTTCCCGTAGGAATTGTTAAAAATTCATTATTTTTTCCAAAATATACTTTATTATTACTTTTATCAATATTTGGTATTGGATTAAAAGTTTCAAAGTTGGTAAGTCCGACAACGTAGGAAGTGTTAGGATCTAAGTAAATAGGTGGATGGAAATCTGCTTGAAGTATAGCAGAATTTGCGGAAAGAGCTATAGTAAACGACATGATGGTCGAAATAAGAATAAAATGGAAACACAGTTACGTATTATTATAAATAAACTGTAATGATAACTGTCCACAAGTTGAGGTATTAAAAGATTGATATTTATCATAGTTATATTTAATATTGTTGCTGCTACCATCGCTATAGAAATAAGTTATAACTTCATTTGGTGGTCGTAAATTTCCAAAACTATCAAAGTAAATTATGTTATTATTATTTTTAACATACGCTGTCCAGTGAGTGCCTTCCCCCATATCGTCATCTAAATTTATAATACCGGTTTCATATTTTTTTATTTTTTTGGGTAACTTGTTTCTCATAAAGACACCTCTAAAATGTTGCAACTTTAATATTTTTGCATACTTTAATAAATCTATATTTGTCAAAGGTCGGCGAGGTAGCAAATTTAACAGTTTTTTGAATATGGTTTAAGATATAGACCACACCCTTGCTTATAAGGTTTTAAATAAAGCCCTTTCCCTATCGATATTTTTTCCATTTCTTTGTTGTGTCTTGTTTGTTCTTCTAACTTCTTCTGTGCATTTTTGGCAGAATTTACTGCTTGCGCAATGCCAGCAGCGCCTCCGCTTAGGGCTCCTAGAGCAGATAAACCAGCAAAAATAGGTATTAAAGGTAAAATTCCACCAGTTTTTGGAATTGGAATAATTCTTTGTTTAGGTTCTTTTATTTTTAATTTTTTAATGGATGATAAAGCTGTGCTGGCAGCATTTCTTATATTAGCAAACTTTTTTCCAACCAGCTCTTCACGTGCTTTTCTTACACCTTGGTTAAAGGATATTTGACCTCCTTTCTTGCGTTTTTGTTTTCTTTTTCTTATTCCAATACCGAGTTTTGTTTTTGCTTTCATGATTCCGGCCACAGCCAAGGATGACAGTTTTTCGGCTAGATTTGAATCTGAAGCTTTAAATCTATTAAATGCCTTTTTAGCTAATACTTTATCTGCCTCGTTTCTGTTTTTTAAATCGGAATATACCGAATATGCTATATCGTGCTCTTTGCAAGCTTCGTCTAATAAATTAATTCCCTTATCACCTCGGGGGAGCCTTTTATTTAACTTTGTACCAGGCCCACAAAAGTTATAAGAAGGAATATGGAGCTCTACTGGTAATTTATTAATAAGAGTATTTAATAAACCACTACCTGTTCTCTGTCCTTCCACGCAGTGAATGACATTATTATGTCTAATCATTATATATAAATGATTTAAAAACGCAAATAACCTTACTTAAATAGCGATGTTCAAACAATGAAGATCAAAAAACAAGATTTTTCTTTACCGATAAAAAATTTTGATTTATGTCATGATAATTATCGAAAACATGGACAATTATTTGGTGGAAACTGTAAAAGATGTTTAATAGTAGGACCATCGGGTTGTGGGAAGACAAATGTTATGATTTCTCTTATAACACACCCTAATGGATTAAGATTTGAAAACATATATGTGTACTCAAAATCCTTATATCAATCAAAATATGAATATCTAAAAAGGCTTTTTGCTCCACTAAAGTTTATTGGTTATTTTGAATCATCGAACGCTGAGGATATTGTTTCACCCACTGACATAAAACCAAATTCATTGATTGTATTTGATGATATAGTATGCACTGATCAAAGTCTTATGAGGGATTATTTTTGTTTCGGACGTCATAAAAATACAGATTGTTTTTATTTGTGTCAAACATATTCATCAATCCCTAAACAACTTATACGTGATAATGCCAACCTCTTGGTAATTTTTCAACAGGATGCTACGAACTTGAAACATATATATGATGATCATGTAAATGGTGACATGAGCTTTCAGGAGTTTAAAAACTTGTGTTCAATGTGTTGGAAACATAAATATGACTTTGTCGTTATTGACAAAGACTGCCAATTTAATGATGGTCGCTATAGAAAAGGATTTGATAATTTTATTTCCACTATATAACTCTCTGACACAACGATAATTTTCTAGTATACAACCTACCTTTTGTAAAGATGGACGAAAAAACAGCGAAAGAGTTGGTAAAAACTAGACAAGCCGTTAGACAAAAGTATAAAGCTTTAAAATCAGATTTATCTGATAAAGAAATTCGTATGGAAAAAGAATTTAAACCAATAACTCAACCTTTGCATGAATTAATTCAGACAATTAAAACAGAACCGTTCATTAAAAAAGAAGTATATTCACCACAATTAGTTTCGACCCCAAAATTTCAATTTCCTACGCCAGAGGCCAATCAAAGGAAATCAAATGCATATAGTAAATATCTTTCAACACACATGCCCTCACTTTTAGGAGATGAAGAAGTATTTTTTGAAGATTCGCAACAGTTAGGAGAATCAAGCCCTGAAACAACAATTGAACCAACTATAGGTGAGTTGCGACAAGATGTTTTAGAATTAACAAGAACACCTGCTTATGAAGAATATTTGGAAGCATATCATTCACTTCTAAGACCTTTCGTGGATGGGCTAATAAAAGACACGGAATGCAAATTTGATAACAAATATGGGTTTAGCCATGATGTTGATGCAGATAAATATAAGATTGCTAATTCTGTGGTGGATTTCATAGGAAAAGATTTTAAAGTTGAAGGAGTTAGGTATGAGGGAACACCTGGATTGTATGAGCTTCTTTTTAAAAAAGAACCTGTTGGTTATACATCAAATGATATGGAAAATTATATGGATGTTTTGAATAGGACAAATGCATATAGACGAAATTTTGATCCTAATAGTCAAATTCAAGGTTCGACCGACATTAAATACTTGACAATATTTAAACCTTACTTATTACAAAAGGGTATATTAAAACGTGGAAGCACAACAGAGACAGGTTATCGTGCAATACTACCAAGCACTTCACGTTTGTTACCTCCACAAAGACCGCGTTCTACAAGAAATCTGTCTACAAAAAGTGGAAAGGGGGGAGCTATGTTAAATTTATCAAAAAAGAAATTAGATTACGTTTATTATGACGATCCAAACGAAATCATAGATAGATTGAAATTGTTGATGTCATCGCAAATGGCTGGACATACTGGTCATCAAAATGAAATAATATCGATTTTAGAAGAACTAAGAGAAGCAAAAATAATTAAATAAATACTAATTCTCACATGTTTATTCCTTATTCTACCGCTGGCAACAATCATGTCTATTGACAAGTTTGGTTCCCACATCTTTGGCAAAGATAATAAAGAACATAACATTATAAAACTTGTTGACCTTAGTGCTGTTAAACTATATTATAATTTGGTATTACCTTTTATGGGAAATTACTCTCTATCCGATATAGTTTACCATTTATTACAAGACAAACGAATTACATATGTTTTTCCTATGGAATCTGCTACAATAATTGGGGCAGAGTATCCAAAAAAATATGTTTTCTTAAAAATTAATGGAAAAAAGATCACTGACCCTGTAGGTATTCGGTTAAAGAAAGGGGATGTTCTTTCTTTTCATCGTCCTGAAAATAGCCATTTAGAAGATTTTTATGGTGAATTGTTAATAAAATGTCCTGTAGAAGTAACAAACTAAACATTTAGAAGTCATGAGTAAACAAACCAACATCAAGGAAGATCTAGTCAACGAGTTACATAAACCTGCTAGAAAAAATTTTAGACGACGACGGGTTATTATTAAAAATTTAAACGATTTATGGCAAGCAGATTTGGTGGAAATGATACCTTATGCAAAACTAAATAAAGGATATAGATATATTTTAGTTGTTATAAACACATTTTCCAAATATGTTTGGGTTCAACCTGTTAAAAGAAAAACTGCTGAGGAAGTAACTTTAGCTATGGAGAAAATTTTAAAGCTTGCGAAAACGCCTCCAACTAACATACATACAGATCAAGGAAGAGAATTTTTCAACAAAAACTTTAATAAATTAATGGAAAAATATAACATTAATCACTACAGTACATTTTCCACAGTCAAAGCAAGTATTGTTGAAAGGGTCAACAGAACTTTAAAAACTCTCATGTGGAAACAATTTAGCTTGCAAGGCAATTATAAATGGTTGGATATCCTAAATAATATTGTTTTTAAGTATAATACAACTAAACATAGAAGAACAGGATTAAAACCTATTGATATAAATGAAGAAAATGAAAAAGATGTTCTAAAATCAACCTATAATAATATAAAAACAATTGACCCCAGAAAATCAAAATTTAAACAAGGGGATTATGTTAGGGTTAGTAAATACAGGGAGGCTTTTCAAAAGGGATATACACCAAACTGGTCAAATGAAATTTTTCAAATTAAAGAAATTAAATTAACCAATCCAAGAACATATCTGCTGATAGATGATAAAAATGAAATAATTTTAGGTAGTTTTTATGAACCGGAGTTGCAGAAAGTCAAACATTCAAACGTGTATCTCGTGGAAAAGGTGCTAAGAAGAAAAGGAAACAAAGTTTATGTTAAATGGTTGGGACTGGATAAATCACACAATTCTTGGATATTAAAAAAAATGTAATATAATAAAATAAAAAACTTTATATTTAACAACATGGTTTTATTTACTTCTTATATATCTATATTAAATTCATGTCACTTATGTACAACAATATCACTAGAGCTTGATCAGCATTTTTCTTCACAAGAATCTTTTCCTTAGTCTCTTTTAAAACAATTGAGAAATAGAATCTTCTGCAAAGAGGACAATGTGCGTTTGTTTTCGTCCACTCTGTTAAACACTTTATACAAAGTTTGTGTGTGCATGAATTGGGTGTGCAAATTTCTTCTCTTCTCATGGAATACAAACAAACAGGGCATCTGCTTCTGTCTTCTTGTTTAAGCTTTTTCACCGATTTTCTGCAACCAACCAGCTTTCGTTTTTGAATCATATTTCTAGCAAATAATGTTTCAGAAACCGTGTGCGTATAAATTTATAGATATTCCCCCACTCAAGTCAAGCCCACATGGTCGAGGTGGGAGGATATGAGCTTGAATTGGTTGTAATAAAACAAAAATTATTTAAAACGTTCATTGTATATTTTCATCCAAAACATCCTTTAGTAGGGTCTCAGCATATTGAAGTCTATTTTGAAAGCGGTATATATCCAACACATACGGCTCATAGTCATTCTGGCGTGCTGCTTTATAAGCAAACTTCCATGCAAACAATACATGGATTTTATTCATATTTTCGTTAAATGTAACCTTCTTCATAGTGTTTCTCTAAAATCACAAGCTTTATTCCCTCCTTTTATATCGCAGCATCGAAGTGTGTGCTCCAGCAATGTAAAACTATTATACAATTATAAGAATTGTTCTAAAGTTGTTTTTTCAATTTTATGGTTTGTGATTTTCTGCACATCCGGTTTGTTACACATTACACAGACGTCTGATAAAATAATCATATGTAGAACTTGCTCACACACTTTACATTTAATTTCATCTTTACAACAATCCATGGCAAGCTTATAATGGGTGTTCACATGTATATGTTTACCACGTTGTGGTTCTATGGTTAATAAAAAAGTAACACTCGTGATCTAGCAGCTTTGCTTATTGGTTATCTGGTTCTTCACAAAGAGGTTAATAAAATAACACATAAATACAAAGAATACAAACTTTTTATTTAATACATCTAGATACATTTGTATGGATAATTTTTCTAAGAGTTTTAAGTTTATCTGGAGCGTTGGAAAAGTAAAGGTGTGTTTTGTTTGTTCTCTGGAACTGATTAAAAATATCCAACATTACTGCTGTCTCCATATCTGTGCTTATACTAGGATCTTCTTTGTACACAAACTTCGTAAGGTCCACGGTTGGTATCATATGTTTTATAACTTTGACGGTGGGATCGTAAATTTCTCCTTTAAACACGTTCCAAAAATGAATGTTGCCTCTTATTTCATCATAGAAAATCTTTCCACATTTTGGTTCTACATGTACATTATATTTTTTAGCAAGTTCCTAAACCATTAAAGTTGCAGGTAAACAGGAGCCATAATACTGGTTCCGACTGAATACTTCTTCAATGTTGTCAAGAATAATTTTTAATATTTCCGACATGTTAATTGCCTGTCGGTCAACAGTATACTAACCATTTATTATAAGCTATTCTATTTAGATTACAAATTTCAGCTACACCACTACTTTTTAGCACTCTTAGATAGATTTGAAGGTGGATTTGTTATTATTAAATTGTTTTCTATGTACGTGTAGACGTTGTGTCGACGTTTTGTAGGTGTTGTGTCGACGTTTTGTAGGTGTTGTGTGAAGAGTGTTTTTTGTCGTCTGTTTTTTGTTTTTGTTTTTTTGTTTTTGGAGCGGGGAGAGGAGAGGGGAGCGGAGAGGGGAGCGGAGAGAGGAGAGGAGTCGTGTGAAGAGTGGGGGGATTTGGTGTTTAGCACTCTTAGATAGATTTGAAGGTGGATTTGTTATTATTAAATTCTTTTCTATGTACGTGTAGACGTTGTGTCCATGTTTTGTAGGTGTTGTGTGAAGAGTGTTTTTTGTCGTCTGTTTTTTGTTTTTGTTTTTTTGTTTTTAGAGCGGGGAGAGGAGAGGGGAGAGGAGTGGTGTGAAGAGTGGGGGGATTTTGGTGGGGTGACTCTTGGATAGATTGGGAGGTGGATTTATTATTATTAAATTGTTTTCTATGTACTCTTGTGGATTATAGCTTTCGCAATGTTCTGCGTCCCATGAATAATCAATAGGGACTGCTGCAGACATGATTTGAATTGTGTTAAATACTGTAAATATTGAGTAGGATTTGGTAGGGAGAGGAGAGGGGAGAGGAGAGGGGAGAGGAGAGGGGAGAGGAGTGGTGTGAAGAGTGGGGGGATTTTGGTGGGGTGAAGAGTGGGGGGATTTTGGTGGGGTGAAGAGTGGGGGGATTTTGGTGGGGTGAAGACTGGGGGGATTTGGATTTGGATTGGTCCAGCTTGCACACAAACACTCTACTTATGATGAGTGATATTCCAGCTTTATCGTCTCCAGTTTTTATACTCTCTTGAAATCAGCTTTTATACGAAAGAAACTATTTCGTCCTGAACCTTAGAATAACATGTCACAGCTAGTAGCTTCTGTCATTAAAGGCATTTAAATGCCCACATACGAATAGCAGAATATACTTATGATGGTAAAAGGGCACATTATCTATTAAAAGAGTTTTAAAACACTTGAGAACAGAAATGAAAATTAATTTCACCGGTGCTAGACCACAGGTTCAGGCAAAGCGCTACAGATTCTCTTTATTTAAAATATCTTTCCAAATGTTAAATCTTTTTCTGATAAATCATAGCTTTATAAATTTGCTCATAGTTCCTCCTGACGACGCGTAGAATCATGGATTTGGATGCTTTCCGTGAGGGATATTATTCTCTTCAGTCTGTTATTGTTTTGTACATAAGTAATAAAATGAAAATATATACCTATACACTACATCCAGTGACGGCTGGTCAAATTTCAAAGTTGTATGTCTCTGTTCCTACTTACAGGACCTGTACCAAATTTAGGGATTTTAATAGTGAGCCCACTGGGAATATTTTGGTAAAGAAAAAACCATTTTGTAATTTGCGAAAAAAAAGTTGAATTTTGCTGAGCCTCGCCTGGGAAAAAAATGCACGCGTTTAGATATTTTATTTATTATCTTTCCTAAACAAATTTTACATCATTTTGTCCACAATTTTTTAATTTTAAGAGAAAAAATGTGTTAGTAGGAAGTTATAGTCATTTGAATTTTTAAAAAATATTTTAGATTTAAAAAAATTGAAATGACTATAACTTTCTATTATCACATTTTTTCTTTAAAAATTCTTGAGAAAATGATGTAAAATTTGTTTAGAAAAATAATAAATAAAATCAGTAAACGCGTTAATTTTTTTCCCAGGGGAGGCTCAGCAAAAATTCAACTTTTTTTTCGCAAATTACAAAATGTTTTTTTTTCTCCTTACCAAAACATTCCCAGTGGGCTCGCTATTAAAAACCCCTAAATTTGGTATGGGTCCTGTAAGTAGGAACAGAGATATACAACTTTAAAATTTCACCAGCCGCCACCGACTACATCAAATATTTATTTCTAATGTGGTTAGTTAAATAATGTAGTTATATTTTTTTAGAAAATTGCAGATTATGCAGAGTTTTTATCTTATAGCAAAAATGACACCATAGCTGAACAAAACAATACACAGACTTATTTATTTTATGATGCCGACGAAATAATTGACACCCAAGAGAACTACACAAGAACTCAAGAAGATATCGAAGATGTCTCGGCGGTAAGTAATTAGATGGATGCATTTATAAAATAGCAATAAATAACTAAAACTTCATTAAGGAAGAAACAATAAAAATAAAAAAATATGTATACCTATATGGATGGATAACATAGTACTGATTATTCCTCAATACTGCCGTCTGAAGTTAAAAGGCGGCAAGCGACAAAACCATAGTTTCGAGAAAAATGGCAAACACTGTTCTATATTGTCTCACATTATTGAAATTAAATAAAATATTTATTTTTGCTATGTGGTATTTAAAAGAACATTATTTATTTATTCGAAAAAGAAAAATTGTATTTTTTAAATATTTCGTGAACAATATGTTGGTAAATTCTTTCTTGTTCCAATGTCTTGATTTAAGTGAAAAGTAGAAAGTAGAAAATAAAAGGCGGCAAGTAACATAAATCGAAGGAGATTTTACTTCAAATTTTTAACGTGCCGCTATTTACGTTTATGTAAAAGTTTTCAAGTTTTAATTAGTACAAATAATGTTCTTGATATTTTTCGGATTAGATACGATTAGTTTGATAAAAATAAATCATATTTGTAAAATTACAGTATTTTTATAGTTCAGTAATCAACAATACTATTTTTATTGGTATATTAACAAGTACATATTTTACATGCATGTTAAAGCTTATAAAATAAAAAAAAATTAAATAATTTTTGGTTGTTCAAAAAACCCTTGAAATAAGAACTAAAAGTAAAAATTTATTGTTTAATATTAATAGGAATATAATTGGCATAATAATAAAAAATCGAACGATTCATTAAGATCATTTACTTTTGATTGTTTTAGATTTTCCCAAAATAATCGCCGGTTCTCATTCATTGAAGGACAACTGTTTTAAGATGGATTCCTTTTTTATTGTATATTATATCTCTTGCCTCAGTGTACTGTCTCGGTATAAATATGTAATTTTTTAAGGGATTTACTTTTAGGAAAACAAGACATAGGCTTTTTCTGACTGGAAATCGGTCCAGTACTTTAATGTGTATGAACCCCTAACCGCGGTTATTTTCACAATATCGTTTAAATACAGCCTAGGTTCACATTTTTTTAATTTTAACCTGAGAACTTAAATCTGTCCAATAAAAACATCTCCAAGGAACAATATCGTTCTCAGAATTTGCTAACTTTACACAGTTCGTGAAATCATCGTAATCATATATTTTTTTTAGTTTTCATGGATAGTTCCACCGAGTGGTGGAAGTTATCCGCACTCATAAAGGTGTGACCTGGTTCAAAATATTTGACATGAATTTTTTCACACTTTACATTTGAAGAATTAACTGCATAGTATACAATATAAATGAAATCAAACACCAGTTATTGTTCTGGGCTGAGCAATTATCTAGCCACAAAGTACTAATTCTAGCGTCCCTGTTCATTAAAAAGAAAGTATAAAATGAACTAATTATCTCTTGTTTTTTCCTCCCGGCGCACAGTCGTCCGAAAGTTTGAAAACGTGGCTAAAACATGAAGGCGTTGTTAAAATTGTATGAATATCAGTACATATTATAACGCGAATTGTATGAATGAGTACATTAAAGCGAACACCCTTAAATCTGAATAGCAACTAAGGGCGATCAAGCCGAGTGATCAAGATTTGGGGCCTGAAACTGATAGTGATAACAAAGTGTCCGGTTATAGCATGCGCGAGGCTCGCACTGATTCGTTTAGGTGGACAAGAATCTCGACGCACCCAAAAATTGTAGCTGCAAGCCAATCAAGCTGTTCGCCTGTTGCTCCAATAGACGTTGCCCGATAAATGTCATGTGACGGATTCGCCCCTAAATCAATTGAACGGCTATTCTCTGTAGATTCTGTGTTTGAAGTTTGAATTCGTTTTCGTGGCTATTGCATTTTCGTTGTCTATGGATATGGAAGGTACAATTACAGTCTGTAAATATAACTTGTGATGATTGTGGCATATCCTTTGGTTACAAGAAAAATCTAGTGGCACATCAGAGAAAAAATCACCCAGGTAACAACTTATTTTGGCTTCATTCTAGTGGCAGTTGAATTTTTATAAAGATACAGAATATTAAAATAAAATGAAATGTTCATATCAACTTTTCAACTTATATATTGGAGTCTTTGTTCTACATTCGTAAAAATATTACAAAGTATCCCACATGTAGGGAAATAAATTTTTATGGAACAAGACAGAGGGACATGCTCTATGTCCCATTTTGTAGAACCAGTGGCACAATGAGGGGCCCAGTTGTTATGGCACTCAAAATGTACTTATAATCATCTGCCCCAGGCATTTAAAGAAATAACCTCTTTGCAAGTTTTCAGGCAGAAATTAAGAGTTTTACTAATAGATAAGCCTTTTTATTCAGTAAGTGAGTACTTCCTCGAAGCATGGTGGGATTGTTATTGTATATATTGTTACATTGTATTATACATATAAATGTGTGTAGTATGCACATATGTTCATTTATTTGTTGACAATTCCAATACATTGTAAATGTCTATGGAAATAAAGAATTGAATATACTAGTTCAAGGCAAGATGTGGCCAGTAAAATTGTTCAAAAAATACCATTTTCAACTATACTTGATGAAGTAAGAGATTTAGTGGGTAATTGCAAACTAGAACGACTGCATCTGTTAAAGAAAAAGGATCTTTACAACATTGAACGTGATTTCCACTTAAATAGTCAATCTTGTCGGCATGCAAATTATGCTGTAAGCGTTGAAGCGTGGGTTAATGAGCTGCAGGCTATGGGATGTATATTATTTTGCAAACCTCAAGGAACAAATTCTGAATGTCATCCATCTCTTAGGCAAGAATATTTTGGCCTAATAATAATGACAGAAGGTCAACGAGAACTATTGAGAACGTTTGGAAATGACTGTGTCTGTATAGACGGTACCCATGGAGTCAATAGTTATGGGTTTAAATTACACACATTACTTGTACTAGATGATTTAAGAAAGGGTGATCCATGCTCCTTTTTAATTTCAAATCGTTCTGATGAAAACATTATGTGTATATTTTTTGAGTGTATAAAAGAAAGCATGGGCTGTAATATTAAACCAAGAGTGTTTATGTCGGATATGGTCGAATCTTACTACAATGCATGGATAAAAATAATGGAGCCAGCAGAATTTAGGTATATGATATACCTATATCTACATAATATTTGTTAAATTATGTAATATAATATGTATATCTGGTTGATTGAAAAGAATGCCCACCATCGTGTCAAGAAATATTTTACGGAATTCTATGACTCTTTAATTACTATTTAAATTACTATATCCGCTCAGCAAAGTTCAAATATTTTTGATATCTGACTTTGAACACAGACAGATCTGTAATTTACTTTATCATTTTTTGTCCTTTATTTTTAAATATAGGTATGCACTTAGATTCTTTAATAAGTTGAGGAAACTGTCCAATTTTTCTTATTTTTTATTTGTTTCTTTTTTATAGGGAACTGCAGTTATAATGATAGATTAATGTTTGATAAAATGCAGCAAATTTATCTTGAAAGCAACTGGCACTGTACATCTCTTGCCACTGCTCGAATAGTATAGCATTATAAAATATATCCATATTTAAATTTCTTCTGTAGGTATATTTAACTTCATTTGCATCTGGAGTAAAAAACTTAAACTCACACAACTAATACATATGATCCGAGTAGAACACCGGACCCACATGTACAGAATCTACAAGTCAATTTGAAAAAATATATATAGGTACATGTGTATGTGTTTATGTACTATGCAATTATTTAATTCCTATATTTTTTATATAGATAAGCTATAAATAGAAGGGCAGAAGTTATTGACGTTTAAGTGAATATTTTTAATTTGTTTTTAAAGCATATTTTATTTTTGATTTTTTTTATTACCTTTAGTATACAGTTTGTGATCAGATTTTTAGGACAACCTGTAAATAAATACTAAAATATCATAAATAAATATTTTTTATTTTTTAATTACACCCTGTATAATTTATTATTATTATGATGGGATCGGTACGTCCTAGATTCTAAAAAACACAATTTATCATTGTCGTTTTTTAGATTCTAAGGTGTAAACGTACTCAGATATCATGAACTAACGGAGTCCGTCATCGATGTAAACGTAAGTATACAAAAGAGCCGTACGTCACGTGACATTGATCGGGCAGCATCTATTGGAGCAACATGCGAACCGCTTGATTGGCTCGCAGCTACAAATTTCTGGTGCGGCGAGATTCTTGTGTTTAGGTGGTACCAGCCCCATGAAACTTCTTATGGCAAGTATCGCAACACGCTTAGTTACGACATACGTAACCTGCCAGACTTGGTTCGATTAAAGTTCGGACATAACAAATTTTGTCTTAGTCTTTGTTGTAAGTAAAAGGAGCTAATAGGCTTACCTCGTCCGACACTCTTGCTCTTTTTAAATGTCCAACCAACGATACTACAGAAAGAGATGGGTGCGTTTTGCGACCAATCCAACAATTTAATTATTTTTACCACCCTACTTCCCGGTCTGGCCGGTCTGGAAGCTTAGTGGACTCGTCCATAATTTCTTTCTAGATCTTAAAATGGCCGCAGGTCACTTTTTGACTTTGCTATAGCTTTTTATTCAATTATAGCATTCTAACAAGAAGATGGATTATTTTTTATCTTCCAGGTGAGTAGTTAAAATATTTTGTTTGTAGTATGGGATACTTTTATTACAATACCATTGTTTTTCAAGAAAATTGCTCCGAACTGTATCATTACTAACTTTGGAAGGAAAGGAAGTGATGAAATTTTTCATTTATAAGCACAGAATAGTTAGGACACCTTATTTACTCTTTGGTGTTAAGCTTTGAAAACAAACAATTTGAATATTGCACCAGTGATTTCGTGTGTTGCCAATTGAGTGCTCGACAAGACTACCAGTAGAATTTTTAAAGTAGTGTTTCAGTGAAATCTTTTAAATAAAATACATATCTTGTATTATTATGATGGTATATACGTATATTCCGGCAGCAATTTTCGTTTGTACCTTTATATTGCATGAGAAAAAAGTTTATATAGCTACAATGGATCAGCCTTGTACGAAAACTGTGCAATGGACATAACTTTTTTCTTGGCAGTAGTAGTAATAGATCAATTGTAGCCATCATGTATTTAGTGAATTTTTATTTTATTATACAGATAAAATTGTTGTAAAAGTAACCTTCAAGTGTCTTTCCTAAATAAGTTGCGTGTTATAATTTAGGTACTTAAAGTGTTAATAGTCATGTACTCATTAATTTTAGGTTTCCTGTTGAATTGTGGGTCGGATCACAACAGGCAAACAAGTATATTGCAGCAGGGACTATTATAGATTTTGCTTCAAAACAGAAAGAATCGACCTACGAACCATGGTAATGTAGCTTTATTTCATATCTATAAGTTTCTCAGTGGTATATCTTACAGTGTCTAAGTATTTATTCAGTGTTTGTGTTTCAGTTCTAGTGCATTAATGTCACGTCTAGGTTTTAAGGCTTTCAATACTCAAAAAAATTATTGCAAATATTCTTTTGACAAAAATTGCAATTGTAGTTTCATAGAACAATATCAGACTCTTTGAGCAAACGTGACAAATATTGTAACGTATTGTGTTATAAAAACCTGAAATCTTTTTTCTTTTTCATATCATACGAGGAGTCCAAAAGCACAGACTACCCAATCGAAGACTAACTTATTTGATTTGACATTATCAAGACAAGTTACGTCTATTTTTTGACAGGATTGTGATTAAGGACTTTTTCTTAGGTATACTCAGTTTACATTGTGTTATTTCTTCTGTATGCCTTAAATTAATTTTGAGAAAATCGTGTTCTTGGTTTATGTTATATATGTATAAAAAATGACCAGAATATAATTTATATTGCTTTTGATCTCTATAAATTTTGTTGTTTTAAAATTTAGGTATAGATGAGTGTCCATAGTGTTGCATCGTTTTAAACTATTTACGAAATGTTTGTGTTTTTTTTGATAATAAAGTTATAGATCTCAACTCCATTAAGTTTGATTTTCCTTTTCATATTCATGCTAGACGTTATATTTTAAAGTGGATTTAAAACTTAAGAATTTATTTGGCATCAACCCTGGTTGGTTTTGATTCCAAATAATTTTTTAAGTTTTATTTGCTACTTTAAAAAATAACCAAAAATATGAAGTTTTAAATTGCGCCTGTGCCACCTTAGTTCCCAATCCCACCGTTCCCTAACGTCCAGACCAATTGTCGCTGTAATTTGACGTTTGATTGACATTTCATATGACCTTCGACTCGATCCGTGCTGCGACAAATAACAACGGTAGTTGGTATTCTTCCTGTATTAGTATTCGTTGGGTGGTACTATCAAAATGTACGAGGACTAGGTACGAAGACGGTTGATCTTTTCAACGTGATATCCACTGTAAGTGATGAATACGATGGTTTTATATTTACAGAAACTTGGTTGCGAACCGATATATTGAACAGTGAGTAGTTCGATTCTGGTATATTCAATGTATTTCCTTTTCATCGCCGTTTAATGATATTAAATTTATTGACTTGTTACTGGTCAAAATAACAAGTAATTATCGCGTTCTGTATGTCTTGGTATGTTATATACCGCCGTCTTATAGTAATGATGTATATGAAACGGTATTTGAAACAGGATCAGAATTATATTGTATTTATGGCTCAGATTTCTTGTTCATTTGCGATTTTAATATGCCCGAATATAGTAACTGTATCACGAATCGTGTTTCTTCGCCTAATTTTAACTCTTTGTCAAAATTTTGTAATTTCTTTGACTTGATAAATTATAATAAGGTCAAAAACTTTCAGGATCGCTTGCTTGATCTGGCTCTGTCTAGGGGTCATCCATTAATTACGTCACACGTAAAGGGGGAGGGAGGGGGTCCACAAAGTGTGACAAGACGTGACAAGGGGGGGGGAGGAGTCATAAGCTTCGTGACGTCATATTTAATCTAAAATATTAAAACAACTAAATAGGGCATAGGGCCAAGGGCGAAATGAACGTTATATAAGTATGTTATTTTGAAGTGTAAAATTGTTTGCCTTTGGTAACATACACCGAAAGACCGATACCGCCTTTGAAAAAAGACGACGTAAAGGGATTTATTGTTTTACAGTTTGTTTGCAATGCTACCAGGTCTACCGTTTACCGGTAGATCTATCGTTTTCGGCCTCGACCTACCGCACTACCGTTTACGAATCTGATTCTACCGTAATTTTTAATCTGAATAATATACAGTGACCGCCAGTGGCGACTCGTGACCTAAAATTTTGGGGGGGCACAAATCACAATTTCAAATGTCTCTATGTCAATATGCTAGGTATAAAAAAGGCGAACATTTCTTGGTTAATATAATATA
Source organism: Philopedon plagiatum (assembly GCA_963971165.1). NCBI lineage: Eukaryota > Metazoa > Arthropoda > Insecta > Coleoptera > Curculionidae > Philopedon > Philopedon plagiatum. Next base: position 57,807,866 of record OZ020197.1, read on the forward strand.
TTATAATAATATTTTTAATCTTTCATAAGTTTAAATATTTCTGATTGCTATTTTAAAAATTAAAACCGACAAAATAAACTTGGGGGGACCTGTGCCCTTCCTAGCTCCCCCTCCCGACGAGCCACCACTGGTGACCGCCAAAGAGTGCAAGTCTGCACCATATGAGAAACTTTTTTAAAATTTGATTAATGTCAAATTTGACTTTGGCATCAATTTTTGCTTGACCAAGAACCTTAAATGACATAATAATATATAAAGATAGTCGTATCCATGTTAGCTGTCATAAGTTAATTTTTTGAAAAAATGTCCTAAAAATGGTATTATTTGTAAAAATTTTTGAGAAATGAAATAGTAAAAAGTTGTGTGGTTTGTCATCGAGGTTCTATTATTAAAGTTTTGTTCAAAAACTTTAACTTTCCATTTTTACGTATTTTTTTTAGCATCATAAATTTATTTAAATGTTAAACGTTTATTTCGTTATTATTAAGTTTAAAAGCCATACTGCAACGTTTCTAAAGATGAGGTAACCCCACAAAAAGAAATTCATGACAGTTAGGTCAGGTTTTTTTATCTAAGACATCCCACGTAGACTTCAAGCCTAACTACTAACGTACCTGGGGGGTAAACATCTGCAGGCAGTTTGTTCCATAATCTGGAGACCCTAGGTATGAATGAGCGTGAGAAGTGATCTGTTCTAGGCTTTTGTAGCTGGACAGTAAAGGGATGCATACGTAACGCGCCTCTTGTTGTCCTGTTAGGAATAATACCGCCTAGTTCTTCAGAGCAAAATCCGTGGAAGTAGCGGTAGGAAAAGGTTTGCTAGGAATACTCATAATATCTGCCAATCCATTTTCCTCTAAACAAATTGTCTAAAAAATTTCTGACCTCAATCGTCCTCTGAATTGTTGGTATCACAATATCAATCTTTCCGGTAGTGACATGTTATCAACAACATTGGTTATCTCAGTCCTTAAAAAGTTTAAATAAATTGCTGCGTTTAAGTTTTCTCTAAAAAAAATAGGGCCCAATCAATCTTACGTTAAAAATTCCACACCAGACATTTACTCTAAAAGAATATTGCACTTTGCACTCAATTATGAAGCCAGGGTTTTCATGAGCCCATCACCTACAGTTTTGAGAACTTACTTACTCCCGTTTGTATAAAAAGGTGCTTCGTCTGTAAACATTATTCCTTTGGGAAATGACCGATTCTCTTCTATTTCCCCCTGTGCCCAGGCACAAAAATCAAACCTTGCTTCAAAATTCCTTTCTTTAAGGATATTTCTAAACTGACGTTTGCCTGTGTTCAATTGCATATTATAATACATTTTCTTCATGTTCTTCTAGTTTCCAATATGCATGTGGTTTTTTAAAATCATTCCAAACTGTTCCAGTTCGTTTGAGTTTGTCCAGAATACCCCCAACTGTGGAATGCGAAACAAACTTTTGTGGGTGTCTTTGATTAAAAATATTCCCAGTGTCCCTATTTGTCCTATTTTTTACCGTGAATTAAAACTTATCTATATTTTTTCTTCGGCAGTACCTAAGCATTTTTTAATCGATCTTTAAAAAACTTTTACACCAGTAGTGATTTAGTGACAATCAATTACCGTCCTATGTAAACTTGTCATATTTACATTTGTTTTAAAGCCTACTGTTGAATTAAATTACAATAAAAATGGTATTTTTTGGTTTTAAAAATTTTAACGATGCTTTTAATAACAATAAATAAAAGTTTTTTTATTAGCTGGCATTTAAAATCCTATGGATATGCTTTTTTAACTGTTGTGTTTGAAATGGTTGTTAATAATAAGCCCTATAGATCTTAAAAAATCAGATAACAGTCCAAACGCGCTCAGGGAATTTTAAAAAATATGTATTTTTGTGCTATAAAACCTCTGCAGACTTTGGGAAATGTATATCTTATCTTTAGAAACGTTGCAATATGGCGTTTAAACTTAATAATAATGACATAAACGTTAAAAATTGAAATAAATTTATTGTACTAAAAAAAATATGTGAAAAATTAAAAGTTAAAATTTTTGAACAAAACTTTACAGATAGAATCTCGATGAGAAACCAAACAACTTTTTCGTATGACATTTTTCGAAATTTTAGCAAATAATATCATTTTCTGGACATTTTCTTTAAAAATGTGACTTTTGGCAGCTGACATGGACCACGTGACTATCTTTATATATGTCATTTAAGGTTCCTGGTCAAGCAAAAATTGATGCCAAAGTCAAATTTGACCTGAATTAAATTTTAAAAAAGTCTCCTGTATGGTGCAGACTTTTTGGCAGACACAGTGCCTATATAATATTATTTTACTTCGTTACTGATATTATCCATTTACGGCCGGTATTACAGGTTGTTAAAACTGAAAGTTCAGATGATCTCAGGTTCTTCTGGTCCATGGACACAGGATGATTAATTTTAAGTTCTGTTTTCAGCCAAAAACAATATAAGAATATTTTTTTTCTATTGATTTTGTGTACCTATCTATTGTTTGAGAACGTACAAATTGTTACTTTAATGAAAATATTTTTAAAAAATAGTAATATTGGAAGTGCTGTTTTAATTAAGTTAAAAATTTCAAATTGCAAAATGAGTGACGTCACAACAGGGGGGGGGGGGTCCACACGAATGTGACAACGTGCGACAAGGACGAGGGGGGAGTCAAAAAACGATGCAATTTGTGTGACGTAATTTATGGATGACCCCCTAACATGGTTTGCAGGGTGAGTGGTGAGCCCTTTGATGCCTTGCTTCCCCAGGACGGCTACCATCCTGCTTTGTCTCTGGAGCACACTATTTCTAAAAAAAAGTCTAAAGCACACCCAGCAAGGGTAGACTGTGAGTTTAATTTTAAGAGGGCTGACTTTCCTAGTCTCTATGCTGCGATGTCTGCTGTTGACTGGTCTTTTCTGAGAGAATTTAATAATGAAGTGAATTTAATGGTACAATCTTTTACCGAAAAGATCGTAAGTTTATTCAGGTCCCATGTACCTACTAAAAGACCGGCCTTGGCCGTTTCTCCACCATGGTTTAATGGAGAGGTGATAAGTAAGTTGAAGCGTAAAGACAAATTACGGCGAAAATTCAGAGAAACAGGCAACACTCAGTTTTATGAGCAGTTTGTTAATTTGCGTTCGGAAATAAAAACTGAAGTTAAATTATTACATACCAACTATGTCCGTAATATGGAGGCCAACATTTCCGAAGAACCAAACAGATTTTGGTCTTATTTAAATATAAAGAATAACAGCTCCACTATGCCATATACCATGAATTATCAGAATAAGATTGTAGACGAACCTCAGAGGGTTGTCGATAGTTTTGCTAATTTGTTTTCGCAGAATTTTCAGGATGGTACCACGTCCCCTGCCTCTTTCGATCTGCTGGAGGATGCAGCACTGTCGAATAAATTATCCCACTCGTATTTTAACATCTGTTATTAAGGCTGATATTAAAAAAGCTGTAAATAAACTAAAGCCGAACCTGACAATGGGTCTCGATTTCATTCCATCATTTATTATTAAACATTGTTCTCCTGTATTGTTGTATCCGTTTACTTTAATCTTTAATACAATTTTGTCGACGTCATGTTTTCCGGACTCTTGGAAAGTCTCCCGCATTTCTCCGGTATTTAAGAAGGGTGACCGCAATGACATTAATAACTACCGGCCTGTTGCCATAATTTGTAATTTTAGTAAGGTGTTCGAGACTGTGCTTCATGCATTTTTGGGTGGGCACGTCTCGAACATGCTATGTGATCATCAGCATGGATTTATAAGTGGTAAGTCGACCATCACTAATCTTGTGTGTACTACTCAGTATCTCTGTGAACGGCTGGATGGACAGAGTCAGGTGGATGTTATCTACACAGATTTTTCAAAGGCATTTGATAGACTTGACCATGCCATCTTGATTAGTAAACTGACATCCTTTGGTTTTTCAGGGCCGTTAATAGAATTAGTGAGGTCATATATTTATAACAGGTATCAATATGTGCAGTCCCGTGGCTACAGGTCTGTCAGATTTCTGCAGTCTTCTGGTGTGCCCCAAGGATCTGTACTGGGGCCACTATTCTTTAATCTTTTTATTAATGACATTGTTTCGGGATTGGAGGTCGACTGCTTGCTTTATGCTGATGATCTTAAACTTTTGTGCGAAATATTCTCTCCCGAGGACACTATTAGGCTTCAGAATAGCTTGAATGTGGTTTTTGATTGGTGCCGAAAAAATAAACTTCCACAAAATGTAATGTTGTGTCTTTTACTCGTAAACTAAAAACAATCCAATAATTTTTAATTTAATTATAATTATGATGTGGATGACGATATACTTTCGAGACCTAATACTATAAAAGATTTTGGTGTAGTATTTGACCCTAAATTGTCGTTTATAGATCATATTGAGTCCGTGGTTAACAGTGCATCTAAGGGGTTGGGTTTTATCGTGCGGAACTACTCTTCGTGCTCTGTATATGGCCTTTGTAAGATCACGACTTGAGTACGCATCTGTTGCGTGGAGTCCGATCTACCAGGTCCACATTTCTAGCTTGGAAAAAATTCAGCGTAAATTTATGAAAGCATCTGTTTTTATATTGGATGGCTTCTGGCCGGCGCGGCGATCGGATACCCGCACGATGTGCTGCTCAGTAGAGTTAATTTGTCTGAATTAGCTATTAGGCGATCACTTTATTCTGTCGTATTCTTGTCTAGGATACTAAATAATAAAATTAAATGTATAGGCCTCACAGATTATGTAAAAATCAGGGTGCCTAGATTGGAGGCTAGGAGAGTAGTAGTAAAGGTTGATGCTCCCTGAGTCTCTTTAATATAAGTTGATGCTTCCTGAGTCTCCCGAGTCACTCGCAGGTGTGCTATTGGGGTAATGACCTTGAGCGTGCACGTGTGCTATTGTTATTTGGCCTTGATATGCGCAGGTGTTATAAGTCTTTTGTCGAAGTGGCCGTTGACTTTTAGTTCTTAATATTGGGGTGTTTGAGAGCACATGTTTCTTTGTTTGTTGATAGCCAGGTGTACGATGCTCCCTTCAGGGTCGCCTTATTGTGATGCATTTTCAATGCAAAGCAATCAGGTGGTTAGACGCAGTTGTGCGACACGATTTGGCCTTTAAAGCACGTTTTGCCGCTCCTGATTCTCCCGCTCCTGATTCTCCCGAGTGACTCGCAGGTGTGCTATTGGGGTAATGACCTTGAACGTGCACGTGTGCTATTGTTATTTGGCCTTGATATGTGTAGGTGTTATTCCATAGTCTTTTGTCGAAGTGGCCGTTGACTTTTAGTTCGTAATATTGGGGTGTTTGAGAGCACATGTTTGTTTGTTGATAGCCAGGTATACGATGCCCCCTTCAGGGTCACCTTATTGTGATGCATTTTCAATGCAAAGCAAGCAGGTGGTTAGACGCAGTTGTGCGACACGATTTGGCCTTTAAATATTTGACATAGAACAACGACCAGCTGTTGAGATACTCCCGCCCGCCCTTCCCCGGCCCTCATGTAGCACAATCCGACGTCACGATCGATAAACTTGGTTTAGCTTTTGATGCATGCATAGGACAGATGTTTATTTTTGATTTGAAAATGCAGTGCTGTTTAAGGAATTTGTGGAGGCGAGCTTTTATAATGGGAAATCAATAGAGTCCACCTGTTGGGTAACTGCTATTTTGAAGTAAAAGTTGAAACTCAAACCTTTTCTATTTTAATGGGTTTAATTTTATAATGTACAATTTAGTTAAAATTTATTTTATTATTGTCACCTGTTTTAATTTTATATTTACTTTTACTGCAGGCAATACCACATATTTTAAAGTGTTTTTTAATCAAAGTAAGCAATTAAAACGATTTTATTCGTGTTTACCACAAAAAGTTTTCTTTTGTGACGAAAAATAGCGGTTACACAACGAGCGGACTCCATTGATTTCCCATTCCCATTGATTTGCCATAGATAAAAATACCTGTTCTGCAAAATTATTTCATACCATTTTATTATTGAATACATGGTCTCAAACTTTTTGGTGGAACTACACTGCGTTTTTCTATGTCGCATTAAAAGACAGAAGGGGTCTCACATTATTAGAATGGAGTCGACCTGTTGTGTAACCACTATTTTGAAGTAAAGGTTGAAACTCAAACCATTTCCTATTTAATATGCGCAGTTAAGTTGTAGTTTAAAAGTTGCATTAAATAAAACGTATAAAAATTCCTTAATACTAGACACTTGACTGCTAATTGGTTGGAATATATTTAATTAACCCGCACATCATAGGGTTTTACAATTTAAATTTTTAGCTTCAATTCTATTAGAGGTAAAGATATAGGACTTGCGACGAAAAATAGCGGTTACACAACATGCGAACTCTATTGATTTCCCACAAAATCTTGTATCTAATACATTGCTTAGAAACTTAACAGAAAGAGTCATGTATGTAGCCATAGATACAAATATTTTGGAAAATTATTTCATACTATTTTAATATTAGATACATTGTCTCAAACTTCTGGTAGAACTATGCCGTGAGGTTTTCTATATCGCATTAAAAGGCAGAAGGGGTAGCACATTTATTGGGAATACTTAATACTTACACAAGTATGTACAGTTAAGTTATGGTTTAGAAGTTGCATAAAATAAAACACAAAAAAATACTTAATACTAAACACTTAACTGCTAGTTGGTTGTAATATATTTAATTAACTCACACGTCATAGGGTTTTACATATTAAATTTTTAACTCGAATTCTATTAGAAGTAAATATATAGGACGTGATATTTTTATTTGAAGTATTAAAAAGATCTTCTATACAATTATGCACAGTTATGGTTGTTTGTCTTCACAGCTAGGAAGTAAACTGCTACAAATATGAGCAAATCCTACAGCTAGAACTGGGGTGTGTTGAGGTGTGTTGATATCCTGGCTGACCCATCACGGACAATGATACCTAAAAATACAAAAAAGTTACTCTTTGGCCCTGTCACTCAGCGGCACGCAGTGAAATTTCAAAGTTGTATATCTCTGTTCCTACTACAGGAACCACACCAAATTTAGGAGTTTTAATGGTGAGCCCACTGAGATTTCTTTTGGTAAAGAAAGAAACATTTTGTAATTTGCGAAAAAGTTGAATTTTTGCTCTGACTACCCTGGGAAAAAAGAGTGCGTTTAGGTATTTTATTTGTTACTTTTTCTAAACAAATTTCACGTGTTTTTATCTCTATGTTGTACTATGTACTATGATATTGTATCACATTTTTTGTTTGTTCCGTTCCTTCTGGGATTGTACGCTGTTCCTTTAGGGATTATGTAATGTATGGTACCCGTTAGTGCTCCGTTATAAAAACTGTTTATATTTGAAAACGGCATTATTCATTCAGACGTCGTATGAGTAACATGTTGAAACGCGACATAAAATTTAAACTTCTTGCACTATCGGACGAAGATGTTTTCGGATTCAGAAAAACAGATGCTTTATTGGCAACAAACTTATTGAATTTAATGGGGATATTTTGTTGATAGATGAAGAAAAGTATACGTTAACGGATGGTTTATTGAATTTGTTAACTCATCAGCGCCCGAAGAAATATACCAGCCATGAACTGAATCAGTATAAGGAAATTCTTTTATTATCCGACGCACACAGATGTGGTTTTCTGAGGAATAGACCTATACGATCAAGTAAAAATTGGAAATATATAAATATTATATCCAAGTTATTTCCACCCAAAAGGAAATATAAGAAACCAGACGTGAAGAGTACATATAATCAACTAAGATGGATGCAACGTTAATACACCATACAAAAGAAGATTGAAATTATTAATATGTAGTAAGCGTTTGTTTTAAAAAGTGTAATTTTCAATATGTGATATTGAAATATTTGTTAATTATTATTATTAATTAAGTCTATTAAATGATATTTTTACAATGGATCTGAGTTTTTAGCCCTATGTTGACAAACAATTTAATTTTCCTCACAAATATCGTTAAATTCGTGCTTCAATGAGTTTTCATTTGATACCATATAAGATGTTCTTGAATTTTTTTTTTCATTTCCCAATTCTTGTCCCGAAATTAACCCCCAGAATAAAATTTAAGAACTATATTAAAAATACATCATATATATATATATATATATATATATATATATATATATATATATATATATATATATATATATACCCAATGCATGATACGAAGCCCAGCACATACTGCAGGTGAGGGGCAGCCCACCTCTAAAATGGCGACTACGGCTGTATATTCAAGAAATTTGTGTTTTAACGTTAAATAAAATGTTTACCTGTGTTAGTATAATAGGTTTATATGAGATGCATTTCTTTTTAGATATCTTAGATGTTACGAGTCCCGCTAAAATGTACGAGTATTAGGAAGCCCAAAAGTATATACCGTATATAACGCCCCACTTTTAAGAAGCCTGCGGCGTTGCCACAGCATTTTTTCACGTTCTATCGATTTTTGCATATGTTTTAAATGTCTTTAGGATGCTTTTTGATACATTTCCGATTATACGAAGCCCACACATTTTATAATACAAAATATTTGACGATATATCAGTTTGTTGTGTATACTTACTACATAACAGTCTGGAGGTTGTCGTGCCCGGATTGGCTGGGATGGCCGGCACCCTGTCGCGTGGCAGATAACCAATGAGGCGGGCCGTGCCACGCGCTAACGGAAATAAGTGACTCGGTCTTTACTTTCGACAAGATGTAAATTATGTCAGTGGTATAAAACCTGATCCAGAGGGAATAGGGAAAAGCTAGTTCTTCATTTAAATCTAGGTGGTTTTTCCCCATTTTTCCACTTAAAACAAACGAGCAATAACTTAATTAACTAAAATAATAGAAACCAAACAATTTTAAGCTATGCAACGCAGTTCTCTTATACCTTGAATGGACTCCTGGAACAATGGTTACATAATCATTCTGCAGTCATTCTGGTCTCCCCTAGAGGCAACATCAGTTCTCAGTTCCACTGGACTATTCGTGGGTAGGGACGGTCACGCAACAAGCCCACGAAAACTTTTGAACATACATATGTTCATGTGTAGTATATTGCATGTTGTATTGTATACACATGTAATGACAGGGACAAAGTGACATATTATTAAGATTATTTCACTCATACGTTAAAAGTCCCGTAAGATGAGTAAAGTTTTTTAAAATTACAGCGATAATTTTTTGACGTTACGTCAATTAAAAAAAAATTACACCGATAATTTTTTCCTGTCATTTTCTTGGTTGTTATATTAATTTCGATACAAACAAATGGCTTGCAATTGTTATAAACCCGTAGTTACTGTTAGCAACCGTCGGCATGATTTGTAAATTAGTTGTTTGTATCAACATTTTAAAGGTTTTTCGAAAAATTTCGTAAAAATGAATCGTTTCGGAACTGCTACAGAAGAAGAAATTAACAAAAAGCCATCAAAATGTTACTCACAATTACCACGGCTGTAATTTCTATTATACAATAAATAATAAATAAATTTTAGTTTAATTTAAAAGTAAGGTTTCTTGTTTAAATTGTTTAATAAATATTCAATTCATATTTTTTGTGTTTTCATTCGTGAAATAATCCCTAAATACCACTCGAGCATTTTGTGATTTCATTCGTGAAATAATCCCCTGAATACCACTCGAGCTTTAAAATTACTGATAATTTTTCACTCTTACGTGTTTTCTTTGCAAATTTCACTCGTCCTGCGGACTCGTGAAATTATAGAAAACACGCAATCGTGAATAATTAGCGGTAATTTTTAAGCTCTCGTGGTATTATCCCCGATAATAAATAAATTTGAAAGTAAAGTAGTTCAAATATGTCAGGGATTATATGTACGTACAAAAAGATTTAAGAGAAAACGAGAGAGAGAGAGAGAGAGAGAGAGAGAGAGAGATGCATATATCGAATTTGTATTGGGGTCAGTGGTTGACCTATTTGTATCAAGTGTGATACATGGTTGCATTCGGGAGTTAGACAGCTTTTAACAAATATGCAATAATCGCTGTTGTGTACTTAAAATTCTTTTGATGATGATATATTCACCTGAAAGGTCTTGAGAAAATGCTCTTAGAATGTACAATTTATTTTTTGGTATTAGCTCTGTTCGCAGAAGAATCACAAACCAGTCAGAGCCAATGAAATTACTGGAAACCAGTTGGCAAACTGTCATGTTACCAAATAACTGAAACTTGATTGGTGCTGATCGGTTTGTGATTGCTCTGCGAACAGAGCTATTAGCAAAATAAGTTCACTAAATAATAAATCCCTATTCAATAATTTTCAATTATTGCGAGTTTCTAGCTGGATCTCATAATTTTCTAAAATTTACCATTTAACCACATCTCTGCATTAAAAGCAATAAAGATCCACAGAGGTAAGAATATTTATTTGTTTGGAGATCCCAATGGTGATCGAATTTGGGACATACAGGTTCCTGCAGCTCACCTCCCGGCTCCTGTAGATCAGTTATCAATTACCTCTCTAATAAGTTTTGCATGCTCCTTTTGTCTAGATGTCGTCGTTCCGGATAACGCTGTGCATAAACTCGACCTGCCAAAAAAAATCAGTTCGTTTCGCATTCCCTAATATGAAAATCATATCTATGACCTCTACTCGGTTGTACTCCATGACAAAAAATAATACTTGAATGTAAACAGCTTAAATAATTAATAACAGTGTTTCAAACTTTTGCATTACTAAACTCAAAATATGATTTTGCCACTTTAATAAACTTTAATGTCAATAAATTGTTTTTCAAAGCCACCTTCGATTTTTATTCATTAAAATTGCTATTGCAATAAATAAGAAAATGAGTTTTCGGCGAATAACTTTTAATGTGTTAGGAATTGCGACAGGGTTGTAATTAGAAAAATGTTTGATTTTTTATTCCGCATCGAATGACATAAAATTATACAGGGACTCCAATTGAAAATAAGAAAAATAAAGTGCTTTAAAATTTGAAAAAGTTTGACACTAAATTTTGAACACCCTGTATATTTCGATTTAATCAAACTTGGGTAACGAGACCGCCAGACCTCACTATTAATGTTTAAAACCAGTGGTGCAAAACTGATTTTTTTTGTTTTTACTTTTTTTCGCTCATATCCCCGAACCGATTTCAATAAAACTTTAGGGGTATGTAGGTAACCATAAGAGGCACCCAAATAAGCAACAAGATATGTGGCATGCAGTCTAAAAAATATATCTTCATGACGTCACACTTTTTTGGGACACCCTGTATAATGAAAAATATTTTTATGAAATGCGCCCTAAGTAAAGCCTGCAAAATATAAAAATCCTAACTTAATTAATAACTGGGCTACAGAAGACGGGAGGTGAGTTGGAGAACCCTGTATATATATACAGGGACAAACGAAAACTGAAAAAAATATACTTGTCCAGTTTGGGATGCGATATAAAATATTTCACAATACATTAATATTAAGCTGCTTGATAGTTTAAATAATACCTCTTGTATAAAGCACGCTACTACGCTGGTAGGTATCACAGTATATGAGTATGATCTGTATATTTTAAAGAAAAACATTATTCGTTTGTGACTCCATTTTATAAAAAATGATGATGCAACGAAACTTATTCGTAAATTTGACTCTTATTATAGTATATAAATATAGATATATAAATAAACTGGTCAACAAAAAAATCGGCAAAAGCGATTTTAACTCGACTTTTCGAACTGCTATAACTTTTTAAAAACTTAACTTTTTTGAGAGCGGTTTTCGGATATTGATAGCTCGTCTTGCCCAGATTAAGTGTCAAGAAGTGATTTTGCAATGGAAGTGACATTTTCATGCTATACAGGGTAATTAATAAGGTAATGTAAAACTACTAAAAGTTTAGGTGTGTGCCATATTGCCAAAAATTTTTTTTTGGTCATTCCGACATAGCACGTTAGTAAGCTGGTATCAATATCTCCAGATGTATTCGCCGGAATTTCAATTAATGGTCTCTGGCGAAAAATACAGGAGAAAACAAAAAAAGCATACAAATTTTGGTAGTGTCATTTTTAAAACGCTGTAGCTGGAAAACGGATTGATAGACTTTGTCGGGCTTTTAGGTATTGAAAGCCCTTTCGTGTGGTGTTTTATCTAAAAGACATTTTTTTTCAAGGTCAAAATGTTTGCGTTGTATAGGGGCGAACTAAAAAGTAAATGAAAACCATTGTAAAAAATGATTTTTTTTAATTTGTGAAAATTGAGCAGTATGTGTTTGTTTCCTTCCAAAATGAGGGCGTTTTGTCCACCTCCCGGTTAGTTATACAGCGTGTCCAGAAACCATCTTAACAAATCGGAAACATTTTATTTTTGCCTTTACAGAAAAAAAGTTATTCTTTATAAAAAGTTCTGCATCGTGAGAAAATCACATTGCGATTCAAAAATTTGATTTAAGACATACAGGGTGGCTCAAAAATGTAAAAGTCCTAATCCACGTGAAGCTAAAAAGACACAAATCCTTATTTAAAGCTAAACTGCCACTGCAAATATAGTAGAGGTAACTTTTATGTTAGTAAATTACGTTTGGAACATACAAGAGGTCCCAAAAATAAAATAAATTTTTAATTATTGACTTTACAAAAAAGGTATCTTCATACAAAGTCAACATTGTGAAAACAGAGCATAATTATTCAAAAACATGATATAGGACAATACAGAGTGGCTTAAAAAGCTGAAAGACTCAATTTACGTAAAGTTAAAGAGACACCAAATCTTTATTTAAAGATAAACTGTATAGGTACTTTTTTGTAAAGTTGATAATAAAAAATTGTTTTTATTTTTGGGACCTCCTGTATATTCCAAACCTAATTCACTAACATAAAAAGTTAACACTAGTACATTTGCAGTGGCAGTTTACCCTTAAATAACGATTTTGTGTCTTTTCAGCTTCACATGGATTAGGACTTTTACATTTTTGAGTCACCCTGTATGTCTGAGATCAAATTTTCGAATGGCTATTCTATTTTCCCACCATGTAGAACTTTTTATGAGGGATTACCTTTTTTGTAAAGTCAAAAATAAAAAACGTTTCGCATTTGTTTAGATGGTTTCTGGACACGCTGTATAACTAATCGAAATTTGAGCAAAACGCCGTAGTTCTGGAAGAAAAAAAACGCTTACTGCGCAGTTTGCACAAATTAAAAGAAAACTTATTTTTAACAACACTTCATTTATTTTTTAGTTCACCCCTATACAACGCAAACATTTTGACATTGAACAAAAAACAGTTTATTAGGTAAAACTCTACACAAAAAGGGCTTTCAATTCCCAAAAAGCCCGACAAAGTCTATTAATCCATTTTCCAGCTACAGCGTTTTAAAAATGACGCTACCAAAATTTGTATGCTTTTTTTGTTTTCTCCTGTATTTTTCGCCAGAGACAATTAATCGAAATTCCGGCGAATACGTCTGGAGATATTGATACCAGCTTACTAACGTGCTATGTCGGAACGACCAAAAAAAATTATTGGCAATATGGCACACACCTAAACTTTTAGTAGCTTTACATTACCTTATTAATTACCCTGTATAGCATGAAAATGTCACTTCCATTGCAAAATCACTTCTTGATGCTTAATTTGGGAAAGACGAGCTATCAATATCCGAAAACCGCTCTCAAAAGAGTTAAGTTTTTAAAAAATTATAGCACTTTGAAAAGTCGGGTAAAAATCGCTTTTGCTGATTTTTTTGTTGACCAGTTTAGTTCAAAAGTGTATTTTTTAACTTTTTATTGAATTTGTCTTCTTACCGTCGTAGATATAAGTATATACCTCGTTAATACTTCATTTCTGTAACCGAACTTTTCTTGTCAACTTACTGTATTTTAAAACTTCTTTGAAATATGAGCAAGAACTGCGTAATATAAATCGGTCAGCACTGGAGGCACCGGAGATATATCACATATAGAAATTATTTCCAGTAAAATCAGCTATGCCCTTAGAAAGCCTTCGAAACAAACAATAATGTTAGTAAATATACCAAAAATAATAAAAACAAAACAAATAAAGATCAAAAACGCAGTGGTTATAAATTAAATTGTGGTTCATGTGAAAAAAGTTAGGCCAAAGAGGACATAACTTCAAAATTCGCATTTAAGCACATAAACGAGACTTTTTAAATGAAAAACATAATTCAGCATATTATTATGCAACCCATCTTTTGACGTATAATAATGATTTTAATGAAGATTTTAAAGTTAAAAATATAGAAAATAAAGGTAAAAAACTTTCCATGTTTCCAAGTCGGGTAAAAATCGCTTTTGCTGATTTTTTTGTTGACCAGTTTAGTTCAAAAGTGTATTTTTTAACTTTTTATTGAATTTGTCTTCTTACCGTCGTAGATATAAGTATATACCTCGTTAATACTTCATTTCTGTAACCGAACTTTTCTTGTCAACTTACTGTATTTTAAAACTTCTTTGAAATATGAGCAAGAACTGCGTAATATAAATCGGTCAGCACTGGAGGCACCGGAGATATATCACATATAGAAATTATTTCCAGTAAAATCAGCTATGCCCTTAGAAAGCCTTCGAAACAAACAATAATGTTAGTAAATATACCAAAAATAATAAAAAGAAAACAAATAAAGGTCAAAAACGCAGTGGTTATAAATTAAATTGTGGTTCATGTGAAAAAAGTTAGGCCAAAGAGGACATAACTTCAAAATTCGCATTTAAGCACATAAACGAGACTTTTTAAATGAAAAACATAATTCAGCATATTATTATGCAACCCATCTTTTGACGTATAATAATGATTTTAATGAAGATTTTAAAGTTAAAAATATAGAAAATAAAGGTAAAAAACTTTCCATGTTAGAATTCTTAGAAATTAACGAACTAAAAAAGAAAAACCAAATCTTAAATGACCAACAATTCACCATTATTAAACTTAATTTAATAAGTTGTTTTATTTGTTCTTGTTGTGTTATTAGTCAGTACTTTTGTTATGAATATTAGCAATAAAATTCATATGAATAAAAATATATCACTGTAAAATTGTGTTAATTAGATAACCAAAATTAGGTACAAAACTATTTAAGAACATTTCTCATTTGTAAGTTTGTTAGTCGCATTTGACGAAGTAGCAGTGCTACGAAACATGCCATGCATTTTTTAAATAAAAAAGTGAAAATCTTTCACAGTTTTCTCCTAGTGTAGAAGAATATTTGTATAATATTGTTTGGCCACCCGGTATACAATTACAGTATGTCACTTCCTTCATAGGTCCAATATGCTTGAATATTCCCACTCATGTCGGGTCTTTAAAAACAAGTGTACTACTTTTAAAGAAAAAAACATTATTATGAAAAACTCATATCATTCCTTTCAACTTTTCTCTCATTCCTCTCTTTATAACCCAACACATAGAGATTTAAACGATTATTAAAATCAAGAAAAGAATATAATAACGGCGATCTAAACAATGTTGCCAGTTTTAGAGGGCTTCTTATAATGCGCAAGACATACTGGGCTGGCTAAAATCGGTGTCATATATTAAGTACATATGCTGCTAAAGTCAATCTCCCCCTTCTGGCAAGTCGTTTGAACTAAAGGTACATGTTTTGAGATAATGTATCGATTTTATGAAGCCCCACAAAATTTTCTGAAATTCGCGTGGTAGTATATATATGGCATGGTTGTGCTTAATACATGCTAATTTTTTAAGAAGCCCGAACCGGGCTTCCTAAAACCACTGTGGGCTTCCTAGCATCTGCAGAACATGGTATTTTTGGCTTCTTAAAGGTGGTTTATATGTATATATATATATATATATATATATATATATATATATATATATATATATATATATATATATATATATATATATATATATATATATATATATATATATATATTGTTAAATTCATGCTTCAGTAAGCTTTCATTTGATACCCTACACCCATCTGCCGTACTACCCGCCACCAACAACACCAACGCAGTATCGCATCGCGTATGCGCGGAGCTGAGTGGGTCTAATTAAAAATTTTGACAAACGTATAAGGACGAAAGTTGTTCCTTACATCTGAGAAATATTTTTGTTCAAAATTTTTTCTCTAAACCAATGGTCTCCAGTTATAAGGAAACAAACAGTTAAAATTACCGCGCTAGAATTATTTTATCCTGATAATTTTCCCACAATCTGAGCAATCCTTCTGGTAATAAGGGTGGGAGCTGTTGAATATCTCTGTTCCTACTACAGGAACCGTGAGAATTTGGGGGTTTTACTGGTGAGCCTACTGGGAATTTTTTTGGTAAAGAAAGAAACATTTTATAATTTGCGAAAAAGGTGAATTTTGCTCTACCTACCCTGGGAAAAAATGAGCTCGTCTAGGTATTTTATTTATTGTCGAAAACCCTTTTCTCTAAAACCAGTGGTTCAGCAGTTTTAAGGAAACAAACTTTTTTAAAATTTTATCTCTATGCTAAATTTCAAATTTTTACGTCGTATAAGATAAAATCCTGTGACAGACAGACGGACGGCCGGATTGATGGACTTACGAGAAACGATACTCTTTGGTAGTGTCAGTAATTAATTTAAAAATGTAAAACAGTGTTTAGGACTAACTTTGTACCAAGTAAAACCAAAAATTTGCCGTTTTCCAAACAATTTATGGGTCCTCCACCATATTGTCAAAAAAAATTGAAAAACTCATCCAATCATAAAAACTCTAAATAATATTATTACCTGAACCAACGCCATATTTTTCTTCACAGCTGTCAAGATGAGCAAGCAGTCAAAAAAAAACATTAGCAAATTCTGTAACTAGTTAACCTTGTGAGTGTATTCTCCTATCAAACCCATCATGGATAACCATACCTAAAAAATACAAAAAAGTTACTCATTGACACTTAAATTGTTTATACCAATTGACCGCGCTAGAATTTTTTAATCCTGGTAATATTCCCGCAATCTAAACCTAATTCCAAATGTTCATGATTTTTTCAGATTTTTCTGAGGAATCCTTCTGATAAAAAGGGTAGGAGATAGCAATTTTTAGCGTTTCCCCCGAAAAATGTTAAAAAAATACATGAAAATAAAATACATCATATTGAATTCGAGCTTCAATAAGCTTTCATTTGATACCCTACACGACGCTATTGAATTTTTTTTTTCATTTCCCAATTTTTGCCCCGAAATTAACTCCCAGAATAAAATTAAAAAACTACATTAAAAATACATCATGTATATTGTTAAATCCATGCTTTAATATGCTTTCATTTGATACCCTACACCTATCTGCCGCACTACCCGCCACCAACAGCATCGCGTATGCGCGGAGCTGAGTGGACCAAATTAAAAATTTTAAAAAACGTATAAGGACAAAAGTTGTTCCTTACATCGTGAGAAATATTTCTTGTTAAAAAATTTTTCTCTAAACCAATGGTTCAGCAGTTGTATGGAAATAAACAGTTAAAATGACAGCGCTAGAATTTTTTAATCCTGAAAATTTACCCGCAATCTAAGCCTAATTATCAATGTTCACGATTTTTTTTCAGATTTTTCTGAGCAATTCTTCTGGTAATAAGGGTGGGATGGACTTACGAGAAACGTTACTCTTTGGCACTGTCAGTAATTAATTTAAAAATGTAAAACTGTGTTTAGAAATATCTTTGCACCAAGTAAAACAAAAAAATTATCGTTTTCCAAACAATTTATGTGTCCTTCAACATAATGTCAAAAAAAAAATGAAAGACTCATCCATTCATAAAAACTCTAAATAATATTATTACCTTAACCTACGCCATTTTTTCTTCACAGCTGTCAGGATGTCAACCGTTACACACTTGAGCAAATTCTGTAGCTAGGAAAACTTGTTCTCCTACGATACCTAAAACATATAAAAAAAAGTTACTCTTTGACAATTTTTTATGACAATTGACCGAGCTAGAATTTTTTAATCCTGGTAATTTTCCCGCAATATAAACCTAATTCCAAATGTTCATGATTTTTCAGATTTTTCTGAACAATCCTTCTGATAAAAAGGGAGGGAGATGGCAATTTTTAGAGTTTTCTCGAAAAATGTTAAAAAAACACATTAAAATAATATACATCTTATATATCGTTGAGTTCGTTCGTTCTTCAATAAGCTTTCATTTGATACCCTACACGATGTTCTTGAATTTTTTTCTTTGCCCAATTTACCCCCGAAATTACCCCCAGAATCAAATTAAAAAACTGCATTAAGAAATACATCATGTATATCGTTGAACTCGTGCTTCAATAAGCTTTCATTTGATACCCTACACGACGCTATTGAATTTTTTTCCCCAATTTTTGCCCCGAAATTAACCCCCTACAATTAAATTTAAAAAATGCATTAAAAATACATCATATATATCGTTAACCTCGTGCTTCCATAAGCGTTCATTTGATACCCTACACGATGATCTTGAAAAAGCAGGTATTTTTTCATTTCCCAATTTACCCCCCGCCCGGAAATTAATCCCTAGGATCAAATTAAAAAACTGCATTAAAAATAATAATAATAATAATAATAATAATAATAATAATAATACTCTTTATTTCAAATTTGTTACAATAACAAAATACTACATTAAAAATACATCATATAAATCGTTAAATTCATGCTTCAATAAGCTTTCATTTAATACCCTACAAGATGTCATTGAAAAAAAAACTTTTTTTCTCCAATTTATCTCCATAAATTAACCCCAAAATCAAATTAAAAAATACATCCTATATATCGTTAAATTCGTGCTTCAATAAGCTTTCATTTGATACCCTACACGATGTTGTTAAAACATTTTTTTTATTTCCCAATTTACCCCTACGAAATTAATCCCCAGAATTAAATTAAAAAACTACGTTAAAAAAATACATCACATATATCGTTGAAGTCGTGCTTCAATAAGCTTTCATTTGGTACGCTACACGACGCTATTGAATTTTGTTTTCATTTTCCAATTTATCCCACGAAATTAACACCCAAAATCAAATTTAAAAAATAGGTACATCATATACTATATCGTTGAATTCGTCATACCAAAAGCTACATTTCCATACTGGCTCGGCTCTATCTACATTTTGAAATATTCTTTAGACATAATGTGGTGTTGAAATGAAGAAAATATAAAAGTCTGTCAAGTGCAAGCTATACTTGCACAATTAGTGTTCGGTGCCATTAACCCCCACATAACTTGAGCAAATCTCGGCCGCCCGATCTCCGCCCATCTACCGCGCCAGTGTTTATAAATAACTCGTAATTTTCCCGAAATCTAAACCTAATTCTCAATGTTCACGATTTTTAGACTTTTCTTCAGCGGTATGCAGTAAAATTTCAAATTTGTATATCTGTGTTCCTACTGCAGGAACCCTACCAAATTTGAGGGCTTTAATGGTGAGCCCACTGGGAATGTTTTGGTAAAGAAAAAACATAATAAGTAATTTGTGAAAAAGTTGAATTTTTGCTCTGCATAACCTGGGAAAAATGAGCGCGTTTAGGTATTTTATTTATTATTTTTTAAACAAATTTTATGTCATTTTTTGTCGAGAATCTTTAAGGTTGTTCAGGTAAAAGACATAATAATGGGACGACACTAAGAAGAAACGTTTAAAAAGATATTTAAAAAACCGGTCAAGTGAAAGCAATACTTACACATTTATTAGTGTTCCGTGCCATACACCCCACTTAAATTGTAATTATTAATAGTACTATACACTTGCCTTTCTGTAGAGCCAAATTAGAAATTTTAAAAAACGTGTAAAGGACACAAGTTGTTCCTCACCGTCGCACACGGGTTAATTTTCTACCTAACACAGGCATAAAACTTCCCAAACTTTTAGATGTAATTAAAAGCTTAGGTACCTGGACGTACTAAAGCAACCCTAGAAAGTTGGAGTAATTCAAATTGTTTAAATGGGGCTGCTAGAATTTTTCTCATGTCACTTTGAATAAATAGACGCATATGCGTTCTTATCATACATACAAACTACAAGTGCTCTTTTTCTCGCTATCTATGTACCTATGATGTAATCACATCATGAGTCTCCCTCTCCCAAAGTTATACAATTTCTCCATCAAGGATTTTTTCTTTAGGAAACATTATTTACCACACAGTGGTAAACTACAATTATTCACAGAGGAAAATGAAAACAAAATGGCGGCCCGCTAGCTAGACGCTATGGGTAACGCGTGGCTGGTGATATTTTTGGGGTTTTTCTTTTTGAACCAAGTTTATTAGTTTTAATGATTTTATTCAATTTTTAAAAACACTTGTACATATTTTAATATCAGGTTACTAATTTCGTTAATGAAGAAATTGTTTTAAATATCAATAGTATCGCCATAGACTAAATAATACATAGACAAACACTGGCGTGTAACAAAAATGGACCAAAAAGCATGAGACTTTGACATTGACACATTGAGACATTTTGAGGGTTTACTGGTTTATGGCTTAGAAATTTGCTTGTCCACAATTATATATCCATGCGTTTATATGTACTATATAGATATATAATGGTGAACAAACAAATTCCTAAACCATAAGCCAGTAAATTCACATAAATGTTTCAATGTATGCCCGCTTTCGGTCCCATTTCGGTGTATTCGAGGAATTGTCTATATTCTTTATAGTCTCTGGTATCGCGATATTTTTAAAGAAGTTTTTAAGTTGATTTAACACATAAAAATAATATCATCTCAAACGCTGTCAAGTCAAGTGTTATGCCGCCATTTTCACATGAAGGTTTATGTATACTGTGTCCTGGCTGCATCTGTCCACGTGAAATATGTGTTTTTTGATAAATGAAACCCTAATGTTTGTCAGGTTACCTCCTTACCGTATCTAATGCATAACTGTAAGAACAAATCATTTAAAACGTAAAATGTTACAAAAAAAGGTGATACATAGGTTTTATTTAAGTCCGAAATTAATGATTTCGCGGGTGCTCCACAGAGTGTTTGGAATTTTCAACGCAAAATTCTAATATTTTTAACATTTAACCTGTTACACGATTTTTATGTACCCATTTTATTAAAGAAGAGGCTCAAAACATTAATATCAATGCATAACAAATTTTACCTTTATATGTTAAATAATGTCTAGCAATGCGCTATAACTATATAATATTTAAAGGCATTTTATACACCAAAAATATTGACATGCTGAGGGTGAAGAATTTATTTTTATAACAGCACTTACCTATGTATAAACTAAAAAATGCAAGCAGATTTTTGAACGCGAAGAACAGACGCACAGTAGTACTTATCGTGAAAATCTGATTTCTAAAATGAAGCACGCTGGAATTTTAAAACCACGTTGAACCTTTACAGCACATTTAGGTAGTTAGGTAGGTACCTGAAAAATATTTGTATTTGTTTAACAGTGTTGCCGCAGTTACTACAGTAGAAACGAGCAAATATTATCTCTAACAATTTATCGCAAAATCTTTATTTAAAAAAAAATAAAAATATTAATTTTAATTAAATTTCATCTTCATCGGTCCGAGTGTAGCAAAACATATGTCGCGGACTGTTTTAACCTAAAATGCACGTGAATTTATTTATTGACTAAGTTTTTTTAATTTGGTGTTTTTCCCATCGTTTGGTAACAAGTTAGAGTGGACAATGGAATTCAAGCATCCCCTCTAATACCTACAAAAGCTCGTAAGCGAACCAAACGAATCAAAAGCGGCAATATCCAAGTGTTTGAAGCAAAGCCGGCAATATCCAAGTGTTTGAAGCAAAACCGGCAATTTTCTATTTTTCAGGAGACATAATTTTCTTGTAAAATTTATATTTATTCTAGCATTCAAATTTTAATAGCTAATTACTTTACCAATATTAGAATATTTAGTGTTTTCTTATTACAAGAGTAATGTGGATTCTAAAATAAATATTCAAAACAATGGGGAAAACACAAATTAAAAAAAACTTAGTCAATAAATAAAATATCTATATCTGTGCTTCTAATCACGTCGCAAGGCTGCCGAAATGTTGTCCATGACACATGTTTTGCTACACTCGGATCGATGAAGATGAAATTTAATTAAAATTAATATTTTTATTTTTTTTTAAATAAAGATTTTGCGATAAATTGTTAGAGATAATATTTGCTCGTTTCTACTGTAGTAACTGCGGCAACACTGTTAAACAAATACAAATATTTTTCAGGTACCTACCTAACTACCTAAATGTGCTGTAAAGGTTCAACGTGGTTTTAAAATTCCAGCGTGCTTCATTTTAGAAATCAGATTTTCACGATAAGTACTACTGTGCGTCTGTTCTTCGCGTTCAAAAATCTGCTTGCATTTTTTAGTTTATACATAGGTAAGTGCTGTTATAAAAATAAATTCTTCACCCTCAGCATGTCAATATTTTTGGTGTATAAAATGCCTTTAAATATTATATAGTTATAGCGCATTGCTAGACATTATTTAACATATAAAGGTAAAATTTGTTATGCATTGATATTAATGTTTTGAGCCTCTTCTTTAATAAAATGGGTACATAAAAATCGTGTAACAGGTTAAATGTTAAAAATATTAGAATTTTGGGTTGAAAATTCCAAACACTCTGTGGAGCACCCGCGAAATCATTAATTTCGGACTTAAATAAAACCTATGTATCACCTTTTTTTGTAACATTTTACGTTTTAAATGATTTGTTCTTACAGTTATGCATTAGATACGGTAAGGAGGTAACCTGACAAACATTAGGGTTTCATTTATCAAAAAACACATATTTCACGTGGACAGATGCAGCCAGGACACAGTATACATAAACCTTCATGTGAAAATGGCGGCATAACACTTGACTTGACAGCGTTTGAGATGATATTATTTTTATGTGTTAAATCAACTTAAAAACTTCTTTAAAAATATCGCGATACCAGAGACTATAAAGAATATAGACAATTCCTCGAATACACCGAAATGGGACCGAAAGCGGGCATACATTGAAACATTTATGTGAATTTACTGGCTTATGGTTTAGGAATTTGTTTGTTCACCATTATATATCTATATAGTACATATAAACGCATGGATATATAATTGTGGACAAGCAAATTTCTAAGCCATAAACCAGTAAACCCTCAAAATGTCTCAATGTGTCAATGTCAATGTCTCATGCTTTTTGGTCCATTTTTGTTACACGCCAGTGTTTGTCTATGTATTATTTAGTCTATGGCGATACTATTGATATTTAAAACAATTTCTTCATTAACGAAATTAGTAACCTGATATTAAAATATGTACAAGTGTTTTTAAAAATTGAATAAAATCATTAAAACTAATAAACTTGGTTCAAAAAGAAAAACCCCAAAAATATCACCAGCCACGCGTTACCCATAGCGGGCCGCCATTTTGTTTTCATTTTCCTCTGTGAATAATTGTAGTTTACCACTGTGTGGTAAATAATGTTTCCTAAAGAAAAAATCCTTGATGGAGAAATTGTATAACTTTGGGAGAGGGAGACTCATGATGTGATTACATCATAGGTACATAGATAGCGAGAAAAAGAGCACTTGTAGTTTGTATGTATGATAAGAACGCATATGCGTCTATTTATTCAAAGTGACATGAGAAAAATTCTAGCAGCCCCATTTAAACAATTTGAATTACTCCAACTTTCTAGGGTTGCTTTAGTACGTCCAGGTACCTAAGCTTTTAATTACATCTAAAAGTTTGGGAAGTTTTATGCCTGTGTTAGGTAGAAAATTAACCCGTGTGCGACGGTGAGGAACAACTTGTGTCCTTTACACGTTTTTTAAAATTTCTAATTTGGCTCTACAGAAAGGCAAGTGTATAGTACTATTAATAATTACAATTTAAGTGGGGTGTATGGCACGGAACACTAATAAATGTGTAAGTATTGCTTTCACTTGACCGGTTTTTTAAATATCTTTTTAAACGTTTCTTCTTAGTGTCGTCCCATTATTATGTCTTTTACCTGAACAACCTTAAAGATTCTCGACAAAAAATGACATAAAATTTGTTTAAAAAATAATAAATAAAATACCTAAACGCGCTCATTTTTCCCAGGTTATGCAGAGCAAAAATTCAACTTTTTCACAAATTACTTATTATGTTTTTTCTTTACCAAAACATTCCCAGTGGGCTCACCATTAAAGCCCTCAAATTTGGTAGGGTTCCTGCAGTAGGAACACAGATATACAAATTTGAAATTTTACTGCATACCGCTGAAGAAAAGTCTAAAAATCGTGAACATTGAGAATTAGGTTTAGATTGCGGGAAAATTACGAGTTATTTATAAACACTGGCGCGGTAGATGGGCGGAGATCGGGCGGCCGAGATTTGCTCAAGTTATGTGGGGGTTAATGGCACCGAACACTAATTGTGCAAGTATAGCTTGCACTTGACAGACTTTTATATTTTCTTCATTTCAACACCACATTATGTCTAAAGAATATTTCAAAATGTAGATAGAGCCGAGCCAGTATGGAAATGTAGCTTTTGGTATGACGAATTCAACGATATAGTATATGATGTATTTTTTAAATTTGATTTTGGGTGTTAATTTCGTGGGATAAATTGGAAAATGAAAACAAAATTCAATAGCGTCGTGTAGCGTACCAAATGAAAGCTTATTGAAGCACGACTTCAACGATATATGTGATGTATTTTTTTAACGTAGTTTTTTAATTTAATTCTGGGGATTAATTTCGTAGGGGTAAATTGGGAAATAAAAAAAATGTTTTAACAACATCGTGTAGGGTATCAAATGAAAGCTTATTGAAGCACGAATTTAACGATATATAGGATGTATTTTTTAATTTGATTTTGGGGTTAATTTATGGAGATAAATTGGAGAAAAAAAGTTTTTTTTTCAATGACATCTTGTAGGGTATTAAATGAAAGCTTATTGAAGCATGAATTTAACGATTTATATGATGTATTTTTAATGTAGTATTTTGTTATTGTAACAAATTTGAAATAAAGAGTATTATTATTATTATTATTATTATTATTATTATTATTATTTTTAATGCAGTTTTTTAATTTGATCCTAGGGATTAATTTCCGGGCGGGGGGTAAATTGGGAAATGAAAAAATACCTGCTTTTTCAAGATCATTGTGTAGGGTATCAAATGAACGCTTATGTAAGCACGAGGTTAACGATATATATGATGTATTTTTAATGCATTTTTTAAATTTAATTGTAGGGGGTTAATTTCGGGGCAAAAATTGGGGAAAAAAATTCAATAGCGTCGTGTAGGGTATCAAATGAAAGCTTATTGAAGCACGAGTTCAACGATATACATGATGTATTTCTTAATGCAGTTTTTTAATTTGATTCTGGGGGTAATTTCGGGGGTAAATTGGGCAAAGAAAAAAATTCAAGAACATCGTGTAGGGTATCAAATGAAAGCTTATTGAAGAACGAACGAACTCAACGATATATAAGATGTATATTATTTTAATGTGTTTTTTTAACATTTTTCGAGAAAACTCTAAAAATTGCCATCTCCCTCCCTTTTTATCAGAAGGATTGTTCAGAAAAATCTGAAAAATCATGAACATTTGGAATTAGGTTTAGATTGCGGGAAAATTACCAGGATTAAAAAATTCTAGCTCGGTCAATTGTCATAAAAAATTGTCAAAGAGTAACTTTTTTTATATGTTTTAGGTATCGTAGGAGAACAAGTTTTCCTAGCTACAGAATTTGCTCAAGTGTGTAACGGTTGACATCCTGACAGCTGTGAAGAAAAAATGGCGTAGGTTAAGGTAATAATATTATTTAGATTTTTTATGAATGGATGAGTCTTTCATTTTTTTTTTTGACATTATGTTGAAGGACACATAAATTGTTTGGAAAACGATAATTTTTTTGTTTTACTTGGTGCAAAGATATTTCTAAACACAGTTTTACATTTTTAAATTAATTACTGACAGTGCCAAAGAGTAACGTTTCTCGTAAGTCCATCCCACCCTTATTACCAGAAGAATTGCTCAGAAAAATCTGAAAAAAAATCGTGAACATTGATAATTAGGCTTAGATTGCGGGTAAATTTTCAGGATTAAAAAATTCTAGCGCTGTCATTTTAACTGTTTATTTCCATACAACTGCTGAACCATTGGTTTAGAGAAAAATTTTTTAACAAGAAATATTTCTCACGATGTAAGGAACAACTTTTGTCCTTATACGTTTTTTAAAATTTTTAATTTGGCCCACTCAGCTCCGCGCATACGCGATGCTGTTGGTGGCGGGTAGTGCGGCAGATAGGTGTAGGGTATCAAATGAAAGCATATTAAAGCATGGATTTAACAATATACATGATGTATTTTTAATGTAGTTTTTTAATTTTATTCTGGGAGTTAATTTCGGGGCAAAAATTGGGAAATGAAAAAAAAAATTCAATAGCGTCGTGTAGGGTATCAAATGAAAGCTTACTGAAGCTCGAATTCAATATGATGTATTTTATTTTCATGTATTTTTTTAACATTTTTCGGGGGAAACGCTAAAAATTGCTATCTCCTACCCTTTTTATCAGAAGGATTCCTCAGAAAAATCTGAAAAAATCATGAACATTTGGAATTAGGTTTAGATTGCGGGAATATTACCAGGATTAAAAAATTCTAGCGCGGTCAATTGGTATAAACAATTTAAGTGTCAATGAGTAACTTTTTTGTATTTTTTAGGTATGGTTATCCATGATGGGTTTGATAGGAGAATACACTCACAAGGTTAACTAGTTACAGAATTTGCTAATGTTTTTTTTTGACTGCTTGCTCATCTTGACAGCTGTGAAGAAAAATATGGCGTTGGTTCAGGTAATAATATTATTTAGAGTTTTTATGATTGGATG
The DNA here is from genome assembly GCA_963971165.1 of Philopedon plagiatum. NCBI lineage: Eukaryota > Metazoa > Arthropoda > Insecta > Coleoptera > Curculionidae > Philopedon > Philopedon plagiatum. Next base: position 57,834,721 of record OZ020197.1, read on the forward strand.
AGTTTTTCAATTTTTTTTGACAATATGGTGGAGGACCCATAAATTGTTTGGAAAACGGCAAATTTTTGGTTTTACTTGGTACAAAGTTAGTCCTAAACACTGTTTTACATTTTTAAATTAATTACTGACACTACCAAAGAGTATCGTTTCTCGTAAGTCCATCAATCCGGCCGTCCGTCTGTCTGTCACAGGATTTTATCTTATACGACGTAAAAATTTGAAATTTAGCATAGAGATAAAATTTTAAAAAAGTTTGTTTCCTTAAAACTGCTGAACCACTGGTTTTAGAGAAAAGGGTTTTCGACAATAAATAAAATACCTAGACGAGCTCATTTTTTCCCAGGGTAGGTAGAGCAAAATTCACCTTTTTCGCAAATTATAAAATGTTTCTTTCTTTACCAAAAAAATTCCCAGTAGGCTCACCAGTAAAACCCCCAAATTCTCACGGTTCCTGTAGTAGGAACAGAGATATTCAACAGCTCCCACCCTTATTACCAGAAGGATTGCTCAGATTGTGGGAAAATTATCAGGATAAAAAAATTCTAGCGCGGTAATTTTAACTGTTTGTTTCCTTATAACTGGAGACCATTGGTTTAGAGAAAAAATTTTGAACAAAAATATTTCTCAGATGTAAGGAACAACTTTCGTCCTTATACGTTTGTCAAAATTTTTAATTAGACCCACTCAGCTCCGCGCATACGCGATGCGATACTGCGTTGGTGTTGTTGGTGGCGGGTAGTGCGGCAGATGGGTGTAGGGTATCAAATGAAAGCTTACTGAAGCATGAATTTAACAATATATATATATATATATATATATATATATATATATATATATATATATATATATATATATATATATATATATATATATATATATACACATTTCCTGATTAAGGTGAGATCCATTTCAGTGAAATAGTAGACATCCCGAGATCTGTTTTGCAAAGAGAGATCCGAATTTGGACCTCGCCTTGTTTTGCGTGGATATGAGCGGCATTTGGTTCGATACTGCCTCTAACGAATTTCTACAAATTTTTGTTTGGATCTCATTTTACACCTTTTTTTCATATTACATACAATTTGGGTTCAAAAACAAACTTTCAGAGGGCGCTCTGATCGTCTGCATATAGCGTTGTGTATCCTAGTTAAGGCGAGATCCGTCAATAACGGCAACGTTGGCGGAGCGAGTTGACTGTACAGCTTGCGCACGTGATATCTACTACCGATTTCTATTGGATCTTATACAGCGCGTTCAAGCTGCTTAAATCTTATGTTTTATATTATATCAACAATGGTTATATATCATTAATGGTTGGATCCAACATCACTTTACCCCAGATAGAGACTCAGCTGGAAATATAGTCAGATGCGACGATCGTAACCGTGTGGCCGCCAAAATTTTTAATTTTTGATACTTTTTAGGTCTTTTAGTACTGTTAGTTTTCTATTTTTTTGGTAATATACAGAATGGTATAATCTAAAATCTTACAAGTTTGTCCCAAAATTGACGTTCTCTGTAAATATTAATCCACATTTTTTAATGCATACGAGATGACTAAAAATTTTCGTTTCATGAGTAGCTCAAAATAGCTGCTGTTTTCGTGAATGCATAAATTAGTTATTCGTAAAAATTTCATCTAAGTTTATTGTGATACCTATTCCTTTATTTGAACTATCCTGCAAATAAAGGTATGCAGACACTTAAAAATTACGTTTTCTGTCTAAGCCGCCCATGTAATTAAAATTTTACAAGAAAAGGCTTACAAATTGAGTTAGCTACTCATAAAACAAGAATTAGTTGTCATCGCACATGCAATAAAAAAAAATGGGCTAGTTTTTTCCGAATACGTATTTTTGGGACATTCCTAATGTTAAGGCGGTCCCATCCCCTACATACCCTCAGGGCATAGAAACTCAGTTTTTTGCCGATATCTTTGTACTAGTATAAAAATTTTAAATTATTCTTCCATCAATATCTGCGGCTGCTAGACCTTTATTGTGGAAAAGTTTTGAAATTCCCATCATTTTTCTTTATTGTTTAGAAAAAATGTTTTTTTTTTATCTGTAAAGATGGTCAACTAGCAGCCAGATTAATGCGAGAGAAATTTAAAATTTTTCCTTTAGTACAAAGATATCGACAAAAACCTGAATTTGTATGCCTGAAGGGTATGTAGGCGATAAAATCAATCAATCAATTTGGGCAAATTTATATTTTTCATTCCAATGCTAATTAAAATTTTCTTACTTGTTTGGTGCCATATAGCTGGACTCCTAAATGCGTAACTTTGTATTAGTTTAACCCAATTTAAATCTTTTGTGGTTTCCGATATGTTATTGGTGGGGCTTGGCTTGTAACTTCTGTAACTGTAACTTCAACCCCCTAGGGAGGGAACCAACCCTTAAAATTTTAATGGAAAGAGGGGTCTTGCGATACATCATTTTAAAGGTCTCATTAAGTACTTTATGATCCTAGAATATTACGTCATTATTCGCCCTCAGAACAAAATGGCGGCTTGTTGAATATTTCTGTAATGCATGTTAATGGGTATTGCTGAAGTTTTTAATTAGCAGTTTGAAAATACGTTTCTAATGATAGTAAGAGGCTAAAAAAAATTATTTAGCCCTTCCCCACCCCCACTAACACACTCAATGTCATTTCAATAATTTTAGATCTGATTTTTAACACAATTCAAATTTTATTTCAATTAGTGAGGGCTGGGGAGAGCTAAATAATAACCTCTTGCTATCATCAGAAGCGTATTTTTAAATCGCCAATTAAACATTGTACATCGTATTTGAAAATATTTGTTTAAACAAGCCTCCATTTTGTTCTCGGGACGAATAATATCGTAATATTTTAGAGTCATAAAGTACTTAGTGAGACTTTTAAAATGATGTATTGCAAGACCCCTATTTCCTTTTAAATTTTAAGGGTTGGTCCCTCCCTTTCTAAGGGATTGAAGTTGCAGTATTGATAATGACTGATAATGGTAACAAAAAAACCTCTCCCTTGACAAACCTAATTAAGTACGTGTACGAGCGATTTTTGTAAAAATAAACATGGAATCAGATATTCAGTCTGTTTCGTTTTCATTGGGCAACCCCGTATTTATAGTTATTGTACATAGTATGTATGCTATATATGTAAATCTAAGGAAAATTTTAAAGAAAAGTAAATAAAATAATAATTGCTCTTTGTTTAGTATTTCATGTATATTTCCTGAAAAAAATAATTTAACTAAAATAAGTCTACAAAAAAATGTAAACAATATAGAGCGTGTCTGTGAATCTGCTTGCCAAATGGAAAACTTTTTTATTACCATTTGTTGGGGGGAAATTACTCTGCATAAAAAGCTTTGCTTTTAAAAATAATAACTTTGGCATAAAAGACTTTTAATGTATTATACAGGGTGCCTCAAAAAGAACCTTTATTAAGGTTTTAGATCACCATTATTTACGTGTCAAATTAAAGAAAGGCAAATGAATATGATTTAATTAATTTATAGTGTCATGGCATAGCAATGTAAAAAAATTTTTAAACAAAAATTGCCGATATAGGACCAATAAAAAAATAAGTATTTATTTTCAAGCAAATGTGACTTTATATTGTTGGCAAGTAGATTTAGTATACAAGGAGACTAAAAATATTGATCCCTAGAGGGATCGTGTAATCTGAGAATTTCAAGGTTTCCCATGCCCACGATATTGCATACTCAGCAAAAGATAAAAAATAGTCAATGCATGGAACGTAAAGAAAATAAAATTCTTAATATGAGAAGATGCGTGTAAAAATTAAAATAAAACCCATCTACCCTACCCAACTGCAGCATAATCGAAAATATTGTATAAGATACCGTGTACTAAATCCTAACACCATTATAATGAATTTATCTTTTTATGGATACTAATAGAGATATTCACAAATGTTATACAAAATCATTATACTAATCTTAAAAAATAAGAAAGGCCCCCAATAGGTTATTAATTTTGTATTAATATGGGAAGTATTTTACTCAGAACTTTCCTTGCAGTTCTTAATTCAAATACCTCGGGTTCACTTGAAAATTTTACAGATACTTTGTACGATTTTATTATTGTGTCAGCATACCGCGGACATTTAGAAATGATATGTAAAATAAATACATGATAAGGGCAGTTGTCTTCAATCATCATCTTTCATATGTTTAGAGCACTGTAAAATGCAATAAAATCGTAGCAGTAAAATTGGCAACATGGTTGGATCTCACGTTACGCATATATTTCCTAATTTACAAGGTCGGATCTCGCCTATTACAAGTATTGTAAGGGATCTCTACTTCACATTATACTGTGTGTATATAAAAATTTGAAAATGACCTACCCCTCTGGTGGTACCATAAATTAAAACACACAATTATTGACTTTTACAACAGATTTTTTTAAATACCTTTATTTGTTCAGGTGGATCTCGGGTAGTCCAAAATATGATCGGATCTCAACTTGACATAAAAACATGTATATATATATATATATATATATATATATATATATATATATATATATATATATATATATATATATATATATATATATATATATATATATATATATATACAGGGTGTCCCGAAATTAGGGGGCCAAGGTTAAACAGTGCATTCTGCATAGGAAAATAGCACTAACTTGTTTAATAAACATGTATCGAAAAATGCCCCCTAACGGAGCTACGGCCTCCTAAAGAGGGGCCCATGATGATGGTGTTTTTCAAATTATTCCTACAGGGTTGAACATAAAAACATGAGTTTTTGGTATTTTGGTAATTTTGACATGCTGAATCTAGATCTAAAATCAAAACTACCAAAAGTTTATCATAGGCGTAACATTCGGGGGGGTAATGGTACAAAAACAGCCGTAACTTTTTTATGAGTTAATGTTTTAATTTTTTTTTTCTAAAATTATGAAAATCCAGAGCTTTCTACCAAAAAAAGGTACTCTTGATTTACATCGCCTAGATTCACCATTTGTGAGAAAAATGCCTTTGAAAGTAACACTGTTTAGCATAGATATCCCATATTTTCACTAAAACTTAGTAGTAGAATGCATAACTCTAAAATTATTTTTACAAAACCACATAAACTTTAATAATCTTATAAAAGTAACATTATTTTTTAGAAAATTTGGTAAAACATTCGATTTCATGGCCCGGCACTAAGTTTTATTGGAAGATTAATTTTTACTTGATCCGTCTTTGCTAAACAGTGTTACTTTTAAAGGCATTTTTCTCACAAATGGTGCATCTAAGCGATGTAAATCAAGAGTACCTTTTTTTGGTAAAAAGCTCTAGATTTTCATAATTTCAGAAAAAAAAATTAAAACATTAGGTCATAAAAAAGTTAGGGCTGTTTCTGTACCTTTACCCCCCCCCCCCCAAATGTTACGCCTATGATAAACTTTTAATAGTTTTGATTTTAGATCTAGATTCAGCATATCAAAATTACAAAAATACCAAAAACTTATGTTTTTATGTTCAACCCTGTGGGAATTATTTGAAAAAAACCATCATCATAGGCCCCTCTTTAGGGGGCCGTAGCTCCGTTAGGGGGCATTTTTCGATACATGTTTATTAATCAAATTAGTGTTATTTTCCTATGCAGAATGCACTGTTTAACTTTGGCCCCCTAATTTCGGGACACCCTGTATATATATATATATATATATATATATATATATATATATATATATATATATATATATATATATATATATATATATATATATATATATATATATATATATGATGTATTTTTAATATAGTTCTTAAATTTTATTCTGGGGGTTAATTTCGGGACAAGAATTGGGAAATGAAAAAAAAAATTCAAGAACATCTTATATGGTATCAAATGAAAACTCATTGAAGCACGAATTTAACGATATTTGTGAGGAAAATTAAATTGTTTGTCAACATAGGGCTAAAAACTCAGATCCATTGTAAAAATATCATTTAATAGACTTAATTAATAATAATAATTAACAAATATTTCAATATCACATATTGAAAATTACACTTTTTAAAACAAACGTTTACTACATATTAATAATTTCAATCTTCTTTTGTATGGTGTATTAACGTTGCATCCATCTTAGTTGATTATATGTACTCTTCACGTCTGGTTTCTTATATTTCCTTTTGGGTGGAAATAACTTGGATATAATATTTATATATTTCCAATTTTTACTTGATCGTATAGGTCTATTCCTCAGAAAACCACATCTGTGTGCGTCGGATAATAAAAGAATTTCCTTATACTGATTCAGTTCATGGCTGGTATATTTCTTCGGGCGCTGATGAGTTAACAAATTCAATAACCCATCCGTTAACGTATACTTTTCTTCATCTATCAACAAAATATCCCCATTAAATTCAATAAGTTTGTTGCCAATAAACCACCCAGCATCTGTTTTTCTGAATCCGAAAACATCTTCGTCCGATAGTGCAAGAAGTTTAAATTTTATGTCGCGTTTCAACATGTTACTCATACGACGTCTGAATGAATAATGCCGTTTTCAAATATAAACAGTTTTTATAACGGAGCACTAACGGGTACCATACATTACATAATCCCTAAAGGAACAGCGTACAATCCCAGAAGGAACGGAACAAACAAAAAATGTGATACAATATCATAGTACATAGTACAACATAGAGATAAAAACACGTGAAATTTGTTTAGAAAAAGTAACAAATAAAATACCTAAACGCACTCTTTTTTCCCAGGGTAGTCAGAGCAAAAATTCAACTTTTTCGCAAATTACAAAATGTTTCTTTCTTTACCAAAAGAAATCTCAGTGGGCTCACCATTAAAACTCCTAAATTTGGTGTGGTTCCTGTAGTAGGAACAGAGATATACAACTTTGAAATTTCACTGCGTGCCGCTGAGTGACAGGGTCAAAGAGTAACTTTTTTGTATTTTTAGGTATCATTGTCCGTGATGGGTCAGCCAGGATATCAACACACCTCAACACACCCCAGTTCTAGCTGTAGGATTTGCTCATATTTGTAGCAGTTTACTTCCTAGCTGTGAAGACAAACAACCATAACTGTGCATAATTGTATAGAAGATCTTTTTAATACTTCAAATAAAAATATCACGTCCTATATATTTACTTCTAATAGAATTCGAGTTAAAAATTTAATATGTAAAACCCTATGACGTGTGAGTTAATTAAATATATTACAACCAACTAGCAGTTAAGTGTTTAGTATTAAGTATTTTTTTGTGTTTTATTTTATGCAACTTCTAAACCATAACTTAACTGTACATACTTGTGTAAGTATTAAGTATTCCTAATAAATGTGCTACCCCTTCTGCCTTTTAATGCGATATAGAAAACCTCACGGCATAGTTCTACCAGAAGTTTGAGACAATGTATCTAATATTAAAATAGTATGAAATAATTTTCCAAAATATTTGTATCTATGGCTACATACATGACTCTTTCTGTTAAGTTTCTAAGCAATGTATTAGATACAAGATTTTGTGGGAAATCAATAGAGTTCGCATGTTGTGTAACCGCTATTTTTCGTCGCAAGTCCTATATCTTTACCTCTAATAGAATTGAAGCTAAAAATTTAAATTGTAAAACCCTATGATGTGCGGGTTAATTAAATATATTCCAACCAATTAGCAGTCAAGTGTCTAGTATTAAGGAATTTTTATACGTTTTATTTAATGCAACTTTTAAACTACAACTTAACTGCGCATATTAAATAGGAAATGGTTTGAGTTTCAACCTTTACTTCAAAATAGTGGTTACACAACAGGTCGACTCCATTCTAATAATGTGAGACCCCTTCTGTCTTTTAATGCGACATAGAAAAACGCAGTGTAGTTCCACCAAAAAGTTTGAGACCATGTATTCAATAATAAAATGGTATGAAATAATTTTGCAGAACAGGTATTTTTATCTATGGCAAATCAATGGGAATGGGAAATCAATGGAGTCCGCTCGTTGTGTAACCGCTATTTTTCGTCACAAAAGAAAACTTTTTGTGGTAAACACGAATAAAATCGTTTTAATTGCTTACTTTGATTAAAAAACACTTTAAAATATGTGGTATTGCCTGCAGTAAAAGTAAATATAAAATTAAAACAGGTGACAATAATAAAATAAATTTTAACTAAATTGTACATTATAAAATTAAACCCATTAAAATAGAAAAGGTTTGAGTTTCAACTTTTACTTCAAAATAGCAGTTACCCAACAGGTGGACTCTATTGATTTCCCATTATAAAAGCTCGCCTCCACAAATTCCTTAAACAGCACTGCATTTTCAAATCAAAAATAAACATCTGTCCTATGCATGCATCAAAAGCTAAACCAAGTTTATCGATCGTGACGTCGGATTGTGCTACATGAGGGCCGGGGAAGGGCGGGCGGGAGTATCTCAACAGCTGGTCGTTGTTCTATGTCAAATATTTAAAGGCCAAATCGTGTCGCACAACTGCGTCTAACCACCTGCTTGCTTTGCATTGAAAATGCATCACAATAAGGTGACCCTGAAGGGGGCATCGTATACCTGGCTATCAACAAACAAACATGTGCTCTCAAACACCCCAATATTACGAACTAAAAGTCAACGGCCACTTCGACAAAAGACTATGGAATAACACCTACACATATCAAGGCCAAATAACAATAGCACACGTGCACGTTCAAGGTCATTACCCCAATAGCACACCTGCGAGTCACTCGGGAGAATCAGGAGCGGGAGAATCAGGAGCGGCAAAACGTGCTTTAAAGGCCAAATCGTGTCGCACAACTGCGTCTAACCACCTGATTGCTTTGCATTGAAAATGCATCACAATAAGGCGACCCTGAAGGGAGCATCGTACACCTGGCTATCAACAAACAAAGAAACATGTGCTCTCAAACACCCCAATATTAAGAACTAAAAGTCAACGGCCACTTCGACAAAAGACTTATAACACCTGCGCATATCAAGGCCAAATAACAATAGCACACGTGCACGCTCAAGGTCATTACCCCAATAGCACACCTGCGAGTGACTCGGGAGACTCAGGAAGCATCAACTTATATTAAAGAGACTCAGGGAGCATCAACCTTTACTACTGAGAGTTAATCTTTTTCTAATGCCAGCGCCGCGGACAAATATCCTTATTTCGTCACCATTTTATCAAATGTTTAAGAATTATAATGCTATAGAAAACAGTGTAGATATATTTTGTTGTAACGTTGCTCAAATTAAAAGGATATTTGTCTAACTTTTCTTCATATTATAAGTATATATTACCATTGTTATGATTAGGTTTTTTTTAATTTATGTTAATTTTATGTCTTCTTTTTCCTTAATTGGTAAACCTGTTGGATATTGTAACTAAATAAATAAATAAATATACGTTTTTTGGGTCGCTGCTTACGAATTTGTTGTTACTTTTTTGAAAAACAAAATGGCTGCCTCAAAATGGCGGACATTTGTATTAAAACTAGTAGTGTAAATATGGGAACTGTGGCTCTCCCCACCACCAGTATGACGACACATGACCTTGACCTTGGCCGCACAGGTGTTGTGTTAGGACAATGTCCTTGGTCGTGTATGTGTGTGATTGTTATTTGACCTTGACCTTGAAGGAGAGTTTGGCCTTGAGCAAGATCTAGACATTGAAAAATAACTTGACCCTGAACAAGAACTTCACCTGTATTTGACCCTGACCTTGAATTGGAGTTTGGTCTTGAGGAAGATCTTGACCTTGAAATATAACTTGACCCTGCACAAGAACTTGGCCTTGAACGCCAGCAGCTGTTTTTTTGCTGATGACCAGGGCCCTATAACACAGGGCCTACAAGTGCAACAAGTGTAGGCTCTTGGTTGGAGACTTGTTAAGTTTTGTAACATAACTCAACTTGCAGTAACCTTTGTAGCACTTATAGTTACGGAACATATTTTACAGTTGTAAGTCTGGTTCTGTAACTCAAAATTAACACTTGTAAGTTTATGTTACGCGTTTTATTACAATAGTAGGAAAATTGTTACGCTTCCTAAACTGTGGGTACGAATTTCTACAAGCATCAGTTTAAAAGAAGTGGTTGCTTTATTCACACGTCCTGCGCAACATGTGGTCAAGTTCAAGTGATTCTGATGAAGACGAAATCGTGGCTCGTGTGGCATATCGATTTAGAGAGAGAACCGACTTTGAATTCCTATGCGAAGACGAATTTATCGAAAGATTTAGACTAAATAGAGCACAATTCCGAGATTTCCTACGAGACCTATCTCCAACATTACAGAGCAGTAGTAATCGGTGGTATGGGCTGCAGCCTGCACAGAAAATGTGCATTGCACTACACTGGTTAGGAAATGGAGGACAATATCATGGTGTTAGTGATATGCATGGTGTAACGAAAATGAGAGTTTGTAGATGTGTTCATAACTTTGTGGATGCTGTTAATCAAATAAAATTTAACGAAGTAGTATCTTGGCCTGCTAACACATTAAGCGTAATACAGGGCTTTCATGATATGGCAGGCATGCCTGAGGTGTGTGGCGTTATTGGTGGTACACTTATAAATATAGATGCTCCACATGTTAATGAAGTAGCTTATGTAGACCGACATGGGAAGCACTCTATTAACTGTATGACAGTGTGTGGGCCTGATATGAAATTCTACTATGTAAGTGCTAATTGGCCAGGCAGCGTGCACGATGCAAGAGTTCTTCGCAATAGTTCACTGTTTCGAAAAATGGAGAACGGTTGGAGACCTCACTCTAACGCAGTTATTTTAGGAAATTCTGCGTATCCTTTAAAAGAGTGGTTAATGCCACCAACATATGAAGATGCTCTTAATCCTGCTCAAACTGCTTTCAATAGAGCCCACAAGCTGTCTAAGAGAATTATTGAATACGCGTTTTGAATACAAAAAAAAAAAATTTCCCGTTTAAACCATTTAAGAGTTAATCCGGTCTTTGCTGCTAATATTTTTAGATGCTGCGCGACGTTATGCAATATACGAGTATGTAAACCGAATCATCATTTTGGTGAAATGAATCAACCAGTGGAAGATCATGGAGGTGAATTTGATTACGCACCAGATCCCGAAGAGGACGAGTCACTCCCAGGTTGCTGTTGGAAATCAAGCCAGATTACAGCAATTTATAAACCACTTCAGGGTTTCGAGTTTTCTTTTAACTTATAATACACTAATACAATTATTGTGTTTTCAGCTTGGGTAATAAAGAAAAACTCTTTAATTCAATTGTGTTCTCGCTGTATTTTAAACATTGTCAAATATGAAAATATAATAATTAGTACTACATGTATTTTTACAAATTTAGAAATGTAGAATTATGGAGGTCATCATCATTATCCGGCAGGTACGATGAAACGGCACTAGAAGAACCATCATGATTATACATGTTTGTAGGATTGGAAATAGATCTAGTAAATTCCGATCTGGGCAAACTTAACTCATTTTCTAATTTCATAATCTCTAATTTGGTTTTATAAGCTTTGAGTGTGAAATATTCATTTTGTAATTTAAGCTTTTCCTTCTCTTCGTTTTCACATACCCTTTCCACAGATTCGGTTATGCGCTTTCTTTTGCCTGTAAGCACTTTTGGTAGTTATCAATATAAACATTTAAATCACGCTCTTACCTGTTTTATTTGGGGTTACTGTGGGGTTAGCATCATGGTTAGTATTATTAATTGTATTCCCTTTTTCCACATCGCTTTTGTTGATACACTGTGATGGCGTATCGTCCATTGATTCTGATATTCCAAGTCCACAAAGTACAGGTGAATCTTTTCCAATTATATCTAACACTGTCTGTTCTATTTCTGACATTGTACCCATGCCTCCTGTGCCAGTCTTTTTTGAATTATCAAATTTTAACTAAAATTGTATATGAACGTATATGTATGTGAACATGATATGTTACAATTTGTGGAGTGAGGAATGATAATTTACATATCTGAGCGTTTTTTCCTTAAAAATTAATCTAACTGATGTTATTGACACTTGTTCTATACTTTCACACCACGCTGTATTGATATGGTAATAAAAATTTAAATAGCAGCTACCCGATCAAAACGGTTTCTATTTTTGTAATCTTACGAAAATGTATTTAATTCTTAATCACAAACAACATGAAACAACACTCCCCATTGCACTCTTCTTTAGATTTTGCCAAAGGGTATCTCTTGCGTATGTCCAGTCTTTCTCTACCGGCATTAAGCATATGCTTTGAGCAAGAGTAGCCAACTCTTTCCACTTCTTCACCTTGTGCTCTTTGCGAGGCGTATCAGAGAATGTCCCACAAAGAACCTCTTTATTTTCTTTAATTTTAATAAGCCATTGCATTTTTCGGTCGAACACCACTTGTTTTGAAAACAGTTTGAGCACTAATAAAATTAATTTCTAACCTAACCTCTTCTTCAGATTATGTTGTTATGCGCATGTCCTACAACTCTTGTTTATTTCAACTACACATGCGGAGATTTTCTCCGTGAATACAAGTTGCTCTAATAATATTGTGTTACAGAAATTAATAGGACTTGTAGTTATAGGTGAATGTATAACAAGTTGTACACTTGTTACAATTTCAGGTCTTGTATTACACCCAGGTGTACGACGCTTGTTTCAAGGTTACATTTGTGATGCATGTTTTCAAGGTCGTCGGATGTATTCCTCTCGCTTTGAATAATTATTGGCAATGGCCTTGAGCGTGCAAGCGTGTGATTCTTATTTTACCACGATATTAACCTTGAACGAGAGTTAACCTTGGCAATGCCTTGGCATAAAGCGAGAGGTTGACCTTGTGCCATATTTTACATTGACAAGAACATTGACTTGAACGGTAGTTGCCCTTGACAAGACATTGACCTTCACTGAGAGGTTGGCCTTGACCAAAACTTGATGACTGTGAGTATTTGAAAGGTCACTGTGATCTTGACGTATTTATAAAAATGTTTATGTATTTTAAAAGTCAAGCATCTATAATGGCCATTTGTTTCAAAGTCGTGTAATTGTTATGCATTTTCAAGCTCAATCGTTTATATTGGTCAGGTGTACTATGATTGTTTCAAGTGTATATTATTATTGCGTTATCACCTAAGCATGACAATAAAGACGAGCAGATGTTTCTTGGGTATGTTTTAAAAAATATCAGGTATTTGTATTGTAACTTCACGCTGGAAAGGGCATGCGATTATTTTGAAAGACCACTTTGACCCTGAAGTATTTATAAAAATGGTATGTATTTTAAAGGTCAAGCATCTATAACGGCCATGTCTTCGATTTGTTTCAAAGTCATGTAATTGTTATGCATGTTCAAGGTCAAGCGTTTATATTGGTCAGGTGTCCGATGATTGTTTCAAGGTAAAGCAAATATTATTATTGCGATGTTACCTTGGCATGACAATAAAGACGACCTGGTATTTCTTGAAAAAATATCAGGTACTCGTTTTGTAGCTTCACGCTGGAAAGGGCTTGTGATTATTTTGAAAAGTCGCCTTGACCTTGGCGTATTTATAATGTTATGTATTTCATGTTATGTTATGTATTTCAGAGGTTCTATAGTGTAGTAGGAATCTATAATGGCCGTGCGTTCGATTTGTTTCAAAGTCATGTAACTGTTATGCATTTTCAAGATCGCGTTTATATTGGTCAGGTGTAGGATGATTGTTTCATGACCATGTAAATATTATTATTGCAGTATCACCCTGACATGGCAATAAAGACTAACAGATGTTTCTTGGGTATGCTTTAAAAAATAGCTTGAATTAGTTTTGTAACTTGACGCTGGAAAGGATGTGTGATTATTGTGAAATGTCACCTTGAACTTGTAAGCAAATAACCGCATCTGTTTGTTTTACAACGAAGAAATTCAGGTGTTATGAGTAGATATACTTAGCCGGAGCAGATTGCACCCCCCACCACTTTTTGATTGGTCGACCCCCCACCCAAGCCCCGCCCCCAAGCCCCGCCTCCAAGCATCTGATTGCTCGCCCCCACCTAAACCCCGCCTTCAAGCATCTGACCCCTTCCAGCAAGGCGCGCTAATTTCCCACTCCAAATTATGCATAGGAGGGGTGTGAGAGAAGGGATCGTAGCTTAAGAGCATTCATGTATTAGTCGCGTCTTTAGTACCACTGCAGCGCTGTCACAAGATACTAATAATATTTAGTGTTATGGATCTGTGCGGTATTTGCAATTCGGAAATTAGTATATTCTTTCATAAAGCTGTTAACTTGACTAGACTGCATTTATTAGAAGAATACGCAGAGCTGCAACATCAATACTTTGAAGATCGTACGAGTTTTAAATATTGGGAAGATTATTACGCATACTATTTTAATAATTATCATGTGAATTTTCAAAAGTGTATTAATGGAATTATGATGTGTGACACATTTACCGAACGATCTGTGTGTATTAATGTTGTTGTAGACCAGCTACATCGTTTGGGATATGGAGAACTATTTCCAGTAACACTTGTCCAAGAATTCTTGACCAAAGAAAAGGGGGTTGAAGAAGTAAATGATGACTTAAATTGTTGTATAGTTAACAAGTTTTTTAATAAATTTTAATGACTTTTAAAAACATTGCTAAATATGTGTAATTACTGTGCCACCAAGTTTGGTGATATATACAATTTTAGTTTTCATCGAAAATTAAAAAAGACTGTTAATATAGCTAAATATGTATCGTTAAGAACAATTTCTCACAACATAGTTCATGAAGAATTGTATGCAGTATGCAGAACTCAATTTCGAAAGGTATATGAGAATTCAGTAATAGAAGGTAGATTACACACAACCCCTCAGAGTAATGGTCTTGATGTATTATGTGCTGCAATAGGGATTAGCAATTTTAATCATGTCACTAAACCAATTTATATTGAAATGTTAGTGATTATTCCATAAATTTGGCTAATGATGGTCAGCGTTATTTTACCCCCTCCCTAAGCTGTGAAAAGGTGGGGGAAAAGCTATATAATATATCGATTGAAAGGAAGCTTCACATTTCAGTTTTGCCGTAAACTTCTAAAGAGTCTTTAGCTTAAATAAAATGGATAATTATATTTACGATGAAATACTTGAAAAGCTAGAAATATCGGATTTGTTGAAGCTTTATGAATGCTCTGCAACTAATTTATTAGTAGTTGACTATCTTAATAGAAGACTTATTGATTGGAAGCGTATATCCAAATTTGAATGGCTGTCTGAAAAATTTATGGAAGAATTTCAAGACAAACTTAAGTGGGAGAGAATTTCTCATAGTCAAAAACTATCTGAAGAGTTCATAAGAAAATTTCAAGATAAAGTTAACTGGAAATGGATATCTGCATATCAGAAACTAAGTGAAGAGTTTATAGAAGAATTCCAAGACAAAGTTAATTGGAAGCGGATTTCCCGTTCCCAAAATCTGTCTGAAGATTTTATAAGGAAGTTTCAAGATAAAGTAAACTGGAAATGGATCTCTCTTTGTCAAAATAAATATCAAGGTTTGTCTGAAAAGTTTATAGAAGAATTTCAAAACAGAGTTGACTGGGAATGGCTTTCTCCTTGTCAAAATCTATCTGAAGACTTCATAAGAAAATTTCAAAATAGGGTTAATTGGAAATGGATCTCTGCTAATCAAAACATTACTGAAAAGTTTATAGAAGAATTTCAAGATAGAGTTGACTGGAAACGAATATCACGTTGTCAAGATCTATCTGAAGATTTTAGAAGAAAATTTCAAGATAAGATTAACTTGAAACAGATTTCTGGACGTCAAAACATGTTTGAATTTTCTATAAGCTTCTAAGAGGGAAAGAATTATTTGTTATTGTGTTTATTGTTTATATCAATATTGCAAAACTATGTTTTCATTTAAGTGAAAAAATAACTGCTTAATAAAACACCTTAATACAATTTATTATGTTTTATTTATCATCCATTAAAAAATGATTATACAAATTAAAAACATTAGTTAAGGCGCAGATGCAATAGTCCTTTGCATGATAAAAGCAATGTGGTTGATCAGCTTGTATAGTTGGATGATTATCCAATTCAATAACAGGCTTGTGACTATATTTGCGAATGATGTCAGCCTTCTCCTTTCCTTTTACGTACACCAAATCACTTTTGAGTGTTAAATATTTAATAATATCGGAAAATTTGTGTAGCGGTGTAAATCCTTCGTTCCATGGAATGCAGTGATGGTTTTTCATCACCCATATAGCCTGTTTATGCAAATCTGGTGGTAGCAGATCCATTTGAAATGGTCGCTTAAAAATATAATGTGTGATATGATATCCATCATATGCTGCTAGCTCCTTTGTAATAAACTCATTATTTTCTATTTTAAATCCTTGAATATCAATAACAGTATTCATAGTTAAATCTTCAAATACTTAAACTTTCTAAACATCCTTCTTCTTAAACAATAGCTGTCAATTAATTGCTTTAGTTTATTTAATTCCTTAATGTGTTGGGCTAATAGTTTTGAATATTGCGTGTTCATAACTATCTACCGAATACTAAAAATCGTATATGAAATAAACTTATTATATAGAAATAATTGCGCATGCCTATTAAAGTTGTTTAACACTTTTGGTTAGTGGATTATAACTAAATATTTTATCATGTAACACAAGACAGTAAGCAGAAACATCATCTTGAAGGTCACTGTGTAATTCAAATTCTACTCTCATAACAATTGGACCACTTTCAATTGAATCTTTTTGATGTGAATAGTCAATATAGGTGATAGGTGCATAATCTTTAAATTCCTCTGGGGAAAAAATTGGTTCGGGTGATAGACCATAGTATGATTTTTGAAATTGTGAAAACATATCATATAATAATGAATACCTATTTTTATCAAAGTCTAAAAATAGATCGTTATATGGGTACCTTTCTGAATTTAAATATACTTTAATGTTTCGTAATTTAATATCAGTAAATCTGCTCATATCTGTTGTAACTTTATCTCGCAAATTTTTTTGAAAACATAGTGCTACATGGCGAGGCGTATTCACCTTATATACCTTTCTTTTCAAACTGGTTTTGTAAATATTTATTAATATCATCTATTTCATAACTTCCTGGTGGAATTTGTAAAAACTCATTATTTTTTCCAAAATAAACTTTATTATTTGTGTCATCTATATTTGGTATGGCATTAAAAGTTTCAAAATTTGTTAGTCCGACAACATATGAGGAGTTAGAATCTAAGTAGATTGGAGGATGGAATACTGACTGTAATACAGCGGAGTCACCAGAAAGAGCAATAGTAAACGACATGATGGTTTCGAGTGGAATAAAATATAAACATAATTACACATTATTATAAATAAATTGTAAACATAATTGACCGCATGTAAAAGTGTCAAAAGACTGATATCTATTGTAGTTGTATTTTACGTTATTATGGCTACCATCGCTAAAAAAATAATTTATTACTTCCTTTGGCGGTCTAAGGTTACCGAAACTATCAAAGTAATTTATATGTTTATTTCTTTTAATATAGGCAGTCCAATGTGTGCCTTCTCCCCTATTGTCATCCAAATTAATAACACCCGTTTCATATTTTTTTATTTTGGTTGGTAAATTTGTTCTCATAAAAACTCCTCTAAAATTCGGCAGTTTTAGCAATTTTGCATATTTGATTAAATCAAAATTTGTTAAAGGTTTGCGAGGTAGCAGTTTTAACAGTTTTTTGGATATGGTTTTAAATATAAACCACACCCTTTCTTATAAGGTTTTAAATAAAGCCCTTTCCCTATCGATATTTTCTCCATAATCCTATTGTGTCTCTTTTCTTCTTCTAATTTTTTTTGCGCGTTTTTAGCTGAATTCACTGCTTGTGCAATACCAGCAGCGCCGCCACTCAAAGCTCCTAAAGCAGATAATCCAGCAAAAAGTGGTATTAATGGTAAAATTCCTCCAGTTTTTGGAATTGGAATGATTCTTTGCTTAGGTTCTATAACTTTTAATTTCCCCCTTTTAATGGATGACAAAGCTGCGCTAACAGCATTTTTTATATTATTAAACTTCTTACCGATGATACCTTTACGCGCTTTTTTAACAGCATTATTAAAAGTTATCTGACCACTCTTCTTACGCTTTTGTTTTCTTTTTCTCCTCAAACCCATACCCAATTTTGTTTTAGCTTTCATTATTCCAGTCACAACCAGTGAAGATAACTTTTCACCTATACTAGAATTTTTGTCTTTGAATCGTTTAAAAGCTTTATTGGCTAAAGCCTGATCTGCTTTATGTCTTTGATCTAAATTAGAATATGTTGAATATGCTATATCGTGTTCTTTACAAGCTTCATCTAACTGATTAATACCTTTATCACCTCGAGCAAGCCTATTCTTTAATTTTGTACCAGGACCGCAAAACTTGTATGAAGGTAAATGGAGTTCTATGGGTAATTTATCTATCAAGGTGTTAACCACACCCCTACCTTTCCTCTTAACACTCTTAGCGCGACTGCTACTTAAAGTAATATGTTTAACCATTATATATAAAATGAGTAATATTTTGTAATGTTCTTATTTAAATAGTGATGTTGAAAGGATGAAGATTAAAAAGCAAAATATCTCTTTACCAATAAAAAATTTTGAGTTTACTCAAGATACGTATAGAAAACATGGTGAATTATTTGGTGGAAGTTGTAAACGCTGTTTAATTGTAGGTCCCTCAGGCTGTGGAAAAACTAACGTAATAATTTCGCTTCTGACAGAAGTTAATGGTTTAAGATTTGAAAATGTATATGTTTATTCGAAATCACTGTACCAACCCAAATATGAATATTTAAGAACCCTTTTAACTCCGCTAAAATTCATAGGTTATTTTGAGTCATCAAATGCTGAGGACATTGTACCACCTAATGACATAAAATCAAATTCTGTTATTGTATTTGATGATATTGTTTGTTGTGACCAAACAATTATGAGAGATTATTTTTGTTTTGGACGACATAAAAATACCGACTGTTTTTATTTATGTCAGACATATTCTTCTATTCCTAAACAGTTAATAAGAGATAACGCTAATTTGCTTGTTATCTTTCAACAGGATGCCACCAACTTAAAACATATATATAACGACCATGTGAACAGTGATATGTCATTTCAAGAATTTAAAGATATGTGCGCTTTATGTTGGCAAAAGTATTATGATTTCATCGTAATTGATAAAGATTGTCCGTTAAATGATGGGCGTTATAGAAAAGGATTTGATAATTTTATTTTTCTTTAGAGTATATAACAGTTTACTAAAATTTTTGGTATTCAGTAAACATCATAACTTTCATAAAGATGGATGAAAGAGCAATTAAAGAGTTAATAAAAACGAGAAAGGATGTTAAACAAAAATATAATGCTTTAAAATCAGATATTGCTGAGACTGAATTTCGTAAGGAAAAAGAATTCAAACCGATCACTCAACCTTTACGGGAATTAATTAAAACCATTAAAACGGAAGCGCACATAAAACCTGAAATTTCCTCAGTACCATTGTTTTCTACGCCACAAAAAAAGGAAATAACCAAAAGAAAATCTAATATTTACCAAAGATATCTGCCATATGATGTACCATCGTTTTTACAAAATGAAGAAGTTTTTGAGACTAGTGATGATGCATTTTTAGATGATAACGGATCTTTGTTAAGACCGAGATTAAGCTCTACAGTTAGAGAAAATCAAGAAGAATCAACCTTGCAACCTACACTAGAAGATACAAGACGCGAAATTTTAGAACTAACTAGATTGCCATCCTACAATGAATATCTTGAAGCATTTCACCCACTAGTAAGAGCTTTTGTTGATGCGTCAGTTAAAGGCGAGCGAGATCTGGATAACACACACGGCCTAAGACATGATGCCGATGCTGAAAAATGGCAAATTGGAGACAGTTTGCTTGATTTTGATAAAGAGAATATTAAAGTTAAAAATGTGGCATATAATGGTACCCCTGGACTATATGAACTTTTGTTTTTTCAAGATCCCAAAGGTTTCACCTCGAACGATCTTAAAAACTATATGGATATTTTGACACGAACTAATGCTTACAGGAGAAATTATGATGCTAATGACCAAATTCAAGGCACCACTGATCCAAAGTATCTTACAATTATTAAACCATACTTAATAGAAAACAAAATTATTAAACCGAGAAGTACTTCCAGCACTTCAAGTATCACTAGCGTCTCTAGCCTGGAGAGATTACAACCTCCTCAAACGCGTCAAAGAACAACAAGACTTGGTTCAAAAAAGGGGGGAGCTATGTTAAATTTATCAAAAAAGAAATTAGATTATGTATATTATGACGATCCAAACGAAATCATAGATAGATTGAAATTGTTGATGTCATCGCAAATGGCTGGACATACTGGTCATCAAAATGAAATAATATCGATTTTAGAAGAACTACGAGAAGCAAAAATAATTGGATAAATACTTGTCATAATTGAAGTATTGTTTATTATACCGTTGACTGCTAAGATGTCTATTGATAAGTTTGGCTCCCACATATTTGGGAGGGATAATATAAACAGTAACTTGTCACCCAATTTTAGTAGGGAAAATGTTTTAAAAATTGTTGATATCAGTGATGTGAAATTATATTATAATTTGGTGCTACCTTTTATGGGAAATTACAATCTCTCAGATGGAGTTTACCAACTTTTACAAGACAAAAGAATTAATTATATTTTTCCTATAGAATCTGCTACAATAATTGGGGCAGAGTACCCAAAAAAATATATTTTTCTTAAAATTAATGGAAAAAAAGTTATTGACCCTGTCGGATTAAAACTAAAGAAAGGGGATGTTCTTTCTTTTCATCGTCCTGAAAGTAGCCATTTAGAAGATTTTTATGGGGAATTGTTAATAAAATGCAGTGTAGAAATAGAAAAATAAACATTTAGAAGTCATGAGTAAGCAAACTAACATCAAGGAAGAAGTTGTTAATGAATTACATAAACCAGCTAGAAAAAATTTTAAGCGTCGACGTGTAATAATTAAAGGATTAAATGACTTGTGGCAAGCTGATTTAGTAGAGATGCTACCCTATGCAAAATTTAATAAAGGGTATCGATATATTTTAGTAGTAATAAACACTTTTTCCAAATATGTCTGGACTCAACCTGTTAAAAGAAAAACTGCGCAAGACGTAACTTCGGCCATGAATAATATTTTAAAAGTAGTTAATAATATTCCAAAAAACCTTCAAACCGATATGGGAAAAGAATTTTTTAATAAGGATTTTAAAGAGTTGATGAATAGATATAAAATTAATCACTATAGCACATTCTCAAATTTAAAAGCAAGTATTGTGGAAAGAGTAAATAGAACATTAAAAAATCATATGTGGAAAAATTTTAGCTTACAGGGAAATTACAAATGGGTAGAGATTTTAAACGATATTGTGTTAAGGTATAATAATTCAAAGCATAAAACAATTGGGTTAGCACCTGATAAGGTTAATAAAAATAATGAAAAGGAGATTCTAAAACATATTTACACTTTTCCAAAAACCCTTGATCCCAAAAACCCAAAATATAAAAAAGACGATTTTGTTCGAATAAGTAAATATAGAGAGGCATTTCGAAAAGGGTATACACCAAATTGGTCTAATGAAATTTTCCAAGTTAAAGAAGTAAAATTAACTAACCCTAGAGTATATTTACTGAAAGATGAAAAAAATAATGATATTCAAGGAGGTTTTTATGAAGAGGAGTTGCAAAAAGTGAAACATCCTGATGTGTATCTAGTTGAAAAAGTATTAAGACGAAAAGGAGACAAAGTTTATGTTAAATGGTTAGGAATGGATAAGTCACACAATTCTTGGATTCCGAAAACTGAAATACTAAAATAATATATACTTGTTATAGCTGTAATTCCTAAATATGAAATAAAACACACTACATTTATTTAACTGTTTTTTATTTTTATCTATTGGTTACATGTGAAACGTTTATAAAAAATTTTATCTCTATGTTCCCTAGTTAAAACTTTATTTAAAATTGCAGCAAGGCGTTCAATTCTTCTTTTGAAATGGAATCGATCCCTAGCCAATTGTTCATACATATTCTCTCTAGCTTGTCTATAAGCGAAACTCCAAGCGATTATTGTATGAACCTCGTTTATCTTCTCATTGAACTGTACTTTCTTCATATCGTTAAAATTGTTTGATTTTGCGTTCAAGAATGGTTGGATGTGAAATAGCTAACTCCAGAATTGCACAAATATTTTCACTCGTGTTTTCCTGCCCAGCTAATACTTCATATATTTTATTTGCAATGTCACCTTCACAATTTACATAATTGTTTTTAAAGATTGAAAAATATTGTTTAAATTGTTGATTTTTAAAAAGAGTTAATCTTTTTTCTATCATTGGAATTAACTGCCACAAATTGCAAACTGTTTCTCTCCCTAGAAAGATGTACAATCCATTTTTTTTAATTTTTAGGAGAATTTCATCTCGAATTTTTTCAAAGTGTAATCCAATGTTTCCGAATTCTAAAGGCTCGCAACGTATTTCTGATGAAAACAGGTTACTAGTTATTACACCTTGATAAATCAGGATTTCCCTCCACTCACTTTCACTTAAAAGAATTGAAATTCCTTTATTTCCCGACAGCTTGATACACGGGTTAAAATCTTCCACACTTAAACCAATGCATATATATTTATTGATAGACTTATTTAAAGGATGAAACCACTGTTGAAAAACACTTGTGTTTTTAAAATCACTATCACTACCAGAATTGAAAATGTTGTTTGAAGTTAAACTTGGAGAAAATGCTTCAGTATAATATGAATTTACTTTATTAGGGTGAATAGTGTTCGGAGTATTCATGTTTATACTTCTAACTTTAACGTCGCAACTACTGTCCAGTTCAGATATATTTACTCTTTTATACCATATTTCCCCCTCCATCCGGAGAGATCTCCCACTACATATCACTTACTTTTACTATAATTGATTATTATTAGTGTAAAAATTTATATATTTTCCACAAGAAAAATGATGTAAATAAATACATTACAAAAATTAAGATGAAACATGAAAGGGTTACGTATAAAATGGTAAAATATTCGCAAGTAATCTCACTTTGTTGTGACAGTACATTCCATTCTGAATTAATTATAGTTTTATTAGGATACATGTATTTTATCTTAAAATATCTTGTTGAAGATATATATTTATCATCGACTTGGTGATACCACATGGTACTACCATTTATATTAGTTATTTTCATTACATAACAACATTCAGGTTTATTATCTGATTTATTTGTATTAATACAAATCTCAGCAAGGTGAGTTTTCGGAACATAATTAACATATATTATATTCCCTATTAGAGCAGACAACACTAACATAGTATTAGCAATCATTTTTCTATAACGATTACCTAACAACTGACCTGCAACTATTATAGTTTTTCATTATATATAAAATAATTTTACATAAATTACATTATTCATCTTTGTTAACAATATCAACAGCTTTACACAATTCATGTAACTGTATGTCATGGTGACCCCAAGCTAAAGTTTTACTACTCCCAGGAATTAAATATCGTTTATCATCATCAGCAGTCAAGGCCAATTTATGAATTAATTCAGTATATATAGTATGTGAATGTGATCTAAAGGCATACATTGTGCAATACACTTTAGAATTTTGTTCAATTACGTTTATGTAATCGGTAATGGTTAATTGTTTTTGAATGGATGAGCGACATACACCCTTTGCTTTTTTAAGAACGTTATGTTCTGTTTCAACGCAGTATGCTTTCGCACCGGTCCCATAAAAACTTTTGATTGGTTCACCAGCATATTCATCTTTAAATTTACCAACCGCAGAAATATTTTGAGGAATATCATAAATATTAGCTTTATTATAGTTAGATGTGTCGAATTTATCTAGGTTGTGTTTCATATCATCGTAAAAATTTTCGGTTGAAACTTCCAGTATAAGAGAATCGGTGTCTGTGTACAAAAGAGAAACATTTTCTCCATACCTTTGCTTAAGATAGTCATAAAAAAAATTATATATTACAGTCTTAGAAATATCCAATATTGAAAACCCTGCATAAATAGGTTTGTTATATTCAATTTTTGTTTTATTCATTTGTAAAGCTACTAAATTTTCTGAAAATATTTTGCAATCTTTATAATAAGGTTTTACTATAAATATCTCTGCACAATTAATTTTATGACCAACTCTCTCCCAATGTGATACCAGTTTTACATCAACCCTTCTATCCACATTTTCCATAGTTTTGCCATATATGCTATTATTTTTAGTCTTATATAAGTTTTTATTAAATTTATTTTTTGAAGAATTTCTCAAATTTGTATTTAAGTCAATATATTCTTTAAGCCATGGTGATTGCGTGAATTTTATGGCCCTGTGTATTTTTGTAAGTTTTAAACCAAAACGCAAACATTGTTTTAGATAGATATAATGAATAACATATTTTTCTTTATTTCTTAAATTTGGTACTAATTTCGAATATTTTGAATTGGGAGGAATTAGACCTTCAGGACAGAATGGTAGATCATTGTGCTCATCATGCAATTCTGTGGGATATTCTAAATCGACTTCAAGAACATAACCCGTTTCTGCTGTATCAGATATATTACTAATATTTTGTTTAATGTTATCAATCTCTTCTTCAGATATCCAAACAAAATTTTTTTGAGGTAAATATTGGCTCATTGCATAACCATATAAATTGGTCGCATCCAAATAAATTATATATTTCGTGGGTTCTAATGGGTTAAAATTAACAAGAAACGGGTTATTTGCAATTGATTTTCGCTGTACGCAAGTACTAACACCCCCTCTCACACCTTTTTTAAAAAAATGAAGCATGTCAGGATCGGTAAGAAGTTCTAATTCAACTCCTGTGTGCAATAACATGGCATCCCAACTTAATCCCGGTGCAGTAAAATAATGTGCTGGGTCGAGTTTGTATGTTTTTAAACAAAGGTTTCTATAATTTTCAAAAACATCTGCTAACAGCAAAACATCAGATTTTAAATAAATGTCCGAATAATCTCCAAGTGTTTGACATTGAAACATATCCCAAATTTCCTTAACACGTTGATAATCCATACTTGAAATATGTTCATCTTTTAATTCATTATAAAATAATTCTGCAGCTGGTAAATTTGTTTCATCAAATTTTGAAATATCATCAATATATGAATAAGGAAATATACCTTTCTTTCTTATATTTTTAAACTGTAAATCATTTGAGAATTCTTTTCTGATTTCTAAACATTGAGAATCATCAAGTATACTTGATAAGTTATCCAAAGACGATGGCAAAAACTGATATGAATCAATAAACCTGAGTTTTAAATACCTATCTCGTGTTCTTCCATTTTTATATTTTATTTTATCTACCCAGAGGTATTTGCTAAAGGAAATGTATTTTTCCTTATTCATAGGAATAACATCAATTTGCTCCTTATCTAAACACAATGATTTTATGAAAAGGTGGCTATCATAATTTTTTAAATTATGCATTATGACTGGAATAAAGTTTGGAATTTTGAAATTTAAATTACACACTGAGTGTGCTGCACCTCTGAATTTTCCAGTGATATGACAATGATCTTTCACCTTATCCGAAATGTTTAGAAAACTTTTTTTGCAAATATGACAATGTGTTGACTTGTGAAACATTTCCCTATCAGAATTTGTAAGTTTTAACATTGGTGTAATATTTTTTAAATATTTTGAATATATTGCTTTAACATCCGATTCTAAATCTTCTACAAATTTTTTGATACAATCCCTCCCTCGATATAAATGAAATTTTGAAACAGCATCATCAAATGAACATTTAATATAATAAGCAAATGAATGTGGTATATGTTCAAATTTTTTCAAAGTGTAAGTTTGTGACGAATTTTCATCATAATCATTTTGGATAGGTTTTAAAGTACATTCAAAGTCTGCATAAACGACAAATGGAACTTGCATTTGTTTTTCAATGTTTTGAAATTTTAATATATTTTCAGGCACCATATTGCCAAATTTATCTAATATATACTCTTTTGAAGGAAAATCATTTCTAACAAAGTTGCAATCATTTTGCATGTGTTGCTTAAGAATATTCAAAGTAGTAAAAAATTGTAAACAGCCATCACAAAAATATTTTCTATGTTCGTGATTAGTAACTTGACTGGAAACTAGACGAGAAAGATCGCTTATATAGCAGTAATGATTTTTAGTATTACCCATATCATCTAGTTCCGATAATAGTAATAAATTTATATGGGTATTAGATCTAACCTTGCAAAAATGTAGAGGACCAATCACTTCATAAATGTTTTTCCCATTCTTATATGCGACTTCTAAACCGTAAACATTTATCGATACATTATTTAATTCTTCAAATTTAGCAATGTCTTTAATAGATACTGGAAAGTCTATACCTTCAAAGTTGAATAACTCCCTAAACTGCGGATACGATGCTGGATTTCGGGGATCTCCATGGTAAAAAGCTGATACAACCGCATAACCAAAACAAAACTGATCACTATTTTGCACATTAACAACAGCCTTTTTCCATTGAATCTCCCTTGGAAGAGGTATGTATGATGAACTCCTCAATGGATTATACTTATTTACATTAACTTCAAGATGAAGTATTTGTTGCAGAACCCATCCTAAAATAAAATGGTTAAGTTTTAATATTTTTAATTTCATTGATACTATTTACAGTTTTTGAAAAACTAGTGAGAACGAAACATGTATAAACTTATACACACCTGAATCGCGTTCTGCAAATTCATCAAATTTTCCATGAATTATTCCCATTAATTTTTCATATACCATTATCAGATTTGTAGATTGTGTTACAAATTCGAAAACTGTATTGTGAGATTTAATTTCAGAAGTTCTAGAATGTGGTAAATAGTACAATCCAAACAGCTCCAAATTAATTTTGATGACATTGTGTTTCTTCAATTCATGTTGAATAACTTTAACTACCATATTCTGTACATTTTCTTGGAATTCTTGTAATTCAACAAAGTGCTTTGAGGAAGATATTTTATATGAAATAATGCGGCATTGAAATGCGCTGTTTAGTATCTCTATACCAGATTCACTAAACTTGCAGGCTTTTAATTTGTGAGCATTTGATTTTAAATGAGAAGTCCAACATCCATTTGAGACGCAGACATCACAGTCCAGGCAGTGTCGAACTTTTTCTTGCGAGAAAAATTTTTTATTAACTAAAAATAATAATTTCCCATAAATAAAAAGAAAATGTTAAACAAAAAATAACTCACCATCAATTATGTAATCATCGGGATTTGAGACGTATGTATTTGATAAGCAAATTTCTTTGATATGTCGCACTACACCTCGCTTTTGCTTAAACTCGCGTAAACACAGTGTGCACAAGAAGGACATGTTTAATACTGAGGAAATAAAATGTTGACTTTGGTTTAAACAGTGGAACCGCGGGAAGGTAGTCAATAACTCCACCAGGAGAGGATATAAATGGAGTAAGGGAAATGGGTAATAAAGAAGTGGGGGAAAGGGAAAAAATATTTTATATATCTATTGATTCGAAGCATGACTCGAAGAGCAGGTTTCCGCATTTGGTTAGAAGATTTCCCTGCCTATTTAAAACTTCCCCGACAAAATTTAAATTTTTACAAGCCTCACCTAAGGACAAGTAGTTGTGGAATAATGATTTCATTAGTCCACAGCTACGTCGCATATCCTTGCTTGATATATTTTTTTTAGGTTTAGCTCGTAAAAATTTATCAAGCTCACTCTTGTACGGAACATCGCCAGTTTTGTGGAATTTTCTGCAGGTTAATTTTGGTTCTGTTGTAATTTCATTTAATAATTTGGGGGTAGTTGTAATTTCATTTAATAATTTGGAGGCAGTTGTAGTAAATTTTGACAATTGGGAAGAATCAGCTTTTAAAGTATTGCTATTATTTTTATCCGCGACTAATTTTTCTAGTAATAAGCTGAAGTGGCCAGATGTGAGCTCTCCAGTAAAAAGAAGATTAATGGTTTTTGAGTGCTCCATCGAACTTATAGTCGTGGGCTGAACATTATTATTAGTGTATATTTTAACGTTTAATTTATAAATATCTGAAATGGCCAAACATTCTATTGATGTTCCATAAATCCCATCTTGTGCCATTAATGAGCAATATGCATCTCTATCCATATTGAAATAAAATAAAAATTTTTCGAAAATATGCCAATTTTTACTGATATATTTTACGGCCTCAGCTCTGACCTCCTTAAACCCGTCTTGATCCCCATAAAGGAAGAAACTTACAGCTCTAAAGAGGCAGTTCCCATCCCCTGTAATACTTATTTTATTCAAAACTGTCAAATCACCGGTTAAAGTTGATTCTTCCGTTTCTGATCCGATCTGATCAATAGTTTGGTTCCCGTCTACATCCCGTTTGCCGATCGAATTAATTGTTTGTTCACCGTCAACAAGTTGCTCGTTTTCGTTGTCCGCCAGTCTGTCTGCCTGTGCGTCACATGTTAAGTCAACAATTTGCTCATTTTCGTTGTCCGCGAGTGTGTCTGTCTGTGCGATCGTCTCCCTCCTTTCTTCCAATAAAATCATTAAATTACCAATTTGCTCATTTTCTTTGTCCGGATGTCTGTCTGTTTGTACCGTTGATTCAGTCGTAATATTGACATTTTTATATATCTCAACAAACTCGGATTTAATAACATCCGTTAAATTTAAAACAGGTATTGCTGGATATATAAAAATCTCTTTATTATCCACTTCTGGAACTGGTGTAACAGGTGAAAATGCCGCACACCTTTTTGTTTGAGGCTCGCTCACACAATTTTCATTTTTTACATCACTAAAATTGACTGTTGATGCGTAAATTTCATTATAATTATAGGTTGATGCATTCTTTAAGCATGTATACAAATTTGGTAAAATGTCGGATTCTTTAAAATTTGGAACTATATGTGAGTGAGTTTCATCAGTTTCAGAAGTGGCTTGTTGCGCTTCGACATCGGAAATAGCGTGACACGAGTCCTCATTACAATATTTCACTATTATATTATTAGACATGTTTTCTAGATCTTCACCGATATTGTTTATCGTATAATCCTCTACTTTAATATCACAAAAGCTTTCACTCGCAATACTGATCGAGTCAAGCGCAACAATTTGTTCATCAGTCATTCCACAAATCTGGCAATCCATATAATCATGAACATTACAAGCGAATGTTAAATCAAAGACAGTTAAATCAATTAAAGTCATACTTACGAAAAATAGATATAACAAAACACAAGGCACAAGAGAAGTGAACAAAAGATGTTAAATTAACCGTAGCGGAATGAACACAAAAATATATTGAGCGGAATGTAAGAAGGCACAACTGTATTATATCGAGCTCAAGTTGTTGTTTTTTTTGTCTGCGAGTTTTTTTTTTTTTTTTTTTTTTTGTCTGCGAGTTTTTTTTTTTTTTTTTTGTCTGCGAGTTTTTTTTTTTTTTTTTGTCTGCGAGTTTTTTTTTTTTTTTTTTTTTGTCTGCGATTTTTTTTTTTTTTTTTTTTTTTGTCTGCGAGTTTTTTTTTTTTTGTCTGCGAGTTTTTTTTTTTTTTTTTTTTCTGTCTTTGATTTTTTTTTTTTTACATCTGCGCAGTAGACCAAAATGCGTACCACGCGCACACCGAGCGTGCTACGCATGCGCACGGAGTGTTAGGGGCGGTACTTTGGTGCATACATTCCAACCCACCACCCACTTTTTAAAATATATCTCCAATAATGAAGCTACAAATAAAAAACTTTGTTGTCGAGTGCATCCTTTCTCCCGCTTTATTATACATATGGGAGGAGCTTGCTTCACACTATATTGAGACGCGTGTTGTTATCTTTCATTAGTTTCCACAACGCTCGCATTTTAACCGCACTTGTCTTTTACGTAACACGCTGTGCAGTACAATGAAATTCGCTATGAGTGAAGCTTTGCGCAAGAAAGTGTCTAAAATGAGTTTTCCTGAGTTTAGCGAGTTTTGCGACACGATTCATTCAGATACGGAAGAACTATTACTGGATTTGTGGATTTACGATATCCCGACAAGACCGAATTCTCCTAGCGGAGAATCCACCACGTTCCACCCTGATACACTGGGTGTCAATGCAGCAGAGAGCGACACCACCCTCACAGCCAACACCAACCCCAGAGCCAACACCACCCTCACAGCCAACGGCAGCAGCAGCAGCGCGCCATCGAGTGAGTGTAATATTCAAGTGTTGAGGTGTGTGCGACGAAAACAACCGAAAAGGTTGTGTAAACGTATTTTTAATTATAGGTATAATTTTTAGTTTAATTTTTAGTTGTATATTGCTTTGTTTTTAAATATATTTTCTTTGTAACATTTTTTTCTTTATTATAATTAAAACAACTCCACGACAAGGTGGATTTTAAAAGCGAATTTTTACTAGCAATACTTCACTTCACTGCACACCATGAAAGAGTGCACTTCACACATTTTTATTGACATTCAAGGGTATACTTGTTCCTTTGGTTACGTTCCTAAAGAAGTGGCAATTTATGATGGATTTCGTCTTTCAACTTTTTTATTTAAACCTCCATTTAAAAGAAACATGCTGTCTCCTGAAGATAATAAAATTATTACATGGTGTGAAACATATCACGGCTTAGACTGGGAATCTGGATACATTGACTTAAACGAGATTGATAATATTCTTAAAAATATATATATTTTATTTAATAAACCAAAAGTATATGTAAAAGGTGTTGAAAAGACAAAATTTTTACAAAAAGTTTTAGATAGCGAAAACATTATTAGCATTCCGACTTCTAATGAACCAAAATTAAGTAAATATAAGAAGGTTCCTGATTGTTATTTTCATAAAACGGTACAAGCTTGCCACTGTGCATTGGAGAATGTAAAACTATTATACAATTATAAGAATTGCTACCAATAAAATTGTACTTTTGATTAACCTCTCTTTATCACCTGAATTAAAGAAATATGTTAGTAAAAACGCTACTGTGCGAAGAGTGATATTAACACACAGTATGAATAATAATTGTTAAACTTTATGCAGTAATAAATAAAATTTTATCTTGCATTACGTTTTTCATTTATCTATCGCATGAATATTAAGTTGGGTTAATGTTGAGGAAAATATAAACACAAATTTCCGCTTAGAAATATTTATTAAACTAAAACTATTATCAATCCAAATTGTATATTTATAATGATCCAACATTTTTAAATATATAGTTATACTGTTTAAACAATTTTGCAGAGTTAAATCTTCAAAGAAGTCTTCACACGCTTTGTTCTAAGGTTGTTTTCTCAATTTTATGGTTTGTGATTTTCTGTACATCCGGTTTATTACACATTACACAGACGTCTGATAAAATAATCATATGTAGAACTTGCTCACACACTTTACATTTAATTTCATCTTTACAACAATCCATGGCACGCTTATAATGGGTGTTTACATGTATGTGTTTACCACGTTGTTGTTCTATGGCTAATAAAAAGTAACACTCGTGACACAGACTGTACATGCCACCCGCCATGGATGTGATTAATATGTATGATTGCATTACGCACACTTCACGTTTTAAATAGTTCTCTTTCACAGCTTCTGAAGCGTTAATTTTTTTAATTTTCACTAACCCTTCTTCTCCACAACCACTCCCCAGAACTTCTTCCTCGGTGCCGGAGTCATCTTCATCTTCATCTTCATCATCATCATCCTCGTAATTGTAGCGGTCAACATCCACAAGAGTATTAAGTCTATCCTCAGCTAAAAAACCAGTAGTGTTTTGAAAATAAATTTTTTCTTCCTTATGAATCGATTCCATTTCTTCCCGTTGCCCATTTAATGGAGTACCATTATAAATATACAATTTGGATTGAAAATCCATTGCTTTATTTTATTTCAACTTTAGTAGAAGAACACTTTATTACTTCAGAACTAATAGCGTTTAACTGAAATTATCAACCTTTTATGCTGCAACCCCTTCTCTTCTATCCCTCCTATGCATAATTTGGAGTGGGAAATTAGCGCGCCTTGCTGGAAGGGGTCAGATGCTTGAAGGCGGGGTTTAGGTGGGGGCGAGCAATCAGATGCTTGGAGGCGGGGCTTGGGGGCGGGGCTTGGGTGGGGGGTCGACCAATCAAAAAGTGGTGGGGGGTGCAATCTGCTCCGGCTAAGTATATCTACTGTTATGACCCTCAATGTCATGCCATTGAGCGGCCCTTAATATTTTGCATGATTTTAAGCAATAATATTGGTGGAGGAAGGGACTTTTTACTGAGAATGTATATAAAAACGATGCACTTTTTAATACTTTTTAGTCTGAATATTTTTTATTAGAGAAATCGGTGAATAAAATATAATAATTTTAAAGTAGGTTTTGCTGTAGGGTGTGTCTGTGTGTGTAGTAAATTAGTAGATTTATCAATGAGTTTTGGAGAAATTAGCGTTATATCTTTAAATTTGGGTTTGGGCAATGACACTAGAACATTAGTTATGGAAGATGATTTCTATGTATTTAGAATTTATCTTAAACTATGTTATGGATGAAGCAGTGGATAGAGCTTGTTGCGATATAATTGGGGGTCTTGAAAGGCATGAAAAAGAGAGCGTGCAACAACGGAATATAAATATCATAAGTGATGTTGTGTTAAAAGTTAAAAGAATTGTGGGCTAAATTAAAGAGGGCCTACCATGAGCAAACGTCTTCAAGTTCGATGACTCAAGAGGGACATAAATAAAAAAGTGCGCCTTGCTGTGGAACAAGTGTTACATCTAGCACTCATTTTCCAATAGCGGCTAAAAATATCTCCCAGTCAATTTATCCTAAACGATAGTATGACTCCATCAGTGGATAGAGCTTGTTCAGAGAAACTGGTGATTTTGAAAGATCTCAAGAAGAGAACGTAAAACATCGGAATATAAATTTTATAAGTTATATTGGGTTCCAGTTATGTACAGACACCGATATTGTTCGGTATGAAAGAATTGCGTATATTTGAGAATGTCATTTGTAATCCAACCGTCACGCCAGTGGCATAAAGGATTGAGAAATTAAATTTTTACTTCTCGCACAATCGAATGAAGTTGTTTTCGGATTCGAGAAGACAGGCGCAGGGTGGTTTATTAGCAATGAACAGACAAAATTTTATGGCAATATTTTGTTGATAGATAAAGAAAAGTACACGTTAACAAAGGGACTACTAAATTTGTTAACTCAGCAAAGTCCTAAAAAATATACCGCCCATGAACTGAATCTATACTAGGAAATCCTGTTATTATTGCGACAAGCACAGATGCACCATATACAATCTAGTAAAAGTTGGAAGTATATAAATATTATATCTAAGTTATTCCCTCCTAGAAGAAATATAAATCAGCAGACATGAAGAGAACATCATTCTAAATAAATAGGAATCCTTTGTTAAGATAGCTGCAACAATAATACAAAAAACTAAGAATCAAATTATTTATATGTAATAAATCTTAATGTTTGCAGTGTAGTTACAATATTCCTAGAATTAATTATATAGGTAATAAATCCTGTATTTTTATGAAGTCGTCATTAAAACTGTATAGATTATTCTGATATTTCAGCGATTTGCTTGATTTCCAAATGATTTTCACCTTGGAATGAGTTGCTATAATGAATTAAGTTCTATTATTATCGAAAGCACATTACTAAAATTTCCCTTTTCTTTACAAATTTGCGAAAAACTAGGAAATAAATTCATAGTTGCCTTATCATTGGTTGTCACATTAAACAGACTATCGTTGGAGCATCTGACTGGTGAAATCTCTAAACTATACATTGAATTTTGTAAACAAGGTTTATATTGTTACAAATGTACTTACATTTTTCATTCAAATTTCCCCGATTTCTTTTTTGGTGCAGATTATATATGTTACCGGCAACTTGCGAAATCCGACAATCTGCGAAATGCCTAGCCACTTTGCAAGCCGACCAATATACCAGGCATTATGCAAATTGACGAGATATTCAGCTAATTTGAAAAATGACTTAAACACTTGAGGCAATGTGTAAAATGCCTGTTACAATCGTCAATATGCTTAACAGAGATATTAATATCTTACACTGACTATTGACTAGGCATTATGCAAACCGTTGGCTGACCGGAAGCATATTTCCGTTTCCTATTGGGCTAGCGCAACCGGGTGCGCTAATCGTACAGGTAAATTGGGGCCAAGCGAATCGGAGGGCACCCTAAGGTCGGAACTGGATTAGCACCTGGATAGGGGCCCTGACAAGTCTCTTTCCTCGCAGGCAAAGAGACTTGTCAGGGCCCCTAATCAGGAGCTAACCCTGTTCCGACCTTAGGGTGCCCTCCGATTTGCTTGTAGTACTCTCGATCCGCTGCGCTGGCTCCATTTGCGAACCTTTCGTTTGATTTACTTGATTCATTTACTTTTGATTGAGTACTTTTTTTACATTTGCGTTAATTTACTTATCTTTGCGTTAATTTACTTACCTTTGCGATAATTTGTTTATCTTTGCACTAATTTACTTACCTTTGCGTTTATTTGCTTACCTTTGCATAATTTTGATTACATTTACTTTGGTTTATTTCGATTACCTTTGCGTTCATTCCGTTACCTATTTTTTCCTTGATTTACTTACCTTTATTTTGATTTACTTGCCTTACCGTGATTGGCCTTGATTGGCTTTAATTTGCTTTGATACCTTTGGTATCTGGTCGGACCGATAACATAGCACCACAAAAAAAAAATTGGTACTCCTATCAAGACAACTATATCCCTATGTAATTTTCGACACTGAATCCGAATCCGAGGTCAAAAAAAATCGTACACCCCCAAAATCAACCCCTGGCGCTAAAAAACACCTCAGCAGGGTAAAAATGACTTAACGCTCCACGAATAGTCTTAAATCTCAATAAATCGAAGTAAATATAAACATTCAAGATATAACGCATAAATACAGAGCTTACACTACTTTCCATTGAAAATCACCATCATGAGTGAGTGAAAACTACCCCTCATACAACAGGAAACTTAAAAAAATGCAGTGATTGTAAAAAGCTTACGATGCCCAGTTTTTCTACAAGGAGTGAGTAACTGCATTAGTTCCGATGCGATGCTCAAAATCTACCCCACAGAGGGGCGGAAACCACCCCTAGATTAAAATTGCAAGGAAAATCGGGCAAAAAATTTTGTCATCGGGGTTTCTATTTTAATCGATGCTAAAATTGGCTAAATGCAGCACCGCAGTTTGGAGGTGAATACTTACACATTGCATCAGTCATTCAATGACATCCCCATGAGAGGGTGAAAATTACGCCTCATATAGTTATATAATAAATTCAAAAAATAGTTGCAGTACCTTTTAGAAAAGCTCAAAACATCTGCATTTTTTTATTTAAGAAGAATCTTTGACAACGTACTTGAAAAGTACCCATATTATGAAGTAGCAGTAGTCTTAATTCAATTAAATTTATTCTTTCTTTTTGTAGTATCTTTTGGATTTGTTTTCGAATGATCTTCTGACCGACTGCCGTTTATGCTTTTCAGACGTCTCTCTTTTTAAGGACCAACAACAACTGAAATTTAAATTTAGGGGTGGTTTCGGCCACTTTATGGGGGTAGTTTTTGAGCATCGCATCGAGACTAAAGGTGCGTTTCCTATGGGCGGCTGAAGCTCGCGGCTGCCGCACAGCGTCTGACGCCTAGTACTGCTCATGTGACAATTTAATTTATCCGTTTCTTTTCGAACGTCAGACGCAAGCGTCAACGTCAATGGATATACTGGCGTCAGCAGACGTTGTGCGGATGTGCGGCAACCGCGAGCGTCAGCCCCATAGGAAACGCACCTTTACTCAGTTACATGCTGTTTCTAAAATCAAATGGTTCTTTACGTTTGTGCCTGGACCCAAAACCATTAAAAAAATCTGTTTGTCGTGAACATTATTTTATACCAAAATGTGATGATGTTTTAAATAGATTAGTAGGAAATTCGGTATTCTCAGTCATTGATATGAAAGATGGTTTTTGGCAGATTAAGCTTGATGAAAAAAGCTCAGATTTTTGCACTTTTAATACTCCTTTTGGAAGATATAAATTTAATAGGCTTCCATTTGGTATCTCCTAAGCACCTGAGATTTTTCAGAAAAAGAATGTGGAAATTTTTGGAGATATTCCAGGTGTTGAGATATATTTTGATGGTATTAGTATTTGTGGAAAGAGTGAGCATGATCATGATATTGCTTTAAAAACAGTATTTGAGAGAGCTTTGAAAAATGGAATTAAATTTAATTTTAGTAAATTTCAATACAAACTAAAAGAAGTAATGTTTCTTGGTCAGATTATTTCAAATAATGGAGTACAACCAAATGTTAAAAATACAGAGGCAGTATTAGCATTAAAAACTCCTAAAAATAAGAAAGATATGCTAAGGATTTTGGGCTTATTTAAATTTTTCGCAAAGTTCATTCCTAATCTTTCTCAGTTAACTTTTAATATGAGACTATTAACAAGAACAAATGTTGACTTTACCTGGACGGACAGTCATCAACATGAACTTGAAACTTTAAAAACTTTGGTTACAAATAAACCAATTTTGAAAGTGTTTAATGATAAAGAAAAAATTGTAATACAAACAGACGCATCTAGTAAAGGATTGGGTTGTGTTTTGTTACAAAATGGGCATCCTATTTCATTTGCATCGCGTTCTTTGAATAAAGCAGAGGAACGTTATGCACAAATTGAAAAAGAACTTCTTAGTACTTTTTTGCATTTGAAAAATTTCATTATATTATTTATGGTAGAGAGGTTTTTGTTCAAACTGATCATAAACCTCTGATTCCCATTTTTTCAAAAAACTTATATAATGTAACTAATCGCTGGCAGAAAATGCTATTAAGACTTTTAAAATATAAAATTAAAATAGAATATCTCCCTGGAAATAAAATGTTTGTAGCTGATGCTTTAAGCAGATGTTTTCTTAAGAGCGATACCTATTACAATTGATCAGGAAATGGAATACATTGTACATTCACTTTATCTTAATGTACCAATGTCAAGTGAAAAAAAGTAGTTTTTCAGAAATCAATAGATAATGACCCAATTCTTTCTAAAATTAAACAATTTTGTAAAACAGAGTGGCCAAAAGATAACACAAAATTAGCATCAGAATTTAAGCCATATTTTGCTTCAAAAGACAATATTTTATTATCAAATGACCTTTTATTTTATAATGATAAAGTAATAGTGCCATCTAGCTTAAAAAATGAAATGCTTAATTTAATTCACGAAGCTCATTTTGGCATCAAAAAGTCTAAATTAAGAGCTCGTCAGGTAATGTTTTGGCCTAAAATGTCAACTGACATTGAAAACTTCATAAATCGTTGTGAGACTTGTCAGTTAAATAGAAAACTTAACCAAAAAGAGACATTATTACCACATATTTTACCAGATCGTCCATGGCAATATCTATACTCTGATTTTTTGGAATATAATCAAAAAAATTATCTTATAATTATTACTGGTTCTTATTCACATTGGCTTGAGGTTTTCCCAGTAAATGATAAAACTGCCTCAACTGTCATAGAAGCTTGTAAAAATGTTTTTTCAAGATATGGAATCCCAGACAAGTTTTATGCTGATAATAATCCTTATAATAGTAAAAAATTTAAAGAATTTGCTAAAGTGTGGAATTTTGAAATTGAATTTTCTAGTCCACACCACCATGGGTTAGCAGAAAAATATGTTGATATTACAAAAGAAATGCTAAAAAAAGTTACTTCAGACAAAGACTTATATACTTTTTTGCTTGACTACAGGAATACTCCTTTACCTAGTTTAGGATACTCACCTTCGCAAATGATATTAAATCGTATAGTTAAAACTAAAATTCCTACTTCTAATAAAGAAGTTATCCCTAAGATTATTAACGAAGAATTAATTAAAGATAAATTAAAACAGAACAGTGACAAATCAAAACAGCAATATGACAAAACTGCGCGTAACTTACCTGTTTTAGAAAAAGATGAAAACATTTTGTTTCAAAAAAATAATAATTGGGAAAAAGGAAGGATAGTCGATAGATATAATGAAAGATCTTATA
Organism: Philopedon plagiatum; assembly: GCA_963971165.1. Taxonomy (NCBI): domain Eukaryota; kingdom Metazoa; phylum Arthropoda; class Insecta; order Coleoptera; family Curculionidae; genus Philopedon; species Philopedon plagiatum. The sequence goes on from OZ020197.1 coordinate 57,872,885, forward strand.
TCGTTAAGGATTTAGATGGGTAGACATTTAGAAGGAACACGAAGTACATAAATAATACTTTAATTCATTTTGAAAATAATAATAACTTTGATTTTTATGAAGATCTTGTAAGTAATGATCATGAAAATAACATTATTCAGAACTCTCATCAAGATAAGGACGTTTTAATTATTGATAACTTTTATAATAATTATCGTAATATGTTCCCTGATTTAGACGTAGCAATTAATTGTGAAATAGGTGATAATTTATCAGATTCAGATATTTTAAACGTGGTTCCTAATAACAATGTTGATAAAAAAGACATTACAAGTGATACTTCGGACAAAATTAATGATAATTATATTAGTGATACTGACAGTGATATTTCTACAGATGGATATAATGAGGATTATTGTTTCGTTCCTATGAGTACTGAGGTGAAACAAACCCGTAGCTCCCGTCAGTCAAAAAAGCCTGTATATTTAAAAGATTTTTTAGAATTTTAATAAAAGTATCTTTGTTTAGCTTAAAAAAAAAGAGCGTGTTGTGTAGGTTAAGCTAGTGTTAGTGTTAATATCTGAACATGCCTATTTAGGATGACAGACATAAAAATGATAGTTAGCCATGAAAAAACAAGGGAGTTACATAAATAGTAATTAGAAACAGCATGTAAAATGTAAAGGACATAATAAAGTGGTTCAAAGAAATAGAATAGTTATTTATTGAAAGAACATAAAACAGCAGGATCGTAGTTTGGTAAATATAAATTATTGTCAATATGCATCCTTTCCGAACACTGACATACCGCCTTGAATAACCTTTTTAAAAAAGTTAACTGATTCTATATCAGTCAAAAGTTCTAACTCTACCTTGGTCATAAGTAACATACAATCGAACGATAAACTTGGAAGGCTGTGGTACTGAGTTGCATCTAATTTATAAACATTTAAACAAAGATCTAGAAATTGTTCAAAGACATCGCATAGTAATAAAACGTCAGATTTAAGATACAAATCCGAATATTCACCCTATTTTTAGAACCAAACATATAAAGAAAACAATATTGCATTCTACGAAAAAACAGGTAAACCGAATTTCAAATTCAAACATTCACTATTAGTACATACGCTGGGTAGGCTTCTGTATTTTTTTCAGGTCCACGATATGACTTTGTGCCATGTTATCAAAAAAGCTATGAAAACTCTACTTTTTTTGTTACCAAGACGAAATATGGCCAGTTTTTTTATATGACTTTCAAGCCAATACAATGAAAGTAGCGGGTGGAAAATTCTTTTAAAATGTTAACTATTTCATTTTCGGGGTTACTGATGTCTGAAAATTCAATATTATATGGACATTACTAATTTAAAGAGTGGGCGATAAACTGAAGGGGGAGGGAGAATAGATGAAAAGAAATGAGCCGACTTCACAAAAGAAAATATACTAAAAAATGAAATAATATTTTTACGTATTTATAACTGTGGTTAATGGTAAACTTAATTTTGTTTAAAGTTAGGTAACTTGTACACCACTCTTTAAATTTGTAATGTCCATGTAATATTGGATATTTAGACCTCAGTAAATAATAAAACATTTTTAAAGAATTTTCCACTCGCTCCTTTCGCCCCCCTTTCCCGCCGTGTTTTTTTTACATCCATTACATGAACTTAGCTTGTCTGGCTTTAGTAACTCCGAAAATGACCCATTAGTTAACATTTTTGGCTAAATTGGCAGTCGCTCCTCTTTACTCCCCCCCGTTAGACAAACTATATATTATAAGCAGTGTGACAGTAAGCTTGCGGTTTCGGTTGTACTTTGGTTGTCTACTGAATGCGTCATCCTGCCTTAGGTCAAGAATGTTCGCGTTGTATACCTGAGTAGAGATCTCTTCGCTTTCCGTCGTGGTTAAGCATTGTGTCTCCGCCGAAATAGAGGATTTATCCATCATAGTGAAATTTTAGGCGTAAGCACTAAATGTATTAACATGAAATTGTTCCTACGTTAGTTTTCATTAAAAAAAGTTCAACTACCCAAATGAGATTTGAATAGCGATGAAAAACATCTTCAAAAAGCTAACACTTTGAGCCGTTGATTTTTCAACGGGACATATATTTATATTAATGTAAGCTATTATTTTAGATGGAGTGTAACTGGTGGTGTGATCAACAGAACCTGACAGATGTAAGGATGTTTAAAAGAGATAAATTAAAAAACCTTTTCCAAAGACGATCAGCATTTGAAAACGTGATGTGTGATTGCAACAACAAAAGAAAGGTCCAGAAAACCAACGACTCCTATTTAAGTCTTCCCATGAATTATGATCATCGCTTTGACGATAAAATTAACTTGAATTTTAGTAGTATCAAAGTAGCCACCAATATATACGAGAGAGGTAAGAATGTTATTACTTTTCATTAAACTGGGCCCAGTTATTTTCGAGACTACACGAATTACTTCGCATACGAACGTATTTGAATGAATTTCGCGTCGCTTTCATTTATCAATTGTAATAATGTAGACACAACATAATCACTTTATGTAAAAATTGCTGGTATGTCCTATTTGGCCTACAAGCCAATAGCTTCAATTACATTTAAATAAATTAAATCATTTCAACTTGACATTTTACTAATTTTTTTAGAGTTTTGTCACACCATCTGCACACGAAATCCACAAATCAAATGGTACATACCCACTCGAACCACGGCATACGAATAAATTCGAATACGAACTTAACTTGTTCGTTTAAAAATAAGGTTATTCAGTTTTCGTGCGAAAATCGTCATTTTTCGTATACGATCTTCTTTGGTTACACTGGAAAATATGGGTTAAACAGGGCCTGTATTTTCGAAGTCACATGAATTATTTCGCATTTGCTCATCGTATGGTAAATTTTCGTGTTCTGTAACCTATTTTTGAACATCACGTGAATGTTAATTCGTATTCGAAGCAAATTTAGAGATAATATGTCACAGTGACAATGCCGCAAATATGTTTTTCTATTTTGTTTTCGTATCAAAGCTTGCTGGATATCGTTTTCAGTATCGTAACAAGCTTTTCATGAAACTGCTTTTTTATTTTTTAAAAGTTTCTAATGCGGTGTATAGTGATATGTACATTAAAATGATTTGTTAATTTATCAAGGTTGCTGTGGTAAATAATTTGATAGTATTACCAATATAAAATTTTGACAAAAAAATTTACAAAATTTGTATGTTATATTTTCGTTTTACATACTATATGAATTTTTTATTCAAAAAAATGCAAAGTAGAAAAATAGTATAAAGCCCATGTTTTATAAAGCTATTTGCGCACTTATCCGGTTAGAAAACTCGCTGCAAGCGGCTCGTTTTTTAACATGAACGCGTTCTCTAAAATGATGTTTATAAAACTTGTACTTCAATTTTGCTTCATGCAGTATTGAAAAAAGGAGGAAGAATAATAATATCTGGTTATTATAAAAAAAATTATTGTGTACAGTGTAACTATTTGTCTAAAACGGTTTGTAAGAAATAAATTATATCGAAGGAAACATGGACGAATATTCATTAAAAATGAAAAAGAAAACAAACAACACAAACTTTGCCTGAGGTGAATCATGGAATTATATTTATGATAAGCAAACGATAAATTGAATTAACAAATTAGGTAATAAATAAACTGAAGTGCATTTGTTTAACATAAAAAATAGAACTTGTTAAAAGTGATGCAATAGAATGCTATTTATTTATCGCTTTTATTACAAGTCATTGGTTTGTATTATTCTCTTACAGAAGTTAATTATAATGCTGTGTAGAAAATATTAGGTAGTGTCATAAAAATTATGTTATATAGAAATACATGCTAAGCTGATGTTGAAACAGGGCCGATGTAGTTTGTTTGTTTCTGATTGCCAGTTTGTGTTCTTCTAACCTGGCTGAAATTCGCCTGTTGGTTTGTCCGACGTATATTTTATTGCAGGTACCGCATGCTTCACTGTACACACCTTGGTGTTCGAGTTTAATCTTCTGTTTTGGATTTTTTAATGTTGTTCTTATGGGTTGTTGTGGTTTATATACAGTGGATATATTATGCTTACGAAGAATGCGACCAATCCTATCAGTAGTTCCTTTAATGTATGGCAATATGGTTTTTGGTCTGCTTTCAGAGTCTTCCTTCTGTTTCTGCCTTGGATACTGTTGCAGTTCTATTGCTTTTCTAATTGTGTTCTCTTTACATCCATTTTGTTTTAGAGCAGCGGTTATCTTTTCTAGCTCTTGATGTCTGTTGTTTTCGTTGGTGAGCCGGATGGATCTGGAGATCAGCGTGTTTGCTACTGCCTGTATTTGTGATGGGTGGTGATGTGATTCTGCATTTAAGTATCTATTGGCCTAAGTTGCTCTATGTTCATTTTTTATTACACGTACATCTAAGAAAGGTAGCCGATTGTTTTCTTCGAACTCTAGCCTAAATTGGATTCGTGGGTGTATCGAATTTAGATGGTCTAAAAATTTCAGGATTTTCTCTTTGCCAAAGGACCTTACGACAGGAACATCATCGACGTATCCACAGTTTTGGCTGACTCAAGAGCTTTCTTTTCGAAATACACCATAAAAAAGTTGGCTACTGCAGGTACAGTAGAACTGTACTGGCTACTGCAGTACAGTGAAGAACCCCATTGCTGCTCCATCAATCTGTCGGTATATTTGTCCATTGTACATGAAATAGGCGTTTTGTAGGCAGTGTTCTGATAGTTCCATTATGTGCTTCGGGTGCTCTTCATTATCTGCTATTTGTTGCAGTGCTTCATTTACAGGTATGCTTGGGTACAGAGATTCTACGTCGAAACTGGCGATGATGTCGTGCTGATCTATGGTGAGGGAGTGAAGTGTTCAGAGTTTTCAACATAAGAGTCTGCTTTCTCTACTATGGGTTGCAGTATACTAGCCAGGTATTTCTCTAAATTATGTGTTGGAGAGTTAAAAGCACTGACAATTGGTCGTAAAGGGACTCCGTCTTTGTGGATTTTTGTGAGACCGTAGAGTTTCGGACATCGACTAGATTTTTCTCTAGGAATGAGCTTGTTTTTAATGTCCTCGTCTATGTGTGATCCATGTAATTTTGAATTCTGTTGTTTTCTCCAAGTATGTTGTATGGTCTCTGGAGACAAGCTTGTAGCTTGGATCGTTTAGGAGTTGTTTCATTTTTGTTTTGTAGTCCTCCGAATTCATGATGACAGATTATCAGCTGGCAGAATAGTTATCTTTTCTGCCATATTCAGTTTCTTGAGAGCTTATTTCTTTTGGTGACTTAGATTAGGAAAAACAACACACGTACAGTGTAGCATGCGGTACCTGCAATAAAATGTACGTCGGAAAAACCAACAGACGAATTTCAGCCAGGTTAGAAGAACACGAGCTGGCTATCAGAAACAAACAAACTACATCGACCCTGTTTCAACATCAGTATCAAACAGGACACAAAATCAACTTTAATAGCTGTAGACAACTGGCAAACACCGAAAACTATAAAACTACTAATAACTATGTATTCAAAGGTGATACACCAACGACTTCATCTCAAATGATACATATTGAAATTTTTATTAAAAAATAGAAATTCTAAAAAAACAAATAAGAGAATACTCTCTAAAAAAATATGTCTGCCAGCAATTTTCGTTGCTAAAAATATGCGACTAGTTTTGGATATACAAGGATTTATGGATGAGCGAAACAACTTTATTCCCAAAGAATTGGCTACGTATGATGGAAGCAGAATTAGTCATTATGTCTTTAAACAACCCTATCCATTAAGTTTTCTTTCTCTTGATTTACACAAGCAAGCTACATGGTTAATGAAGAATCATCACTGCATCAATTGGAATGTTGGATAAACCCCACTCCACTATTTTTCCAATATTGTTCAAAAAATTATAGAAGACGCCAAATTTGTTTATGTTAAAGGAAGTGAAAGGGTAACTATATTAGAAACTATTGTAAGAACCCTATAATTGAACTAGACGAACAACCAATTCTACATCCATCAACACCTAAATGTTTTTCCATATCAAGTCACCGTCTATATGTGCATATGTATGATATTTTTTTTATGAAAGAATAAAAAGACTGATTAAATATATTACTTTTTTTTCTCCATATGGTAATTCTAATACGTACAAGTGATTACAAGTACAACAACCCCCATTACCAATTTTCACATAAAGGGGACTTTTTTTAACATTAAAGAAGTTATTTCCACATTATAAATCAATAAAATTAATATTGTACATATTTATTTTTTTAATACAGGAATGTTGTCATATAATTCTAACCGATAAAGTTTAGTGACTAACTTTACAAAATTCTTTGTCCTTAAAAAGTCTAAACAAGCCTGCGCTGCTTCTTGACACATTGATACATGTTCCATATATTTTATGTATAATATTACATCTTGCGCTTCCGTATCCTCTTCAGCTCCAAGAGCGTAATTAATATTTCGAACGTGCTTCTGACATAATAAAGTCTTCATACATTTCACTGACTAAAGTCTCCATATTTACACTTCACCAAAAATAGTAACTCTCAAAATTACTAAGAAGAAAGTTCGTCTCATTCTTGCTCAACTTTCTTTATTAAATTGAACACCTCCGATTCACTGTCTGAGATATATTTTTTAAAAGTAAGCACCTTACTAGAAAATCCATTACTTAAAAAAATTCTTATTAATTGTAGAAGATCTTCATTTTCATAAAAATCACGACAAATATCTATACCATTTTCAAAATATTCCACCATATCCATGTAAAAAGGAACCCATTCTGGTCTACTTTGCAAAGCAAATTTTTGATACAAACCACTTTCTTTAATAAACTCTTTTTCTATTTGTTGAACTTCTTGCAACACTTCTTCATTCACAGACATTTTAATTGATGGTTAGAGTGGGATTTAACCTTGTTTTTTACTTGTGTATGTGACCTTAAAATCAAGGTCTTGCAGAAGTAAAATAAAATTTTACATGGAGTAAAAGTTATTATGAGGAAAATTAATTATAGGGAGTTAAGCTAATTTTGATAATAAGGCTAATTGGGAGGAGGGTCTCTCAGATCGACGGAGGAAAAAATAAATAATAATATGGAGTTAAACTAATTAATTATGATTTATGCTAATTTTGAGGAGGAGACATTCTCAGATCGGCGGAGGTAAAATGTTATTCGGAGTAAAATTATTATGAGGTAAACTGATTATGGGGAGTAAAACTAATTAATTATAATTTATGCTAATTTTGAGGAGGTACTCTCAGATCGGTGGAGGAAAAAATTATAGGGGGTAAAAGCAATTAATTATAATAATGCTAGTTATGTTAATTATGCTAATTTATGCTAATTTTGAGGAGGCACTCACAGATCGGCGGAGGAAAAAAATTAAACTAATTTATGTTAATTTTGAGGAGTAACTTCCCCAGTAACTCTCAACTAACATATTTAGTACAAAGAGATTTTTATTAAGATTTAAATAATACATCCACACTATCAGAAAAAGGCACTTATTCACATAAATTTAAAATTACATGATTACCATAAGAAAATTTTACACTATATCTAAATTGTCTCTATTTTTTCGAAATTACCAGCGTTACCCTTCTCGACTGAATTCCATGGTCTCACTATTATTACGTTCTGATGTACTCTAAGAAAACAGGACTTTGCGGTAATTCGTTAATAGTTTCTATTTCTTCGAAATTGCTTGAAGAAGTCGAGCGCTGCCCCTCTTGGCTGAATTCCGGCGTATCATGGTTATTATGTTCTGATGAACCGCCCCCGAAACCGGCGAGATTTTGCAAAGATTCACTAGAATTTTCACGGAATATTTGTTGCGGTGATTTCATCCCATGTTTCTTATGGTACTCATTTTGACATCATTCACAGAAACCCATTATTCAATTGGCACACATCTGACGACCGCTTACAGAGAACGGATGTATAACCACAATTTGACGTTCACTTTTTGGTGACTGCATTTTGAGGAAATAAATTACTATGTAGTGTTCTGGAAGTACTGTATACAGACTAAAACAAGAAATTTTTGCGTCTGTATTTGTATCTGTTAGATGACCTTCAAACCCCCTCCACTCTCATATTCGATGTAAAATCGAGGTCACCATACACAGAATGGACTTTTTTCTTTTCCTAGATGCGCGTAATACGTCCATTATTCAGACGCTGAATAGCTTTTTCTTGAATAAACAATTTTGAATCAATTTCCTTAAGTTTTTTTTTTGTAACAAATTGCAAAAATCTTCATTCACCTTTTCAACAAGCTTTTTATTCATTTCTTTACGTTCTTTTTTAACAAATTGCAAAACATCATTATTCACTATTTCACTAAATTGTTTATTTATTTCACGCCTTTGTTCAAGAATATATCCCAGATTAGCGGTATCCCCAGGATTCTTTGGCAGTGCTACATTAGTTAGAGATTTCCCTTCTGATCTGATCTGAAGCGGTGGGAGGGTGAGCCGAAGCTCTACGGCACTTAGGCCTCATTAGACCCATTGTGCGTCTTCCCGAAATAGGAGATTTCCTCTCAGCGCGTCAACCAGCCTACTGATTTAAAGTAGTTGATGACGTCACCGGAAGGTACCTCTCTGACGTTGTTTAAGGTGGTCCAAAACTCGCCGAACACGGTTTTCCTTAAGAGTGTAAAAGTCGGACAGTCACAAAGGATATGCTCGACGGTCTCGTCTTCTTGTTCACATCCTCTGCATAGGGGTGTGTTAGCTTGACCTATTCTGTGAAGGTGTTTGCGTAGTTGACAGTGTCCTGTCAGAATGCCCGTTGTAAGACGCAGGTTCTGCCTTGTCATCGTCAAGTACTTTTTAGCTGTTCCGCTGTCAGGGTAACTGAGTAGCTCTTGGCAAGTTTGCAGCATTCCGTTTCATCCCATACTTTTTTAAAAAGTTCATGGGAGTGTTTTTTAATTAGGTTCGCTACCACCGACGTCGCTAAATCAGTGGAGCAGCCAGGCCCGAGCATATTTAGGGCGGCCGCCCCCCTAGCTAAGGAGTCAGCAATGCGATTTCCTTTTGATGTGCCGTGTCCTTTCCTCCACCTCAGAGTGACCACATTACGATTGGAGGCTTCTGTTAGGGCTCAGTGACATTCTAATATTGTACCTGATATGATACGTGGTCTGTCCAGGGCCAGAAGTGCTTACCTGCTGTCCGTGAGGATGTGTACATTTTGTCCCGTAATATTCTTACTGGTTATTTCTCTTGCTGCTATACGGATACCTGTGAGTTCTGTTTGAACGACACTTGCATCTTTGCCTATAGCCCATTTTATGTTCAGGCTCAGGGCTCTGGAGTATATTCCACATCCAAAGCCCTTTTTAGTTTTGGAACCGTCAGTGTAGATGTGTATAGCACCTGCCGTTGCGACATCTTGGGTGTGTCTAGTAATTACCCTGTAAGGTTTGTTGAAGACGAATTTTGGCGCAATGGCGTCCATGCTCGCTTGCAACAGTGGAAGCTCATTCAACGCATCGTTCCACAAGCGACGTTTCACCGCGCCGGTACCCGCTCCTGGTTCGATGCCAACCGTGCGAAGTCGTGTCATAGTCATCAACGCAACCTCCTTAATGTGAATACTAAGGGGTGAGATTAAGGATCACTTCCATTGCTCTGGTTGGTGTGGTTTTCATGGCTCCATTAATATTGAGACATGCTATTCTCTGGATTTGATCTAGTTTTCGTGAGGCTGTGGATTGGAGGACTTTTGGTCCCCAGGCTATTGCTCCGTATTTCCCTTGTATATCATACTGACCATGATCGGTCAATCTAAATCCATCTCCTGTTTGTCCACGAAGAACAATTTGATTTTGCCCATTAAATTTTTGGCGCCCAAATTTATCATTGTGTTGTCAACACGACCCATTTTTAGCTTAAACTAATGTGATTTTTGTAATGGTTGCCTATTTATAAAAAAATAAAACAATAATTCAGGTACATAATTATTTATTAAACATCTCATGTTATTCGATTATACAATGAATTATAGATTTTCTTCAGCTTCTTCAACACACTCCATTTTGTCATCGCTAACAGTAGCCAACGCTTTACTATCAAATTCATTGGTGTTGACTGCTTTATTTCCAAGGTCATCAAGAAGGGTGGTATCATTTGCGGGAGCGAAACCATATTTTGTAGCTAATTCATGGGGTAAATGAGGTATATCGAATAGGTAGCTTCCCAATTCTTCATTTATCATTCCAGCGCAAAATTCGTCCAGATCAATGGTCCCATATAGGTATTTCTCGCACATATGTGCTCATATGTGAAATTTACAGCATCTTTCATATACATCCTACACTGACTTTCACTAAAATCCACGTCGGATTTACCATAATTTGCAAAGTGTAGTATATCTTCAGCCAGCTATCTTAATTTACGTGATAACCAATTAACGTATATATCTCGATTTTCAATGATAGTGGGGCAGTCACACATCTTAAATAGAAAATAATTGGAATGTGAGTGTGTGGTGCGTGTGTGCTTTTCGATATATACCTAACAAGAACCATTTTATCATATTTTTAATCAACATTAAAATAGCCTTACCTACAATATTATAAACAATCAAAATTTAATAATGCTCTAGTACTACGTCCAGAGAATACATGTGTGAGCTTTGTCCCAAATAAGTTAGGGTGTACTGATCACCGGACTTATTAATCATCTCAATCGTATTCTCTGTCAGAATTTCCGCTACACGTGATGGTAAAAATGTTTCAAATGTTACATTATGTGTTGGATCAAACAACATAACGACAATAGCTTTTCCAAAACGCGCGCTCAAAAAGTTAGTTTTTTTTATCATGTAAATTTTGCCCACCGTTAATGTAAAAAAATTTCTACGTTCCAGAAATTCAACATCTCGGTTTATCATATTGTTCATTTCGGCTAAGTTGGGCTTTGAAATTCTCATGATTTAAAATTTGATAAAAAACCATTACTGTCAAGTACCTTGAATAAACTCTTGTAGAATACACCACAAACACAATATTTTTATATGTCAAGGCAGCAGTTAACGCATATGATGTATGTGTGACTGTGAAAGCTATTCCCGAACTGAGCCATATTTATCGGAAAATAAATCAAGGTCAAATCTTCTTTAGGGTGGGAGGAATACATGCGACGACCTTGAAAACATGCATCACAAACGTAACCTTGAAACACACGTCGTACACCTGGTCATCACCAAACAAAAAATTTCCCCGTTCAAGGTCAAGTTTTTTTTCACGGCCAAATATGACGTCACAAAAGAACCCATGCACTCTTTTGTTCTCAAGGTCAAGGTCGTGTGACGTCATAGTGGAGGGGGAGACTCCGAATGAAGGTTCTACTCTACTAGTTTGACTCGCGACCGAGAGTTTAGTGATCGCGATGATCGTCAAGTTAATTAAATCGTCTTTCCTTCAATTGAATTTTTGCATTTTAATTTTGCTTTTTCTTCCGTATGAGGTTGCACTTGGGATTTATTTAATCTTGGTCTTTTTTATTTTTAGATATATCAGTACTAGAGGGTGTTCGATGGTCTGCACCTCTTGATCTTGTATTTAAACAAAACTTATTAGGTGACCCGGATCTAATTTGGCAATATTTTGCAAGCCCTACAGGATTTATGAGACATTACCCAGGTAATATTTTATTTATAAGTAAGAAACAAAATATCTATTACAAATCTAAAATAAAATGAAACTGATAGCTCGGATAAAGCGGAACTCGAATAACCGAGACTCTACTATATATATATATATATATATATATATATATATATATATATATATATATATATATATATATATATATACAGGGTGTTTCATTAAGGGTGATGAGGTACCATATCTCAGGAATTGACACTCCAGGAGCTTTGGAAAAAAAATCCCAAGAAGGAAAGTGGCCAAGAGAAATTGCTGGAAATAATTTTTAAGTTCCTAACTCTGCCGCTAGGGGGCGTAATTGCTGTGGTCATGTAAAAAAATACATTTTTCCGGAAAATATCCCTATAAAAGCCATCAAAAAAATATTACACTGATAATTCTACTAGAATTCTACATCTTTTTGGTTTAACACTTTTTGTTGTAAGATGTAAAATTAGGGCGGAAGAGGAGGGGAAAGTCTACTGATAAAAGTGTCCATAACTTTGGTTTGACTCAACCGAATTTGATGAACTTGGTCTCGTTTAAGAAAGGAAGGCTTGATAATTTAAACAAAATAATGGCTGTGTTACATTGATTTTCGCGGCACTCGCTAGATGGCGTTATTTGAGAAACTCTTGGTTTTTCCAATTTTTCTCCAAAATTTTAAATGGAATGACATAGTTATTATATCATAATCGAAAAGTAGAATAAATTTGCAAGAGAAAATGTAAAAAATTCGATTCGATATCTTCATTAGTTTCGGAGTTATAACCGAGAGAATAATTAATATCATGTTAATTGAAAAAAGCAATTGTTTTTATAGGCCCGTGGTCAAGCGTGCCATGGCAAATATAAAAATATTTTTAAACTTTTTATTAAGTGTGTTGTTATCTTTTTATTTAATTTTTAAACTGATTTTATTATTTCACACTCATGATTTTTATTTATTGTTTTGTTTTTGTTTACCTTCCTTCAGGCTTAGGACTGGTCCAAACCACGGGAAACGCAAGATTTGAAGCGTGTTTAAGGGCAAACGGGCCAAAACAACAATAAAAACCACAACCACCTTCACGTTCTTTATCAAGCCATAGAAATCTTGTTAAAAACAAACAACAAACAAATACTTTATAAATGTTCAAAATGACCACCATTTTGCAAAATGCAACTGTTAGATTTTTCTCTAGTGCTGGAAACTGCAGTTTCAATTTCAGCTCGTGAAATCGTAGTTACGGCATTTTGAATTCTCTCAATCATATTCTGCCGTGTGGTTGGTCGTGTTTGATAAACAATCTCTTTTAGTCTTACCCACAAGTAGGAATCTAGCCCGGTTAAATCGGGGGATCTAGGTGGCCACGGAAACAAACTACCCCTTCCAATGCAGCGATTTGGGTAACTAGCATCTAAAAAGTCACGGACTCTTCCAGAAAAGTGGGCCGGGCATCCATCATGTTGATACCATAGGGATCTTCTTATATCAAGAGGCACATCTTCTAAAAGGATAGGCAGGATATTTCGTAAAAAGTTTAAGTACCTATGAGTCGCCATTTAGGTGGCCATGAAAGAAAAACGGTCCGATAATTCTGTTTCCTAAAATTTCGCACCACACGTTGACACTCCACCTGTTTTGGTGATCAACTTCCCGCATCCAATGAGGATTTGTTTCTGACCAGTAGTGCATATTGTGCAAATTGACTCTACCACAACTAGTAAAAGTTGCTTCATCTGTCCATAAAATCAAGGAGAGGAACCGGCAATTTCCGTTGCACATACCTCTTAACCAATAACAATAATCCCGCCGCCTGTCAAAATCAGTATCTGAAAGGGCCTGGTGTAAAACTACATGACAGGGATGCAGCTTAAAATCCTTTAAAGTTCGGAACACTGTAGTGCAACTTATACCTAAGTCTAAAGAAATGTTTCTGATACTCAAGTGCGGATCCAGTTGCACGTACGCGAGAACGTTTATAATATTGTCTTCATTCCTTACTGAACGTCTCCTGATGGGCACTGGAATGGGACGTATACTACCCGTTGTTCTAAGACGTATTGCCAACCGCCGAAACACATTTCTACTATGGGTCTTCGCTCAGGATACCTGACAGCATATTCACGTTCCGCAAGAGGAGCATTTTCAAAACACTGAAAATATACGGCAAGCATATCGTAAGCCTCGGCGTTGGTATATGCCATTTTTGAAAGATGCAGCACAAAAGTTGAATAACGATGAACTCAAAATTCACAGAAAATCCAAGATAAAATCTTAAGAGATACTTAAAGATTGATTAAAGTGACATTTCAATTTGTTTGTTTCCCTGACAACCTGCCGATTTTGTTTCATGGCTTACTAGGTAATTTTTTAATAATACGTCAGGCTAGTAAATTAAAGGCAATAGTAATGGAGTAAAAAGTGAAAAAAAAACACTTAATAAAAAGTTTAATTTTTTTTTATTTTCCATGGCACGCATGACCACGGACCTATTAAAACAATTGCTTTTTTTCAATTAACATGATATTAATTACTCTATTGGCTATAACTCCGAAACTAATGAAGATATCGAATCGAATTTTTTACATTTTCTCTTGCAAATTTATTCTACTTTTCGATTATGATATAATAACTATGTCATTCCATTTCAAATTTTGGAGAAAAATTGGAAAAACAAAGAGTTTCTTAAATAACGCCCTCTAGCGAGTGCCGCGAAAATCAATGTAACACAGCCATTATTTTGTTTAAATTAGCAAGCCTTCCTTTCTTAAACGAGACCAAGTTCATCAAATTCGGTTGAGTCAAACCAAAGTTATGGACACTTTTATCAGTAGACTTTCCCCCTCCTCTTCCGCCCTAATTTTACATCTTACAGCAAAAAGTGTTAAACCAAAAAGATGTAGAATTCCAGTAGAATTATCAGTGCAATATTTTTTTGATAGCTTTTATAGGGATAATTTCCAGAAAAATGTATTTTCTTACATGACCACAGCAATTACGCCCCCTAGCGGCAGAGTTAGGAACTTAAAAATTATTTCCAGCAATTTCTCTTGGCCGCTTTCCTTCTTAGGATTTTTTTTTCAAAGCTCCTGGAGTATCAATTCCTGAGATATGGTACCTCATCACCCTTAATGAAACACCCTGTATATATATATATATATATATATATATATATATATATATATATATATATATATATATATATATATATATATATATATATTTCTTCTTTAGTCTTTAGCCATACATAATATATTTTTTATAGGAAGTTTTCTTGGGTATAGGCTATTTTGCAAAACTAAACATAAAATTTGAAAACGTTCCGCACATTGTAAAATATTGTGCTTCTTCAGGCTTACCAAATACTACAGTAGTAATATATGAGGGTTTCAACGCCCACACGCATGCGCGAGAATTGTGCTCGAATCTGCCAAACCCAACCCAATCAAACCCAGTCAAACCCAACCCAACCCAATCAAACCCAACTCAATCGAACCCAATCAAACCCAACCTGTCAACTGTCATCTGTCATCTGTCAACTGTCATCTGTCAACTGTCATCTGTCAACAGTCATCTGTCATATGTCAAATGTCATCTGTCAACTGCCATACGTCACCTGTCATCTGTCACACTCTTGGTCTTATCAACTACTTGGGCACTATCTATTTGGGTACTATCTGTTCTTCTTCTTCTTCTTCTTCTTTCTGCAGTTAAGTCCATATTCACGATGACGTCACAAACTTTTTCATTAATCAACCTCACCAAATGTATTTATTTCATATGTCGTATGCATTGAAAAAAGTTTTTCTGCCCAAGGCGAGGATCGAACCTGCACACACCATGTGTATAAATTTCGTATTACATCCTTTTTTTTTTTCTTTTCAAAGGCATTTATTACTTCATAATTTACAATTTGACTATTTATTTACAATTCATTTCATTCATATTTCACAGGGTACAGAAATGACATTGCTGCCATTTGCTCACCCCGAGCAAGCGGCCGAGTGGCCGGGGCTGGTGTTGGCCCTTGGTAAACTTTTAGCCCTCAAGTTGGTTCGGTCTGGCCTTTACCGCGTAGCTAACAAGGCCGTTCAAGTGGTTAATGCTGTTCGAGAACTTAGATTTAATATTTTAAAAAGACAGTTATTTGTGTAATATATACAGTTTAAAATAAGGTACTACTGGAAAAAGCAGTGAAAAAACCAGTTTGAATTTACTGACTAGGTGGACATAATGGTGATAGACCTAAATCAATTATGTTAATTAAGTTAACTGGCTACCCAATCCACCTATTTAACTTAAGTATACCCATTCACTCTCTCCCAAACATATATCTTTCACTCATCCATCTTCCATTCCACTGTACAACTGATTCACGCTTTCTAAAAATTTTTAATATATACAAATATACAAAACCAATCACACTCCTGAACGCAAGTCACGTTACTGGGGGAGTGGCTTGTTAGCGGAGTCGGGTTAATCTTTGGAATTTGGATTTTCTCCAAACTTTTACTTTGTGGAAAAAGCCAATGTCGCTCCCGTTCACGATCACGTGCCTGGGGGAGTGGCTTGTTAGTAGACTTTTCAGAGTTTTCAGAATGTGTTGTCCCCAATCTTCCGTGAGTTAGGGAATTCGTGATCATCAACAGGAATTTCGGGATTTTACAGTTAATCCTCAAAATAAACGGGTAATCTATGATGGATAGGTTTGTGTATGGGGTTGTCTCTACGTCTAGTTTGTAGTAAGTTAGTCGTCAATGGCGAGTTATTAATTTTAGTTCGAAAGAAATCGTTTGAAATGTCATATACGTATTCGTTGAAGCGTGGTAGGTTAGTTAGGTCATGTAATTCATTAATTCTCGCGTACCGCCCAGATGATGTAACACATCTTAGCACGCGGTCTTGCATCCGCTGGAGCCTAGCCATCTGTGTGTCAGATATGCCGCTCCAGACGGGTGCAGCGTACGTCAATGTGGGGAGGATTATTTGTTTGTAAAGATGTAATTTGTTTTGTGAGGAAAGAGAGGATCTTGGTGAAAGCAGGTAATACAAATGTTGCATGGCAACAAAGGATTTTTGCAGGATGTGGGAAACTTGTGGAAGGAAGGATAACCTTGAATCAATGATCACCCCCAGGTATTTCAGCTTTTTAGCTGCAACCACGGGGGTGCCATTAGTTCTAAGGGGGATGTTTATTTTGTTGTTGGTCTTTTTCCTGTTGACGATCACACACTCACACTTGGACTCATTCACTGCGAATTTCCACTTTTCATACCATGGTATTAAGGTGTGTAAGTGGTTCGTTATTTTTGTTCTGGCTACATTCGCGTAGAAAGAGCTTGCATATACAAGCACATCATCCGCGAACATAGCCAGATTCGTATTTGGATACTGTGGAATTACATCCGTTTCCCAGCTATAGAACCAAGTACGCCACGGTACCACCGTATCTCCGTCCATGTGCCGCGCTATCCGCCGCTGACGGCATTAACACCGTATCACATCGCATATGCGCGGAGCTGAGTGGGCCAAATTAAAAATTTTGAAAAACGTGTAAAGACAAAAGCTGTTCCTTACATCGTGAGAAATATTTTTTGTTGAAAAACTTTTTCTCTAAAACCAATGGTTCAGCATTTACAAGGAAATAAATAATTAAACTGTTTATAACAATTGACCGCGCGAGAATTTTTTAATCCTGATAATTTTCGCTCAATCTAAATCTAATTCTCAATGTTCATGATTTGTTCACATTTTTCTGAGCGATCCTTTTGGTGATACGGGTGGAGGAGAGCAATTTGTAAGGGTTTTTCCCGAAAAATATTCAAAAATATGCAATAAAAATATACACTATATAATATATCGTTACATTCGTGCTTCAATAAGCTTTTATTTGACACCATACATGATGTCCTTGAAATGTTTTCCCATTGTCCAATTTACCCCCGGAATTAACCCCCAGAATCAAAATTCAACTTTTTGATAATTCTACCGCAAGCTACACCTAATTCTCAATGTTCCTGATTTTTGTCAAATTCTGAGCGATCCTTTTATTGATTAGGGTGGGGGTCAGCAATTTTTAAGCGTTTTCACTAAAAAACGAATAAAAACATACAACAATACATCATATGTATTGTTAAATTCGTGCTTTAATAAGCTTTCATTTGACACCCTACACGATGCCCTTGAAATTTTTTTTCCATTTCCCAGTTTACCCTTTAAAATTAACCCCCAGAATCAAAATTCGACTTTTTACACTTCACGTCTATAATTGGGCCACCACGCTCTATCTCTGTGCCAAATTTCAAATTTCGAATAGTTTCAGAGAAAATTGCCTGTGACAGACACGGGCGGACACCGAAGTGATTTCATAAGTATTTCGTTTCACGGAACACTAAAAATGGCTTCAATGTAATAATAACGTACTTGTACTTTCTATATTTTTAAGTATAATTCAGCAGCACATTTTTTGTTTATTATTTTATGATTGAAAGAATGTACTTTGGGTATAATCCCGGTAGCTAACGCGCTTCCTGCCACGATAACGTTACCGCCTGCGCAGACCTCGTATTTCGTTGCCCGACCCAGCCAGCTGGTGCGTCGGCAAATCGCTTTAGATCTCGAATCATCAAATGCCCAACATCGAGTGCTTCTACTTGTCTTGTCTGTATACGGTGACGGTACCGAGTTGAATAAATAAACATTGAAAATGATATCTTCAGTGAGTTCGGACGTGACGTAGTAGGTAAGTTTTATGTATTCTAGGTGGATAAGAGAATAAGAAAATAGTTTCTTTAAATTTGAAATATATCACGTGTGCCAGCCTGTGCACTCGCAGCCGGCGACAGCGTAATAAGTCGTTTGGAAAAAAAAAACGAAGAACCTCATGCTTTGCGGTACCGCATGATGTGCACAGCATGAGGTTTAATAAATAAACATTGAAAATGATATCTTAGGTGAGTTCGGACGTGACGTAGTAGGTATAATTTATGTATTTTAGGTTGATAATATAATAGTTTCTTTATATTTGACATACATCACGTGTTCAACGTGACGAAACAAATAGTTTGAAAAAAAAAAACGAAGAACCTCATGCTTTGCGGTACTGCATGATGTGCATAGCATGAGGTTGAATAAATAAACATTGAAAATGATATCTTAGGTGAGTTCGGATGTGACGTAGTAGGTATGTTTTTATGTATTTTTAGGTTGATAATATAATATAATAAAATAGTTTCTTTATATTTGACATACATCACGTGTGCCAGCCTGTGCACTCGCAACCGGCGACAACGGGACAGCTCGTCGCCGGCTGCGAGTGCCCTACACACGCAACGGTGTCGCTGGAGTAGCAACTCACCGACCACGATGGGCGGCCAGCCTGTGCACTCGCAGCCAGCTGCCGTGCCCTGGGTTGCGACACCGGCTGGCGGTGCTAGTGGTGTTGTTGTGCAGTGGCAACGCAACAGTCACTTTCCTGATTAGATACGCTTTCAATTGCGAGAGCACCGGTCTATTCAACTAGACAACTGGATTGACCAGTAGATGTTATTTGCGAAGATAATAAAAATGACGAAAATAATAAGAAAAAAAGGACTTTCGGAAATATTCTGGAGTTTCTAAAAAAGAAAGAGAAAGTTGTCGAACTATTTATAAACATTCAATTTAGTTTGTAGTGTTCTTTACCTTATATAAGACAACCGCTGTGCGGTCTTTAGTTAGTGATACAAATCAATATCAAGCGAGAATAAAAAAATAATATTTTAGTAAGCATTTTAATAAATTGGTACCAGAATAAGCTTTTATTGGCATTTTTACTTTCAGCTATAACAACAATTATTTTCCAAAACTTACATGCAAACACGTTAAAAGGTCTTTCTTATTTTTAGCAGTACAATGGTCAAAGGAAAGGTATCATCAAACATACGACTTTCGTACTAGGTCATGGTTTACTGAAGCAATGACTTCTCCTAAGGACATAATTATATTATTGGACAGATCTGGCTCCATAAAAGGCAATAAAAGAGCTTTGTCTACACAAATAATTAATGATATTTTAGATACTCTCAATGATAATGATTTTGTAAATATTTTAACATTTGCGAATAGAGCCTTACCTCTTGTGGACTGTTTCAAGGACACGTTATTTCAGGTAAGTCTATATATATATATATATATATATATATATATATATATATATATATATATATATATATATATATATATAGTGTTGGATTCCGACAGTGTGGATGCTTGCGCTAATAATTTTATAAATAAATTAACTTCTATAATAAATGACTCAGTAACAAACAAATATGTTGTATGTAGGAGGCGACGGATTAAGCCATGGATTACCGCGGGACTGCTTGTTTCTATTCGCCAACATGATAGATTGAAACGTATTTCGTCAAAGCAACCTCAAAATGTAGAACTTTTAAATCAATTTAAAAATTACAGGAAAAGCTTAACGAAACTGGTTAATAAATCTAAAACTGACTATTACAAGCACTTGTTTCAACAGAACCCAAATGATTCTAAAAAAATCTGGAATTTGATAAAATCTGCCACAAATGGAGAGAGAGCTGAGCAAAAAATAAATGTCTTATGTGATGAGGATGATGGGGAGCTCCAGGACGGAGCAACCATTGCCTATAGATTGAACAAATATTTCAGTACTGTGGGGGAGGAATTGGCGGGCAGAGTGGTTGCAACTGTCGACCCAGCTGGACCTGAAGGTTTCTCTCAAACAGCTGATACACTTTTTCTAACTCCTATTACGGCAAATGAGATGACTGTAATAATAGGCTCATTAAAAAATAACTCGAGCTCTGGCTCTGATAATATAACAACTAAATTCCTCAAAAATAACCATAAAAGTTTAATTAGACCTCTGCTGCATCTAATAAATCTAATTTTTGAAAAGGGAGTATTTCCCGAAAGATTTAAAAATGCAATTATAAGACCATTGTATAAAGGAGGGTCAAGAAAGGTCATGAGTAATTATAGACCTATTGCTATCACAAGTAATATTAGTAAAATTATTGAAAAATGTATCAAGTTAAGAGTGATTGCTCATATGGAGAAAAATAATATTATATCTAAATACCAATATGGATTTAAACAGGGAATGGGGACTGAGGATGCACTTGTTGCAGTGACAGAGCACATTTCGATAAACCTTGAAAAGGGGAAGAAGTGTCTCCTGGTATTTTTGGATTTGGCTAAGGCCTTTGACACTGTGTCACACCCTATCCTACTTGACAAGCTAAACAATATTGGACTGAGAGGAATAGCGCAAGACCTGTTGAAATCATATTTAACAAATTGGTCGCAGAAAGTAAAAAATGGTCAGTTCATAAGTGATGATTGTCAGGTGGGATATGGTGTGCCACAGGGCACTGTGCTGGGGCCAATTCTTTTTTCAGTTTATATTAATGATCTTGTTGACAGGGTGACAACTGGGAATGTGGTCTGTTACGCTGATGACACGGTTTTAATGTTTGAGGATGATACTTGGACTTTAACATATAAAAGGGCGGAAATGGCATTACAAAGGGTAAAGCATTGGCTAGATTGTAACTTATTGACTCTTAATGTGGAGAAATCTAAATTCATGTGCTTCACACTTAACAATAGAAACTATCTCCAAAACAATATTCTAAAAATTCATAAAATAAACTGCGTAAATCAAATAAATTGCAATTGTCAGGAAAGGATATGTATTACTGAGAGAATTAAATACTTGGGAGTGTATTTTGATCCACATATGAGGTGGAATTTCCACGTACTATGTACTATAAATTCTACCAAATTAGACAGTGGTTACCTAAGAAGAGTTTGTTGAACATATATAAGGCACTGGTGGAGTCCGTGCTGGGCTATGGCTTGGTTGTGTGGGGTTCGGTTTGTGAGTCAATTGTGACAAAACTGGTAACTGCCCAAAAAAGAATTCTAAAAATAATATTAGTAAAACCATTAAGATACTGCACAGAGCTACTGTTTAGAGAAGCCAGGGTACTAACGCTGAAGCAGTGCTATATAAAGTCAGTAATGCGATTACTACTAAAAAACAAATATAGTATAAATGTGGTCTCACATGAAATTACAACAAGATCAATAACAAAAACCATGCAAGGGTTCCGGCCGCATCTTTTACTGCTGTGCAGAGAACCATTTACTTTACTGCTCCGAAGATTCATAATATTATACCTGATGAATTGAGAAATAAATCGTATAAATGTGTACAGCGCAGAATAGCAGACTGGTTGCTCGATGGTAACATAAATAGTTATTAGTGGTCATTTAATTGTGTGCCTTGAGATGAATGGTGGTTTATTGTTGTGCAAGGGGAAGGGAAGGGGGAGAGAAGGGAAAATAATACAAATAAAAATTCTTAAAGAACGTTTTATAGAGTAGAATTAAAATACATTACTGTTAGTTCATGGTATTTTTTCGCTGTTGTATTTTCTTATTATACACTGTAACACACGCACATTCTTTTAAGAAAATTGTGTGTTACGCAGATTGTTTTGTAATTGAAATTTTTGTAGCTTGAAATAAATTGACTTTTTTATATATATATATATATATATATATATATATATATATATATATATATATATATATATATATATATATATACAGGGTGGTGCAACCAAGATGGGGTGGACGATTGTGAGTAAACGGTGAGGAATTTCGAAAATTTTTTTTTGGGATATTATCGATAGTCAAACACGCTATGTTTTAAAATTATAGCCATAATACAGGGTGGTCCGAAAAACTCGTGGCGAACCAAACTTGTATTTTTTTAAATGGGACACCCTGTATATAATTGTTCCAATTGATTCTCCTGTTCGTTACGATCATTTTGATATAGGGTTTATTGGGTCTAAAATTTATAGTAAGGGAATGGGAGGCGGTTAAAGTTGAAAAAATGCTCACAGTTCGGCCATTTTTTAAAAAAATTTGAAACAGGTATGGAAAAACCAAATATTCCATAAAACGTTATATATCCTTGAATACATTAATCGCTTGCAATTTGTTTAAAATTATTCACTGTTATACAGGGTGGTCAAGTTTTGCAAATACGCCCTGGACTCATTTTTTTTAAATGGAACACCCTATATATTTTATTTTCATGTTAAAGATAACATTACTAGCTTTCAAAAAATACCATACATGATGCCTTTCTGACCAACAGTTTTTTAGTAAACTTGCCGTGAAAACAAAGTTTCTTCATTCTAATACGATTATACTGAATTTACGTTGTTTATTATTAAATATCTAATATTAGGAGGCTATGACACTATCATAAATGAAACAAAAGATTGACGAACTTGTCAAAGCTACTGCCGCACAATCCATTATTTACGAGTTAAGCGTAGGTGAGGTAAGAAAACTGAGACCCGAAACCTTTACATATTTATTAAAGATATTTCAAAAAACAAAAAATATTGTTTTTAGGAAATGTAAAGTAATTAATAAACCAGCTATAAACAAAGACAATCAGTTATCAGTATTATTAATAGTGTAAGAAAATTAATTAAGCAAAAACAGAACATCTTTTAAAATTATTTAGTTATGTGTTATGTACTCACTTGTCAACCTAATTCAATATAAACAATTAAAAAAGGTCATATAAGGTGTTCAACTAAACCATCATTTTGTTGAAGGCACATTTCGAGTCTATCCATAAATGAAAGTTTCACTTTTCCCAAAGTCTGTTCTGAAATGATGCGAGAACTGTTTCTTATTCTCGACTTCATATCTTTCACTGTGGTTGGAACCTCTTTATAGACTTCTTCTTTAACATGCCCCCATAGAAAAAATCTAGTGGTGTTAAGTCGGGTGATCTGTCTGACCACTTCACTGGTCAACCTTGCCCAATCCAAGGATCTGTCTTCCGATTATCGACAAACTATCTTACATTCCTATGGTAATGCGGGGGCGCTCCATCATGTTGAAACCATAAGGATCCCCTTACCATTAAAGGTAAATCTTCAAGCAATACTGGCAACTCGTTTCTCAAAAAGTTGTTTATAGCTGGTTTATTAATTACTTTACATTTCCTAAAAACAATATTTTTTGTTTTTTGAAATATCTTTAATAAATATGTAAAGGTTTCGGGTCTCAGTTTTCTTACCTCACCTACGCTTAACTCGTAAATAATGGATTATGCGGCAGTAGCTTTGACAAGTTCGTCAATCTTTTGTTTCATTTATGATAGTGTCATAGCCTCCTAATATTAGATATTTAATAATAAACAACGTAAATTAAGTATAATCGTATTAGAATGAAGACACTTTGTTTTCACGGCAAGTTTACTAAAAAACTGTTGGTCAGAAAGGCATCATGTATGGTATTTTTTGAAAGCTAGTAATGTTATCTTTAACATGAAAATAAAATATATAGGGTGTTCCATTTAAAAAAAATTAGTCCAGGGCGTATTTGCAAAACTTGACCACCCTGTATAACAGTGAATAATTTTAAACAAATTGCAAGCGATTAATGTATTCAAGGATATATAACGTTTTATGGAATATTTGGTTTTTTCCATACCTGTTTCAAATTTTTTTAAAAAATGGCCGAACTGTGAGCATTTTTTCAACTTTAACCGCGTCCCATTCCCTTACTATAAATTTTAGACCCAATAAACCCTATATCAAAATGATCGCAACGAACAGGAGAATCAATTGGAACAATTATATACAGGGTGTCCCATTTAAAAAAATACAAGTTTGGTTCGCCACGAGTTTTTCGGACCACCCTGTATTATGGCTATAATTTTAAAACATAGCGTGTTTGACTATCGATAATATCCAAAAAAAATTTTTTTCGAAATTCCTCACCGTTTACTCACAATAGTCCACCCCGTCTTGATTGCACCACCCTGTATATATATATATATATATATATATATATATATATATATATATATATATATATATATATATATATATATATATATATATATATATATATATATATACCGGGTGTCCCGCTAAGGTCGGCCACCGGCTGTATCTAGGAAACTATTTAATTACCACCCTGTATATATATACAGGGTGTTTCATAAGTGAATGCTGATCCTTAAGGATGATAATCCTTGGGTGATTTTAAGAAAAATTCTTCATATGAACATAGGTCCGCAACAGCTTCATTTCTGAGATACAGGGTGTTGAAGTTTAAGAAAAAAATCAGTTTTTCTTCAATATCTCTAAAACGGCTTTGTATTTTTTTTAAATTTTGGTAGATGCAAAGTACGCTTAAAAATACATTTTCTTCAAGGTAAACGTTTTTTAAATTTTCATCAGTGGCGTCCCTGTTAACATGACCTGCAATATTTTTAATCAAAAAAATGATACGCCACTGTTTTTTTTGAAATAAATATTATTTTTATAATTGCCCTCCATTTTCTCATGTAAATGGTCTCTTGCCTTTTTTTCATCCGGCGTACGGTTTTCCAAATAAATTGCATTCATTTGCTTGTCCCTATGTGATTTTCTAGTGGTCTCAATTTCATAATAATTTGTGGTAACCTAAGCATCTAGGCTAGATTTTTATATTTTATAGTAACTATTATTTAGTTCTAGTAATTAAAGCCGTTAAAGAGTAGGATTATCTTGCAGGCTAGAAACATCTAGTATGCTAACAACACATTTCGCTGTTTTATAAACGTAAACAGTTAATTTAATTTTGGTATATTTTGTTCAAAATTGTTAAGTTTTTAAAAATAAAAAATGTATTTTATGCGTGCTTATTATTAGAACTAAATAATAGTTACTATAAAATATAAAAAGCTAGCCCAGATGCTTAGGTTACCACAAAATATGAAATTGATATTATTAGAAAAATCACATAGGGACAAGCAAATGAATGCAGATTTGGAAAACCGTACACCGGATGAAAAAAAGGCAAGAGACCATTTACATGAGAAAATAGAGGGCAATTATAAAAATAATATTTATTTAAAAAAAAACAGTGGCGTATCATTTGTTTGATTACAAATATTGCAGGGCATGTTAACAGGGACGCCACTGATAAAAATTTAAAAAACTTGTATCCTGAAGAAAATGTATTTTTAAGCGTACTTTGCATCTACCAAAATTTAAAAAAAAATACAAAGCGGTTTTAGAGATATTGAAGAAAAACTGATTTTTATCTTAAATTTCAATACCCTGTATGTCAGAAATAAAGCTGTTGGGGACCTATGTTCATATAAAGAATTTTTCTTAAAATCATCCAAGGATTATCACCCTTAAGGATCAGCATTCAATTATGAAAGACCCTGTATACACAGGGTGTCTCGTAATGATTGTTACATAGAGTAACTGTGGATAGTAAAGGTACAAATATACCTATTAAGTCAAAAATGCCTTAGTAAAATGTTGCTCGATATAGGGTGTTACACTTAAATTTTATTTTTTGTTTTATGTGAATATCTTTCAAAAAAATGTTCATATTTAAATAAAAATTGGTATCTAGGGGTTTTTTGATATGAGAAATTCAAATTTAATATTAGTTTGCCTTTCTTTCGCAGGGGGCGCCACCTACATGCCTTTTTACTCTTGAAGGGCCATATTTTTTTTTTGTTCGTGATTGTATTACATGCTAAATTTAAAAAAATGATTTCCACATCATTTGTACGTAAAAAAGGTATACCAGGTAAAAGTCGCTAGAAGCAACCGTTTTTGAGATATTCGAACTTTAATCATTCAATGCATTTATTTTTCAAGAAGTTTACAACAATAAAATAATTAACAATAAAAACTAATTTAATGAATGGGTCGTTTTGTTATCAAAAAAATGTCATAATTTAATTTTCAGTTGTCATGTCTTAAGTCAACGCCTACTTCAATAAAATTAGTGAACAAATAATATTGGTAGTCAGTAATATGATAATAAAGTCAGGGTGCATTGAATGATTAAAGTTTAAATTTCTCAAAAACGGTTGATCCTAGCGACTTTTACCAAGTATACCTTTTTTGCGTACAAATGATGTAAAAATAATTTTTTTTTTATTTTAGAATATATTAATACAATCACTTACAAAAAAATATGGCCCTTCAAAAGAGTAATAAGGCATGTTGGTGGCGCCTCCTACGAAATAAAGGCAAACTGACATTAATATTGAATTTCTCATATTAAAAAACCCCTAGATCCAAATTTTTATTTAAATATGAAAATTACTTCGAAAGTTATTCACATAAAACAAAAAATATGATTTATGTTTAATACCCTGTATCACCTTAACGAGCAACATTTTACCAAGGCATTTTTGGCTCAATCGGTATATTTTTACTTCTGCTGTCCACAGTTACTCTATATATATATATATATTAGAAAAATGGAAGATTTCTTGGCCTATTGGTAATATAATAAATGTAAACGCGAAGATTTACTTCTTCGCTAGTGCAGCGATAAGGCCGTGAATGAAAAATAAAAATAATGAGGACTATCTTTGATTCTGGTCTGGGTGACCTCCTGCTATCGATTTCTGGGCCCTTACCCATCAGCGGGCAGGCTTACACCCAGGGTGGCTGAAGAACAGACCTCGATTTGACCAGAATCAAAGAGAGTCCTTATATCCAAAATGTTCGGAAAGGATGGGTAAGATGTAGTGGCTCGCGCCAACTAGTTCACCCAGTGTTGCTCCAAAAATGTTTGGCTGCTAACACTATAATACTCGAAAGTATGTCGATGTCGACTTTCTCGACATCGACGGTACAAATGCACCATTGTACAACAATAGTAGAAAAATGGAAGATTTCTTGGCCTATAGGTAATATAATAAATGTAAACGCGAAGATTTACTTCTTCGCTAGTGCAGCGATAAGGCCGTGAATGAAAAATAAAAATCGCTGCACTAGCGAAGAAGTAAATCTTCGCGTTTACATTTACTATATTACCTATAGGCCAAGAAATCTTCCATTTTTCTACTATTGTTGTACAATGGTGCATTTGTACCGTCGATGTCGAGAAAGTAGTCATCGACATACTTTCGAGTATTATTGTGTTAGCAGCCAAACATTTTTGGAGCAACACTGGGTGAACTAGTTGGCACGAGCCACTACATCTTACCCATCCTTTCCGAACATTTTGGATATAAGGACTCTCTTTGATTCTGGTCAAATCGTGGTCTGTTCTTCAGCCACCCTGGGTGTAAGCCTGCCCGCTGATGGGTAAGGGCCCAGAAATCGATAGCAGGAGGTCACCCAGACCAGAATCAAAGATGGTCCTCATTATTTTTATTTTTCATTCACGGCCTTATCGCTGCACTAGCGAAGAAGTAAATCTTCGCGTTTACATTTATTATATTACCTATAGGCCAAGAAATCTTCCATTTTTCTACTATTGTTGTACAATGGTGCATTTGTACCGTCCATGTCGAGAAAGTCGACATCGACATACTTTCGAGCAATATTGTGTTAGCAGCCAAACATTTTTGGAGCAACACTGGGTGAACTAGTTGGCGCGAGCCACTACATCTTACCCATCCTTTCCGAACATTTTGGATATAAGGACTCTCTTTGATTCTGGTAAAATCGTGGTCTGTTCTTCAGCCACCCTGGGTGTAACCCTGCCCGCTGATGGGTAAGGGCCCAGAAATCGATAGCAGGAGGTCACCCAGACCAGAATCAAAGATAGTCCTCATTATTTTTATTTTTCATTCACGGCCTTATCGCTGCACTAGCGAAGAAGTAAATCTTCGCGTTTACATTTATTATATTACCTATAGGCCAAGAAATCTTCCATTTTTCTACTATTGTTGTACAATGGTGCATTTGTACCGTCGATGTCGAGAAAGTCGACATCGACATACTTTCGAGTATTATTGTGTTAGCAGCCAAACATTTTTGGAGCAACACTGGGTGAACTAGTTGGCGCGAGCCACTATATCTTACCCATCCTTTCCGAACATTTTGGATATAAGGACTCTCTTTGATTCTGGTCAAATCGGGGTCTGTTCTTCAGCCACCCTGGGTGTAAGCCTGCCCGCTGATGGGTAAGGGCCCAGAAATCGATAGCAGGATAGTGATGTCGATTATCGTTACTTTTATGTATTCGTTACTATTCGGTACTTAAATATTAAGTAATCATTTCAACTATTCGTTACTTTGATTACTTTGATTACTTAGGTTACATACATAAAATGTAGTACGTCGTATCTACTTAAATATTAAGTAATCGTTTTTTTATGCGTGCGGATATGTATGAGCTATAGCTTTTTTAGGAAATATATGTTGCGATGTGAAGTAAATTGTAGAAAAAGACGATCTTTTGTTATGTAAAAATTATTTATTTAATTTATTTAAATAAATAAAAGTATTTAGCGAAAAATAAAACTGTGTCAAAATATCTTTTTATAAAGATGTAAGCTTTAAGAGGTAATTTAGACAATAACTAGAATACCTACTAGAAACCAAACGTAATTTACTTAGTCCATAAAATTAAATAAGAAATTTAAGGTTTAAAACAATTGCGAAAAAATACTAACAAAAACAAGAAAAGTCGGAAAAAAAAACGAATACAGTTTCAGGTTTTAGCCTTTCTTACAAATTTTGATCATAATTAAGAAAAAGTAAGCTTTGGACGTTTTCTCCCTTTAAACAACTTCTTTTGAAAATAAGTTGTCCAGCAGGGGAAAGGATTCTTTCAGATGGTACTGCTACTGATGTCGCAACTATGCACAAATATTGATTTGCCAACTTAGAGAAATGGGGAGCGATTGTTGCTCTGGATTTCCAGCATTCAAGCGGATTTGTTGGATTGTTTTAATAAAGTTTGTTAACGATTAAAGTCGACAGTATTTTCTTTAGTCCTTTTCAGCTTATTTCCTCAAAAATACTTCGATATATGTTTAGTAAAGTAAAAGTAAGCAGTAACGACAAAGAGCCAACTTTGCTTATCTTTACATTACAACTTTTCTTTACTAAAACTAAAAATAAATAAATAAATTTAAAAAAATCTTGTCTGTATGTCCTAACTCCTAAAAGTATCGGTCGGTACATATTACATTATAATTTGATACCTAAAAGATCAAGTTTTATAATTGTAGACAGGCAACAGGCAATACGCATACGCAAAATTTAGTTTTACCCAAATTCATAAATTCAACCGTCCGTCTTTTCATCCGTTCGATCGTGCGACAGCGTTGCAGCAGCAGCAAAATGAAACAAAGTACAATGAATACAATGATTACAGTCGTATCGTTTGTCCCTCGGTCGGCTCGCGCGATCCGATGGTGGCACTCGTTACTTTCGTATGAGTCGTTACTTTCGTATGTCGTATCGACGCACACGTTCGTACACCGATACCGAAGTAATCAAAGTAATCAATACGCTTTCAAATCGGTATTCGTTACTTCGGGTATTCTATGGTAACGAATACTTTCGTATCGCATCGTTACTTTGTCGACATCTCTATTAGTGATGTCGATTATCGTTACTTTTATGTATTCGTTACTATTCGGTACTTAAATATTAAGTAATCATTTCAACTATTCGTTACTTTGATTACTTTGATTACTTAGGTTACATACATAAAATGTAGTACGTCGTATCTACTTAAATATTAAGTAATCGTTTTTTTATGCGTGCGGATATGTATGAGCTATAGCTTTTTTAGGAAATATATGTTGCGATGTGAAGTAAATTGTAGAAAAAGACGATCTTTTGTTATGTAAAAATTATTTATTTAATTTATTTAAATAAATAAAAGTATTTAGCGAAAAATAAAACTGTGTCAAAATATCTTTTTATAAAGATGTAAGCTTTAAGAGGTAATTTAGACAATAACTAGAATACCTACTAGAAACCAAACGTAATTTACTTAGTCCATAAAATTAAATAAGAAATTTAAGGTTTAAAACAATTGCGAAAAAATACTAACAAAAACAAGAAAAGTCGGAAAAAAAAAACGAATACAGTTTCAGGTTTTAGCCTTTCTTACAAATTTTGATCATAATTAAGAAAAAGTAAGCTTTGGACGTTTTCTCCCTTTAAACAACTTCTTTTGAAAATAAGTTGTCCAGCAGGGGAAAGGATTCTTTCAGATGGTACTGCTACTGATGTCGCAACTATGCACAAATATTGATTTGCCAACTTAGAGAAATGGGGAGCGATTGTTGCTCTGGATTTCCAGCATTCAAGCGGATTTGTTGGATTGTTTTAATAAAGTTTGTTAACGATTAAAGTCGACAGTATTTTCTTTAGTCCTTTTCAGCTTATTTCCTCAAAAATACTTCGATATATGTTTAGTAAAGTAAAAGTAAGCAGTAACGACAAAGAGCCAACTTTGCTTATCTTTACATTACAACTTTTCTTTACTAAAACTAAAAATAAATAAATAAATTTAAAAAAATCTTGTCTGTATGTCCTAACTCCTAAAAGTATCGGTCGGTACATATTACATTATAATTTGATACCTAAAAGATCAAGTTTTATAATTGTAGACAGGCAACAGGCAATACGCATACGCAAAATTTAGTTTTACCCAAATTCATAAATTCAACCGTTCGTCTTTTCATCCGTTCGATCGTGCGACAGCGTTGCAGCAGCAGCAAAATGAAACAAAGTACAATGAATACAATGATTACAGTCGTATCGTTTGTCCCTCGGTCGGCTCGCGCGATCCGATGGTGGCACTCGTTACTTTCGTATGAGTCGTTACTTTCGTATGTCGTATCGACGCACACGTTCGTACACCGATACCGAAGTAATCAAAGTAATCAATACGCTTTCAAATCGGTATTCGTTACTTCGGGTATTCTATGGTAACGAATACTTTCGTATCGTATCGTTACTTTGTCGACATCTCTATAGCAGGAGGTCACCCAGACCAGAATCAAAGATAGTCCTCATTATTCTTATTTTTCATTCACGGCCTTATCGCTGCACTAGCGAAGAAGTAAATCTTCGCGTTTACATTTATTATATATATATATATATATATATATATATATATATATATATATATATATATATATATATATATATATATATATATATATATATATATATATATTAATATATTATACCGGGTGTCCCGCTAAGGTCGGCCACCGGCTGTATCTAGGAAACTATTTGCCCTAGAGCTTTCGGGAAAAAAATATTATTACAAAAGTGATCCCGAGAAATCTATTAAAATTATTTTCCACTTTGTAATTTTACCGCTAGATGGCGTATTTTTAAACCAAAATCGAAAAATAAGAATTTCTCTATAAAATCAACAGTGAAGGTAAGTTACGGGGAACGATTTTGGACTCTCTTATTAGCACTCTAAAAATTATTTAGATGACATTTTATCCCATCTCTTAAAATAAGGGGTGGGGGGAGGGTGAAATTGTATTGCAGAAAAAGTTGGATAACTTTCGGCTACGTTAACCGATTTTAGCAAACTTGGTCTTGTTTTAAAGCTATTTGATAGCCGAATCACAGCTTGCAATAATACTAAAGTTTTTGTTTAAGCCTGAACCGCCAGATGGCGTATTTTGATCGCTTCAGGAGTTTACCCAATTTTCCATGATAAGGTAAATGGAAGGCTATATTTTTTATATTACTTTCTTATTACTTGTAAAATTACCTAAAAAATGGCAAAAACCGGAAGACGCTATCGTTTTTCAAACTTAAGTTATGAGCAAAAATCTCTTTAGGAAATATTATTTGTAAATTTCAACGTGAAATTCGAAAATTTTTCGCATAACCAGTAGTAATCGACCTAAAACTTACAAGCGTCTGAAAAAATATTGTCATCGCAAAGGAGTAACACTTGTTGTTCTGAGGTTCTGGAAAAAATCGACTGATACTTTTTCATTTGTATTTTATTTGTATTTGTATTGTATCTCTTTTTAAATTAATATTAATTAACATTTCACTTGCAAAGAACATTACTTTTTTAGCAAATGTTCAAAATGTCCGCCATTATTGTCAATGCCACTTTGAAGTCATCATAAGGTAAGTAACGAAAATGCAATAAAAGTCTAACAGGAAATATTTATTAATAATAAGTAAGGCATGGAAAACGAAAGAATGAAATTGACAATATTTAGCTGTCATCAATTTTCGCCTTTAATAAGTTATTCGCTATTTTGAAGTCGAATCTTGTGTTTTTGTATTAAAAACAGTTTAATCTGTTCGAAAAGTATGTCTTATACTGTTGCTGAAGCATATGACATGCTGGCAGTTTATTTTCAATGTTTTGAAAATGCAGTTATTGGCTCGCGGGAGTACGCTGTAAGATATCCTGAGAGACGACATTTTTCGCGAAAAATGTTTAGACGTTTAGCAAGACGTTTGCGAGAAACTGGGCAAGTGTTGCCGATACAAGCCAAAAACAGGATTCGCAGAACTCGAAATGATGTCAATATCATAAATGTGCTTGGTTACATTGAAGCTTATCCTCAACGCAGTATTAGGGATATAGAAAGAGATCTGGTAATTCCTCGATCGGTTGTACAAAGAATTCTCAAAAAAGAAAGATTACATGCATATCATGTTGAACTTCATCAGGCGCTCACACCACTTGATTTTGACCGAAGGCTAGATTTCTGCCACTGGATGCTTGAAATGACCAGAGAAAATCCAAATTTTTTGTCCCAAATTTTATGGACAGATGAGGCTACCTTTACTAGTAGAGGTCAAGTAAACTTACATAACATGCATTATAGGTCGGCACATAATCCGCATTGGATGATTGAAATCGATCATCAAAATCAATTTAGCGTAAATGTCTGGTGCGGCATTATTGAAGGTAAAATTATTGTTTTTATGTTTGAAGAGACGCTTAATGGAGCAAGGTATTTGGAGTTTTTAAGAAACCATTTGCGAATTCTTTTGGAAGAAGTGACTTTAGAAACTCGTGTAAACATGTGGTTTCAACACGACGGTTGCCCCGCTCATTATGCTCTCAACGTGAGAGAATATTTGAATATCCAGTTTCCCACTAGATGGATAGGAAGGGGTAGTTTATTTCCTTGGCCACCCAGGTCTCCTGATTTAACCGTTTTGGACTTTTATTTGTGGGGAAGGCTTAAAGAAAGTCTACCAGACCCGGCCATCCACACGAGAAGACATGATTCTTATAATCCGAAATGCGATAGCGTCTATTTCTGTTGCAGAAATCGAAACTGCTGTTAATGGAACACGGCGAAGACTTCAAAGTGGCATTGACAATAATGGCGGACATTTTGAACATTTGCTAAAAAAGTAATGTTCTTTGCAAGTGAAATGTTAATTAATATTAATCTAAAAAGAGATACAATACAAATACAAATAAAATACAAATGAAAAAGTATCAGTCGATTTTTTCCAGGACCTCATATCTACAAGTGTTTCTACTTTATGAAGACAATATTTTTTCGGAAGCTTTTAAGTTTCAGGTCGATTAGTACTGGTTATTGCGAAAAAATTTCGAATTTCACGTTTAAATTTAAAAATAATATTTCCTAAAGAGATTTTTGCTCATAACTTAAGTTTGAAAAACGATAGCGACTTCCGGTTTTTGCCATTTTTT
Source organism: Philopedon plagiatum (assembly GCA_963971165.1). Classification (NCBI taxonomy): domain Eukaryota; kingdom Metazoa; phylum Arthropoda; class Insecta; order Coleoptera; family Curculionidae; genus Philopedon; species Philopedon plagiatum. The sequence goes on from OZ020197.1 coordinate 57,907,037, forward strand.
TAGGTAATTTTACAAGTAATAAGAAAGTAATATAAAAAATATAGCCTTCCATTTACCTTATCATGGAAAATTGGGTAAACTCCTGAAGCGATCAAAATACGCCATCTGGCGGTTCAGGCTTAAACAAAAACTTTAGTATTATTGCAAGCTGTGATTCGGCTATCAAATAGCTTTAAAACAAGACCAAGTTTGCTAAAATCGGTTAACGTAGCCGAAAGTTATCCAACTTTTTCTGCAATACAATTTCACCCTCCCCCCACCCCTTATTTTAAGAGATGGGATAAAATGTCATATAAATAATTTTTAGAGTGCTAATAAGAGAGTCCAAAATCGTTCCGCGTAACTTACCTTAACTATTGATTTTATAGAGAAATTCTTATTTTTCGATTTTGATTTAAAAATACGCCATCTAGCGGTAAAATTACAAAGTGGAAAATAATTTTAATAGATTTCTCGGGATCACTTTTGTAATAATATTTTTTTCCCGAAAGCTGTAGGGCAAATAGTTTCCTAGATACAGCCGGTGGCCGACCTTAGCGGGACACCCGGTATATATATATATATATATATATATATATATATATATATATATATATATATATATATATATATATATATATATAGTATATATATATATATATATATATATATATATATATATATATATATATATATATATATATATATATATATATATATATATATATATATGTATATACAGAGTCTTTCATTAAGGGTGATGAGGTACCATATCTCAGGAATTGTTACTCCAGGAGCTTTGGAAAAAAAATCCTAAGCAGGAAAGCGGCCAAGAGAAATTGCTGGAAATAATTTTTAAGTTCCTAACTCTGCCGCTAGGGGGCGTAATTGCTGTGGTCATGTAAGAAAAGACATTTTTCTGGAGATTATCCCTATAAAAGCTATCAAAAAAATATTACACTGATAATTTTACTAGAATTCTACATCTTTTTGGTTTAACACTTTTTGCTGTAAGATGTAAAATTAGGGCGGAAGGGGAGGGGGAAGGTCTACTGATAAAAGTGTCCATAACTTTGGTTTGACTCAACCGAATTTGATGAACTTGGTCTCGTTTAAGAAAGGAAGGCTTGCTAATTTAAACAAAATAATGGCTGTGTTACATTGATTTTCGCGGCACTCGCTAGAGGGCGTTATTTGAGAAACTCTTTGTTTTTCCAATTTTTCTCCAAAATTTTAAATGGAATGACATAGTTATTATATCATAATCGAAAAGTAGAATATATTTGCAAGAGAAAATGTAAAAAATTCGATTCGATATCTTCATTAGTTTCGGAGTTATAGTCAAAAGAATAATTAATATCATGTTAATTGAAAAAAGCAATTGTTTTTATAGGTCCGTGGTCAAGCGTGCTATGGAAAATAAAAAAAAAAATTTAAACTTTTTATTAAGTGTTTTTTTTTTTTCATTTTTTACTCCATTACTATTGCCTTTAATTTACTAACCTGACGTATTATTAAAAAATTACCTAGTAAGCCATGAAACAAAATCGGCAGGTTGTCAGGGAAACAAACAAATTGAAATGTCACTTTAATCAATCTTTAAGTATCTCTCAAGATTTTATCTTGGATTTTCTGTGAATTTTGAGTTCATCGTTATTCAACTTTTGTGCTGCATCTTTCAAAAATGGCATATACCAACGCCGAGGCTTACGATATGCTTGCCGTATATTTTCACTGTTTTGAAAATGCTCCTCTTGCGGAACGTGAATATGCTCTCAGGTATCCTGAGCGAAGACCCCATAGTAGAAATGTGTTTCGGCGGTTGGCAATACGTCTTAGAACAACGGGTAGTGTACGTCCCATTCCATTGCCCATCAGGAGACGTTCAGTAAGGAATGAAGACAATATTATAAACGTTCTCGCGTACGTGCAACTGGATCCGCACTTGAGTATCAGAGACATTTCTTTAGACTTAGGTATAAGTTGCACTACAGTGTTCCGAATTTTAAAGGATTTTAAGCAGCATCCCTATAATGTAGTTTTACACCAGGCCCTTTCAGATACTGATTTTGACAGGAGGCGAGATTATTGTTATTGGTTAAGAGGTATGTGCAACGGAAATTGCCAGTTCCACTCCTTGATTTTATGGACAGATGAAGCAACTTTTACTAGTTGTAGTAGAGTCAATTTGCACAATATGCACTACTGGTCAGAAACAAATCCTCATTGGATGCGGGAAGATGATCACCAAAACAGGTGGAGTGTCAACGTGTGGTGCGGAATTTTAGGAAACAGAATTATCGGACCGTTTTTCTTTCATGGCCACCTAAATGGCGACCCTACTTAAACTTTTTACGACATATCCTTCCTATCCTTTTAGAAGATGTGCCTCTTGATATAAGAAGATCTCTATGGTATCAACATGATGGATGCCCGGCCCACTTTTCTGGAAGAGTTCGTGACTTTTTAGACGCTAGTTACCCAAATCGTTGGATTGGAAGGGGTAGTTTGTTTCCGTGGCGACCTAGATCCCCAACAAATTTTGTTTGTTGTTTGTTTTTAACAAGATTTCTATGGCTTGATAAAGAACGCGAAGGTGGTTGTGGTTTTTATGGCCTTTAAACCCGCTTCAAATCTTGCGTTTCGCATGGTTTGGAGCAGTCCTAAGCCTGAAGGAAGGTAAACAAAAACAAAACAATAATTAAAAATCATGAGTGTGAAATAATAAGATCAGTTTAAAAATTAAATAAAAAGAGAAAAACACACTTAATAAAAAGTTTAAAAATAATTTTTTATTTTCCATGGCACGCTTGACCACGGACCTATAAAAACAATTGCTTTTTTTCAATTAACATGATATTAATTATTCTTTTGGCTATAACTCCGAAACTAATGAAGATATCGAATCGAATTTTTTACATTTTCTCTTGCAAATTTATTCTACTTTTCGATTATGATATAATAACTATGTCATTCCATTTAAAATTTTGGAGAAAAATTGGAAAAACAAAGAGTTTCTCAAATAACGCCCTCTAGCGAGTGCCACGAAAATCAATGTAACACAGCCATTATTTTGTTTAAATTAGCAAGCCTTCCTTTCTTAAACGAGACCAAGTTCATCAAATTCGGTTGAGTCAAACCAAAGTTATGGACACTTATATCAGTAGACATTCCCCCTCCCCTTCCGCCCTAATTTTACATCTTACAGCAAAAAGTGTTAAACCAAAAAGATGTAGAATTCTAGTAAAATTATCAGTGTAATATTTTTTTGATAGCTTTTATAGGGATAATCTCCAGCAAAATGTCTTTTCTTACATGACCACAGCAATTGCGCCCCCTAGCGGCAGAGTTAGGAACTTAAAAATTATTTCCAGAAATTTCTCTTGGCCGCTTTCCTTCTTAGGATTTTTTTTCCAAAGCTCCTGGAGTAACAATGCCGGAGATATGGTACCTCATCACCCTTAATGAAACACCCTGTATATATATATACATATATATATATATATATATATATATATATATATATATATATATATATATATATATATATATATATATATATATATATATATATATATACAGTGACCGGCAAAAAGTTCGCAACATATGGGAAAAATTTTTATTAGGTGAGTATTGGAAAAACTTTTCCGGGGGATCGGTTCTGCATGTCCGATAACCTAAAAATCGATTTTGACATACGTCACGTGACCACTGGTATAGCGTCAAATTAAAAAAAAAATTGTTAATTTACAAAAAGTGAGGTTAGTTGACGAGATATCAAAAAAAGTTATTTGAAAAAATTGCTTAGAATTAAATTCTAGGTCCTTGTGCAAAATTTTAAGATTTTATTTAAAAAAATTCGAAAACTCAATTTTTTTTAAATATTTTTTTATCGATTTACAAATTTCCGGTTTTTTTCGTTTAGATAGCTTGGCTAATGTAAAGCCCATGTATCTGGATGAAAATAAACGAATGTAGTAGTTTTTTCTACAATTGACAGGACAAAATTAAAAAAATCACGGTTTCGCCGGACGCTAGCTGTTGCAATGATTTGTATCTAGCAGCAGTGTCAAAATTTTAGAGACATTTCAATGAGATTACATTGAGAAAACCTTAATCGTCTTAAATATATCTGAAGTTCGACTTTTTGTAAAGTTAAGGGGATTAAAATAGATAATAAACAAAAAATTACCTGTTTATTTAATCGAAATTTTATAAACGAAAACCAATGTAAGAAAAACTTAAAAGTAGTCAAATTCTGTACTAACAACATAAAAAATCATTGTTTTTCCTTGGGTGCACAAAATTTAAAACTCAGTATGACCACCATTTCTCTCCATACATACTATTGTTCTCGAGCGCAACTCTCGATTAACATTTCGGAGCATTTTACGATTTATTTGCAATACACAATTTCTAATGACATTCTCTAAATTTTGTATATTCCTAAAGGGTCGATGTTTGTACACAGAGTTCTTTAGGTATCCCCACATAAAGAAATCTAACGGAGTCAGATCTGGTGATCTCGCAGGCCACGGATTTTCAGAAAACCGTCCTATCCACTGGTTTCCAAATTCTTGATCCAGCCATCTCTTCACCTCATTTGTGGAATGAATGCTAGCTCCGTCTTGTTGAAAGTATAAATTTCTTCTTTCGGCTAATGACAAATGGTCTAAAAAGTCAGATATCTCAGTTTGTAGAAATTCTAAATATCGTTCTGAATTTAAATTGTCTCTAAAGAAAAAAGCTCCCACTATTCTGAGGTTGAAAATTCCGCACCACACATTAACCTTAAAACTATATTGGTCTTTACTCTGAATTACAAAGTCTGGGTTTTCGGTGGCCCACCATCTACAGTTTTGTGAACTGACGGTTCCGTTAGAGGTAAATGTAGCTTCATCCGAGAAAAGAACGTTCTTTGGGAAATTAAAATCTTCCTCAATCATACCCTGGAACCAGGCAGAAAAATCGAAGCGGGCGTCATAATCCCTATCTTTTAATACTTGTACAAATTTAGGTTTGTACGGATGAAATTTGTTTCTTTTTAATATCCTCCGCACAGATCTTTCGTGAATGTTAGTGATCTCCGATATTTGACTAACTGCTAATTGGGGTGTTTCTGTGATCGACAAACACACATCCAGAGAACCTTCGTCACCTGTTACCGGTTTTTCATGGGAAACTTTATACTGATTTTCTACCGATCCCGTTTCTTTAAATTTATTGACTAGACGAGATACTGTGGAATAATGGAGGGATTTATCGGGGTGCCTCTCATTAAAAATTGCTGCTGTTTCTCTATGGCTTTTGTAATTATCTCCAGAAATTAAAATAATTTATCTTTTCCTGAAGAAGTAGTGTGGGTGCCATTTTAAGGAATAAAATATTAATAAACTTATGTAAAATATCAAACTTAGTAAGATGCGAGACATAAACCAATGACATAAGTTGAAATCAAACAAATTATAATTTGTTTGACATTTTTCTGTTGTTTTTAACCTACTAGATTATTTGGTTGTTTTAATTTCAGAGCCTGCTTTGGTAGTTTTAAGTACAACTAAATAGACCTGGTTGTTAAATTTATGTGCGAAAAATCTTAATAAAATCTTGATACAGTCATTTCATTAGATTCAAACCATTGCAACAGCGAGCGTCCGGCGAACACCTATTTTTTCGATTTTGTCCTGTCAATTGTAGAATTGTAGATCTGACTCCGTTAGATTTTTTTATGTGGGGATACCTAAAGAACCCTGTGTACAAACATCGACCCTTTAGGAATATACAAAATTTAGAGAATGTCATTATAAATTGTGTATTGCAAATAAATCGCAAAATGCTCCGAAATGTTAATCGAGAGTTGCGCTCGAGAACAACAGTATGTATGGAGAGAAATGGTGGTCATACTGAGTTTTAAATTTTGTGCACCCAAGGAAAAACAATGATTTTTTGTGTTGTTAGTACAGAATTTGACTACTTTTAAGTTTTTCTTACATTGGTTTTCGTTTATAAAATTTCGATTAAATAAACAGGTAATTTTTTGTTTATTATCTATTTTAATCCCCTTAACTTTACAAAAAGTCGAACTTCAGATATATTTAAGACGATTAAGGTTTTCTCAATGTAATCTCATTGAAATGTCTCTAAAATTTTGACACTGCTGCTAGATACAAATCATTGCAACAGCTAGCGTCCGGCGAAACCCTGTTTTTTTTAATTTTGTCCTGTCAATTGTAGAAAAAACTACTACATTCGTTTATTTTCATCCAGATACATGGGCTTTACATTAGCCAAGCTATCTAAACGAAAAAAACCGGAAATTTGTAAATCGATAAAAAAATATTTAAAAAAAATTGAGTTTTCCAATTTTTTTAAATAAAATCTTAAAATTTTGCACGAGGACCTAGAATTTAATTCTAAGCAATTTTTTCAAATAACTTTTTTTGATATCTCGTCAACTAACCTCACTTTTTGTAAATTAACAATTTTTTTTTTAATTTGACGCTATACCAGTGGTCACGTGACGTATGTCAAAATCGATTTTTAGGTTATCGGACATGCAGAACCGATCCCCTGGGAAAGTTTTTCCGATACTCTCCTAATAAAAATTTTTCCCATATGTTGCGAACTTTTTGCCGGTCACTGTATATATATATATATATATATATATATATATATATATATATATATATATATATATATATATATATATATATATATATATATATATATATATATATATATATAATATATATGCAAAATGTCTTATACGCCTCCAAAATATATATGCTTTCATAGAACACGCCTCCACAATCGGAGGCGCATTCCAAAAATCGGAGGCGTGTATAATGGATTTATTTGCGTGTATAATGGATTTATTTGTGGATTTAAGTCAGCAGAAGAAGTTTCACAAATTTTTGTTTGAAGGCACTTTGGGGTGATATACATGTACAGTTATACAATGCAGTTCACAATATTTTACCTACGGGGCGCCACAGTTTTATACGCATATACACTTTAATTAATGGTACTGACGCATTTACCTCCACATGCTCTCCGTACTATTGTGCCTCTGAAATATGGCAACAAGGTAAGGAGGCCAATTAATACGGAAGAATTAACCGTGTGTAGATAATTTACTTTTATGATTATTTTGTGTTTTAAAGTAGTTTCTGAAATTACGATTAGGGCTCCGAAAATGTACGTATGTGTATAAGATCGGTGAACGCTTTGATATAAGAGTCTGTAACTTTATTTGTACAGTTTTTTATATGATAAGAGAAGGATATAAATAGATAATAGGTGCTCTTATTACTAATGTATGTTGCAGTAGTAGAACTTTTTTGAAATTTATTTTTGCTAAATTGTTGTCACGCTCTAACACGAAAAATTACCAAGTCTAAACAAAAAAGATATTGCCCACATTTAGAGGGATGTCCACAAATGGTGTCGAGATTATGCTTAAGTTCGTATATTGTACAGAGGCGTGGTCAAATATTAAGCACAAGAGTAATATAACAAATATTAAAGTGTTTTCTTTAATTTAATATAATATTAGGAGCTTTTAAGATTCTTGATTTTCTCTTTAAAGAGCATGTTTTCGTCTGTTTCTGAGCTAAACTTACATACACGCCACTGAAGGTGTAACCTTTACTGCTCATAATACAATTTCTATCGTTAAAATTTCACTAAAACTAGAACTAGTTCTTGGACCTTAAAGGAATGTCTGAAAAGCGTTCGAATGAAAGTGTTTCAATCAAAAGTTCATATCAAAACCCTTCTATTCTAGTTATCAAAATTACCATGTTACTTTTGTTTAAATGTACCTGCCACTGAAAAATGCGACAAAAACTTTTTATCGTAATATTTAGCGGCGTAATATAATCGACACATTCTAATTATCTGTAACATACATACAATAAATGAGATTTTGCGTAATTTTTTCGATGTGGGATCAATTTTATTGAAACAAGGGCCTGCAAATGTATACTTTTCGAGTCGCTGGCGAATCCATTTGCACACTTTTTTAAAAACACTATTGTTAAATTTCAGCGTTAGCATTTGTTGGCGACTAGCATTAAATAATGTTTGTCGCTGATTTTCAACAATAGGTTTTTTAGACCTGTACTGACGACTCGAAACGTACACGTGTCGAATTGCCTGGTTTAAATAGTCCACTGTATTTTTTTCCTTTATTGAAGGAATTTATTAAAATACTACAACGTATTTATTTATTTTTAATATTTAAATCTATTACCAATTTTGATACTTTTTTTATTACTTACTTACAATGTCTCTTAAAGTCCATGTGTTGCTTAGCGTTGTTAAAGACTTAACGCAATAAAAAAACAAAAAGATGTAAAAAACTCTTTACGTTAGGTAACAATGGAAAAATACACAACTTTCAACGTTAAAATATAACGTTAAAAAAGCTTAAAGCCTATGTTGACGCAACTCTGTCAAGCGTCGTATCTGAGTTTCCGGAGGTAGCAAATTCATATCTAACATTTTTTTCTAAATTAAAAGGTCCCCAAAGCACTTCAAATAATTTTCTTTTAACCGCTATGAAAAGGTACGTCTATGAGGTAGAAAAAAATTTAAAACAGTGGAAATGTGCGTTGTGGCTGCATCAACACGCCAAAAATGAAATTCCATAATTTACCGAGTTATTAGCTTGTGTCCACCTTAAGTGAGACATTGGTACGCATTGGTCAAATTTACTTTAGAACCTTATATTTTCTATGGCATAGCAGCTAATAAAAAATATTAAAATATTCTTTCTAGAAAATATCCATTCAAAATATGAAAATTAATAAAGACACCCAAATAGATTTGGTTCTTTTTTAAGATTATATTTATTTTCACTTTTTATAATTAAAAAATTGGTTTAAAGTCGACAATCATTGCTTAAAAAAAATATTTGAATATCAAAATTTAATTCTACCCTTTACACCTGTATTGGTGGATTTTTAAGCTAACAAAATTCTAAATAGATTATATATTATATATCAACTTTAACTTTTACTGATCTACAGCTTAGTAATCTAAACCCAAATGGGTTGGCTAGATTTTAAACGTTATTTAGAAAAAAATTACAGGTGAGACAGGTGTAAGAAATAATAGGCAAAATGTAAAAGAATAGAGCTTAAATTTGTTTTATATATATTATTATATTTGCACTGTGTAACTTATAAATCATACAAAAAATCTGCCTCTCGTGGAACTTTCATTCAGAAATAAAAGTATAAAAAATCGGACAAGTGTAAGCTATACTAGCACAATTAGTGTTTCGTGCCATCAGCCCCCACTTAACCTGAGCAAACCTCGGCCGCCCTATCTCCGCCCATCTGCTGCGCTACCCGCCGCCGACAGCACCAACGCCGTATCACATCGTGTATGCGCGGATTTGAGTGGGCCAAATTAAAAATTTTGAGAAACGTGTAAGCACAAAAGTTGTTCCTTACATCGCGAGAAATATTTTTTGTCGAAAAACTTTTTTTCTAAAACCAATGATTCAGCAGTTATAAGGAAATAAACTATTAAATTACTTATAACAATTGATCGCGATAGAATTTTTCCATCCTGATAATTTTGGTTTAATCTAGGTACATCTAATTCTCAATGTTCATGATTTTTTCAGATTTTTCTGAGCGCTCCTTCTGGTGATAAGTGTGGTGGGGGACAGCAATTTGTAAGCGTTTTTCCCGAAAAATACTTAAGAAATGCATAGAAAATACATTATATATATTATTGAATTCGTGCTTCAATAAGCTTTCATTTGACTCCCCACACGATGCCCTTGAAAAAAATTTTCCATTTTCCAATTTTCCATCCGAAATTAAACCCCAGAATCAAAATTTAACTTCCTATACTTCACGTCTATAATTGGGCCACCGCACTCTATCTCTGTGCTAAATTTCAAATTATTACGATGAATAGTTTCAGAGAAAATCCCCTCTGACAGACGGACGGACGGGGACCGAATGGACGGATGGACACTGAAGTGATTCGATTTCACGGAACACTAAAAAAGGATAACAGACACGAATAAGTAAGATTTATTTTGTAAAATTGAATAAGATACTCTGATGAAACAATAAATAAAAAGTGCATATAGTTTTGTCAGCGACAGAGCTACATGTGAAAAATATTAATATATTATAAATATTGAGTTAAATTTTCTAGAGTTGTCCGCCCTATACAGGAGCATATTATCCAACAAGCCTAGAAAGCTCGGGCTTGATAAAAAATCTTTTAAGGGTTGGGTTGGGTTGGGTGCAAGCGATGCAATTTTTAAAAATTAATAGCAAATTAAAAAAAAATAAATAAATCAGTTTTAATAATTCAAAATTACTGTCAAGGTAAGAATAAATTCCTACTTGGTCCTCAGTTTATATATCAAAACAATAAAATCAATAAAGCTTCATTGTCCAAAGAAGAAAATCTTATTGACAAAGCATGTTTATAATTATTAAAAGAACAAATAAAAAGTAACTAAATGAAATCCATTATTTGAATATATAGAGGTACTTAACTCTTTTTGGATTTTTTTTTAAATAATTTTTGGGGATTTTTTTTATATAAAATTGTATTAAAAAATATGTACCGTAAAATGGGGTGAATAGGGTCTCGAGGTTAAATAGGGTCGAAAGTGTGTTCGTTACCTAAATCCAGTTTAAAAATAAAATGCGCAAATGGTGCCGATTTTCGAACGTGGCGTTTACATGTTGACACTTGCCAACACCGGACGTGATATTTATGTGTGCTGTTAAACAACCTGCAGCGGTGGTGTTAGCCACGATAATATTCGTAATATTTAGTGGCAAAAAAGTTATCCCGTAAACGTGTCCCGTCTTTTTGTTAAAATTAACGGACAAAGATTTTTGTGTTTGTGTAACTTAAAGGTAAGTGTCCCAGCAACAAAGTTATATAATTAGTGTTTTATTATGTTACCTGGTGTTTGTGTTAAGCCGATTTTTTTTTTAGGGCGAAAATTTGATATAGTTTATTGGCCATTACTATATTGTAACACACTTGATTCGTAATATAGGTACGTTTAGAGACCAATTTGTACTTTATTTACCTATTTAAAATATTTTTTACAATAATATTTTTGGCTTTTTTAGCAGACATTTTATGTAAAGCTTAATATATAACTTTTGTTACCTATGTTTGCAAAAAAAGCCAAAAATTATCTTTTTAAAACAGTTTAGCTAGTTATAATCCCGTGAGAACTTAAGCTTATTTAGTATTACGGAATCTAATGAAATCCTTATCTGTTTTCTTAGATTTTCTTAGCGTCGTTCCCATGCTTTGTCAGCAGATTAGAAACTTATAAATATATGTAAAGTGCATAATAAAGTCAGTCATATTGTACACGCCTCTGGCATAATAGAAAATATTTAAAAATAAACTCTCGAGAATCGAGTTGTTAACTGGCGCAGTCGGGTCGGATTTTGTCAACGGTTTGCGCATCGTGCGTGTCCTCCGTCTTCGTTTCAACGATTAGTGACAAAAACGGACAAACAAAAAATTTCGAAAATCCTGTGGGTGCGTGCAATATCGCTCACTGACCAGGGAATAAAAGGAACAAGCATCGTCCTACGTCCTATTGGTGCGAGTCAAGGGAACAAGCATCGTCCCAAACCTCATAGAGGTTAGTTCCAGGGAGAAGACAAGAATCGCTCCTCCTATTGGGCCCTAGTTTTAAGAAGAAAAACAAATCAATGAAAATCACCACGATCTTCATTTTATCACTGTAAGTGCTTCCTTTCAATTATTCCCGCATTTATTATTTTACCGAATTAATCTATTGATATTCCCTGTTTATTAGTGTTATTGTTTTATAAATTTTTAAAGTGGAAGATCTTAACGAAATTTTGGCTAATCTATTTTTGAATCAAAACATGCCTAACGCTAATCAACCAAATTACCAACTAATTAGATATCAAGCGGATAATATTCCAACATTCGATGGAAATCCGAAACAAATAAACAGATTTATAAATGCGTGCGAGAACTTTTTCAATAATCATAAAGATCGAACAGATAATGGTGCAACCATAAATGTCTGTCTGTTTGACACTGTCTTAAATAAACTAATTGGCAGAGCAGCCGATTTAATTGCCTCTAGAGTAGAATTAAATACTTGGCCTTTGTTAAAAACAGCAATAATTTCTACATTTTCTGATCAAAGATCTATTGATTGTTTATTGCAAGATGTAATAACATCAAAACCGGAAAGAAATGAAACACCGCAACAATTTGGTCTGCGTCTACAAGATGCACGAAGTTTATTATTCTCAAAAATTAATATGTCAAATGACACAAACGAAATTAAATTATTAAAAATCACAGAATACGAAAATTTAATTTTAAAAACATTTATTAATGGTCTAAATTACCACATGCAATTAGTAGTGCGATTAAAAAATCCAACAGCTCTAGAAGAAGCAATGAGTTTTGCTTTAGAAGAAGAAAATTTTATTTACTATAAAAATCGAAGTAATGTAACCAACAAAACTTCTGTAAATTTAAATGTACCTAAAAATAAATTAAATATGCCTCAACAAACGCATAATTATAACCGTACTTTTTCTCAAGTACCCTCGCAACAATCAACACCACATTTTAATAATTATACACCCAATTATTCAACTAATCGTATGCCAATCGCCCAAAATCAAAGTAAACCCCAATTTTTAGGTTACGGACAATTTAGACAACCCTCTAATGTCTTTAGACAAGGACCTATACATCGTCCAAATTTTAACAACCAAAATTTCAGACCTAACTTTAATCCAAGACCAAATTTTAATTATCAGAATAATATGCATAATAAATCCTCTGGAATCTCTAGGCTGAGAAGACCAGAACCAATGGATGTTTCTTCAGGCAATACTATATTAAACCAAAATACACCACCGAAACGCGATTTTATTGTTGAAGAATTATTTAACCAATCTGTAGAAAACATTAACAATGAATCTACCGAATGTGAAAATAACCCTGATGATGAGTCTCAGTATTATCAAGAATTTAACGAAACGTTGTACCCATGTAATAACCCAACATATGAATTTTCTCAAGAAGAAAATAACGAATACGAGAACCCCTACGACTATAACCAAAATTTTCAGGAGACATACCAACCCGACATAATATACCTCAATAATTATACCAACTCCGATTTACCAATAATTTACATACCGGAAATAAACGCAAAATTTTTAATAGATACAGGTAGCGGTAAAAGTTTTATTAAACCAAATCTTGCTTATCAAATTTATCCAAATTTTATATTTTCTGAATTATTCTCTGTTAGAACAGCTCATGCTACGTCACTCCATAATGAAGTTATAAACATTCCAATATTTCCCTCATTTAATTTTTCTGGAGATCATAAATTTTATCTTTTTGATTTTTCACCGAAATTCGACGGACTTCTAGGAATCGATTTTCTAATACATATAGGAGCCAATGTAGATCTACAAAATAGCAAATTAAGAACGCAAAATACTATTCTAACATTATACCACGAAAATAATATACCAGCGTTATACAACTTCGAAACTGTCAAAATTACGATACCCCCTCGTACGTGTCAAAAAGTTAAAATACCCGTAAATTATTCTAACGGTATAGGTATTTTTAAATACACAAATTTCGGATCCGCAGAAATTCCCGAATCATTAGTCGAAATAAAAAATTCTTTTGCGACAACCCTCGTAACGAACACCAGCGAAAACCCAATAAAAATAACTTTACTGAAACCTTTAGACATTGAACCCTTAGACGAAACGGAAGTTAATTTTATAGAAAAAATGGAAACTGACACCGAATTAAATGAATATTTAGACAACTTACAAAAACAAAATTTAAAAAATTTAAGATTATCTCATTGTAATAAAGAAGAGTACAAAGCGATACGTGACCTCTGTTATGAATATCGAGATTTATTTTACTGCGATGGAACCCCTTTGACATTTACAAATCAAATTAAACATAAAATAAATTTAACTGACGAAACGCCCATTTTTACTAAAACATATAGATATCCGGAAATACATAAAAAAGAAGTTAAAACACAAATGGAGAAAATGCTAAATGACGGCATAATTCAACATTCAAACTCGCCATGGTCTAGTCCAATTTGGGTAGTACCAAAAAAGTTAGATGCTTCAGGAAAGCGCAAATGGCGCATAGTTGCGATTTTAGGAAACTAAACGAAAAATCTATAGACGATAAATTTCCCCTCCCGAATATCACAGATATTCTTGACAAACTCGGAAAAGCCCAATATTTCTCTACGTTAGATCTTGCAACCGGTTTTCACCAAATTGAAATGGAACCAAACGATATTCCCAAAACAGCTTTTTCAACCGATACAGGTCATTACGAATTCAAAAGAATGCCTTTTGGACTTAAAAATGCCCCCTCTACTTTTCAAAGAGTAATGAATAACATTCTTCGCGGTCTTCAAAATGAAATTTGTTCAGTATATCTAGATGATATTATAATTTTTTCAACATCTCTCCAAGAACATATAACTAGGTTAAAAGCAGTTTTTGATAGGCTTAGACAATCAAATTTTAAAGTCCAGTTGGACAAGTCAGAATTTTTACATAAAGAAGTCGCTTATTTAGGACACAAAATAACAAAAGATGGCGTAAAGCCCAATCCCGATAAAGTCAATGCAGTAAAGAATTTTCCAATACCAAAAACACAAAAGGAAATCAAATCATTTTTAGGTTTGGCAGGATATTATAGAAGATTCATAAAAGATTTTGCTAAAATAACAAAACCTCTTACACTATGTCTTAAAAAAGGAGCAAAAGTCACACATTCACCCGCTTTTATTGAATCATTTAATCATTTAAAAGAATTATTAATAAATGCCCCAATATTAAAATACCCTGATTTTGAAAAACCCTTCATCCTTACTACAGACGCTTCAAATATAGCCCTTGGTGCCGTACTTTCTCAAGGCAACCCCCCAAACGATAACCTTATTGCATTTGCATCACGAACTTTAAACGAAACAGAACAAAAATATTCTACTATAGAAAAAGAACTTTTAGGTATAGTATGGGCTTGCAAATATTTCAGACCATATTTATACGGTAGAAAATTTAAAATCTACACAGATCATAGACCTTTAGTTTGGCTATTTAATTTAAAGGAACCCAACTCAAAGCTTGTACGTTGTAGACTTAAATTAGAAGAGTATGACTATGAAATACTTTATAAAAAAGGTAAACAAAATACCAACGCTGACGCACTTAGTCGTATCCAATTACATGCAATCGAATCAGAATCAGTAATTAATAATCCCGGAGATATAAGTCGTGATATCGAAAACTTTTTAAAAGACAGCTATAGTCAATTTAACCCCGAAAATTTAGATCCACATGATGCTAGCAAGCAACTGGAAAAAGTCAATGAACCCAGTCAAAAAATTAAAATTTTACAAAATATACAAATAAAACCCCCAGATAATAATTCCGATAATACAATACACACTACAAACGCGGAAGAAAACTATTCTAACATGACTATATTAGACGAAATAATTAATAACAAAGCACGTCAAATTATTGTCAAAAAAATCTCTTTATGACGCATATATTAAAACTGAACGTGAAAATTTTGATGGTCACCAAATTATTAATACAACTTTACCTACTAATATGTCAATAATTATTAATTTCCTAAAGGAATACCTGACAAATAAAAATACTTACATTTACTTCTCTTCAAAAGAATTACGGCCTTATTTCCAACAAGCCATGAACAATCATTTTAAAAATCTTAAATTGATAGAGTGTACCAAATTAATAAATAACGCCCAACCAGAAGAACGAGAATTACTAATCAAATATCGACACGAAAGTAAAACAAATCACCGTGGAATCGAAGAAACATGTAAATTCTTAAAAGCTAATTATTATTGGAAATCCCTTAAACCCGATGTAACGAAATATATTAATAATTGCGAGATTTGCCAAAGAGCAAAATATAATAGAAAACCACCTGATCAGCCTCTCGTATTAACAGAAACCCCAAGTAAACCATTCGAAATAATACACATCGATACCTTTATTATTGCTAAACAGAAATTTGTAATTATCATAGACAAATTCTCAAAATACGCTCAAGCGCTTCCTTATACTGGAAATGCAGTGTCGTGCTGTGAACAATTAATTAAATTCTTTTCATTTTTACGCGTTCCAAAACAAATAGTATCAGATAACGGCTCAGAATTTCAAAATGAAGTAATCGACGGCTTATTAAAAGCACATAATATTAAAATCCATTTTACTACCCCTTATCACCACGAATCAAATTCCCCTGTAGAAAGACTACACTCTACCCTTATCGAGCATATACGCATTTTAAGAGAATCAGACCCAAACGCAGACGTAATAAATTTAATGCCATACGCAATTATTGCCTATAACAACACTATACATTCAAGTACAAATTATACCCCTTATGAACTTGTTTTCGGACATACCGACTCAAGAGACCCTATGGACTTAATACCCTCTCATGTATATACAGAATACATAAATAATCACAAAAATAACACACAAATTCTTTATGAAAATATTGCAAAGCAATCTACGGAATTAAAGCAAAAAATTATAGATCAAAGAAATAAAGACAAAACCCCGAAAGATTTAATAATAGGTTCACAAGTTTACAAAAAATCCGATAATAGATCGGGCAAAATTAAAAACAAATTTTTAGGACCATACACCCTAACGAAAGTTCTAGAAAATAATAAAATTGAAATCGAACACCCAAAAACAAAACGTAAAGAAATTATTCATATAAATGAATCTAAAATTATGCCCCTTGTTCCAGATGGAGCTGGACCATCGCATCAGGAATAGTAAAATTCCACGATTTAAATGATCATCCTGGAATACTGCCTTTTAGACTAGGAACTGCTCAAATAGAATCCAACAGTTGGACCTTTATCCAAAATTTTGACCTTGCACCCTTAATTATAAAATTTGAGACAATTAAACAACAAACACAAGATCTTTCTTATAGCATTAGAAATAATAGCGAATATTATAAAGGATATCTTAATTCTTTTAATTCATTATATACGCTTGAACAAAGAACTGAAAACTTAATAAAGCAAATTATTCCTACAAAATATGTCCATAGAAACAAAAGAGGCCTATTTAATCCTTTAGGCTCATTTATTAAATGTATCACTGGAAATTTAGATCAAAATGACGCAGAGCAAATCGATGCAAAAATTAAAAAATTACAAGAAAATCAAAATAAAATAAAAATTGACGCAATAAATCAAATTACACTCTTGCAGTCTACGATCAGTAAATTTAAATCAATGATATCAAATATCACTCACAATGAAATAATGTTAAAATCACACGTCTTAAAAATAGAAGAGACAATAAAACAAGTCGAAATTCACCAAACCAATACAACACAATATTTCTTAATATATATAGTTATTAATCAAATAACAACAATGTATCAATCAATTTATGATATTTTCAATAAAATTGAAACTTCAATTACTTTTGCGAAAATTAATACTTTACATAATACGATACTAGATCCAAACGAATTATTAACTGAAATTCAGAATATTAATAGCCATTTAAGTACAGACAAACTACCACTAGAAAGTAACCCTCAAAATATACTTATATTTGAAAAAATATTAAACATTAAAAGTTACATAAAAGATTTTACTATTGTATTTGTAATAGAACTGCCTCTTGTTGAATCAGAGATATATCAATATTTTAATTTATTTCCTTTACCAATTCCTGATAATCAATCATTTGTCGTCAATATCCCGTATAAACCCTACCTAGCACTTAGCAGCTATAAATACGCCTATATGGACCAGGGATGTCAAGAAATTCAAAATCAGAACTTTCTATGCAAAGAAACCCATTCTAGTTTCATCGAAAACAGCCCTTCCTGTGCAGTTCAACTAATTAAGCATCATACAAATGTTACTTCCTGTCACCCCTTTATAACGCAACTTCACGAAATTCAAGTAAGAAAAATTATTGATGGAAAATGGCTAATCACCGCACCAAATCGTCTAATTGGTACAGTCAATTGCCAAAAATCATTGGACAATGTACCCTTGTTTGGATCCTACCTGGTGGAATCCCCGACCGACTGTAAAATACAAATAAAATCAATCATATTGGAAACATACAAGTCAAGCCGACTTAGCTACTCCGAAGTCAATCTTCCAGTATTGAACTTCAGCAAGATTGAATGGCATCGATCAACCCAGTACAACCCTCCTACTATGGACCTCAACTATGTCAATCTAAAAGCAACGAAAGAAATCGAAACCAAACTAGAAGAACAGAAGAGAAACCTTCAAGAAATGTAATCGATAATTTATATTAATCGAACTAGTTTTTGGACAATATTTCTATATATTATTATTGCTTTAATTATTATCCTTATTATATATCTTAAATGTAAAAGGAAATCTAAGAATATTATTATTCGTAAATCAGATATTGAAAGTAATGAACAAAATCAATCAATTTTCTAAATATATTTATATTTATTGAAATCACGTTTTTTAAAAGGTACGTGCTTTCAACTAAGAGGGGAGGAGTTATAATCCCGTGAGAACTTAAGCTTATTTAGTATTACGCAATCTAATGAAATCCTTATCTGTTTTCTTAGATTTTCTTAGCGTCGTTCCCATGCTTTGTCAGCAGATTAGAAACTTATAAATATATGTAAAGTGCATAATAAAGTCAGTCATATTGTACACGCCTCTGGCATAATAGAAAATTTTTAAAAATAAACTCTCGAGAATCGAGTTGTTAACTAGCTGACCCTTTTTAACCCAGTAGCGGTTTAATCGTATTTTAGATTAATTTTTAATGGGTGACCCTATTGACCCCGACTTTGGGGTGAATAGGGCCAGGGCATAAAAAATATATATATGCTGACTCCGACTGAATTTCTTAAAACTTATATGGTAGTTCTATTGTACAAGTAGGGACTCATAATAGTAACCTATGTCCAAATTTTTCCGGACAACGGTTTCAAAGTTATCGACGTTTAAATTTGAAAATTGACCCTATTCACTCCATTTTACGGTATATGTAAAAAATACAATAAACGTAAGTTATAACAAACAAACAAATATAATAAAAAGTCAACAATTTATCACAGTTAGGGTTGTAGTCTAAAAAACCGAAAATCTAAAATAAATAACTCAATTTAAACACAATAGCAAGGTGGCAGTGGATAACCAAAAAACTCCTCCAGTGTATAATATGCCTTGCCGACCAAAAACTTTCTTATACCCCTCCTAAACTTCTTCTCGCATTGCTGCATTCTTAGTCAAAGAGGAAGATGATTGTAAACCCTCTTGGCTCCATAAATTATAGTTTTTTTATTTGCACCGATTGAGGAATAGGCAAGCCCAGAAAATATGACTGACGCGTATTGTGTTGGGAAGTTGCGAGAATTTCGCCCTTATGCTTCCTGTATACAATACAGACAGATTCCAAAATAAATATGCAGCAGAGTGTCAAAATTTTATACCTTAAAAAAGATACCTACAAGAATCACGAAATCTGGCCCTACACCTGTATCTCACCGCCCTTTTCTGTAGTAGAAGCACTGAATGGAACGGAGATGGGACTCTATAAGGGCATAGTAAGAATTTTTTGTTATGCAAAAATCTAAATTATTCGAAATAACCCTGAGCGCATAACAGTTAGACGAAATTCTGCTACAGAGATTACTGACATGGTTTTGAAATTTAAGTGAGCTGTCAATTGACAAACCCAAAAACTTACTCAAATTAGATGATGCAATTCTTTCGTTTTCCAAAGAGATACTGCCTATTTCACATTTAAAGCTTAACACATTAGATTTGGAAACATTGAAAGACAGCACACTTGCATCACACCATTTTTCTTATTTTATCGATGTCAGAACCAATATCAATTAAACCGTGTCTGCACCGTGCCAGAGAATGGTGGTTTCGTCAGCAAAGACGTAAACTCCCCCTCGATGGGCAGATGAGGCAGGTCATTTACATAGATTAAAAAAAGAAGAGGACCCAGAACGGACCCCTGGGGAACCCCAGACTTAATAATCATCTCCTCAGAGCAGTCATTATTCAATACAACTGTCTGCACACGCCTCGCCAAATACGAGCGAAGCCACCCCGGGGCCGCTCCCCTGATCCCATACATCGCCAACTTCCACGGCAGTATTCGGTGATTCACGCAGTCAAATGCTTTTGACAAATCACAGAACACTGCTGCAGCCACCACCCCTGAGTTTAAAGAAACATACAGGCGCTCCAGAAACCCGAAGATATAGCATCGCTCGTACATTTCGATGCTTGAAACCCGTACTGTTGCAGAGACAGAAGGCTGTGCCTATACTCTCTTATAACTTCAGTACATTAGTTCAGTACTGAAAATATATAAATATCTTCACATGGATTATCTGTCGTGAAATAATAATAAACTTTCAAAATGCAAACTATTTTGTCTTTAATAGTCAACAGTAGCACGTAACTCACATTAACTAGTAAGCTATAATAACAACTCAAATTGTTGCACATGCAAGTTTATAAAATAACTTACTAATGCAGAATGTGACTACTGAATAAGTATTGTCTTAGGTAAATATGCAGTGCCTTAATTAGAGCAAAAACCAACAAAATTAAATTTTTTAAGTTGCCCGCCCTGTATCTACGGCGTCAAAAGTACCTTTAATTATATCAACGATACAAGCCTTAGCTATAGACGAAACACAATTTTTGTAAGATTAATCGTATTTTAGTTAAAACGACAAAAACCAAATGTAGTATAACCCCTCTAGCGAGAGAAGAAAAAGATAATATTTGTTCGTTCTGTATACAAGGTAAAATGCGCATCTGGCTTTGCAAAAGAAAAAGTCACGAACCTACGCTTAATCCCAGTGGGGGCCAAAGACATTTGAAAGAGATTTTTTTAAAGTTCCCACCCTGTATAAAAACTTTATCAAGTCAACTTTTTACGTAAAATCATCGTTTGCGTGTTTATTTCTTTTAAGCTAATGTTTTAGAGTTATTACAAAACTAAACACATATTTTTCTATTCTTTCACATTCTGTTGTATGAAAAATCGAAATTGTAACTAAAAGCTTAGGGTTCATCACAATACTTATGTTTTCACATTAAAGAAACAACAAAAAATTCTATTATATCAACGGTATAAGCCTTAGCTATATACAAAGTATAATTTGTGTAAAATGAATCATTCTTAACAAAAAATTGATACTATTTATTAAAAGGTGCTCGCTCACACTGATTTTAAGTTCCGCGCCAGCATACAGACGGCAATCGGAAACCATGTTTTTCCTGATCTGGACACCCCCAAACCTGATCTGAAAAAATCTCGAAAGATTTTTTTTCGCCAATAAAATACTTTTTCTAGCGATAGAAGTCAAAAGATCAACAATCTGAATGTGGCGCAAAATTTTGGGGGGACTTAGGGCGCCTATGATGGCTTAATACGCCGCTGGCTCTATATCAAGTGTTCTTCTTCATATCTACAGTAAAACCCTTCGTCATTTACAAAAGATTCTCTTTTAAGAACAGTTCTTAAGTTAAAGTCAAATTAGAAATTAATGGAACTGTATGTGACATAACGGACAAAAAGACAGTGACTCTTTCATTAAGTAGGGAGCATCCAAGAACTAATGGAAAGCCCCGGGACTGGTAAACAGTAAGCTTTCACCCTTGTTGGGGTCATCAGAGTGACGTAACTATCAATAGCAATCCCGCATAGTCAACATTACTTCTAAAACATAACTATACCTGCTGCCTGAGGGTTACGTCAGTCTGATGATCCCCAACAAGGTGAAAGCTTACGGTACTCCTGGCCCGGGATTTTCCATTAGTTTTTGGATGTCACATACTTTAATACAAGCGCAGAACACACTGTCTTTCTTGTCGGTTATGCGCCAAACATTTTTATTTCACTACATTATTTATTATGGACACTAAAATCTTATTTTTAGAAATTAATGTTTTAAAGTGTTCATGCTGTACATAGTTAATCGGAAATGTATTGGGTTTTAAGCTAGGTCTCAGACTAATCTATTTCTAAAATATTTTAGTTTTCCGTCAATTAGTTTTTAAGGTTTCTCGCTAACAGGCAGAGAGACCGACGGAATATTGCTGTTCACTATATTTTACAGTACTATTATAAGTTAATATGTGTACACAACAAATTTACCACGTGTCACCTTGTTAAAGGCGCTACTTAAATTTGGCAACTTTGTCGGAGGCGTATGCGATCGCTGGGCGCATAAAAACTTATACAATGGAGGCTTACTAGACGTAAAATGTATGGAGGCGTTACATTTAAATGTATAGTAAAAATTTGTATCTTTTTTGGATGCTTATTTCTCACCCCTCTCACGTTGCTCACGTAGACATTTACTATTTAATGCAATGTGAATACAATATACACGCAAAGCTTTATTCTTTACAGTGGAGGCCTGGGTGCCTGTGTAACGTATGGAGCCCAGCTAGATAGCCATGCACGTATATATATATATATATATATATATATATATATATATATATATATATATATATATATATATATATATATACGTGCATGGCTATCTAACTGGGCTCCATACGTTACACAGGCACCCAGGCCTCCACTTTAAAGAATAAAGATTTCCGTGTATATTGCATTCAAATAGCATTAAATAGTAAATGTCTACGTGAGCAACGTGAGAGGGGTAAGAAATAAGCAACCAAAAAAGATACAAATTTTTACTATACTTTTAAATGTAACACGCCTCCATACATTTTACGTCTAGTAAGCCACCTCTGTATAAATTTTTATGCGCACAGCGAGCGCATACGCCTCCGACAACGTTGCCAAATTTAAGTAACGTCTTCAACAAGGTGGCACGTGGTAAATTCGTTTTTTAAACATACCAGTAAACGGCTTATAATATTATTGTAAAATATAGTGAACAGCAATACAAAATCTCCCATTCCGTGGGTCTCTCTGTCCGTTGGCGCGAAAACTTAAAAACTACTTGACGGAAAACTAAAATATTTTAGAAATATATTAGTCTGAGACCTAGCTTAAAACTCAAAACATATCCGATTAACTATGTACAGCATGAAAACTTTAAAACATTAATTTCTAAAAATAAGATATTAGTGTTCATAATAAATAATGTAGTCAAATAAAAATGTTTGGGGCATAACAAGCCAAAAAGACAGTGTGTTCTGCGCTTGCATTAAATTATGTGGCATCCAAAAACTAATGGAAAATCCCGGGCCGGGAGGACAGTAAGCTTTCACCTTGTTGGGGATCATCAGACTGACGTAACCCTCAGGCAGCAGGCATAGTTCTATTTTAGAAGAAGTGTTGACTATGCAGGATTGCTATTGATGGTTACGTGAGTCTGATGATCCCCAAAATTTTGCGCCACATTCAGAGGGTTGATCTTTTGACTTCTATCGCGAGAGAAAGTATTTTATTGGCGAAAAAAAATCTTTCGAGATTTTTTTCAGATCACGTTTGGGGGTGCCCAGATCAGGGAAAACATGGTTTCCGATTTCCGTCTGTATGCTGGCGCGGAAACTTAAAAACAGCGTGAGCGAGCACATTTTAATAAATAGTATCTATTTTTTGTTTAAAATGATAGATTTTACACAAATTATACTTTGTATTTTTGTATGTAGCTAAGTCTTTTACCGTTGATATAATAGTATTTTTTATTGTTTCTTTAATTCGAAAATATAAGCATTCTGATGAACCCAAAGCTTTCAGTGACAATTTCGATTTTTCTTACAACAGAATGTGAAAGAGTAGAAAAATGCTTGTTTAGTTTTGTAATAACTCTAAAACATTAGCTTAAAAGAAATAAACACGCAAATGACGATTTTACGTAAAAAAATTGGTAAAATTTTTATACAGGGTGGGAAGTTTAAAAAAATCTTTTCTATGTCTTTTTCCCCGACTGGGATTAAGCGTAAGTTCGTGGCTTTTTCTTTTTTAAAGTGCATTTTACCTTGTATATAGAACAAACAAATATTATCATTTTCTTCCCTCGCTGGAGGAGTTAATATTTTCTTCGTTTAATAATCGCCTCCCGAAATTGTTTCAGATCTTTATATTTTGGGGTTTCTGATTCACAAAAAAATATTTTCTCATTTCCGTCAGTCTGTCCGTGGGCTAATTAATTGCTAATTACTCGAACAAAATAAAAAAAAAATTGCATATAAATTAAGCTTTGTCCTGGCTCGAAACCGGCCAATAAAATTTATACAGGGCGGAATCCAACCTCAAAAACTATATTTCTGATTTCGTCGCTGTAACTAAAATACAAAAATTGTGTTTTGTTTATAGCTAAAGATTTTATCGTTGATATAATTTAAGGCACTGTTGATGCCCTATATAGATATAGGGCGGGCCACTTAAAAAATTTAATTTTGCTGGTTTTTGCTCTAGTTAAGGCACTGTATATTTTCCTAAGATAATACTTATAATACTTAGTTACATTTTACATTAGTTAGTTATTATTTATAAACTTGCATGTGGTGCAGTTTGAGTTGATATTATAGCTTACTAGTTAATGTAGGTTACGTGCTACTGTTGACAATTAAAGACAAAATAGTTTGCATTTTGAAAGTTTATTATTATTTCACGAAAGATAATCCATGCAAAGAATTTTATATATTTTCAGTACTGAACTGATGTACTGAAGTTATAAGAAAGTATATAAACTGAGGACCAAGTAGGAATTTATTCTTACCTTGACAGTAATTCTGAATTATTAAAACTGATTTTTTTTTAATTTCTTGTTTATTTTTAAAAATTGCATCGCTGACGCGCCACCCTTAAAAGTTTTAGGAGCCTAAGCCCGAGCTTTCTAGGCTTTTTGGATAATACGCTCCTGTATAGGGCGGACAACTTTAGAAAATTTAACTTAATATTTATAATATATTATTAATGTTTTTCACATATAGCTCTGTCGCTGGCAAAACTATATGCACTTTTTATTTATTGTTTCATCAGAGTATTTATCCATTTTAACATATTAAATCTTATTTATTCTTGTCTAATTATCCTTTTTTAGTGTTCCTTGAAATGGAATCACTTCCATTTCAAGGAACACTAAAAGCGTCCGTCTGTCAGAGGGGATTTTCTCTGAAACTGTTCAACGTAATCATTTGAAATTTAGCACAGAGATAGAGTGTGGTGGACCAATTACACAGCCCCACAAAAAAAAAGTTTTGGAACTCCTATCGAGACAACTATATCCCTATGAAATTTTCGACGCTGAATCCGAATCCGAGGTCAAAAAAAATCGTACACCCCCAAAATCAACCCCTAGCGCTAAAAAACACCTCCTCATCGGGGTAAAAATGACTTAACGCTCCAGGAATAGTCCTAAATCTCAGTAAATCGAATTAAATATAAACACGCATAAATACAGAGTTAACACTACTTTCCATTGAAAATCACCCCCATGAATGGGTGAAAACTACCCCTCATAAAACAGAAAACTTAAAAAAAATGCAGTGACTGCAAAAAAAGCTTACGATGCCCAGTTTTTTTGCAAAGAGTGGGTAATGGCATTAGTTCCGATGCGATGCTCAAAATCTACCCCCATAGAGTGGCGGAAACCACCCCTAGATTAAAATTGCAAGGAAAATCAGGGAAAAATTTTTGTCATCGTGCTATCGAGACAATTGTATCCCTATGTCATTTTCGGCGCTGAATCCGAATCCGAGGTCAAAAAAATCGTACACCCCCAAAATCAACCCCTATCTCGAAAAAACACGCCCTAAACAGGGTAAAAATGACTTAACGCTCCACAAATAGTCTTAAATCGAATTAAATATAAACATTCAAGTATATAACGCATAAATACAGAGTTAACACCACTTTCCATTGAAAATCACCTCCATAGTGGGTGAAAACTACCCCTCTGACAACAGGAAATTTAAAAAGAACTGCAGTGATTGCAAAAAAAGCTTACGATGCTCAGTTATTTTAGAAACAGTATGTAACTGCATTAGTCTCGATGCGATGCTCAAAAACTATCCCCATAAAGTTCCGGAAACCACCCCTAAATTTAATTAAATTTTTTTATTGCTAAGTTTCAAAAAACTAGCACATGATTTTCTGGGAAATAAAAGAGATAAAAATTATAAAAAAGTTGTTGCAGAAATGATTAAAAATTTCAAATCTTTAGGGTGCAATATGAATTTAGGCGACTACAGTGAAGAGCAGGGTGAACGCTTTCACCAAGATATATCAGGAGGAAGATGGGACGAACACATGATGGCAGATTACTGTTGATCCTTAAAAAGAGAGACGTCTGAAAAGCATAAACGGCAGTCGGTCAGAAGATCATTCGAAAACACATCCAAAAGATATTACAAAAGGAAAGAATAAATTTAATTGAATTAAGACTACGGGTAAATTTTTGCTACTTCATAATATGGATACTTTTCAAGTACGTTATCGAAGATTCTTCTTATATAAGAAAATGCAGATGTTTTGAGCTTTTCTAAAAGGTACTGCAAATATTTTTTGAATTTCTTGTTATGTGAGGGGTAATTTTCACCCTCTCATGGGGATGTGGACTTTGGTGCGATGTAAGTATTCACCTCCAAACTGCAGTGCTGCATATCTTTAGCCAATTTTAGCATCGATTAAAATAGAAATCACGATGATTTTCCCCGATTTTCCTTGCAATTTTAATCTAGGGGTGGTTTCCGCCACTCTATGGGGTAGATTTTGAGCATCGCATCGGAACTAATGCAGTTACTCACTCTTTGCAAAAAAAACTGGGCATCGTAACCTTTTCTTGCAATCACTGCATTTTTTTAAGTTTCCTGTTGTATGCGGGGTAGTTTTCACCCACTATGGGGGTGATTTTCAATGGAAAGTGGTGTTAACTCTGTATTTATGCGTGTTTATATTTAATTCGATTTACTGAGATTTAGGACTATTCGTGGAGCGTCATTTTTACCCTGTTTAGGGAGTGTTTTTTCGCGATAGGGGTTGATTTTGGGGGGTGTATGATCTTTTTGAGCTCGGATTCGGATTCAGCGTCAAAAATTACATAGGGATACTGTTGTCTCGATAGCACGATGACAAAAATTTTTCCCCGATTTTCCTGGCAATTTTAATCTAGGGGTGGTTTCCGCCACTCTATGGTGGTAGATTTTGAGCATCGCACCGGAACTAATGTAGTTACTCACTCTTTGCAAAAAAAACTGGCATCCTAAGCTTTTTTGCAATCACTGCATTTTTTTAAGTTTCCTCTTGTATGAGGGGTAGTTTTCAGCCATTCATAGGGCTGATTTTCAATAGAAAGTAGTGTTAACTTTGTATTTATGCTTGTTGATATTTAATTCGATTTACTGAGATTTAGAACTATTCGTGGAGCGTTAAGTCATTTTTACCCCGCTGAGTAGGTGTTTTTTAGCGCTAGGGGTTGATTTTGGGGGTGTCCGATTTTTTTTTACCTCGAATTCGGATTCAGCGTCGAAAATTACATAGGGATATAGTTGTCTCCATAGGAGTTCCAAAACTTTTTTTTTTGTGGGGCTGTGTTATAGACGTGAAGTATAGGAAGTTAAATTTCGATTCTGGGGGTTAATTTAGGGTGGCAAATTGGGAAATGGAAATTTTTTTCAAGGGCATTGTGTGGGGAGCGTAATGAAAGCTTATTGAAGAACGAATTAAATAATATTTATAATATATTTTCTATGCATTTTTTAAATATTTTTCGGAAAAAACGTGTAAAAATTGTTGTCCCCCACCACCCTTATCACTTATCACCAGAAGGAGCGTTTAGAAAAATCTGACAAAAAATCATGAACATTGAGAATTAGCTGTACCTAGATTAAACCTAAATTATCAGGATTGAACAATTCTACGCGATCAATTGTCATAAATAATTTAATTGTTTATTTCCTTATAACTGCTGAATTATTGGTTTTAGAAAAAAAGATTTTCGACAAAAAATATTTCTCACCATGTAAAGAACAACTTTTGTGCTTACACGATTCTCAAAATTTGTAATTTGGCCTATTCAGCTCCGCGCACACACGATGTGATACGGCGTTGGTGCTGTCGGCGGCGGGTAGCGCGGCAGATGGGCGGAGGTCGGGCGGCCGAGGTTTGCTCAGGTTAAGTGGGGAGCACGGAACACTAATTGTGCAAGTATAGCTTGCACTGGACCGATTTTTTATATTTTTATTTCTGTTCCGTGAAAGGCAGATTTTTTGTATCCTTTATAAGTTACGCAGTGTGAAAAAAATAATATATATAAAACAAATTTAAGCTCTATTATTTTCCACTTTGCCT
The DNA here is from genome assembly GCA_963971165.1 of Philopedon plagiatum. NCBI lineage: Eukaryota > Metazoa > Arthropoda > Insecta > Coleoptera > Curculionidae > Philopedon > Philopedon plagiatum. The sequence goes on from OZ020197.1 coordinate 57,935,413, forward strand.
ATAATTTCTTACACCTGTCTCACCTGTAATTTTTTTCTAAATAACTTTTAAAATGTAGCAAACCCATTTTGATGTAGATTACATTATTTAGCTGTAAATCGGTAAAAGCTAAAGTTGATATATAATATATAATCTACTTAGAATTTTGTTAGCTTAAAAATCCACCATTACCAGGTGTAAAGGGTAGAATTAAATTTTGATATTCATGTAATTTTTTAAGCAATGATTTATTTCATTACTATTATTTTTGTCGACTTTAAAACAATTTTTTAAGTATAAAAAATGAAAATAAATATAATATTTAAAAAGAACCAAATCTATTTGGGTGTCTTTATTAATTTTAATATTTTGAATGGATATTTTCTCGAAAGTCTATTTTAATATTTTTTATTAGCTAGTATGCCATGGAAAATATAAGGTTCTAAAATAAATTTGACCAATGCGTACCAGTGTCTTACTTAAGGTGGACACAAGCTAATAGCTCGGTTAATTATGGAATTTCATTTTTGGCGTGTTGATGCAGTCACAACGCACATTTCCACTGTTTTAAAATTTTTTCTACCTCATAGACGTACGTTTTCATAGTGGTTAAAAGAAAATTATTTGATGTGCTTTGGGACCCTTTTAATTAAAAAAAAAAATAGATATGAATTTGCTACCTCCTGAAACCCGAATACGACGCTTGACAGCGTTGCGTCAACATGGGCTTTAAGCTTTTTGTTTAACGCTATATTTTAACGTTGAAAGTTGTGTATTTTTCCATTTTTACCTAACATAAGGAGTTTTTTACATCTTTTTGTTTTTTATTGCCTTAAGTCTTTAACAACCCTAAGCAACACATTGACTTTAAGAGAAATTATAAGTAAGTAATAAAAAAGTATCAAAATTGGTAATAGTTTTAAATATTAAAAATAAATAAATACGTTTTAGCATTTTAATAAAATCCTTCATTAAATTGGTGAAAATATAGTAGACTATTTAACCAGGCGATTCCAAACGTTTCGAGTAGTCAGTACACGTTGGTACTGACGACCGACGTTGGTACACGTTTCTAAAAAATATATTGTTGAAAATCAGCGACCAACATTTAATGCTAGTCGCCAAGAAATGAGCCGCTGAAATTTAACCATAGCGTTTTTAAAAACGTGTGCAAATGGATTCGCCAGCGACTCAAAAACTAAACATTTGCAGGCCCTTGTTTCAATAAAATTGATGCCACACAGAAAAAATTACGCAAAATCTCATTTAAAGTGTGGATGTTACAGATAATTATTATAATGTGTCGATTATACTACGCCGTTAAATATTACGATAAAAAGTTTTTCTCGCATTTTTTCAGTGTCAGGTAAATTTAAACAAAAATAACATGGTAATTTTGATAACTAGAACAGAAGGGTTTTGATAGGAATGTTTGATTGAAAAACTTTCATTCGAACACTTTTCAGACATTCCTTTAAGGTCCAAGAACTAGTTCTAGTTTTAGTGAAATTTTAACGATATAAATTGTTTTAGGAGCAGAAAAAGTTACACCTTCAGGGGCGTGTCTGTAAGTTTAGCTCAGAAACAAACGAAAACATGCTCTTTAAATAGAAAACCAAGAATATCAAAAACTCCTAATATTATACTAAATTAAAGAAAAACACTTTAATATTTGTAGAATGAGAATTTAGAGTTCTCTAAATCACCTGAAGATGCCTTATATAATAAGGACTAAACAAATGATGGTAAAACAAGCTATTCCCCGGACTATATGTCCCTCCGAGTGCTGGATTACATACCAAAATTTGCCGTATTTTCTTCTAACAGAGTTAGATTGTAAAATACGTTTTCAGAATGCAAGAAACTACCAGGAAGAAGGAAACTTTTTCTTTAGTTAGGATGTCGTCACCTGCAGACCAGTTTCGAACTCTTTAGTTCTCATCAGTACAAGATAGACATAGGCGCTGCCTATGTCTTACTGCTTATACAGTTCGACATCACAGCTTCAAAAGGATTTACTTTTTCCGAAGGAAGGTATGTTCGTCCATCTTGTACTGATGAGAACTAAAAGTTTCCTTCTTCCTGGTAGTTTCTTGCATGTTAGAAGAAAATACGGCAAATTTTGATATGTGATCCAGCGCTCGTAGAGACATATAGTCCGGGGAATAGCTTGTTTTACCATCATTTGTTTAGTCCTTATTATATAAGGCATCTTCAGGTGGTTTAGAGAACTCTAAATTCTCATTCTACATATTTACGTGTACACCTGACAAGTGACAAGTAGACTTCATTCAACTTTAATATTTGTTATATTACTCTTGCGCTTAATTTTTGACCACGCCTCTGTACAATATACGAACTTAAGCATAATCTCGACACCATTAGTGGACATCCCTCTAAATGTGGGCAATATCTCTTTTGTTTAGACTTGGTAATGTTTCGTGTTAGAGCGTGACAACAATTTAGCAAAAATAAATTTTAAAAAAGTTCTACTACTGTAACATACATTAGTAATAAGAGTATCTATTATCTATTTTTATTGTTTTCTTATCATCTAAAAAACTGTACAAATAAAGTTACAGACCCCTATATCAAAGCGTTCACCGATCTTATACACATATGTACATTTTCGGAGCCCCAATCGTAATTTCAGCAACTACTTTAAAACATAAAATAATCATAAAACTAAATTATTTACACACGCGTAAATCTTCCGTATTATTGGCCTCCTTACCTTGTTGCCATATTTCAGAGGCATAATAGTACGGAGAGCATGTGGAGGCAAATTCGTCAGTACCATTAATTACAGTGTATATGCGTATAAAACGGTGGCGCCCCGTAGATAAAATATTGTGAACTGCATTGTATAACTGTACATGTATATCGACCCAAAAAGCCTCCGAACAAAAATTTGTGAAACTTCTTCTGCTGACTTAAATCTACAAATAAATCCATTATACACGCAAATTCGCTTGTATGTAAATTACCTGTTTATTTAATCGAAATTTTATAAACGAAAACCAATGTAAGAAAAACTTAAAAGTAGTCAAATTCTGTACTAACAACACAAAAAATCATTGTTTTTCCTTGGGTGCACAAAATTTAAAACTCAGTATGACCACCATTTCTCTCCATACATACTGTTGTTCTCGAGCGCAACTCTCGATTAACATTTCGGAGCATTTTACGATTTATTTGCAATACACAATTTATAATGACATTCTCTAAATTTTTTATATTCCTAAAGGGTCGATGTTTGTACACAGGGTTCTTTAGGTATCCCCACATAAAAAAATCTCACGGAGTCAGATCTACAATTCTACAATTGACAGGACAAAATCGAAAAAATAGGTGTTCGCCGGACGCTCGCTGTTGCAATGGTTTGAATCTAATGAAATGACTGTATCAAGATTTTATTAAGATTTTTCGCACATAAATTTAACAACCAGGTCTATTTAGTTGTACTTAAAACTACCAAAGCAGGCTCTGAAATTAAAACAACCAAATAATCTAGTAGGTTAAAAACAACAGAAAAATGTCAAACAAATTATAATTTGTTTGATTTCAACCTATGTCATTGGTTTATGTCTCGCATCTTACTAAGTTTGATATTTTACATAAGTTTATTAATATTTTATTCCTTAAAATGGCACCCACACTACTTCTTCAGGAAAAGATAGAAATTATTTTAATTTCTGGAGATAATTACAAAAGCCATAGAGAAACAGCAGCAATTTTTAATGAGAGGCACCCCGATAAATCCCTCCATTATTCCACAGTATCTCGTCTAGTCAATAAATTTAAAGAAACGGGATCGGTAGAAAATCAGTATAAAGTTTCCCATGAAAAACCGGTAACAGGTGACGAAGGTTCTCTGGATGTGTGTTTGTCGATCACAGAAACACCCCAATTAGCAGTTAGTCAAATATCGGAGATCACTAACATTCACGAAAGATCTGTGCGGAGGATATTAAAAAGAAACAAATTTCATCCGTACAAACCTAAATTTGTACAAGTATTAAAAGATAGGGATTATGACGCCCGCTTCGATTTTTCTGCCTGGTTCCAGGGTATGATTGAGGAAGATTTTAATTTCCCAAAGAACGTTCTTTTCTCGGATGAAGCTACATTTACCTCTAACGGAACCGTCAGTTCACAAAACTGTAGATAGTGGGCCACCGAAAACCCAGACTTTGTAATTCAGAGTAAAGACCAATATAGTTTTAAGGTTAATGTGTGGTGCGGAATTTTCAACCTCAGAATAGTGGGACCTTTTTTCTTTAGAGACAATTTAAATTCAGAACGATATTTAGAATTTCTACAAACTGAGATATCTGACTTTTTAGACAATTTGTCATTAGCCGAAAGAAGAAATTTATACTTTCAACAAGACGGAGCTAGCATTCATTCCACAAATGAGGTGAAGAAATGGCTGGATCAAGAATTTGGAAACCAGTGGATAGGACGGTTTTCTGAAAATCCGTGGCCTGCGAGATCACCAGATCTGACTCCGTTAGATTTCTTTATGTGGGGATACCTAAAGAACTCTGTGTACAAACATCGACCCTTTAGGAATATACAAAATTTAGAGAATGTCATTAGAAATTGTGTATTGCAAATAAATCGTAAAATGCTCCGAAATGTTAATTGAGAGTTGCGCTCGAGAACAATAGTATGTATGGAGAGAAATGGTGGTCATACTGAGTTTTAAATTTTGTGCACCCAAGGAAAAACAATGATTTTTTATGTTGTTAGTACAGAATTTGACTACTTTTAAGTTTTTCTTACATTGGTTTTCGTTTATGAAATTTCGATTAAATAAACAGGTAATTTTTTGTTTATTATCTATTTTACTCCCCTTAACTTTACAAAAACTCGAACTTCAGATATATTTAAGACGATTAAGGTGTTCTCAATGTAATCTCATTGAAATGTCTCTAAAATTTTGACACTGCTGCTAGATACAAATCATTGCAACAGCTAGCGTCCGGCGAAACCCTGTTTTTTTTAATTTTGTCCTGTCAATTGTAGAAAAAACTACTACATTCGTTTATTTTCATCCAGATACATGGGCTTTACATTAGCCAAGCTATCTAAACGAAAAAAACTGGAAATTTGTAAATCGATAAAAAAATATTTAAAAAAAATTGAGTTTTCCAATTTTTTTAAATAAAATCTTAAAATTTTGCACAAGGACCTAGAATTTAATTCTAAGCAATTTTTTCAAATAACTTTTTTTGATATCTCGTCAACTAACCTCACTTTTTGTAAATTAACAATTTTTTTTTTAATTTGACGCTATACCAGTGGTCACGTGACGTATGTCAAAATCGATTTTTAGGTTATCGGACATGCAGAACCGATCCCCCGGAAAAGTTTTTCCAATACTCACCTAATAAAAATTTTTCCCATATGTTGCGAACTTTTTGCCGGTCACTGTATATATATATATATATATATATATATATATATATATATATATATATATATATATATATATATATATATATATATATATATATATATATATATATATATATATATATATAGGGGAACTGTACAATCCTGAACCAGAAGTACATAGTTGTATGCACCATCCTGAACCAGCTCGACCGACCTGAACCGTATATATGGTTCAGGATGGTTTTGCCTTAATAAAAATTTTTAGGGGCCCTATTTATTCTTGATAATAGCTTTCTTACAGAGCTCAGTAATAAACTCCTTGTTTGTTATTGATTTTGACTGTGAAAAAATGCGCGTATAGACAAAAATTGGTATTTTGTGAGTGGTTCAGGTTTGTTTTCGGGTTTAAGCTTTGACCGCATTAGAGGGTGGCGCTGCTTGCAGCTCAGCGTATATATGTAGTTTGATTATGCTTCATACCATTCTGAACCAGTACATTTGGCAATACTGTATTTGTGACTTGATGAATAGAGTAACATCTGTAGAAGTTTGGTATTGATTAGATTTATTTTATGGCAATGTTTCGCTCGCATAAATGAAACAGGACTAGGATGACAAAGAATTTCTTATAAAATTGAAGAAATGGCGAGATAGATTTTTGTTAATGTCAAGAGGAGAGTAAATAATCATTTAATTTAATCAGTAACACATACTTTGTTTTTGTTTAAAAAATATTTAGGGTAGCTGAAATGTTTTGATGTTTATTGTTGTTAATTACAATGCAGTTGGTTCTTCACGCCTTCTTGATGGTAATGAATAATTTAAAGAAATTAGTACCATAGCGTCTCCCGACTTTATATAGATGATTAGAGAGAGAATTATCATAAATAGAGTAATTACTGTAATGGGTTGAGAATAGATAATATATACAGGGTGTCCGAAAAGTCCTAGTATGAGCAAATATCTTTGCTATTAGTAAAGATTGACCCAAATTTTAGGTGTATCTTACTGGTTAATAAATCTACTTTTTCATATAATTTAACTTTTTGAACACCATTGAAGGATGACGCTAGGGAGTTGAGGTCAAGAATTTTAAATGCAACCCTATGCCGTGTGGTACCTCAATTTAATGGTCTCTAAAAAATAAACATTTTAACGCAAACCCGAGGTCCGTATCATAATTTCTCTTTTAAATTGCAAGCCTTTAAAAATTAAAAATCGTGAAGAAAAGTAAAAATTTAAATACTTTTGTTTCTCTTATCACTTCAAAAGTTGTTAAAAATTACCACCGTGAACTTATTGGCAGTAATAAAATCGATTTTTCAACTCACTTTTCACATTTTCGAGAATGACAGGTGCTACTTCTTGGCAGCGGTCAAAATCGACTTTATTACTGCCAAAACGTTCATTGTGGTCATTTTGAACAACTTTAAAATAATAAGAGAAATAAAGGTAGGTACTTAAATTTTTATTTTAACGATTTTTTATTTTTAAAAGATTGGCATTTAAAAACGAATTAAGATACGGACCTCGAATTTGCGTTAAGATGCTTCTTTTTTAAAGACCTTTAAAATGAGGTACAACACGGCATAAGGTTGCGTTTAAAATTTTTGATCCTAACTTACTAGCGTTACCCCTCAAGGGGGCTGAAAAAGTTAAATAACATAAAAACAGTTGATTTATTAACAAATAAGATACACCTAAAATTTGGCGCCTCTATCTTTACTAATAGCAAAGATCCCATATTAAGTCTTTTCGGACACCCTGTATACATTATATAAACTTAATCCATTACGGTGATTCTTGTACCATTGAAAATATACATCGAGACGTAATATTTGAGTAGAACTTTTAATAAGCTACCTGACAAAAATTGTCAGCATTTTTTAAATAGCCCTGATGAAGATTCAATATATAGTCGATACGTCGGCAATTTCGAAAAGTAAGAAATTGTTTTATTTGTTCCTAACCCGATATATATATCAGAGGTTCTCCACCGGGAGGGACTCCCCACTCCCCACTGGGGGCGTTGATACCTCGGGGGAAATATGGTATGAGGAGAATAATATAACAACGTTGGAAAAAAAATAAACAGTCGTAGGTTTTCCATTAAAATTTTTTTAGTTTGTATCTTTTTTTAATAAATCAAGAAAATTGTTACACCTACTTTTGTATACGTATATAAATAAAAAAGTTGGTTTTTACATATTAATAATACAAAAATCAATATTACAGTTTAAAGTTACAGATATACATAAGTACCTATTTTTTCAAAGGAATTTGTAAAACTCATTAAATTGTGTGTTAATACATGATTTTTATGCAAAAAATGTAATATTACTTACATATTATATGTAAAAGGTGTATTCTTACAACAAATATTTAAAACTACTTGAAATATAATTATACCAAGTCAGAATAAAATTAAAATATAAAATATTTATTTTACTGTTGTAAAAATAAAAAATAAAATGTTTTGTTTTCACAAACAAATATGAAATTAATATTCACAAATACAATATAATTTTTCGCAATAATTATAAAAATAATACTAACTTTAACCTAATTTTAAATTGTAAAATATACCATTTGTTTTCTAGCAACCCATAACCAAGGATTTTTATTGTAATTTGACCGTTGGTTTTGCGGTTGACGAAAATACAAAATTTCAACAAAGTTCCGGTGACACTATGGATCGGTACCTATCCATAAAATCTCAGGTCAAAAGATTCTTTATTTAAGCAAACCCTAATAAGTGATTTATAAGTACTGTTAGGTTGCATTTCTTAATGTTACATACATACACACATAGCTAGAGGTATTTCAAGTTTGTTAACATTTGCCTAATAACTAAAGAATAAAAAATGAATCAATATGATTGCTGCATAAAAGGGAATTAAAATCACAAGAATAAATATTTTACTGTTCTGTGCAAATATTCACCGTAGTTAACATTATGAAAAGAGGCCTTGAAAAATATCAGGGTTTTTATTATTTTACTCGTTTACTATTTGAAAATATCTATAACTTCGAAACTACTTTTGAGTTTTCATTAATGGTTAGTAAGTGTACAGGGTGGTCCGCATAAGATGACCCACTATCTGATCTTAGAATCTGTAAGAGCTACAAAAAAATGTTAAAGACGAAAGTTTTTTGTATTGATTTTAGTTTTTTAGGTATTTAGTTTTTACGTATACAAGGTGTTTAGTTTTTTCTGGCCAAGTACCAACTTTCTTATTTTAAATAGAACACCCTATATATTTTACATATTCGGATTTTACGGTTGATTCTAAGTAAATTTTAGTATAACATGTTTATTGAAAATTTCAGTAGTTTTCAAGATATTTTAATCTTTAAAATTTTTACAGCGAAATCAGTCATTTGAAAAATATCATGTATTTATGTTTAATATCGCTCAATTTCTAAAATAATTTAAGATTAGCTTTCCTATTAGATACTCAGTTCTTTTTTTCTAAACTAAACCAAAAGCAGCATACAGGGTGTTAAATATATTAGTCCAAATTTGTCAATTTTTAAACATCAATATCTCAACTTTTTTAAATGGAACACCCTATATATAAATGTTTTATATAAAGAGGCATTGAATTCCCTATCATTTGACTATAATATATCCTATACCTAAAATCAACCGTTGTGCAGATATTGGTAGATTTCTTAAAGCCTGTAGCTGTTTTTATTAAAATTATCAAGTGTTGGCAAAAGTTCGACTAAAATTAATAATATTTATTTGTATTCGCCTATCATATATTTACCAAGTAATAATAAATATATATTACCCTTATAGTAATACCATTGGTAGTAGTTTTTTTTTCAAGTTTGTGAAATTTAAACCTGAATATTTTAGTTATTATCCGTCCAACCGACATAATTTTTTGTGTGCGTCTTTCGATTGACTGATTCTGCAATAATATAAAGATATTATTGAAAACGCGAAATAACTAAACAAGCCCATTAAAAACTTATAATCTTCAACTGTAGTATTATTTTTGCCATTTTAGTGAGTGATATTAAAAAAGTTATAACTTTCAGAAATTTACTTACCTCTACAAAATTATTGATTTTAGGTATAGGAATCTTTATAATCTTTTAATAGAAATCCATTTTAAAAATTTATGATATTATTGATAAAAATTTAGCAAATTTAGCCTAGTATATCTTATTTTCGGTATATAGAAGAATTTTTGCAAACATTATCGAAATGACATTTGTGTGACGATAATTTCATAATGGATAAATTTTGTTTTTTACCATTTTTAAAGAATCGAATAATGCAGAATTTTCAAATGTTTCAACATGATGGACAAACTACTATCAATGGTATAAGGGTAATATATATTTATTATTACTTGATAAATATATCATAAGCGAATACATATAAATATTATTATTTAGTCGAACTTTTGCCAACACTTGATAATTTTAATAAAATAAGCTAAGAAATATACCAATATCTGCCAAACAGTTGATTTTAAGAATAGGATATATTATAGTCAAATGATACGGAATTGAATGCTGCTTCATATAAAACATTTATATATAGGGTGTTCCATTTAAAACAGTTGAGATATTGAAGTTTAAAAATTTACAAATTTGAACTAATATATTTAACACCCTGTATGCTGCTTTTGGTTTAGTTTAGAAAAAAGAACTAAGTATCTAATAGGGAAGCTAATCTTAAATTATTTTAGAAATTGAGCAAGATTAAACATAAATACATGATATTTTTCATATGACTGATTTCGCTGCAAAAATTTTAAAAATTAAAATATCTCGAAAACTACTGAAAATTTTAATAAACATGTTATACTAAAATTTACTTAGAATCAACCGTAAAATCTGAATATGTAAAAATATATAGGGCGTACCATTTAAAATAAGAAAGTTGGTACTTGGCCAGAAAAAACTAAACACCCTGTATACGTAAAAACTAAATACCTGAAAAACTAAAGTCAAGGCAAGAAACTTTTGTCTTTAACTTTTTTTGTAGCGCTTACAGATTCTGAGATCAGATAGTAGGTCATCTTATGTGGACCACCCTGTACACGCTTTCTTTAATACGGGTTACTGGATTTTTTTTTATAAAAAATACATTTTATAGCAAAAGTTAATAACGGTTTTACTTGGCGACTTAAATCAGTTTACATGTAAAACTAATTAAGCAATTAAAACGCTCTTATTATTGTTTAATTTAAACGTGCGCTTTTATAAAAAAAAAGGTATTTATACTAAATTATTTTAAAGATGGCATATTAATAATTTTCTATATTTGTACCCTCTACGGACTGTGTCTACGTAAACGGTTTTAAAGTGAGCGTATAAACGTAATAATTTTGTATGTTTTTACACCCAATGAATCAGTGTAAACAGTTTTTAGTATAAGAAAGCACATACAAAAGTAAATAAAGTCACTCTGTTTGCTTAGTTAAAGCGGACTAGGTAACAAAAGCTATTTTATTATTGTTTATATATGCGTAAAGCGATGTCGTTAAACTATTTTAAAGTGTATAAATTTAAATCTACAAACTAATATAGAAGGTGTCGTAAAATATTAGAGCAAAAAACAATTAACAGGTAATTAATTATTGTTAAAAGCAAAACAAATGTTCCTATTTAAGTAAATTAGAAACGTCTTGTTCCTTACAAAGTGACAACATTGTTGTTCTTATTTTTTTGATTTTTTTCACGTTTGTATAAAATAAAAAAAAACGCCTTTAACAGGTAATTAATTAATGTTAAAAGCAAAACAAATGTTCGTATTTAAGTAAATTAGAAACGTTTTGTTTACAAAATGATAAAATTTAAACATTTTTGTTCTGATTTTTTCATTTTGTTTTTCACGGTTGTATAAAATAAAATATCGCCTCGTACATAAAATACTTTAAGGTCAAAAGCTAGATGTAAGATGTTAATTTTAGATAATTAAACAAAATGATTTTTTACAGTAAATTTCGTATAAATAAGCGGATATCTTGTTATAAGGAAGCCTGCAAAAATTCAGGAGACTTCTTCTTAACGAAGTAAAGGTTTAGGTAAGTCATTGCCTTTTCAACAGAAAATTCTGGAGGTACAGAAATTGTGACCCAAGAAAAGAGATCACCCTGTAGATACGTAGGTATATCAACATCCAGTTTAACCAAAAAGTGATAAAGCTTAACTTTATTTTAATACGTATTTATTGGAAACGAGAAATAATAAGAAAATTTAAATTTAATTATAAAAGAACAATTTTAAGAAACTTAGGAATATTTTTAATAGGAGGTTGAGAAATTCAGAAATTATTCTTAATGTAAACAAAATATTGACAGTTTTCCGTAATATATTCAAATAGGGACTTAAAATGTAATATTTAAACGATATCAGATACACATTTATACATCAAAAAAGTAAAATGTTATCATAGTCGATAGTCTCTGAAACAACACAATGTTTGAGAAAACAAATAAAATTTTACTAAATAAAAATTAGATTAAATTTTCTTAACTTTTAACTTACCAGTATAAATGTTATAAACTACAGCTTTAATTGACGTCCAAGGTTTGCCTTCAAATATATCGGGATATTTTTTTACCAGTTTGTCAATTTCAAACTTTTTGGGGGCTTGTTTCTTTTCTATATGGTCTGAAAAATACTTGGCTATAATGGCTTTATCATTCTTAGACCAAGTTATTCTCTGTTTTTGGGAGGCTTCTTGCTTTACTTTACTGTCATTATTTGAATTTGTGCCATTTTCCACAATATCTCGATTTTCAGATCCCATCGGTTCAGGCAGTGAAATGTCTTGTGAGAGTCGATCGACTAAAGTTTCTTCTTGGCTCACTAAAGGCTCTAGATCAATATCAATATCATCTAGCTGCATGCCTTTAAATTTCTCTGCTCCCCCCTGTGACATAAGAAGGAGAAGTTTAGACACCTTTGCTGTTTGATACAAGCTGTCCGGCAATCTGTAAAAGTTACAGTGTGTACTCAAGGTATGTCCCATGAAATTTGATAGCTGTTCTAAATCTTTATTCGAGAAGTTAAGTAGCTGGGTCACAGTTGCAAGATGTTTTCTTAATTTTGTTGCAGTAATACTATGGCTATTTTCTATACCACATTTTTTTACATATTTATGTAAAAGCTTTGTACCGTCAACACAATTGCTACCACCAGTATGAAATGTTCTTAGCAACTACTAACTCCGGAATAGTAGTAGGCCCAGACGCTAAATCCTAAAAAAAATTAAAATTATGTACCTGTGTCTACATTTCAAGTTAGTTGTCTATGTATTTTATCTGAAAAATCTGTATGATTGCAAGAAACTAAATTCATATAACTAATGTAAATAATGAATCAAATAAGAACCTTTATATCCCGCATTTCCGTATTATTTTGCGAAATGTTCTTGGCAACTACTAACTCCGGAATAGTAGTAGGCCCAGACGCTAAATCCTAAAAAAAAAATTAAAATTATGTACCTATGTCTACATTTCAAGTTAGTTTTCTATGTATTTTATCTGAAAAATCTGTAGGATTGCAAGAAACTAAATTCATATAACTAGTGTAAATAATGAATCAAATAAGAACCTTTATATCCCGCATTTCCGTATTATTTTGCGAAATGTTCTTAGCAACTACTAACTTCGGAATAGTAGTAGGCCCAGACGCTAAATCCTAAAAAAAATTAAAATTATGTACCTGTGTCTACATTTCAAGTTAGTTGTCTATGTATTTTATCTGAAAAATCTGCGTGATTGCAAGAAACTAAATTCATATAACTAATGTAAATAATGAATCAAGTAAGAACCTTCATATCCCGCATTTCCGTATTACTTTTTGAAATGTTCTGGGAAGCTACTAACTAGGGAATAGTAGAAGGCCCAGACTCTGAATCCTAAAAGAAATGTAAAATTTGAGGATCTATAGGTTCCTACATATCAATTTAGGTGTCCATGTGATATTCTATATGATAAATTCCTATAATTTTAGGTAAAGGTAAGTAAATAATTATTGTAAATATTAAAAAGCAAAAAGTACCTTTGTATCCACAAAGAAAAATATTTAGAATTTCGGTTGTTTCAAATTTTTTCCATATTTTTTGATGAAATGCAAACAAAAAATCGGAAATAGTAGCATATGTCAGCTCAAAATTTGAAAATTAGTATTTTGCGGTGAATTTTTTAAAGTTGCAAAAATAACGATCCCGGTTAATTTCAACTCCGTAAATACAGAGTGTTTAAAAAACTGTACCGACAAAATTTTACAGGTAATTGTTTGGCCAAAAATAGACAGAAAATAGCATAGCTCCGTAAACCTTCAGAGATACACTATATCTAGGATCAAACTTACTAACACAAAATATTTTAAAAATACTAATACAATTTCTAGTAAAAGATATGCTGTTATTGCACAATATGTCACGAATTTCTAAATTGTGATGCTAATCTCAGTAACCTCGTGCATAATCTGTTCTAAATATAGGATAAAAATAATTTATAAGGGGTTCAGGATAATAAAAAATTTTAAAAATCAAATAAAAAAAAGTTCTTAAATGGAGCATCTTAAGTCCATTTTTAAGCTACTAATAGCGTATCTATAAATAGTTTAGGTTGGTCAAACGATGGGTGCATGACCCGAAAACTTTATAGATGTTAGGGTGTATCTCGCAAACGAAGCATCTCCGGACGTACAGGGTTTTTCATTATATTTTGACACCTACAGTCTTCTATAGGAAACAGAAGAAAACTTTAAATACAAAAGTTGTAGCTTTTTTCGTTTATTATCTTTGGGAATATCAAATATTAAAATATCTTAAAGATAAATAGAGAAATTAAGTCAACTTATATTTTTTAAACGTAATACTCTGTATATTACGTGTCAGTAAATAAGATCTTTTTTTCCTGATTTAAAAATTATATAATTTGTTGACATTCAAATTAGCGGTTTCTGAAATATTTAAGTTTAAAATTTAAAAAATTGTCTGTTAAAAAGATCTAGATAGCCATGACTAAACAACTGCCTTACATGCAAAATAAAATATGATGTTTTGGTGTTAACTAAAGGTCATTTTGAAGTTCTAAAATAGGTTTCTGAAAAAAAATACGCAATATGTAAGTAAGTTTTATTATTTGAATAACAACAATATTTCTTATTTTTTTCGTCAGAAATATATTTTAGAACTTCGTAATGACTTTAATTAAAACCAAAATATCACATTTGCATGTGAGACATTTGTTTAGTCATGGTTATTCCTATCTTTTTAACCGACAATTTTTTAAATTTAAAACTTAAATATTTCGGAAACGGCTGATTAAAATGTCAACAAATATATATTTTTAAAATCAGGAAAAAAAGGTCTTATGTACTGAAAAGAAATATACAGGGTGTTACATTTAAAAAAATGTAAATTTCAAGAACAATTTTTAGTGCTAACTTACCTGTCGATGACTCTCCGAAGAACAGGAATCATGAATCTTCGATGGAATGATGTTCTTTTTTTGCTGAGCCAAAAACAAAATCTGCTTCGTTCTGCGCGACATATTAATAACACGGTATCGACTATGAACTAGCACTGTCACTAACAATAACTAAGATGCAAAAAACAGAAAGAGATCTTGAATAAAACTTGACTCACCTTTAGTCAGAGAACACTAAACAAACTGTCCCGTTTAAAACATCCCGATTATTCAAATCATCCCCACTTTTAACACTCAAACTTATGGTTTTTAGGAAGGTAATCTCGGAAATTCCTGAAATTTTTATTATAATTCGCCTCCCAAACATCTGAGAAAGTAAAATGGTCTAAACGTGATTTTGCAGCTACTCATAAAAAAAGCAATACTTATTACAGTTTAAAGCTACAAATAAATATAAGTACCTATTTTTAATCTCATTCTTTTTCGTTTATGCCGCCAAGCACATGGCATGAATTTATGATAATGAATAATTCGCCTATGAATAATTCGCCTCCCGAACATCTGAGAAAGGAAAATAGTCTAAACGTGATTTTGCCGCTAGTCATAAAAAAAGCAATACTTATTACAGTTTAAAGCTACAAATAAATATAAGTACCTATTTTTAATCTCATTCTTTTTCGTTTATGCCGCCAAGCACATGGCATGAATTTACAAGAGGGTGTTCTTCTGAAAATAATTTAAATAATTTCGTCCATTTTATTTTATACCTCTAGATTTACGATTGACATAAATACGAGTTTTTAAGGGAGTTCCAGTCACATTATAAAACAGCATATTGATATAACCATAAAATTTTAGGTCAATATAAGATCCCTTATAGTCGAGACCTATTGAGAATATTATTTGATCTTTTAATAAGCAATTTAGTTGAATACATTTCCTATTGTTACTACTTTTAAACTGTACCAGCATTATTTGAAATACAATTTTGTTCAAATCAGTGTGGTAACCCAATAATATGCAAAAATGTTAATGAATGTGTCCTCGATCAACAAACACGTTCTATTATTTTATGCAAAGAATTAGCGACAATATCTATACATCTTTGCAACACCCATTTTTTTTAATGATTTTCATAAAAGGTTGGATAGTCAAGAAACAAATAGCAATAGTATTATTCACCTTCTTTTTTAAAATTTTTATACTTACCAGATAATATAGACATTATATTATCATTAAAGAAAAATTATCGTGCACTTACCTCGCCTCATCCTCGCACCATTAATCTCTTAAAATTTACCACAAGCATAAGCTTTACATAAGTAAAATTGAATTATTTAAGCGAAATTACCCAAAAAAACAATATGCTATACAGCATTTTTTAATTCATTTTCCCCCTCTCACCCCACCCGTTTAATATTGTTTAACATCTATTAGACAAAATTAGATGATCTGAAATCGAAAGCTCTGGAAACAACATAATAGTCAACATTTTAGAGGAAGTCTCCATTTTTTTCATTTTCTCTTAATAAATAGTTCTAAAAATGTAAAGAACATATGTATTTTTTGTATTTAATTATCTGTAGAAATAAAAAAGTTATGGTCCTTCAAAGTCTGAGATGCTACGCTCACGTTGGCTGAGGCTCGATGACGTTCATACACACAACTCCGTCAACAGCGGAATAGGCGCACGTTTACTCTTTAGTGTTATTCTTACCGGACAGGATACAATCATAGAGAAAATATACAATGCATTAATCACGTGATAGCAGCAGCGGGCAGCTAGCCCGGCGACCATGGGGCGACAGAGTTGTGTGTTTTGACGTCACGGCCGATAAAAGCCGCGCGCGAAGTTATTACATAAGAAATTGAATAAGCTCATCAATTTTGAAGATATCGAGATAATTTTTTTTTGTTTGACAAGTTAAGGGAAAGACTATTAAATGATGTTGAAGTTACTCGATATTTCTGAAATAGGAAACTTCCTAATTCCCAGCTGCTTCGTTTCATTCACGTTAACCCCTTTAAAAATTTTTAACATCTGTTCTGTAAAATTAGATTCTCTGACATCAATAAGTCCAAAAATAACATATTATCAATATTTTTGAAAAGAAAATCCGAACCCCTACCCCTTTTACCCATCCCTTTATTATTTTATCAAGTCAAATACCAAGAGGACCACACTGCCATCATCTTAAAAACAACGGAGCACAAAATATTACAATCTGAGATGCCATTCCCAAGTACAAACGAAAAATATGTTTATTTTCATGACTTTTTTTAGTTTCATATAACTTTTTCCAGTTTCTCCTTACTTTAGCTAAAAAAAAACTCTTACAGCGGGACTATCCGGGAGAACTAGTCTACAAGAAAAATTGTCGAAATCGGTGAGTCCGTTCAAGAATTATGCGCGAACATATATAAGAAAATAGAAAATATACTGGTCGAATTGAGAACCTCTTCTTTTTAGGGCTGTAAAAAATTACTAAATTCTAATTTTTCAGACAGTCACACATCAGGATTGCTTCAATTTAATACGCCACTTCTACAAAAAATATATTGATATATAACGGACTCATAAGTGAAACTTTAAAATCTCAAATACTTTTTTGCAATACATTTACCTAAACCCAAAATCACTGGACAATGGAAATATTTGGAAAAAACTGGTAATTTAAATTTTTGGCCCAAATATTTCACGGTTTTTAATTCTTTGTGGGGTCAAAATGAATCAAATTAAAATTCCATATAGGTGATCGGCAAAGTTCGTCAAAGTATGTGTTATACATATTTTTTAGTTTCTTAATTCTCTATAGGAAGGGAGCAATCGCCGATTAAATTTTGTTTTTTTACTTTTTTTGCCCTCGACATCGGTACATTAGAATCACTCTGTATTTTTTCCTATCTACTTTTTCCCAATTTTTCAACACTCTCTTATAAAGGGATAATCACACTGTAAAATGAATACCGAATGGGTCATCCAGGAGCGTATTTAATCCGTACAATTCGGATTTTTTTTTCCGACAAAACCTATTTTTAACCGACATTATTACACACTATTTACCCTATTTAGTAATTCTTTTTGGGTTTATTTTATGCGTTAATTATCTAGGAATACCTCCCACTAATTTAAATCGCTTATTTTTTCGGTAAAGTTATAAATAAATATATAGGTTTATTTGCATCGGGGACATCTATAATTTGAAAATTTTTGAATTTTCGAAGATTGTCATGAAAATAAAGAATTGCAGTTTATTTACTCCAAATTATTAAGATGATATGTCAAAATTTCGCAGAAATGCCAATTTTTGTTGCAAAATTGAAAGGTTTCTGGACCGACCTCGGCTTGAAGTATACATGAATAAGATTTTAGGAACCTTCTACTTTAACTGCAGTGATATTTCATTGGACGAGTTAGGCATTAAATGCCATTTTTATTTTGTCGATGACTCTACAACACTGGAACTCGCTATACACGGTGTCCCATATAAGAATGCACACTACAGGGATCTCGTAAACCAGAAGAGATACAAAGATGATTAAATTAGAGAAAAGTTGCGCTTTGCTGAACCCTTCAAAGTCGCGATTCGAAATCTAAATAAATCCGATTACTTCCGAAGATATTTGGGAAAAACCGAATTTTCCCGATTTCGTTTTTATTTTTTTCTGACTCTATTTAAAAAGATATGACAAAATAAATTTCACATTCTCATTGCCACTTTTTCTGCTCTACAAGCCGGCGTTCTTAGATTTTCAATACGACGTTTCGTTTCTTCGCAACCATCATCAACTTCATTTTTTTAAATAGTCGAAAAATTTTGTTTTATTCCTAAAAAATTCTAATTTTAATTATAAATCCCACGAGATATCGCTTCTTACATTTATCCGACGTTTCGGACGAAAAAATCATCATCAATATTATTTGATGATTATTACGAAGGAACGGAACGTCGGATCAAAAATCTAATTACGTTGCCAAGTGGAGGAGAAAAAACTACATGGGAATGTGGATTTTATTTTGACCTGTCTTCTTTTGTGAAATCAGAAAAAAATTAATTGCCAAAATTTATGTTTAAAATTTCAACAATTTGTAGATTTTTTTTGATTCTACTGTAAGAGATAGATTAAAATAAATTTTACATTTGTATTTTCGTTTTTCTCCTCTACAACATGACGTCATTCAATTTTTGATTCTACGTTTTGGCTTTTCTCGACCATTATCAACTTTTTTTTAACTGTTTTAAAATAAAATTTTCCGATTATTTAAAAAAAAGTTGATAATGGTCGAGAAAAGCCAAAACGTAGAATCAAAAATTGAATGATGTCATGTTGTAGACGAGAAAAACGACAATAAAAATGTAAAATTTATTTTAATCTATCTCTTACAGTAGAATCAGAAAAAATCTACGAATTCTTGAAATTTTAAACATAAATTTTGGCAATTAATTTTTTTCTGATTTCACAAAAGAAGACAGGTCAAAATAAAATCCACATTCCCATGTAATTTTTTCTCCTCTATATGATAACGTAATTCGATTTTTGATCCGACGTTTCGTTCCTTCGTAATAATCATCAAATAATATTGATGATGATTTTTTCATCCGAAACGTCGGATAAATGTAAGAAGCGGTATGTCGTGGGATTTAGAATTAAAATTAGAATTTTTTAGGAATAAATCAAAATTTTTCGACTATTTAAAAAAATTAAGTTGATGATGGTTGCCAAGAAACGAAACGTCGCATTGAAAATCTAAGAACGCCGGCTTGTAGCGCAGAAAAAGTGGCAATGAGAATGTGAAATTTATTTTGTAATATCTTTTTAAATAGAGTCAGAAAAAAATAAAAACGAAATCGGGAAAATTCGGTTTTCCCAAATATCTTCGGAAGTAATCGGATTTTTTTAGATTTCGAATCGTGACTTTGAAGGGTTCAGCAAAGCGCAACTTTTCTCTAATTTAATCATCTTTGTATCTCTCCCTGTAGTGTGCATTCTTATATGGGACACCGTGTATACTCATGATGAGTCATACGTTCAGTTTTGACGACACAGCCAATCACGTCTTACAAGTTTCGAAATTAGCGCGAAAATTTACAGTTTTAAATCCTTTGTTTTTAATAAAGACCAAAATAAATGAATAACAGCAACCGCCATAAACATTTAATTTATGTAGAGAATATAAAAAAATATTTCAGATTTATTTGGGTTATATGCATATTCCCTATTGTTTCTTCGCTTTCATTTTGACATTTTTCTAATAGTCTAGGAAACGAATTCGCATTTTTGTGCCATTTTTGCCATCATTACATTTATTTGTAATAATAAATCCACACACTATTGTTTACAGAAAAATCCATATTGTGTTAAATATTCCAGATTTTTCAGTCTATTTTGCCGTTGCAAAATTATAAAGAAAGTGTTAAAAGTATGAAAACAGCTTATATTTCGTCTATATTTTATTTCAAATAAACCAAAACATCTTGGGCTAACGCTCACAATAGGTTGTAATCTCGTGTCCTTTAAATGAAAAGGATCTAACGTACCCCAAACAGGTAGTAAATCTTTAAAAGAGTCATCAAATAAGCAATGAAATTGTTGTGACTGCGGCAACGTCGCTATGGTTCAGGATAATTATATAACAACATATACAAATTTTTGTTTATAATAAAGTTACTATATATATTACAGAATAGGTTCTCCCACCCCCTATATACGCTTATCTATGACATTAACTTCTTCCTATCTACTCTAGAAATGGGTGGTTCAGGATGGTATGGAATAACTATGGTTCAGGATTGGTAGAAAGACGTATATATATATATATATATATATATATATATATATATATATATATATATATATATATATATATATATATATATATATATATATATATATATGTATATATGTATATCTATACACAATACGATGTCACCTCAAGGTTATATATGAGGTGATAAGTACTTGCTACACTTACTGACCTCTAACAGTGTTGCCATATTCTAGAAGTATATGCGTACTGTAAATGCCTTCATAATATATATTTATATCTTTAAAATATTATATTTAAAGATTTAGTGAAATCCAGCCTAGTAAATTAATCAACGCTGTGTTAAAATCGCCTACTTACTTAAGGTATTAAAAGACTTTTGCCTTTATGACATCATAAAAAGAGTTGTTTTTGGAAATTTAAAGTTAAAACATCATTTTTAAAATTCTCCGATACGTGTTGTTAAAGAAACTTAAAACGACACCATAATGATATTGATTTCGGAGTCTACAATAACTTAATTGAAATAGAAAAATATCATAGGAAACTAACATAGTTGATTTACGGAGAACAAAACATACTAAACAAAATTTATTGACATACTAGAATTTTGCATCCGATTGTCAGTTTTTCCTTCCTTTTCTAGAGGAAAAATTGTATTTGTGTATGACCCTTCGCAATTTTTCTCATATCTTCAAGGTTTGATGTCTCTAGCTAGATGATACATGATTTTACTAAATATAAATGTTTTATATTGACTTTAGTTCGGATTTTAACTTTTCGAGATTAATCAGGCATGCTCTTTTATAGTCCCAACAAAATAAAGTTTTTTTCCGTGACGGGAAAAACGTCTGACATTTTGTCTCTGTTGACAGGTAACAAAATGTCACTTTTTATGAAATTACTTTTTTCCTCGGGGAAAAAGTGAGTACTTTTTCCCCGGATATATATATATATATATATATATATATATATATATATATATATATATATATATATATATATATATATATATATATATATATATACACATAAGTAAAGGTAGATATTTAAGTTTAGAATATTTTATTATACAAAAGTTACATTTCCTGTATATCAAAAGTACAATTATTAAATGTGGAGTCAGAGAAAACTCGGAATCAGACATTTTTACTTTATATTATTCAAAATAACTACTAAACAACCACTAAGTTCGCAATAATTGTTAAATCAAATCACAGAATTAAAATGACAGACGTTTGATTACTTTAAAGGTTTCCTTAGCAACGCAGGTCTAATTGTCGCTATAAGTATAACAGCCTACCAGTTTAAAAATTCAAATTTCACATCAATAATTTTCTGACTTTAATATATTGTAATAATATTTTTTTCAATATTAAATCGTCGTTTTTCGCGTCACAGAAAAAAAAATAGTGTATTATACACGGGAAAAATATTAGATTTTAGCTCTCGGTTTTTTGTCTCCCTCCGCTTCGCGTCGGGAGACAACACAACCTAGGGCTAAAATCTAACACTTTTTTCCCTTGTATAATAAATAACTATTTCTGCTAAAACCAAGGTAGTATTGTTTACTGAATATTAGGTAAAAGGCTCTAAAAATTCAGTCTTAATCTAAAAATAGGCAAGAAGCTTTTGCTAAAATTTTGCTTTAATTTCCCTCCTGGATAAGATTTTATTTTAAAAGTAAAAGCCTCGGCTCATTATAAAATACTATTTCCTTTAAGCTAATGTTCCAGAGTGGTCGCAAAATGAAACAGATTTTTTTTTCATCCCGTCTTGTATAAAAAATATAAATTTTGACAGCTACACACCCGTGGTTTAAAATAATTCGCAACAAAAAACCATATCATACCACGTGAAAATGCCTAAAGTCTACTAGGACAAATTTTGAACCTCCGGATTGGCAACGCTGGAAAATATTGACAGCTGTCAGTACAAAAAATTAACCCGTCAATATAAGAATTATATTAATTAAATTAATTATAGAATTTAAAAACAAGACCTGGGAAAACGAATGCCGTTTAAATAATACAGAATGTTAAAGAGCAAGGGCGGAATCCAGTATACAGCGGTAGTGAAAAACATCAGAGTTAACTCCAATCCAATGTCGAGAGAAAATGTAAACAAAACACATTCCGGAAATAAAAAAGTAAGCGAAACCAATTAATTAGCATAAATAGATTAACAGCGACCGTCTATAAATAGGGAGGACTTTGAGCAAAGCGAAGAAAACGAAATTCAGGGCCACAACAAAGGAACAACGTTAAATCAGATCACTGGCTACGAGAGTCACAAGCTGATTTGGGCGAGATAAAAGTCAGTCAAGTAAATCAACACTTCCAGAAAACAACCTGGAAATAAGGCAAGACAAACTTACACGACGTAACCGTTGCATAAACATACAGCAGCTTATCTTCAGGTAGGAATTAAACAATTTTAAACAATAATAGTTAGTAAAACTCACAGCAACAAAATTAAAATGTCACATTGTTATAAAGAGAGGCTGTGTCGATTTGCCTGTTTTCGATGTGGTCCAACATCTCTTTGGCATTGATCTCGTTCTGGATAGGGCGTCTGCGTTAGTGTTAGCTTTCCCTTTCTTATAAAAAACCTCGCAGTCAAACTATTCGAACTTTAACCAATTTTGGTTTCGGGCCCTTGTGAGATAACAACCATTGTAGTGGACAATTTCGGCCAAATAAGTACCTAATACCTAAAGTGTTTAGTAGCCCAGACTATGTCTAACATCTCCTCAATGGTGGAATATTAGAGTTCAGTTACGTCCAAAATTCTGGAGTCATAGGCAATTGCCTTGTCATTCTCAACAGGGCTGTTTGGACATTAGTGCTTAACCTCCCTATTCGTTATTTATGTGAAATGACTTATTGACAACATTGTAGCAGAAAAGAGCAGCGTCCCGTCTGGTTCCCAAAAAAAAAACAAAAACAAAACAGTCAACAACAGTAGTCGTCGTCAAGAGACGAGCTCAAGAAGATGCTGTCTCAGCACAATTTTTAATAATTTTTAATACAGTCCACTCGAAAATTTAATTACAATGTACATACAAGTACAAGTTAAAAATAAAAAGTAAAGAGATAATAATTGGAGTTTTCTAGCCCCAACAAGGGCCTTGGGAAAAATGGCTTCAAGGGCTAGGTTCCTTGCATCAGTGGTGAGGTTAAATGATTTGGTGAAATCGGGACATTGAAATAATGGCTCATTTGTCAGGAGATTTTTGAAGGTCTTCACGAAGTTCAAAAATTCTGGACTGTGTTCGACCTTGACGTCTTTCTTGAGGTACCTATGTAGTTAGAGGTTTGTTATCTTCGCAAAATCTTTAATAAACATTCAGTAGCAACCAAGTAGGCCAAGAACTCTTCTAATCTCTTTTGGTGTGCGTGGAATGGGGTATTCTAAGATGACTTTAATCTTGCTTGAGTTTGGCATTATACTTTCTCGTAAAACCTGTTTCCATTCGACGTTGGAAGATTTTGTATAAGTTTATCAGATATTATTGTAATGACGTGCTGAAGACAATAATGTCGTTCATGTAGACTAAGCAGATTTCTCCTTGTAGTCCCTTCCAAACAACATTACTGTGTGTAGCTAAAGATTACATATGTTTCTGGTTTTGCGAATGAAAGAACTACGTACGCAAAATTTCACTTAGATCAAATCGATTACGAACTTTTTTCATTCATTTCCTACCAAGATCGCCAGCTAACTAACCAAATATAAAACAACCATAAAAATACTACTAAAACTACGCACTCTGTATGCACCAAATTTAATAAAAAAAATAAATAAAATACAACCTATGAGTAATGAGTAATATTAGTTTCAGATGAATAGTTCTTTGATTAGTGCAAAAACAGTCAAAATTTATTTTTTTAAGTTGTGGTATTAGGGAGATCAAAAATGCCTTTATTTATATCAGCAATAAGCGCCATGGCAATGTACAAACTATTATTTTTCTAAAATAAATTGTTTTCTTCACAAAAGAGCGACAAAAAATAGATATTAATTTTTTAAAAGTTTTCATCCTGTATATATTTCACTAAATGTGTAGCCGGTGTCGAGCCAGGTTAAAGCCTAATTTTTACGCAAAATTTTATTTTCTTTGATCAAATAATTTTTAAGTTAGGCTATCACAGACAGACAGACCCACGGTAATGAGAAACTATGTTTTCCGTGTTTTAGGAACTTCGGGACGTTTGCATCTGAACAAATTTAAAGGTGATTTTCCACAAATACAATTACTTATAGTATTTTTTCAACACAATTAAATACGCCTCTGGCCTGGACTGAATCGAGAGGGAACGCCGGTAAATGCTTCAATGCTTTAAATAGACCATCAATAGACTATAGTAGAGGCCTTGCCGAAATTTTCGTCTGCACGTCGCACACTGGTTTTTCAAAGGAAAAAAGTGTATTTTTGCTAGTTCAATATATTCTTATTTAGTTTTTCTTTTCTATGTTGATTAACTAAAGGGTATTATAATATAATAAAAAACTTGCCAATTTTTCTTTTTCTGTTGAAGGAATTGGAACGTGAAGTCGGCAAAAATTATATTTGCCATCCAGGCTAAAAATTTTGTTTCGAAATCAAGGCCAATCTCTTAAGTACATGTAACTTAGAATTTAGAAAAAAATATTTTTTAAAAGTACAACTATTACCAGACCATTTTTTAAACAGACCAATATAAATGAATATTTCTTGCGGAAGCACCTACAGAATAAACGGTTGCTTAATATTTTAAGTTCTTTATAATTCGTCAAGCTATAATATTGAGCTTCAATGAGCTTCAAGTTATGTTATAATGCATATGTTAGCCTAAGATTTTTTGCAAGCAACCATTATCAATTTAGCTGCTAAAGTCTGCTAACCTTGTATACAGACTTATTTCAATCCGGCGGTTTCACATAATATTATCAAGTTCTCATGAGAATAAGTGCTTAGTTTATTAATTTTGTTACTGGGATTCCAAAGGCATTTTCTTATTTGAAGTCCAATATTCTACAAATCATTAACTAATAATAATAAATAATGAAATAAATATTTTTAAAAAATGTTCTCTATGCTACAAAGTAAGATGAAATGGTCAAAACTATGCTTGCTAGATTTAAATTGTTTTTATTTTCCTCAGCTTAATTTCCAAGAAGAACATTTTATACCTAACTTAACTCACTTAGCAATATTCAAAAATATTATAATTTCGTTCCTTATAAAATGTCTCAAAAATCAAATACCTTTGACACTCTCACTAGTTTGGTTCATGTATCTAGAGTTCGCAAAAAATACTGCTATGAAATTTTTGTTTTTCTGTCGTTTCAGATATTTTCACAAGTCTCTCTTAACATTTCTGGACTGGGAGAACTAGTGATTTAAACTTGCAAAGAGAACTACTACTACTACTGAAAAAGCATAAGGATTTTCTGCCTGCAATTTTCTGCGAGCTCAACATCCGTGTCAAAATTTATATTAGTGTTTAATTCATATGGAAAGAAATTTTTTCTCTAGACATGTATAATAAGATGCATACGATATTTTATATAGTTTGTACATACATATATATTATATATTTAGCAAACACGTTAAGAAAAAACTATTTTGAAGAAAATTTCTACTTAATTGGAAACAATTTTTTTGTTACTTATATTATTGTTGTCATCCTAAAATCAAGAAAACACCACCAGTTCCTCTCTATAAATAAAATTTTAACAATTCTGGTAAAATACAGTATTTTTTCGTTTACTTAAAAATTATTCTTGTTCGGATAATAAAGTTATATTAGAAATAATAGTTTTCATATACATAATCTTTTACCAGTAAACATTTTATCCAAAAATTTTACAAATTTTGTAAGAGGAAATAGCATTTAACCACATTCAAGCAAAAAATAATTATAATCTATTTTTATTAAGAAAATATTTAATTATTTCCGCAGCTCCATATGAGTCGCACCACTGTGCGTCGCCGCTGTTAAGCAGAAGATTAACTTGCCAACAAGAATTTAAAAATATAGGAATTATCGTCTTCTCGACTTTTTTGCAACACATTACACAATTATTTACTATAGTGTTTACATTCCTTTGCACTCTGTCGCGTCTACACGACATCGAAGCATTATAAATTATTCAAAATCAGAAAGAAGAGAAAAGATCATTAACTGACAGGAGTACTCCGAATTATGGTGATTAAAAAATTCGTATCTATACCCACCAAAAAACCTGACTGATAAGATAACGTTGAAAATTTAACCTGTTCTTTTTTGTCATCATCTGTGTATAAAGAAATTATCTATCAATGCTAAATTGTTATTAACTGGGTGTTGCTTTTTTATGGCACCAAGTATATTGTATATATTAGAAAATATTAAAAAATTCTACCAACCATTAAAAGTCAAACAGATCTGTGATATATGATTTGTTAACGATCTTGCGAGACGATTGAAATAAACGACTTTACATAACGTTTTGACACAAGGATTTAAAGTTTTATAAATTTTTATTTCAGGCAAACGAAGAAAATTTAAGACTTTTAAGAGAAAACTTGCCTGTGTATGAACTGGAGTATGCAGCAAATATAACTGTAGGCTTAGAAAAGGCTTTCAAAATACTTGCCGATGTTCGACGTACAAATAGAAGTAAGTATACGAAAGTAATCTCCCAGCTGTTGATCATGTATAGTGTATACGGTTGCCATAAATCATCTGGTTCATATCGGGACACAAGGCCGAGGGAGGTGAACTTCTTGGCAGTATTGAAGTCGATTTTGGATGAAGTAACACCTGCGGACCTGCGATTCTCGAAAATGTGAGAAGTGACTTCCAAAATCGACTTTATTACTGTTAAGAACTTCATGGTGGTCTTTTTGGACAACTTTTAAAGTTATAAGAGAAATAAAGATACATATTTCAATTTTTATTTTTTTTTTCGCGATTTCTGATTTTTAAAGGCTTACCTACCATTTAAAAAGAAGTAAGATACGGACCTCGGATTTGCGGTAAAATGTTTTATTTTGTAGACCTTTAAAATGAGGTGGCACACGGCATAGGGTTACTTTTAAAATTTTTGACCTCAACTCCCTAGCGTCACCCCTCAAGGGGGTTAAAAAAGTTCAATTGCATAAAAAAAATTGATTTATTAACCAATACGATGCACCTTTAATTTGGTGTTCTATCTTTACTAATAACAAATATATTTACCCATACTAAGACTTTTCGGACACTCTGTATAATGTTAAAGAAGCAGTGGCGTACCCGTGGGGGGGGGCTGCAGCCCCCCCAGACCAACATCCTAGACACACAAAAATTAAAAAAGTGCACTAGTAATTAAAAAATCCACCGAATTGCACTATTCAGCCTCCACCCCCCAAGATAAAATCCTGGGTGCGCCACTGTAAAGAAGGCTCATAAAATTACTCCTTAAGCTAAAGATATTCTTTTAAACGATCTCTACATATTATTTGAAACAAGTAAGAATAAAAATAAACATGCAAATATTCTTCAAATGAACTTATGCAATAATTAACTCTAAACTGCACTAGGATATATTTATATAATATGTGTTTTACATCTGCATGAAGCAATTTTTTCGTGCCTTTCTGGGCTGCTTTCGTACGCTGGCGGCTGGTGAAATTTTAAAGTTGTATATCTCTGTTGCTACTTACGGGACACATACCAAGTTCAAGTTTTTTACTTGTGAGCCTACTAGGAATATTTTGGTGAAGAAAAAATAATATTTTGTAGTTTGCGAAAAATAGTTTAATTTTTGCGGAGCCCCCTAGGAAAAAATGAACACGTTTAAGTATTTTATTTATTATTTTTTCTAAACAAATTTTTCATCATTTTGTCGAAAATTTTTAAATTTGAAGAGAAAAAAATATGTTAGTGGAAAGTTATAGTTATTTCAATTTTGTTAAACCTAAAATTTAACTTAAAAAAAAACTATAACTCTTATAATACATTTTTCTCTTGAAATTTAAAAATTGTCGACAAAATGATGTACAATTCGTTTAGAAAAATTAATAAATAAAATACCTAAGCATGTTCATTTTTTTTCCAGGAGAGTCAAAACAAAAAGTTGACTTTTTTTGGCAAATTACAAAATATATTTTCCTTTACCAAAACATTCCTGGTAGGCTCACTAATAAAAAACCTGAACTTGACATGGGCCCCCAAGTAGCAACAGAGATATAAAACTTTAAAATTTCACCAGCCGCCACTGCCCTCGCCTCTCAGCCCATTTACCATACGTTGATATTACATATAACTATATAACACTTATCTATTACTAGGAGTTCTTCATTCACGTCTTGTATGTTTCAGAATGAAGAAATATATATAAATGAACAACTAAATTAAATATAACGATGCCTAAAGCCAATTGATTTTTTTAAAATTCCCTCATCTCCAGACAAACTTTAAAACCATCAGCCGCACAAACATTTCTTTTTATCTAAGACATCCTACGTAGACTTCAAGCCTAAGTACTAACGTTCCGTCGGCGTCTGAAGAGAAGAGAAATGTAATGTATTGATACGGAATTTAAAGGATTGGAGGTGGGGACTGAAAGGGAAAACATCTGCAGGCCATTTGTTCCATAATCTCGAGACCCTAGGTATGAATGAGCGAGAGAAGTTCTGTTCTAGGCTTTTGTACCTAGACAGTAAAGGGATGCATATGTAACGCGCCTCTAGTTTTTCTGTTAGGAAAAGTCAAGGGGGGTATACTACCGGCTAGTTCAGTCAGAGCAAAATCCGTGGAAGTAGCGGTAGAAAAGGGATAAATCCCCAACAGCGCGGCGATGAGCGAGAGAAGGGAGTTTTCTCGTGAGGGCTGGGTCATTGATAAGTCGAATGGCTCTCTTTTGGATAGAATCAAGGATGTTAAGTGTCGAAGGTGATGCCGCTCCCCATATGTGGAAGCAGTACTCTAGGTTAGGTCTTATTTGGGAAACATAGAGAGTGTATAATTTAGAAGGGGAGAAGTGTTTTCTGGCTTGGAAGAGGAAACCAAGCTTTTTAGCTGCCGATGTGGCTACTGAAGTAATGTGTTTGTGCCAGCTGAGATCATGTCCGAAAGCGACGCCTGCAAGATCGAATGTTTCATTGTTTTGAAGGGCTTGGCCATTCATGTGGATGGGGTAAGCATTGCCAGATTTTTTGCGTGACAGGGATCAAGACTGGGTTTTGGAGGCGTTGAACAAGGTTCTTGGCACTCCAGTCTAAGATTAATTGAAGATCTTGGGAAAGTGATAGGCGTATAGATCTGCATCTACTATCCAGCTCTTAATTCCAGACTTATCTGAAAAAATGAATGTTGGAGTGAGTACTATCGTCAGCGAAACTGTGGATGGGATTGGTAGTTGAAGAGAGCAGGTCATTAATATGAAGAAGAGATAGGGATGATGCCAGGACTGAATCTTGAGGGACGTCAGCATGATAGTATGGAAGTCAGATGAGTGACCGTCAACCACGACAGATATGCGTCGATTAGAGAGGAAGCTACCGATCCAGGTATATAGTTTGGTAGGAAGGCCGTAAGAAGGTAGTTTGTTAAGGAGTGCGGCATGTCATACTTGGTCAAATGCCTTGGAAATATCCAGACTAACAATCTGAGATTCGCCATGAAATTCGAGAGACTTGTGCCAGTTATGTGTGACAAAGTCAAGGAGATCAGCTGTAGTTCTTTGGTGACGAAATCCGTACTGTCAGTCATGGATGATTTTGTGTTTTTCTAGATATTTTGGAATTTGGAAGTTGATCGCTTTCTCCATAACTTTGCTGACAACACAGACAAAAGAGATAGGTCTATAATTGGATGGAAGGGACTTGGATCCTTTCTTCGGGACAGGCTGCACTCGAGCAGTGTTCCACCTATCTGGGAAGATACCCTTGTGATAAGAGATCTGGAAAAGACGAGTTAAGATGCGTGCAAATTCTGGAGCACATTTTTTTAGGACAATTGCTGGTGGTATGCCATCCAGACCGGAGGACTTTTTGGTGTCAAGAGAGAGAAGACTTTTTTGAACTTGTTTGACATTACTTCCATACTAATAAATCAGTGGCGGCTGGTGAAATTTTAAAGTTGTACAGGGTTATTTTTTTAAAATCTGCAGGCTAACTTTATTTTTTAAAGAGACAGGCCTATAGTTCAAACCCTGTATATCTCTGTTGCTACTTACAGGACCCATGCCAAGTTCATGCTTTTAATAGTGATCCTACTAGGAATGTTCTGGTAAAGAAAAAAAAACATTTGTACCTAATTTGCGAAAAAAAGTTGAATTTTTGCTTTTAACACCCCCCACCCCCCAAACATGCTTAGTTAAGTATTTGATTTTATATTTTTTCTAAATAAATTTTAATTTTGTGAAACCTAAAATATAATTTAAAAAAAATTTTAATGCCTAACTTTCTACTAACACATTTTTTCTCTTAAAATTTAAAATGTTTTAACAAAATGATGTAAAATTTGTTTAGAAAAAATATAAAATAAAATACCTAAGCAGGTTCATTTCGTTTCCAGGAGGGTCAAGCAAAAATTCTACTTTTTATCGCAAATTACAAAATATTTTGTTTCGTTACCGAAACATTCCTAGTAGGCTCATTATCAAAAATCCTTAACTTGGCATGGAGCAATGGAAGGTGGTAGAGGATTATTCGACGTCCGAGGCGGCACCACCCCACACATCTGCTAAAGGGCTGGTGAAACCCATACGGATGTTTCCAGCTCTGGAGGTGTGAGACGGATACCCCCAGTACACCCACGGTACCTAGAGTACTTAGGTTAAAGAGCTTCGTGGGCTGTCCGAAGATAAAAAAAAACAGTGATATACAAATTTAAACTTTCACCAGCCCCCACTGTTAATTATTATTCTAATATTATTGCTTACATGCCTCAGAGTAGAATTTCAGTCTTTCATAGGTAAACCACTGCAGGTTTTGGAAATTCGTGTTTCTTTCCAAAATTACTAACGATAATCTGCATTACTTCATTTGTTATGGCTGAAATATATAGATTTGACACTCCAAAAAATGGCTCTAAATCCACTAGTCTGTTTGGATAACTCAGTCTTCTTAACAGTTTAAATAGCCTTCCCACACCTACAAACATTGAGAGCTCAAAACAGTATATCTCAACTCATTATACACATATAACACATAACAGATGTAATAAAGCATTGCAGTATGTACAGTATTGTAAAAATATTAAATTTTGCACCCCTACAGACTGAAAAACAAACAAAGATAATGCAAGGACCAAAAGACAGTTTTACAATCACAATTATACTATACATACATCATACATGTCTGTGAAGTTGGTCCCCCAAAAGCAAAATTCCGAGCAAAATTCATTAAAAATTACTGGAGTTCCTAGTTTCCTATGGAAGAGTTGTAGAATACTTTTTACTTTTTATTAATAGTTCCGTTAACATAAAAGTAACAATATTTTAAAAATGGGGACTAACTCCACGCAGCCTCCCATTATTGGAAAAACAAAAGTTTGACCACAGCACATAATAGTTCTAAAGGAGTACTTCAGGTTTTTGTGATATTCAAAGGCAGAACTCTTACCAAAAACATTGTATTACGTGTTTTGAGCTTTTTGGGAAGTAAAAAATTCAACAACGAAATGTCATTATCTTTATGCAGAACGGTAGAACTATGGCGGCACTAACAGGAACTTATGAGTTTTGAACCAAGACTATTGTTACAAAATAACTCATGGGGGGCCAACTTCACACGTTTTTAACACTCAAATTACCTGACACCCTGTACCATGTAGATGCTCTAAGTTTTTCTGGTATTCTAAGTTTTCTTACAAACTGAAGTACATTTTCTGTGAGAAATCTAAAATTGCTCTCACATTCATCTGTGTACAAGCTTTCAATGGTCTCGTGGGTTAGCCATGATAAGGTTAAGGAGTATCCCATTTTCAATTACTTCATTATTTTCTTCAAACATTAAAACAACTGACTCAAGAAAATCCTCCATTGTGTGTTAAGAATCTTTAAATTATACCGATATTGTTATATACATTTACATACATAATGAAAAAAGTGAACCAACCTGTAGAAGATTATGCGTTTGATTTCTTATTCGTAACTAAACAGAGAAATAGTCCCAGATTCTTCCTTTCTTAATATATAAGGCATGGAAATATTCCGTCACTATAAAAATACAGTACTTAAAGAAAAGAACAAATCAAAAATCTTAATATACACATATCCTGATTCCATTATTGCATGAAACATGAAATTGACATTTGCCCTTCGGCTATGTTCAGCTGTTCGGCTTTCGTTTCGATCGTCGATCGATAAATTAATGGTTTAAACCACCCTGGTGTCGCTATGTTGTCAAGTCCTCTTGCAAGAATTAATTTATCATTGGCTGCGTTGCTGCGTTCAGCCGATTTTCAGCGGTCTCAGCAGTTGATCAAATTTTACAGGTGGCATGGTATATGTCTTCAAATTTGATATAAGTAATCATGTCGTCGCTGCCAAATCCAACCAGCTGCGGAGACCGCTGACGATCAGCTAAACACAGCCATAGTTCTAACTAATAAGTATAGTAAACTTTTTCTTAGATCTGGCAATATGGTGGCCAAGTCACTTGTCATCTATGGCACCCTGTTGAAGTCTGGTCTATTTTACGTTTAGAGGTTGGGTAAAAGATAGGACCGGACTTGTACTCACAGTATAACTTAAATAATAAACGCCAATTAAATCTAGTCTCCGAAATCTACATAGTCGAAAAGTTAAATGATTAAACCACACACTATAGAAAAAACACCCACGGAAACACTAACATCACAAACACAAAATACCAAAATCAAACGAAAATAAAACGACACAACCTGTCATGTCACCTTGATGCCCACTACCAACCCACTACTGATCTAGGGATTTTTCGAAGGAAACAATATCAGCGCTGCTGATGTCATCTGTGATTGTCAAATGTCGCAACGCTGAGATTTATCATAAAATGAACTCTATCATTCATTTCAATACTATTACCAGGGGCATATTTACGTATGGGCTGATTGGGCTATAGCCCAGGGCGGAACTGTAGGGGCAGCACATATGTCTTCACTTTGATGTAAAATGTGAAGAAATGCTGACGGAGGGGGCAGCCAGATTTAAGGAACCCGAGACGGCACTAAATCTAAATACACCACTGACTATTAGTATGCATCTAGTGGTATTTTACTTGAAATGCCTGTAGCTGACGCTTCAAATAACCAATTCGTTTTATGACACGTATAGGCGCGTAAAAAAAGTCGTATCTACATCTAATTTTCTTAGGAGCTTGTTTGCATGTTAGCTTTCTTAAATTTAGTTTAACTGACCCTCCACTGTAACCTTCTCATGTACAAATCATTGCTGTCAAATTAAATGGGTTTGCCAGCAATTAATAAGACCTTCAAAAAGTCCCTAAGCTGCATTTGGACTCTTAAGTACGACTTTCTTTTTGATCGCGGCAATACAAGTAAACGACTGAAAGATTGTAGGGTGTAAGTCATTGGCACAGGAAAAATTTGGATCACGGCAACGTCGGTTTCAGGTTTGTACTAAACAAGCGCTGGCAGGGTTGCTTCAAACGACAGTAAAATCCACACCACGATTTTATGCTGTACGATTAAGCGATCTCTTCTTCACAATTTTTAACATTCAGATGCTTCTTGGACATTCGTTTTTAACACTGCAGATAGAAAAAAATTGCCTCGACTAAAAAATAATATCCCTGTCATTTTTCTTGTCCATATTCGCGAACTTCAACAACTGATCTAACCCCCAGCGAGAAAAATTGAAACCATTACAGAGCATATAAACATTTCGCTTGACAATGTCGAATATGTTAAAATATCATAATTCAAATCGTGCCAATCGCGTACTTTAGTGGACATCTTTTTATTTCAAAAATCACGATTTCTTTTTATCGCAACTCAATGTTTATACCCTTTATGACCGCCATGACAGAACGATCGACCTGTCATCTATAGTCACTTAAGGTTTGTTATGGGTGTCGCCAAGTAGAGGCAGATCAGTGGCGTAGCCAGGTGGGAGCCAGGTAGCGCGACTGCCCCCCCCCCCCGCCCTTTTGATCAGCGTGTGATTGGAGCCCCGCCCATATACATAACGAACAGATATTTTTTATAGCACGCTGTTGTTGCCCCTCCCCCGCCACAAAATGCTGCCTACGCCACTGAGGCGACCACCCCGTTGGCTACTGCCATTTACTATTTGGTGTAAATGAACAGGACTTTTAAATTAAGTGTGTATTTAGAAGAACGCTTGCTTTTGCCCTTCCCCCCCCCCATGTATCGTTTCCTGGCGCCCATGATTGACAAAATTATGGCAAACATGTTGACATCTGTTTTTTAAAAAGGTGTTTACATTCCTACGTTAACAGATGCACCCTTTCATCACTTTACCACTGTCTTTCAGGTCTTATAACACACACGGTAACTATTATTAATTTAATTGTGTATTTCTATTTTTTATAGAATCATCATATCTTGCTAATTTACTTAAACCAAAATTGTACACACCTACAGTTTGCGTGCTACAAATACAAAATTTCTGGTAAAATTTGCCTTTTAGTGGTTTGCATAAAATCCCTGTACAATGTTTAGCGTACAATTGCAAAATCTGTTTTTGAAGCACCACGTAAACCTCTTCAGTTTAGCGTTTGCGCGGCCGCATTTTCTGATGGCAAAAAC
Organism: Philopedon plagiatum; assembly: GCA_963971165.1. Taxonomy (NCBI): domain Eukaryota; kingdom Metazoa; phylum Arthropoda; class Insecta; order Coleoptera; family Curculionidae; genus Philopedon; species Philopedon plagiatum. The sequence continues at coordinate 57,970,701 of OZ020197.1, forward strand.
TCCCTAATGTTCTACTACGTTGCACCTAATTCAATGCCCTAAGAGTGAGCTCGTTTAAATGTTTCCATAACTTTCAAACCCATACCCATGAGTTTATTGTATTCAGTTTATTTTCTATCGCCTTCGACTGTACAGAGTAGCGGAGTAGCGTATATATTAATTCACTCACATACAATATTATCATTACTTTCAGTTCTTGTAAGTTCGTCAGGGGAAAGCAAAACTTGGATGTAGTATTACTCTTGAGGATGCTCCTTATAATTGTAGTTTGAGTTATGTCTGTATGTGTATGTTAGTATTTAAAGCACCAGCATACAACATAACCAAAATCTTTAGCTGACATATTATCAAACCAGGAAGGTGATTATTTTTCGAATAATGGTTGTTACTCTAAATTTTTGCTGTAATATTCATAATATATTTTATAGATCGAACCATCTAAACAGGATGTATGTATGTGTTTGTAGTATGTTGACCCTGGCGTGACTGTAGTAGTTTTCCTTGCAGATTCAATAACAACATATGGGTAAGATATTTTATTTTGTTCTAAGCTGTTTGAAAAAACAGTAATAATGATTTGCATATTTTTAGGTCTTACTCTGTACAATATTATTCGCATAATCAAACATAGATCAACCCAGTCCTATTTATAATTATTCCTAACAATGCTGCCATTAAAACCGCACGCTTTAATCATTATTATCTACTTAATCTTAAATGCGTTGTAATAAAATTTTTAATTTATAGATACTAATAGTACCGTCAAGTGAGTGATATACCTACGTGGAGATTAATAATTTCTAAAACTAGTAAATTATGTCATTTATCCTAACCTCAAAAAATCATTATTGAATTATTAAAATTGTTTTTAGTTTAAGAAGTAAAAGTCTATTTTCTCTAAATCCTGGGGATGCCAAAAGAACTAAGCTCCACAACTACACATCCTGCTGGCACCCACTGTTAAGTCTAACCATTGTTTTGTAATTTTTATATTACTACCTTTGAGCTTTAAACCTCAAACAGGTTGCGCACTCTGCCATGCAAAAAGTTTGTTACGTCCGCATAACGAATGACTTGGGTACGGTGTTGGAGTTCTAATCGGAAGGTTGGCGGTTCAAGACCCATTCGGTTCGAAAACTTTTTTTCAATTTAATAAAAGGTTAAATCGAATGACTACAACAGTGCCTCATCTATATCCCTGTAAGCGAAGTTCAATGTTCTCATAAGAAGATTCCCGAAGCGGCGACTCGTTCTAAATATGAGGCGCTGGCGCTGGTTTGTGGGGCCCTGGTGCGTAGAGCTCCGAGAGTATGGTCGCGAGGGGCCGATAATGCTACTGTAGCTAATGCCCAGGTAGTTAATGCCAAAGTAGCTAAGGCCAAAGTAGCTATCGCCCAAAAGTGTGACATTTGACAGTGAAAGTGAGGTTATGTGCACATTCTTTATCTTGGTCCAAGGTAAGGGGATACCTACTGTTGTAAGATTGCCGGAGTTTTGTCTCGCTGGTTTTTAAATGCCACGGGTATCCAGGTTTCAATCGAAACGATAAGAAAAAGGTTAAACGAGGTAAATTTGAGGTCACGGCGCCTGTTGGGGCGGGTTCCGCTAACCCGGGCTCCTATGCAGTCAAGATTTCAGTGGGCAAGGGATTATCATCACTGGGAGGAAGAATGGAGCTCTGGCCTTTTTACTCATAAGTCCCGGTATGCTCGATTCTCAGATAGTCGAAGAGTAAGAGTTTGGACAATTCCCATAATAACCAGAAATCGACGCCCCGTCCAACGACTTTATCTCTATAGAGGGGGCTCAATTATGGTTTGGGGAGGCATATGATATAATGGCAGTACTGACATATGCGAGGGAAACATAAATGGTGACCACTATAGGCGTCATGTTATCGATCAGTTACTACCACAATTTCATGCCGCTATATATGGGGCCAAATTTCCATTTTTTCGACGATAGTGCAAGACCTCACTGAACCTCGGCAGTTTTGAATGCCCTAGAAAATAACGGCATTCCGCACTAACCGCTACCTCCATTATCGCCAGACCTAAACTGCATGCTTGGGATCTGCTTAAACGGCTGCTGGATGACGATAGACCGGCCGGCCGTGGAAACTTTTGAATAGCTAAGAGCCCTTTTACCTCGGCTCTGGAATGAAATTCCTCAGGAACTGTTTAACAACCTCATAGAGAGCATGCTAAGCCGTTATTGCCGCACATGGAAGCTTCACCACCTATTAATTTTTTTCTTAAGTTTCATTATTATCGTCGGGCGACGAGATTTTTACACCGTATTTTTTATAACTTTCATAATTTTGTTAAGTTCAATTTTTTAAGAAGAAAAGTCTTATATTTTGTATGTAATTAAATATACATATTTTCTGTTAATATAAAAAATCCTACTTATCTGGTTATTTGTTCAAAAATTATAAATATCCCTAACTCTTGTGGAGCAATTTATTTAAGCAATCGATAAAATGCAAAAAAATATAAATTATAACGAGAATGGAAAACTTTAATCGGTGTTTTAAATGTTTTGAAGATTCTCATGGTAAGAAATATTCTCATGGCGTTTTTAAATATTTTGTCTTGATTTTGCCATTATTTCTAACTAATAGAAACAGACAATGTAAGTCTGAAATAAAGAGATTATATTTATTTTAATTTTCATGCACCAGCAATCAAAATAAAAATATTTAATAAATATAAATATCACAATAAGAAATAATATAAACTTGCCCGGTCAGTGCCCGTTCTATGCGGTGGGCGAGGTGGGCACTCGCCCAGAGCGACAGGTTTAAATTGGCGGCAAATCGGGACCATTTAGAAGACTACGTTGGTACTTTAGTTCGGAGAGAATTTAAAAAAAAAAACAACAATTCCATTCAAATTTATAAGAAAAAGGAGACTACCGAAGTATCTACAATAATAGGAGTAAATTCATTTTAGCACACGTTCCAAGATAAAAATCATTTGGGAACCAAGCAAGTCGCTAAAATATTAGAGTAACTCATAGATTTGGATGACATATTAACAGTGATTGAACAAAAATCTGTCAAAACTTAACTGCATACTGCATAGGCCTAACTGGCTTTGGATTTTTAGGAGGCTACTTAGGGCTTCTAGGTTGGCAAGTCAAAAAGAAGTTACCATAAAAAAAAACGTGCGTATTTACATATTTCAATGATTTTGTGCTGTCTTACTTTTTTACAACTTGTCAGTTCTAAATTTTAAAGTCTATTTGTAGACCGACTGCAACGTGTTATCAAGAAGTGTCTGAATATTTTTGGAAGGGGCTAATTTTAGTTTTGGGGTAAGCCCCCTCGCCCCTAATGACACCTATGGTTACGACAAAAATGAATCCCTTCTCTTTATTTATTCTTGTCGAGATGCCGAGACGCCGAGTCCGAAAATATGGGTCATGAGAATAGACCGTGTCTAAATAATTTTGCAAAAATTGAAAAATGGAATAAAACTGGCTGTTTCTTTTCTCCAATAAAGAAGAAAAACATCGGTATGGGTAAATATGAAGGCGTGATATTTTTTCTATACCTATATTGATTTGCATAGTTTTAGTTTACAAAACGTACGAAGTCACTTTCTTTCACGGATTTGATTTTAATTAATACCAAAAATTTAAATAGTAGTAGATAATGAAATCCGCAGGTTAAATTAATGCAAGATTCTTTCCTTTTTAGTGTTCCATGAAACAGAACACTTATGGAATCACTTCGGTGTCTGTCCGTTAGTCCGTCCGTCTGTCACAGGCGATTTTCTCTGAAACCATTCGACGAAAAAATTTAAAATTTAGCAGAGAGATGGTGTGGTGGCCCAATAAGGAATATGCACATATTTTTTTTATTGCATAAATCGTTTAAGGAAGTCATTACAAACCCAAAAAAAATATATTTTGAACAAAATTACTAGGATAATTTAGCTACAAAAAATGTTTACTTTTCGGTATAATTTATTTCAATTTAAAAAGCAGCCATTTGTCCTTAGTGAAAAATGACGTCAGGAGATCAGCAAAAATCTACAAGTTAACGTAAAGCTTAACCCAAAGTCGAACAGGTTTGATTTTCTCGGAAACAGTCAGAGGGAGATAAATCGAATTTTTTGGGTTGATAGAGGAATAGTTGAACTAGCTTCGGTAAAAAATTCAGTTATACAGGATGTTTCGTTTCGGAGCTATTAAATGTCAAAGTCGAAATTTCCGCGATTTCCGTTGAAATCGGGTACAGGTCGCAAATGTGAATTAAATCGATGTAAATTTTTGGAGGTTGTATGGAACCCGGAGCTTCAGAACTCTACTGAAACTGATGAGGATCAGAAAACAGCAAGTAATTCTTTTGATTTTTTTAGGTCGAATAATGCCATTTCCAGACCCCTCTTTGGTACCTAATAACTCGAAAACAAAACGTCAGATCGAAAAACGGATTCATAAGTGAAACTTTAAAATCTCAAATACGTTTTTTGCAATACATTTGCCTAAACCTGAAATCACGGGAAAATGGAAATATTTGGAAAAAACTGTAAATTTAGATTTTTTATCCAAATATTTCACGGTTTTTAATTTTTTGTGGGGTCAAAATGGTTCAAATTAAAATCCCAGATACGTCATCGGAAAGAGCTCGTCAAAGTATGTGTTATCCATATTTTTTAGTGCCTTCATTCTCTATAGGAAGCGAGCAATCGCCGATTAAATTTCGTTTTTTTTTTTACTTTTTTTGCCCTCGACATCGGTACATTTGAATCACTCTGTATTTTTCCTATCTATTATTTTCCCAATTTTTCAACACTATCTTATAATGGGATAATAACATTGTGAAATGAATACCTAATGTGTGATCCAGGAGCGTACTTAAGGGGTAAAAATCGGATTTCCTTGATTTTTTCTGACAAAATCCTATTTCTAACAGACATTATTCCGCACTATTTACCTTATTTAGAGATTCTTTTTGGGTTTATTTTATCCGTTAATTATCCAAGAATACCTCTCACTAATTTAAATCGCTTATTTTCGTTAAAGTTATAAATAAATAGGTTTACTTGCAGCGGGGACATCTAAAATTTGGACATTTTGTAATTTTCGAAGATTGCCATGAAAATAAAGAATTGCAGTTTATTTACACGAAATTATTGAGATGATATGTCGAAATTTCGCAGAAATGCCAATTATTGTTGCAGAATTGAAAGGTCCCTGGACCGATTTCGGCTTGAAGTATACATGAATAAGACTTTAGGAACCTTCTACTTTAAGTGCAGGGATATTTCATTGGATAAGTTACGCATTAAATGCCATTTTTATTGAGTTTCAGATGACCCTACAACATTGGAATTCGCCATCTACTCATGATGAGTCATAAGTTCAGTTTTGACGACACAGCCAATGGGATCACGTTTTACAAGTTTCGAAATTCGCGCGAAAATTTGCAGTTTTAGATCCTTTTATTGTTAATATAGATAAATGGATAACAGCAACCGCCATGAACATTTAATTTATGTAGAGAATATAAAAAAGAAATCAGATTTATTTGGGTTATATGCATAATTCCCTATTATAGACGCGAAGTATAAAAAGTTGAATTGTGATTCTAGTGGTTAATTTCAAGGGGTAAAGTGGGACATGGAAAACAATTTCAAGGGCATCCTGAAGGGTATTAAATGAAAGCTTATTAAAGCACGAATTCAAAAATATACGAGTAAATGATGTTTTCCTTATGAATTTTTTAAACCATTTTTTGGGAAAAACGCTTAAAAATCGCTGACCTTCACCCTTATCACCAGACGGATCGCTCAGAAAATCTGAAAAAATCATGAACATTAAGAATTAGGTGTGACTGAATGAAAATTATCAGCATTGAAAAATTCTAGCGCGATCCATTGTTATAAACAATTTAATTGTTTATTTCCTTATAACTGCTGAACCATTGGTTTTAGAGAAAAAGCTTTTTGACAAAAAAATATTTCTCACGATGTAAGGAACAACTTCCGTACACGTTTTTCAAGATTTGTAATTTGGCCCAGTCAAATGCTCCCCACTCAGTTTCGCGCATACGCGATGTGATACGGCAGTTGTGCGGTCGCACAGTCTAATTTTTTCTAAATCTAGCGGAACTAACTTATCGTTGCCATAATATTCTAATTATCGCAAATATTAAATTTGGGTTCAGTAGATTTTAAATATATAGCAAAATATGCTTACTTGACTGGAGATGCCACACTCAATGATAATTATGTAAAATTTTTTAATTCGTCCTTTTCACTTCGGCTATTCGTATCAGATGAAGAAAGAATTTGGTTGCAATTTTATGTTTGCATATTGGCACAATACAACACTTATAGAGTAGTTTTAAAAAATGTATTGTTTAATAAAAAAATACACAAATTAAACTATAATTGAAAACAGAACTATGCGCAAACAACAAATTAGTATATTTATATCATATAACTTGGTAAACGATTCAACTCAGGCATGTTGAGTATAGGTAACTCAATATAATATGCTCAGTCTTTATGCTCCTAACTTTGGACAATCACTTCATTAATTGTTGCAAACAATACGATTGGTCACGTGCCTGTAAAAAATTCAGAGCAAAAAGATAAAAAACATTTATTTATTTAATAACTTAGCACGAAACAGCGACGCGTGATTAGGTATAATCTGATGTCACTTGACAGCGTGCGAAAATGGCGACATTTTAAATTGAAGTTACATTAAAAAGTGAAAAAAAATTAAATTATCCTAGTAATTTTTTTCGAAATAATATTTTTGGGTCTGTAATGACTTACTTGAACGATGTATGAGACCCATGCCTAGTTGAGGTTTTTTAATAGTGAGCCTACTAGGAATGTTTTAGTAAAGCAAAAAAATATTTTGTATTTTGCGAAAAAAAGTTGAATTGACCACCTGGGAAAAAAATTAACACGCTTAGGTATTTTATTTATTATTTTTTCTAAACGAATTTTACATCATTTTGTCGACAATTCTTAAATTTTAGGAGACAAAAATGTGGTAGTAGAAAGCTATAGTAATTTGATTTTTTTAAAAATCATATTGTAGGTTTCAAAAAAATTCAAATGACTATAACTTTCTACTAAAACATATTTTTCTCTTAAAATTTAATAATTTTAAACCAAATGATGTAAAATTTGCTTAGAAAAATAATAAATAAAATATCTAAACGTGGTAATTTTTTTCCCAAATTCAAAAATTCTACTTTTTTTCGCAACTTACAAAATATTTTTTTTCTTTACCAAAACATTCCTAGTAGGTCCATTATTAAAAAACCTGAACTTGGTATGGGTCCCATAAGTAGCAGCAGTGATATACAACTTTAAAATTTCACGGCTGTAAGTCAGTATCTAAAACACAAGAATAATTTGTTGTTTTCTTATCAATAAGTACTTATTATTATTTAAATTTATGTAACATTACAAAAATTGCATTTAATTTAGCGATTGAAATCTATCATTACGGTATGTAAAACCCCAAGGAATTTTAACTAGCGCAATGAAGGTCTCCTTTCATTTATTTATATTTGTTTACGAAGCGATTATGGAACGTCACAAACTTTTTCGCTTAGATTCACTAAAAAGGTTTAAGATTTATTACTGGTTTAAGTTACCATCTTCTGGTTGGAAAGTTAGGTTATGACAGTTTTTCGTCCTGTCATTGTTAATAAGTCGATATTAAAAACTTATGAATTGTTCTAAAATTCACCGATTTGCCTTGGTTTCCAGATGATTTTCACCTTGGAACTTGTTGCTACAATGATTTTAGTTTATTATTGTGGAAAGTAAATACTAAAATTGCCTTTTCTTTATAAATTAAATAAAACTTATAGACAAAATTATAGTATAAAACTCGGTTGTCTTATTCTTACACTTATTAGTTTAATAATAGGTTTGTTTTTGCAGCAGTTTGAAACTAGTCAGAGCCAATCATCTTCAAGGAAAACAGTTTCCTGATCGAAACCGGATTATCTCATTGGCTCTGACCGATTTGAAACTGCTGCAGAAACAAACCCAATTTTGTCAAATTAGCGTTGGAGAATCTGGCCATCTATGTTTATTTCTAATGATTCTCGAGGGCGCGATGAATCTGAAGACTTCCTTCAAATTAGTCCATTTCCTTTTTTTAATAATAATTGCAATATAATAAAATTATTATAATATAATTTATTTTTTAGGTTCCAACTGTAACCAAGCAATAATGCTTATTACGGAAGGAATAGATTATACTTATGACGTCACGTTATTTAATACTTCAAACTGGCAACTTAACTTTCCAGTAAGAATTTTTACCTACCTTCTGGGTACTGATAAAGAAGACGAGAAGCAAATGGAATTTATTGCTTGTTCAAATATGGGTAATAATACCTTAGTAACTAAAACGGATAAAAAGAAAATGAACACTAAAATAAAAAAATTTTGATAGGATGAATGAGCTTACCAAGAATTTTTTTATTTCAGAATACAAAAGTACTCTATTTAAATAGCTTATCCTTAAACAGTTTGAAATTTTTTTGATCAAATTCACACTAAAAATAGCGATGCAGCATCGCTAATTATAAAACGGGAAGGTGGCCTTTGGTGAGGTAGTTTCACGATAAGCCTACATTGTGAAACGTTATAGCGATAAAGAAGTTTCTTTCGCTAATTTACCATTTTTAGGGGGGAGGAAATGACCCCCCGGAAGCTTAAATTGGCGCTCCTGCTGGTGTAAAAAGTACCAATACCAGTACCATATGTATCGCTCAGGCTTGTTGTCAGCTTCATCAAAAATTTAAGTGATTGCAGTCTTTTCACAGTGGTAGATTGGGGTGCACACAGTTATTTCAATTTATTTATTCGTATATAAGTAGTAATAAAAAAGGGTATCCTTTCCATTTTAACGCCACTTAGTTTTTAACTACCCTTATGTGATATTTATTTCGATTAAAACAATTCATTGCCATTAAAATATTAACATAAGTTAATTTAGGAAAGTCATGTTCGGTTGAAGAAGGCATATACAGTTAATATAAAATATTTACCAAAGTCTTTGAAAGAACTTCTCTCGCGAAGTAAAATTATAGTTATTTACGTAACAAGTGGGGTATAGACATTATTCTCACACGCATGGGAAAATTGGACACATAATCACATCAGGTTGGGTATAATAATATGGATCATAATATAATTCTAAATCATGACAACCAGGTTGCCAAGGATGCGTTTGTTATCAATAAGTTTATTTAAATAAGTATAATATTCAAAACAATAGTCATGTCTGATTCAGATATACTGTCTGATATAGAAGCGAAGAACTTCTTGGCAGTAATTCGATTTTGGAAGTCATTTCTCACATTTTTGAGAATGGCAGGTGCTACTTCTTGGCAGACGTTAACAATCTTTGGCTTAACTCATTCAAATTTTTGGGCATTGTTAGGTATACTCGTATCGCCAAAGAAAGAAATAAAAAGGAGCAAGGTCCGGGAATTCATTATTTAGAAATTCCCTGACTGATGGTAAATAAGAATGAGGAGGTGTTCTGTCTTGTTGGAAAAATGGATCATAGTCTTCATTTTCCTCTTCAATGACTGTTACAATTGCAGGTAAAATAGCCTCTTCCAGAAGATTTAAATAAAGAGGCCCACTAAGAGGCCTTTAAAAAAAATGATTTTTTTACGTCCTAGGATTCCAGCCCATACATCTAATTTCTGAGGATGTTGAGTATGGGTTTCCTCAAACCAATTAGGATTACTGTCAGATCAATACTTATCTGCAGTTGTGTCTATTCACAGTACCATTCAGAAAAAAATTGATTCTTCACTAAAACATATACGGTGAAGCAAGTTCGGTACTATTGCCAGAGAAAAATAAGATAGAGAGAATAATATCTCTTCTTCCCGCCAGCTCGACCACGCTATGGCCTTTAAACGGCAACACCCCGAGATTGGCGCGTAGAATTCTCACAGTACACCCCGACATTAGCCAGTGCGGTAGCAACACGGCAAGCAGAGTTTTCTGCGGCGCGTCTCAATACTCACTCTCGCTGTGCCTTATAATTAAGGATTAAACGACTTACCTGTAAGGAAGTTCAATCCTAATTATACGAGATGGGACACGTCCTCCTAGATCACCCTCTAGTAATACCTTTTATCGCTGTTGTGCGCGCAAGTTTAAAGAAACTGATTGATCATCACCTTCAGCCCGGCTCCCATGAGTCATTATACTTTTGGAGCTATAGGAGATCGCCTCTGGCTCGGGCCACGGATAGGAAGGGTGGGTTTGATCTAGGAGGACGTGTCCCATCTCGTATAATTAGTATTGAACTTCCTTACAGGTAGGTCGTTTAATCCTTAATTATACTTCAATTGGACACGTCCTCCTAGATCACCCTGTAGATGTTGAAAGATTAAAGAGGCGATCTCGTAACAAAACAATGATACTAGAAATTGCTTGATATTATTACATATTAACCGAATTCTTGACAAAGAAATGAATGTTTAACAATTTAAAATTAAACCTATTCTAAGCCAAACCAATCATATATCTTGAGATGACTTTTTTGCCAGTGCCATTATATAATTTCCGAATATGGGTTTTTTGGTAGTTACAGGTCTATTATAAAACTTACAGAATGTGTCTGACCTTTCGGACCATCCAGCTGCTTTCCTAATATTTTCAATATTTACCCCAGTTCTGAGCGCTGCTGAGGACTCAGCATGTCTAGTGCTGTGCCCTTTAAATTTTTCAGTGTCGATTCCACTGGATTTTAATCCATTTCTTATCCATCGGCTTAAAGTTTGTGACGTAGCTGGGCGGTGGGGCTTTTTTATTCTCAAAATAAGAATGTCTTCTTTGCCCCTTAGCGGTTGTGTGCGTTGTATGTGGTGAAGAATGGTGGTAGCAGGTAGCAGTACAAAGTTCTGGTTTTTCTTTAAAAACCGTAAACTTTAAGTGGGGCTGGACTTTTTTAGGTGCAGATGTTTTTAGAATGTCGGTGATTTTGATTTCCATTTCGGCTTCGGAGTGCCTTTTATTGGTTAATCTTATTTTTGATAGAGTTTGTACTCTCTGTGCCGTACATAATGATAATAGTAAAATTAGCTTAATTGTTATCTTTCCTAGGTCAAGGTTCTCTAATGGATGGAGATTCTCTAACATAAGTAAGACGGGATGGGGATTCCAGATTTCGTCATATCTTGGGAAGGACGGCCGTGTTTTAAAAACCCCTTTCATGAAACGCTCCACTATGGGGTCTTTCCCTGCCTCTGAGAGCAAGTTAAGGGCTGATCTATGAGTATTGATTGTGGAGTATTTTGCTCCTTTGTCAAATTCGTCGGTTAAGAAATCCAAAATGTCTTGCGTTTTCGGTTGGAATATTTTTTCCCTGTATCCCTGGCAGAAGGTCTACCATTTGGAGTAGGTTGAATTGTATTGTTTTAAGGTGTTTGTGCTGAAGGCCGCGAGTATAAGGTCCGTTGCCTTTTCGGTGATATTTTTTCTTCTGTACATTTCCCTGATAATATTGCGGATCCCCGGGTAAGCGTGCGCCATAGAGGGTGCGGTTCTCTAAAAGGGGATAAAAGTAAGTCAGATTGTGGGTGAACAATTTGTATTTCAGAAATTAGCATTTTTTGTAATTTTGGAAACCAAGGCTGTGACTTCCACATAAGAAAGATTAATAGACATTCCGCCCCGTCCGAATCTATTTTGCTTAAAATTTTGGGTATAAGTGCAAAGGGAGGAAAAATGTACGCTTGAAGGTTCTTCCATGATAATGTAAACGCGTCTATACCCAAACTCTCTGGATCAGGGTGCCAGGAAATAAATTTTTTACATTTAGTGTTTTGATAACTTGCAAACAAGTCAATTTCCGGAATTCCAAATTTTTGAGTTATTGCTTTGTAGACTTTAGGGTGCAAGGAATACCCCGTTCCAATGTCTTTGGATCTAGAGACTTTGTCCGCTTTAATGTTCGATTTTGTGTTTATGTAGGATGCAAAAAGAATAATTTTTCTCATTTCACACCATTTCCATATTTGTTTCGTTATTGTGTTAAGGTTTAAATATTTTACGCCCCCATTCTGTTTATATAATATGATACTGCTGTCATGTTATCTACCCGTAAGAGAATATGGCAGTGATAATGGTCTTTTGCGAAAGACTTTAAACCGTATAAAATAGCCTTTAATTCCAAATAATTTATATGTTTTTCTGTGTCTTGTAAGTCCCAAAACCCATTTGCTTCTTTACCATTACAGAATGCGCACCACCCCGAGGTGGAGGCATCCGTGAATATTTGACAGGTATAATTGGGGCTAGAAGACTGTTTTCGGATTCGCCTATAGTCTTTAGCCACCAGAGTAAATCGGGCTTTAGATTACTCGGTATTTTCATACTTAAGTCATAATCGCCATTATTTAGTTTGAAAGCCAAATATTTCTCCCTCTCAAGTTGTTTTGTATAAAGCCATCTATATGGGTGGCTGGGCATATTGAGACTAAATGTCCAATAAATTTTGAAAATGATCTTATTTTTATTGTTTTTGTGGTTAGCATTTTTCTTGTTAACTCCTTAATATCTTTTTGTTTTTTTTTCATCGGTAGGACGCATCGTCATTTTGTTTGTATTAAAAATGAAACCCCAAAAAATCGTATTTCCTGGATTGGGTTTAAACAACTGTTTTCTGTATTTATGATAAATCACAGTTTTTCGAGAAGAGGTTTCGTGTTTTTTATATTTTTATAACCTTCACCCTTGGTGTTGCCTATAAGAAGTGCGTCATCTAAGTAAAAAACCGATGTTAGGTTTTTCGCTCTTAGATGCGTAATTACGGGTTTTAAAAGTTTAGTAAAAGCGTATGGAGCTGTCGATAGCCCAAAAGGGAGACACTGAAATTCAAAAAGTGCTTTCTTAAATTGAAATCTGAGATATTTTTAAAATTTTGTAGGTATGGAAACCAAAAAATAGGCATCTTTTAAATCTAAAGAAGCTAGCCAGCAGTTGTGTGATATTAGGTTTTTTGCTGTTCTTGCATCTTCTAATTTAAAGTGGGGCGGATTGATAAATTTATTTAGCTTTTTAAGGTTTAAAATAAACCTGTATCTGCCATTCGGTTTTTTCCTTAAAAAATACCTCGATAAAAATTGGTTTTTACATTTTCTTACTAATTTTATAGCCCCATTCTTTAAAAGTTGGTGGATACTGGTTGAATAAAGCTTTTCTGCGTCGTTGTTTAGATTTGGAGGGGTGGGAGGTTTGTGCTGATGAGGCAAGGTTTGTAAGGGTATTTTATATCCTTTGACCCAGCTAAGAACCAACCTATTTGAGGTTATTTTTTCCCACTCTGCGTAGAAAAGCTTTATTCTTCCAGCAATTTTTTCTTTAGGGATTACCCCTAACGAGTTCTCCTCCAATCTTGGCTTTGCTTTTTTTGGGTTTTTCCCGTAACGGTTCTGACGGTAGGACGTCTTGTATGTGGGCTTCTTTGGGGTATAATTGCTCACTCTCTCCCTTCTTGCTGGCTGTTGCCACCGTTTTTTGTAGGCTAGGCCCTTGGAGTTTTTTAAAGTAAAAGAAGTGGATGCTGGTAGTTTAGTTGCTGTTAATTCCAGCGTTTTTGCAGACTTACATTTGTCCCCGAAATCGTTTCCAAACAACGAAGAATCTCTTAGTTGGGATGTTGCAATTTTAAGAGTTGTGATATGGAACTTGGGATATAAAATAAATTTTCTATGATTGGAAATGGCATGGTATACCTCGCACAGCATCTTTCCCGCCTCAACGAAGCCTGCCAAGTTGGATTCGGGATTGGCATTGTCTTGGGATATATCGGGCCTGTGTAAGGTTTCACGAGTCGGATCTTGACCCAGGATGTGCTTTCTCTCGATGCCCTCGCTGTTGGAGGTGGCGTTCTCGGAGTCTTCCGAGTTGATGGACCTGTCGCTTTCAGAGGTAACAGTGTCTGAATCTAAGAGGACAAAACATTGTGCTATTTGTGAAAGGAAGCGGGCTAGGAAACAAGCGCTCGTTTTGGACAGGAATGCCACTAGTATTTGGTGGATATGACCGACCATGTATATTTCACATGATCTGGGCATACAATCCCCTGTATATTTCACAGGGGAGCTAGTGGAAGAGACACTGTATATTTCACAGGCTCTTTTATTACACAATGTGTATGGGGCTGACCATGTATATTTCACATGATCTGGGCATACAATCCCCTGTATATTTCACAGGGGAGCTAGTGGAAGAGACACTGTATATTTCACAGGCTCTTTTATTACACAATGTGTATGAGGCTGACCATGTATATTTCACATGATCTGGGAACACAATCCCCTGTATATTTCACAGGGGAGCTAGTGGTTTAAGAGACACTGTATATTTCACAAGCTCTTTTATTACACCATGTGTATGGGACTGCCCTGTATATTTCACAGAGCCGCGTTTTTATTTTATTTTTAAAAAGCATAATCATAATCATATTCATAGAACAGAGTGACTATATCTTCGCCTTCGCCGAGAATTTGTTTATTTTTTCTGCGTGCCTGTTTGCATAATAGGTGCCTTATCTCGTCAACGGCTACGTAAGCAACAATTGCCGCGTTTGTTTATGGTACCACTAGCAGTTGCGGCTGGCATTGAAAAAAGGATATTTCTGTTGCTTTTGTTTTTTAAGAAATTGTAATATTTAGGCATTAATTTGGAGATATGTCTACAAAGTAGGTAGACTAACCCAAGCCAACTGGAATAAGTACTAAGATTGCAGTTCTAAGTATGTGATGATATTTGTGTCCATGTCTAAAACAAAAAGGTCATATGAGATTTCTGTACTTACTTGATGCATATTTCTCCAATTTTTTCTCAAATTTCCTTTTTTTTCTTATTTTAGACACTTCTTTTCTCTTTCTTTTTCTCTCTTGTCCCTTGGGCATTTTTCAATTTTTTCTTATTCTTTTCTGCTGAGAGGGAACTGGTTGCACACACACACACACACACAGCGCAAAAAGTATAATGACTCATGGAAGCCGGGCTGAAGGTGATGATCAGTCAGTTTCTCTAAACTTGCGCGCACAACAGCGATAAAAGGTATTACCACAGGGTGATCTAGGAGGACGTGTCCAATTGAAGTATAATTAAAGCTTTGCAAACGAGGGGGATTCCAGGGACGGCTCTAGCTGAAAGTAAATTTAGGATCCGATTTGAAAATAAAATACAAATATTTATTTACTCTCATTGTGTAATTTGCAAATGCGAAATACGAAAAAACATTGGTTAAAAGCAATATAACATACAGGGTGTCTAAAAAGTCTTAGTATGGGTAAATATCTTTGCTATTAATATAGATATAGATAGAGACTCCAAATTTGAGTTGTATCTTATTTTTTAATAAATCTACTTTTCTACGTAATTTGACTTTTTCAAACTCCTTGGGGGGGGGGGGGAGGTGACGCTAGGGAGTTGAGGTCAAAAATTTCGAATGTAAACCTATGCCCTGTGGTCCCTTCTTTTAAAAGTCTTTAAAAAATAAATATTTTACCGCAAACCCCGTATTTAATTCAATTTTAAATGGCAAGCCTATCAAAATTATAAATCGTATATCGTATAATCGGGCGGGGCATAAGTCGACCGTTAGTCGACCTCTTGTGCCATACAGTACCAGTCCGCGCGCACCTTTATTTTTTGTTTTGTGGGGCACTCTTTTTCTAACTTTTTTCTGACTTTTTCGACTTCTTCATTTGTCGTTTTTTATATTTTTCGTTTTTTGACATCTGCGCAGTAGACCCTAAATGCGTACCACGCGCAAACCGAGCGAGCTAGACATGCGCACGGAATTTCAGAAGATGTATTTGAGTGTCTACATTCGAACCCATTCATTTTTAAGAATATCTCCAATAGTAAAGGTACCACTACGTATTTAATTTTATAACTTTTTTCCCAATTTTTGTCGACTTCTTTATTTTTCGTTTTTGCGCAGTAGACCAAAATACGTACCACGCGCAAACCGAGCGTGCTAGACATGCGTAAGCAATTTCAGGAGATGTACGTGGATGTTGACATTGGAACCCATTCACTTTTAAGAATATATCTCCTATATAGAGTTAAGGTACCACTACGTATTTAACTTTAAAACTTTTTTCCCAAGCTTTTTCGACTTTATTTTTCGTTTTTTGCCATCTGTGCAGTAGACCAAAATGCGTACCACGCGCAAACGGAGCGTGCTAGACCTGCGCACGGAATTTCATGAGATCGACTTTGGTGTCTACATTTGAACCCATTCACTTTTAAAAATATATCCAATAGTCAAGGTACTACCACCTATTTAACTTGATTACTCTTTTCCCAAGTTTTTTTGACTTTATTTTTCGTTTTGTGCCATCTGCGCAGTAGACAGAAATGCGTACCACGCGCAAACCAACTGCTAGACCTGCGCACGGAAGTTCAGGAGATGGACTTTGGTGTCTACAATTGAATCCATTCACTTTTAAGAATATATCTCCAATAGTCAAGGTACCACCACGTATTTAACTTTATTACTTTTTTCTCAAGTTTTTTTGACTTTATTTTTCGTTTTGTGCCATCTGCGCAGTAGACCAAAATGCGTACCACGCGCAAACCGTGCGTGCTAGACCTGCGCACGGAATTTCAGGAGATCGACTTTGGTGTCTACATTTGAACCCATTCACTTTTAAGAATATATCTCCAATAGTCAAGGTACCACTACGTTTTTAACTTTATAACTTTTTCCCCAAGTTTTTTTCGACTCTATTTTTCGTTGTTTTTTTTGCCATCTGCTCAGTAGACCAAAATGCGTACCACGCGCAAACCAGAGGGCTAGACACGCGCACGAAATTTCAAGGGATGTAGTTTGGTGTCGACATTCAAACTTACCCACTTTCAAGAATAAATCTCCAATAGTAAAACTACAACTACGTATTTACCATATTTCTACGATTTAATGACGTCTTACTATTTTGAACTTTCTTAACTATGTGACATTGTGACACCGCACAAAAAGAATATGGGAGGAAACATCAGCAAATTTATTAAAAAATATATAAACACAATCTTACGGTAGTGCGGAACCTTATATGCGCGAGTCGAGCTCAAACTTGACTGTTTTTTTGTTTTACACAATCAGCAACGCCCACGAATAAAATTATTTTTGTCAAGTGCCGTATACGTACGTACTTATTTTCGGCATTGACGCCTCTGAGAACAGACCAACTGTGCCAGCCTTACTAATCAGTTATATAACCTACACTCACTGACTTATTTCCGGCATGGTCGCCTCTTGTTATTTATTCAAGGGTTAGCCTTACCCTAGTTATTGAGACTTTTGTGTCCTGTGAGAAATTTACAATATTGTATGTGGCACGTAACCCTCTATGCGCGAGTCGAACTTGCACTCAACCGTTATTTTATTTCACACAATCACGGCAACGCCCACGAATTAAATTATTTCTGTCCAATATCGTATACGTACGTACTTATTTTCGGCATCGACGCCTCTGGTAACAGGCCTTGCCTGCCTTACTTATTACGTTAAAAGTTGTTTAGAATGACCACCATGAATTTCTTGCCAGTAATAAAGTCCATTTTGGAACTCTGCCAAGAGGTAACATCTGCCATTCTCGAAAAGACCTTTAAAATGAGGTACCACACGGCATCGGGTTGCATTTAAAATTTAGACCTCAACTCCCCAGCGTAACCCCCAAGGGAGTTAAAAAAGTCAAATTACATAAAAAAGTAGATTTATTAACCAATAAGATACAACTAGAATTTGGTGTCGCTATCTTTATTAATAGTAAAGATATTTGCCAATGCTAAGACTTTCAGACACCCTGTAACCAAAGTATTTTCGTATTCGCATTTTCAAATAACACAATGCGGGTAAATAAATATTTGTATTTTATTTTCAAATCGGATCCTAAATTTATTTACAGCTAGGTTAGAGCCGTCCCTGGAATAACCCCCGTTAGCAAAGCTTTATTTATAATATCGCAAAATCTGCAGTGCACACCTATGTCAGCTTATTTCGACGTCGGTTTGGAGGTCATAGAAAGCAAATCGTATTTATGAATGAACTCCGTACGAGATATTATTCTCTCTATCTTATTTTTCTCTGCTATTGCCATAAGATTTACATATATTATATCATCTGCTCACAAAACTGTAACCTACGGTCTCGATCATCCTCGTTTAGTTCTTGCATAAGATGTACCTTGTATGGTTGAATCTTGTGATTTTTAAAAATTTAATTGACGGTGGATTTACTCACACCTACATGCATCGATGGCAATTTTCCGAACTGACTGTTGTGGTTCAATCACAGTTTGTACAAGAACCTGAACTTCAAGCTCTTCGGTTTTAACAGATGGACGACCGCTTCGTGGCGCATCTTTCATGGTAAAGCTGGTAACAAATTTATACACAACACTTCTTACATAACTAGGAGACATCGTCCTATCTGGAAAAGAGTAATTAAAAAGTCTAGCTGCTTCGTTAAAATGACGATGCGATTTTTAGAAAAAAATTATTTTAACTCTGTCCTCGTTGTTACGAACCAGTTTTTAAGTAAAAATTACTAAGAAACAAATCGAACATGTAAAGAACGCAAATACAAACTACGAAGAAACATTGCAAATCCTAAGGACGAATTAAATTTATGGACCTAATAAAAATTGAACAGTGGGGCACCAAATGGAATTTACAACTTAACCAAAAGATGATTTCAGATGACCCGGGTTATAGTAACCGCCAGTTACCGTTTTATTTCAAGTGGCAAGTAATGACGTCATCTATGACCGCGGTTTGTCAAATTGATAACCACATCGGAAATATGGTTATAAATGCTGGTTATGATGTTAAACTTGTGTTTTATAAAACCTGTAAATAATGGAGGCCACAATAGAAGCTATTAAAGTGAAAATAAATGGTAAAGATATATATTTTGAAGATAGAAAGGAAATTTTGATACAACTCTTGAAACATTGTTTTGATATGTAAAAATGTTAGCACTTTTAAGCTTAAGTCCTTAAGAGAGCACTGTACTGTATGTTAGTGGGTACAATCCCAAAATGAAGTACCTATAAATTATTGCAATTTGTCAAATATCTGCGATTGAAGCGTTCACTATGCTAAACAGTGATTTAAATTAGCGGTATAACCACGATACACTTACAACGGTATGCTACGCTATGACGTCACTTCGAGGGAAAATCTTAAATTGACTAGACGCTTGCATCCCTTGTACATAAGTACAGGTCAGTTTCTTGTCGGGTAGTGTGTTGAGTTGACGTTTATTAAAATATTATTGTTATATTTCATTTGCTCAGGTAAGCGCCTAGTCAATTTAAGATTTTCCCTCGAAGTGACGTCATAACGTAGCATACCGTTGTAAGTGTATCGTGGGTATAACCATGGACCAGGGCCCCTAAAACAGGTACTAGGTCGGTATGATTTAAGTTCATCTTTAGTTGCTTATTATTTGCCACTGGTCTTAGCTGAGCCGAGATGATCCGTGTGTCTCTTTTTTGCCGCATTAGATTTATTATACCCTCTCTGACTACCTTGGCTCATCTAAGACAGGAGGCAAATAAAAATCCACTATTTTTTCATAATTCTAAAATAACGAGTACCACAAGTTTTGTGGTCCCACCACACACAACACACGCAAGGAAAAGGGTCGACAAATACATAAAGTTCCAACCATTAAAAGTGAGTTTAGTTTCGTCAAAGCGGTTAACCAGTTAATTTCATATGGCTTCAGGCATGACATCATAATAATGACGTTGCTTAGGTACCAATCTGTTACCTGGTTATTCAACGGTAAGGCCATGTGAAATCATCTAAAGTAAGTGTATGCACTGTTCTTCATGTCGGCTTCAATAACCCAATTAAGCCCTACACACTTAACGGAAAAGCGATTACACCACTGGAATACGGCCGCCAGATCTCCGTCCATCTGCCGCGATATCCGCCGTCGACGGTACCAACGCTGTATCACATCGCGTATGCGTGAAACCAAATTAAAAATTTTCAAAAATTTGTAAGAACAAAAGTTGTTTCTTACATCAAGAGAAATATTTAAAAAAAAACTTTTCTTTAAAACCAATGGTTTAGCAGAGTTATAAGAAAATAAACAATTAAATTGTTTATAACAATTGATCGCGCTACAATTTTTCAATGCGGATAGCTTGCGTTCAATCTGCACCTAATTCTTAATGTCCATGATTTTTTCAGATTTTTCGGTGTGATCGTTCTGATAATATGGGTGAGGCACAGCGATTTTTAAGTGTTTTTACCAAAAACATCTTTAAAAAAATGCATAAAAAATTCATCGTATATAGTGTTGAATTCGTGCTTTAATAAACTTTCATTTGATACCCTACATGACGCCTTTAAAAAAATGTTTTCTCATGCCCCACTTTACCCCCCGAAATTAACCCCCAGAATCAAAATTTAACTTTTTGTACTTCACGTTGGCCACCGCGATTTATCTCTGTGTTAAATTTCAAATTTTTACGTTGAATAGTTTTAGAGAAAATCGCCTGTGACAGACGGACGGACACCGAAGTGATTTCATAAGTGTTCCGTTTCACGAAACACTAAAAAGTAGATTTATTAACCAGTAAGATACACCTAAAATTTGATACCTCTATATTTACTAATAGAAAAGATATTTGTCCATTCTAAGACTTCTTAGACACCCTGTATATTATATTACTTTAACCGAAGGCTTCGTCTTTCGCATTTTCAAATTACACAACGTAGGTAAATAAATATTTGTATTTTAGTTTCAAATCGGATCCAAATTTTATTTACAAATAGTGTAGAGACACCACTGGCATGGGCGCCCGCAGACTTTTTTCTCATGGGGGGGGGGGGGCAAAATAAAAAATAATACCTATATATTTTTAAAGATTTTATTTGTATGGATTTATACAAATACACTAATAATTACAAACAGACAAAATTCGGTCTAGTGCAAGCTATACTTGCACAATTAGTATTCCGTGCCCTCAGCCCCCTCTTAACCTGAGCAAATCTTGGCCGCCCGATCTCCGCCCATCTGCCGCGCTACCCGCTGCCGACGGCACCAAGGCCGTATCACATCGCGTATGCACGGAGCTAAGTGGCTGAGCATGTCGAGTGAGCCAAATTAAAAATTTTAAACAACGTGCAATATCAAAAGTTGTTCCTTACATCGTGAGAAATATTTTTTGTCGAAAAAGTTTTTCTCTAGAGCCAATGGTTCAGCTGTTATAAGAAAATAAACATTTAATTGTTTATAACAATTGTTCGCGCAAGAATTTTTCAAACCTGATAATTTTAGCTCAATCTACACTTGATTCTTAATGGTCACGATTTTTTTCAGATTTTTCTGAGCGATTCTTTTGGTCATGAGGGTGGGGGACAGCAATTTTTAAGCGTTTCTCCCGAAAATTGTTAAAAAAATGCATAAAAAAGACATCATATATATTGTTGAATTCGTGCTTCAATAAGCTTTCATTTGACACTCCACACGATGCTCTTGAATTTTTTTTTTTTTTCATTTCCCAATCTCCCCTAGAATCAAAATTCAACTTTTTATACTTCACATCTATGATTCTCTATCTAAATTTCAAATTTTTACGGCTAATAGTTTCAGAGAAAATCGCCTGTGACAGACGGACACCGAAGTGATTCCATTTTGCTAATTTTAGCACGGAACACTAAAAAACATGTTCAAAACTTCTTCATAAAATAAACATGCAGCCTGCAGAAAATGCATAGTAATTTGGCTGCCAGCTGCATTGAGTTAAGACTGGGTTTAAATAATATTTAGTTTTCTGGGCCGCTTCACCTGAGATCTGAGAAAGTTCTGAAGAAAATTTTACTCTCATGTTTTTTTCATAACTTTAATCAGATTTTATCGGTAGAATTCAAATTTCATTGAATTACCTCTAATATCCTGATTAATTAGGTTTTAAAATTTTTACCCTAAAATATTTTGTCTAAGAAATAATTTAAAATGTCATTTATTTAAGGAAAATTAGAATATTCTCACCAAATTTGGAATTTGTCGATAAAATTTGATATACTTTATGAAAAAATATGGTAAGTAAAGTTTTCTTCAGAACTTTCTCAGATCTCAGGTGAAGCGGCCCAAAAAATTACCTTTTTTTCGCAAATTTTAAAACTAAATATTTTTTTACGAAAGTGTTTATAGAGTACCCAATAGTAACATCCTATAATTTAGTGTAAGTCCCATGCGTAGGAACTGAGATACGACACATCTAAAATTTCAGGTGCCGCCACTGCATTTACCTACCTTTTCTATCAGTTCCCTGTGTCCGACCCCGATTTTGCGTCATGTTATATTGATTCCTCTAGATACGAGTATAACTAACCTAACCTAACCTAACCTAACTCATGTTTCATATATTCATAATCATGACATCAAAACTACACTATTATCACCTATACCGCGCGGACGAATTCGCGGGAGAAAGCTAGTTATTTATAAGTGGAACGAAAAAGTAATCGATTTAAATCATTGGGAGTTATTCTTAGATGTTTAGCGCATGTAATAAACGCAGAAATTAGTATATAATATTGCCGGTTAAAAGTACGATTTATTATATAAAATCAAAAAAATTCAGTTTTTACCGCCTAACTACGCTTCTGGATAACCCGTTCGAGATTCATTTAAAAGCCTGATATCGCTCTATAAGATGGCGTTGAAAAATTTGGAAAAAAATAAATAGGAAAAAATACAAAGTGTATAATCATAAATTAACGGTTTTTTATTTAGACCGCGAGACTGACCAGCAAGATTTTTTTTTTAAATTCCCCCTCGGTATTACACAGCAAAGAAAACTAAAATGTTACATGCAATCTTATGCCACGTGGTACCTCATTTTAAAGGCCTTCAAAAAAGAAATATTTTACCTCGGCGCAAACCCTAGGTCCGTATCTTAATTTTTTTAAATGGCAAACCTATAGAAATTAAAAATCGTGAAAAAAAGATTAAAAATTTAAAAGTTGTTCAAAATGACCACCATAAACTTCTTGGCAGTAATAAAGTCGATTTTGGAACTCTGCCAAGAAATAACACCTGCCATTCTCAAAAATGAGTTCCAAAATCGACTTCATTACTGCCAAGAAGTTTATGGTGGCCATTTTGAACAGCAGTTACAAGAGTTATAAAGGTAGATATTTAAATTTTAAATTTTTTTCACGATTCTTAATTTTTAAAGGTTTGCCATTTAAGAACATGTTAAGATACAGATCCCGGGCTCGCGGTAAAATGTTTCTTTTTTGAAGACCTTTAAAATGAGGTACCACACAGCTTAGGGTTGCATTTAAAATTTTTGACGTTGAATAGTTTTAGAGAAAATCGCCTGTGACAGATGGACGGACACCGAAGTGATTCCATAAGTGTTCCGTTTCACGAAACACTAAAAAGTAGTTTTATTAACCAGTAAGATACACCTAAAATTTGATACGTCTATATTTATTAATAGAAAAGATATTTGTCCATTCTAAGACTTCTTAGACACCCTGTATATTATATTACTTTAACCGAAGGCGTTTCGTCTTTCGCATTTTCAAATTACACAACGTAGGTAAATAAATATTTGTATTTTAGTTTCAAATCGGATCCAAATTTTATTTACAAATAGTGTAGAGACACCCCTGGCATGGGCGCCCGCAGACTTTTTTCTCATGGGGGGGGGGGGCAAAATAAAAAAAAATAATACCTATATAATTTTAAAGATTTTATTTGTATGGATTTATACAAATACACTAATAATTACAAACAGACAAAATTCGGTCTAGTGCAAGCTATACTTGCACAATTAGTATTCCGTGCCATCAGCCCCCCTAAGCAAACCTTGGCCACCCGTTCTCCGCCCATCTGCCGCGCTACCCGCTGCCGACGGCACCAACGCCGTATCACATCGCGTATGCACGGAGCTAAGTCGGGGAGCGTGTCGAGTGAGCCAAATTAAAAATTTTAAACAACGTGTAACAACAAAAGTTGTTCCTTACATCGTGAGAAATATTTTTTGTCGAAAAACATTTTCTCTAGAACCAATGGTTCAGCTGTTATAAGAAAATAAACAATTTAATTGTTTATAACAATTGTTCGCGCAAAAATTTTTCAAACCTGATAATTTTAGCTCAATCTACACCTGATTCTTAATGTTCATGATTTTTTTCAGATTTTTCTGAGCGATTCTTTTGGTCATGAGGGTGGGGGACAGCAATTTTTAAGCGTTTCTCCCGAAAATTGTTAAAAAAATGCATAAAAAAGACATCATGTATATTGTTGAATTCGTGCTTCAATAAGCTTTCATTTGACACTCCACACGATGCCCTTTTTTTCATTTCCCAATCTCCCCTAGAATCAAAATTCAACTTTTTATACTTCACATCTATGACTGGGCCACCACACTCTATGTCTGTGCTAAATTTCAAATTTTTACGGCGAATAGTTTCAGAGAAAATCGCCTGTGACAGACGGACACCGAAGTGATTCCATTTTGCTAATTTTAGCACGGAACACTAAAAAACATGTTCAAAACTTCTTCATAAAATAAACATGCCGCCTGCAGAAAATGCATAGTAATTTGGCTGCCAGCTGCATTGAGTTAAGACTGAGTTTAAATAATATTCCTAATTCTAATTACAAGATCAAACGAACTTACCTGTGAAGTTCGATCTTGATTATATGAAACGTCCAGTCCGAAGACATAACTTTTGATCACCACGTAGTCCACCATTTCTCGAGCTTCCCCGTAACGTTTAAAGATGAAAACCCCGTCGCCCCACCGCTACCGTCCGACTCGCCGCGTCCTCACTCAGTTTAAAGAGATTTTTCTCGCAACATGCGGGCCGGGAGGGGGGGGGGATGTTATGTCTTCGGACTGGACGTTTCATATAATCAAGATCGAACTTCACAGGTAAGTTCGTTTGATCTTGTAATTATATTTCAACGTCCAGTCCGAAGACATAACTTTTGATCACCACGTAGATGTCAGGAAAGGGGACAGGGGACAAGCTGAAACTGATCTGCCTGCGAATCGTCGGCGTCGCCTTTAAGATTGTTTATATAAACATACGTGACTGGCGCGTATGTTTATATGGATAACGATATTTGATGATGAGGAACAAAGTAGATGGTGAAGGAGTGAGTGTTCTTGAGGCTTTCTAAGTTGTTACTTGTACTTACTGTACCGGTGTAAAATAGAGTTTTATGGCCTACAAAACCTCTTTTATTTAAAACTGCTGACAAAGTCAGAAGTGGGATTCACAAACTAAGTGGAATCCATAAAGTGCTTGTGTCTGTGTGTGTTTACAAAGAAAAGAAGATGTCTGAAAGAAGCTACACTCCCCCGCTTTCAGTCTCGCTTCCAGCTGAGGGTCGGAGCAGTGAGACAGAGTCTGTCGTAAGCGTATCTGTAGAGGAACAGGTGAAACAATTGGTGGCTGAACTAAAAGAACTAAAAAAAAAAAATGCCAGATCAAGGTAGGCGATGATAATGATATGTATACTTGGGAAAAGATACCAGATTTTAATCCGTCAGCTAAAAACAGTACCGCGAACAAGTGGTTGAAACTGTTTGATCAAAAAAAGCTTACTTTTTGCGTTGGGATGAGGTAACTGTAATGCGAAATGCAATTGATAAACTAGCCGGACGAGCACGCGAGTAGTTAATAAATTTCCGGTTTTTCTGGAATTAATTTGAACGACATGAAAAAAAAAACATTTCCGGGAAATTTATGACATTGATCCTCAATCAACTGGTGCAATCTTTAAGTGTGCTTCGGTCTTTGCGAGTTCCGAAGAAAAGACACTGGTCAGTTATTTTCATAAAAAATTGACACTTTTAAATAAGCTATCGTGGGACATTCCGGAGTGTGATAAGAAAAATATAATCATATCTGGTATTGCAGACCCAAGTATCCGTCAGTTAGCATTTACCAATAATTATAAAACTTTAGATGAGTTGTTGACATTTTTGCGTAGCAGTGATTTTTTCAATAAAGGATAAAAATAGTAATAAAAAGATGGTAAAATTTGGCAATTTTAAAAACATGTGGTTCTATTGTGACGAACCGGGACATAAAAGAAAAATTACGTTTTGATAAAAAACGAGTGACACCTAAAATTTATGGGGTGGGTGATCCAGTTATGGTCAAAATTACTAATGAGCCTGCCAGTGGGTCAAGTCGTAAATTACGACTGATTTTTAAGGGTCCTTTTAAAATCAAGGCAGTGTTACCAAACCATCGGTATGTGGTATAAGACTTAAAACAGAAAAGTAAAACGAGAAATACCGGTGTAGCAGTGGATAAGCTCAAACCATGGGTAGTTCTACATGCGGAAAAAGACCGGCCGTTTGAGTAAAATATATGATGTATATGTGTATTGTATATTATAGGCGGTAGTTTTACTTTTACTACCCTTGTAATTTTGTATGTATATCCTACAGTAATTAGGTTATCAGATTTGTTATAATGAATTTGGTTTTGAAATTTTAAAGTAGTTGTGTAATTTTATTATACAAATAGGGGAATTTGATATAATTCCAAAAGAAAATTGTAAATTAAAGAATATTCTTTAGTAAACACACTAAAGAATACGATCTTGGTAGTAATTAAAATAATTATTGTTGATTGGTCGGAGTTTTGACCTGAAGGTGAAGGGTACTATAGGTACCAAGGGACACTAAAGGTGTCAGAGATACTAAGGGTATCAAAAGGTGAAGGATACTTTAGGTACCAAGTGGTACTACGTGTACCAGGAGGGCATGACTGTATTTTGTTCATGCAAAAAGGTTAAGGATACTATAGGTATCAAAGGGGTACTACGTGTACCAGGGCATGACTGTATTCTGTTCATGCGAGACTTAAGGGATACTACAGGTGTCAGTGGCTGTACAAAATTGTACTGAAATGTTAAATTTAAGAAAATTTAAAGTAAATGATAGGCTAAATTCTGACGTCTAAAAAAAAAAAAAAAAATTAAAGGGAAGGGTGTTATACTCTTCAAATTTTTATAGGGTCATGATATTCACAGGTTAAGCCTTAAGATGAAAACTGAAGAATGAATACTGGAAAAAACAAAGGTTGCTCTGAAAAAAGCGTCTGCTTGGTGTTGTCATCTCTAAGAAAGGCATCCTGGAACATAAAGTCGTCAAAAGTCATCAAAGGGCGTGTGTTGTTTCGAGGGCGAAACAATGACAGGATGTCCGAATGTGGGACACCGAGTAGAAAACAAAGTTTAAGTGGGTGAAATCTGAAACCGCCCAAATAAGAATAATATAAACACTTAGTTAGCAGTTTGGTTATTTTTAATACATGTGAACAAAATAAAGGTCAGTCAGGCATTATAATGCATTGTTGCGTATAGTGTTAAATAATATCAGTGAAAAGTATACAAAAATCCAGGGGTGTTTTGATTTTGCGTTTATCCTGACATGCCATTGAGTTACACACAGAGGCAAGCAGTATTGCTGTTTCTGGTATTTTGTTACAAAAACGTAATGACGGACTTCATCCTGTAGCTTATTTTAGCAAACTCTGCACTTATGAACAAAATAAATACCATTCGTATGAATTATTGGAAACTATGGCCTTGGTTTATACATTAAGACATTTTCGTATATATCTTTTGGGCGCCGAGCTCACGATATACATATGCTGATTGTTCCGCCTTGAGAGCCCCTTCTACAAAAAAAAAAGATCTTATTCCGAGAATTGTTCGGTGTTGACTAGAAATACAAGAATACACGTAAATATCGTCCAGGATATAAAATGGCTCACGTAGACTGTTTAAGCCGGGATGCGGTGCCCGAAACCTATGATATTAACGCAGAAGTAAATTTAACTGAACTAGACTGGGTTAAGGCCGTTCAAAGCCAAGACGAAAAACTTTTAGGAATAATAGATATTTTACACTCAAAAAAAAAATCGCCAGCAAAAAAAAAAATATTTCGCCAATTTTGCGCTAAAAAATGAGGTTTTATACAGAAAATGTGACGGAAATTCCTTAAAATGGATGGTCCCAAAAGAATCCAGATTGTTAATCTGTAAGTTAAATCAGGACGAGTGTGGACTCCTTGGATTCGAAAAAACACTTAGTCGAATTAAACAAAACTACTGGTTTGGCTAAGTTTCTTAAAAAATATATTAAAGCTTGTTTAAACTGTCAGTACATGAAAAACACAAAAGGACCCCAGCAAGGATTTTTACACCCTATACTTAAGTCGCAAATACCATTCGAGACAGTACATATCGATCACTTAGGAGTAGAATAATTGTAGGGAAATTACTCTACTCCTCCTAATTTACATAAATTTAAATATTAAAATTAACGAGTTTTACTCCATATATTAAAATTAATTAGTTTTACTCCATATTTTAAAATAATAATTTTTTTTTTTACCTCCGCCTCTGAACTGAGAGACCCAATTAGCATATCATAATTAGTTTAACTCCCTATAATTAGTTTACATCATAATTTTACTCCGCCTAAAATTTTCCTCCGCCTCTACCGTATATGACGAGATTAAAAGCGAAGTTAAGAGTGAAAGTTAAATTTTACTGAATTTGTGACCCCAATTAGCATATCATAATTAGTTTAACTCCCTATAATTAGTTTACCTCATAATTTTACTCCGCCTAAAATTTTCCTCCGCCTCTACCGTATATGACGAGATTAAAAGCGAAGTTAAGAGTGAAAGTTAAATTTTACTGAATTTGTGACCCCAATTAGCATATCATAATTAGTTTAACTCCCTATTTACTAATTAAAAATTTGAAATGGAAGAAGAATTAGAAATCATGTGTTGATGTAGAAGAAATTATTCCACAGTTCGACTACAAGGACTCTCCAGAACTAGATCCAGATCCCTTTGTAAAAAGTTTTTAAAAATAAATCACGAAGATGGTAACAACTTCGCCAGTTATTTTTGCTTCTACATTCATCAATATTTTTTTTTAACATGCGATCCTACAATAACGTAAACACGCACATAAAAAGAAAACTAAGACACTCGAAAAATGGGCTTACATTGCTATATTTGTAGGCGATCACTATATCTAATAATTTTGTCAAAAACTTGTCGGATTTGTAATAGTGGAAATGAAATAATTACCATCGATAGGGATACAAGTATCCCAATTATACCATATTAAATTTATTTTCTACAAAACATTGCACATTAGCACCATATGTAAAGTGTAATCAAAAATAATACATTTAATTACTAGACAATTACCAAAATAAAATAATAGCGGTAAAAAGTTTTAAAGAATTATGTCATAAAGCATGTTTAAAACTTATTAACTTTAAACTACTTATCTAAACACCATTGAACTAAAATTGTCCCCAAAATTATCTCTAAACACTATGCCTAGTCTCAGTATATCCCAACGAATCCAATCAAACTTAAAAATAATAAAATGTTTTTATTTTCTACAAAACACTGCACTGCACCATAAAGTTTAACTAAAAATAATACATTACTACACTTTATTTGGCAGAATAAAATGGTTAGACAGTTTGTTTTCATAGTTACAAAATCTTAAAAAAAAAATGAAATGTATGCATAGAGCATGTTTAAAATATTTTTAATGAAACAAAAATGGAAAAGCAATATCCCTAAAAGTGTCTCTAAGCACTTTTCACCTCGATACCCAGCCAATCAATCAAAAAAACAAATTATTTTAGGGGTTAGAAGATTTGTGCATAAAGCACATAAAAAATATTTTTAACTAAGCAAAATTGGAAAAACTTACTTCTTAACTTAACGCTATATTTAAAATTTTCTCTGAATATTTAACTAACACTGTTACTAAAATTGTCTCTAAGCACTTTACACATCTAGTCCCGATATATCCCATCCAATCCATCTGGATGTTGTGCTAGTCACCTTGTTGACTAGGAAGGAGAGTCCATTTCCAAATTATCAGGGTCCCCTGGTATGTGATGTTGTGAAACCAACGGACGTCCAGCTACAATTGTTGCCTTATAATCGGAGGACACACCCATCCAATATCAGGGTTGATGTTCTTATCTCTGATCACATTATAAATAGGACTAATATGTTAAAAAAAACAGTTTAAAAAATAACTTAAATTTTTTTAAGCTTCAAAGAATATTTTTAAAATGTTTTATACGAATGGACTTGACTAAATGGTTAACAGATAGCTTATGTATACTTGAAAATATACGGAGAGACCTTAAAAATCAGATTTCACTTTTGCAGAGCGGAGTATGACCTCAAAATTTCGACCAGCGCAGCGGCGTCTCCAGATAAGACATTAAACATTACATTACTTGTAGTTAATATTGTTGATTTGGGGTCATATGAATATAATTTTTGCGCCAGTCAACTTGAACATCCCAATTATCTATTTACTTTATTTATTTTTTTCAATTCGCCTCTTTAATGCGAATAAATTAAAATGTTCCTGCAGGATTTAATTCTAAAATTTTAGAGCGAACTTTTCACATTTAATCGTCAACTTTACACCTTTTTTTTAATTTACGTGGCCTAAAATAAATTAAAGCTCTGTCATGATGCAGTTAAGACGCCACAGCTCACACAAAGTAAAAAATATACTTTTAAAATGGGCACCTCAACGAGGGTGCAAGGGGGTGCACTGAATCCCCGGCTATTTAAATATTAGACGAGCGGGAGATAAATATTTTTTAAATAAATATTTATTACCCCGGCAAATAAAGAGCACTGAACCGTTATTTCAGCGAGGGACTACACTTCTTTACTGTATTTGTAACAATATAAATATATTTCCCAAATATTTTATTCGTGAATAAATTTTTAAAGTAGGTAGCTAACAACAAACTTGCTATATATTTTAAGATAACTTTGATTATGTTAACTCTGAGTATGTACATACATTACTATACGTAATGGTATTAAAAATCCGATTAGAACGCGACGCTCTAATTATTATTTTATAGTTCATAACAAAAACATATTTTAACATCGCTACTATTGGGTTTGTTTCTGCAGCAGTTTCAAATCAATTAGAGCCAATGAGATTGTCCGGTTTCGATTAGCAAACTGTTTTCCTAGAAGATTGTCTCTGACTAGTTTCAAACTGCTGCAGAAACAAACCTATTAACTACCAATAGCATTTTTAATACACTGCCACAGACAGTCACGAGCAATCCTTATCGAAAGCTTAAAAAAATACGAGCGGCGACGAGTATTAAAGCTAACTATTCAATACGTTTTTAAATATGAAATACAGAATACAATAAAAATAAATTTCATACCCACTTCGACCCTGACTTATACATTGCTCTTGATCGACCGGCCTATGCTTTTTAATATTTATTATAGAATATAAATTAGTCTTGCTTCAATTGAATTACTTGAATAATTGTAAAAAATATTTTATTTATTGTAATTATTAAAAAACACCCCTTGTGGACGCCCATGACCAGATTTTACTCTTGTAAATAACGCAGTGTGTCCTACAAATTGCAATGTATCGAATAAGAAAGATTAAACCGTTACTATATTATCCCGATCATAGCCCCAGGCGACGAAGCCGATATTTATTACATGCTTGTCTCCTTTGTTTCACGAAGAAGAATTTAAATTATGCAACATAATTGTCAGATATATTTTTAACCTTAGGTTTAAAGCACTAAAGTGGCTTAAAGTGCAGAATACTTTTAAATATGACTTCTATATCAATGTTCACAAAATAGTAAGTTCATTACGCGTAATGCTAGGAACAGTGACATGCTTCGGCACTCATTACAGTATTTTCACTATAACTCTCTTGATAACGAATGGAAAAATGGTTTGTTCTTCTGGACTAGCAGCTTTGCCATAGTCACAACAATTTCGCTGCTTATCTTATTTCCCTTTTAAAGATTTCATACCTGTTTTTTGGTATACCACGCTTTTTTCATTCGAGATTATAAAATATCGTGAGCGTTGCCGTCAGTGATTTACCGTAAGATATTTCAAATAAAATGTAGACCAAATATGAGGTGTTTTCATACTTTTAACACTTTCTCTATAATTCTATAACCACAAAATAGGCTAAAAAATTTAATACAATATGGATTTATTTTTGTAAACAATAGTGTGCTGATTTATTATTAAAATTAAATGTAATTATGACAAAAATTGTTTCCGGGGCACAACAACGTAAATTCGTTTCCTACGCTATGATAAATATGTCAGAATGCCAAACAATTAGACAAGTTCTACAAAATAAGAGCCTCACCCTCCGTGGGTTCCATATCTACACTAAATAATTTAATAATATCGGTAAATTATTTAATCTTGTAATAGAACCAGTAAAAATGTACCTGTGGGTAAATAAAGCAGTCGGTAGGCAAATACCAACCTTATTCAGATGTTATCTTATTCCACCCACCCGTGTGACTTTTTTCAAAGATTTCTTTCTGCACGGATTAAGAAAATATTAATATTGTCAACAAAATCTCAATAAAATTATTGCAATAAGTTAAATAAAGGGTTTAAAAAATATGTAAGTAAGACTGGTAGAAAATAAGGAAAGTTTAGCAAGAAAGTCACTATATTTTTTCTTAGTGATCTTTACATTAGACCGCGAAGCGGTCTATATACCCCTTGCTTGGTGAAAAAAATGTCCGTTGGTTGTCGCAGACTTGGACATTTTCACATTTTCAATTTTTTTCTCGAAAACGATTAGTGCGGGAGCGACTAAATTTTCTGGGTTAATAGAGGGATAGTGCGTCTAGTTTCGATAAAAAATTCAGTTATACAGGGTGTTTCGTTTCGGAGTTATTAAACGTCAAAATCGAAATTTCCGCGAATTCATATTGGATCGATTACAGGTCGCAAAACTTAATTAAATCGATTTAAATTTTCGGAGTTTGTAGAGGACTGGAAGCTTCAGAATCCTATTGAAACTGGCGGTATTCGGAAAAATGGGAAGTCACACTTTAGATTTTTTTTTTAGATCGAAAAAGTCACTTGCAGACCCATATTGAGTTCTACATTGCTCGAAAACGAAACGTCGGACAGAAAATCGGTATGACACGTCAAACTTTAGAATCTCAAATACTTTCTTCTTGCAATACATTTACCTATACCTAAAACCAGTGGAAATTTGGGAAAAACTGAAAATTACGATTTTTGATGAATATTTTTCACGGAATTTTTTTCGTGGTCAAAATGGATCCAAATCAAAATCTGATATACCTGGTCGGAAAGAGGTCGCCGAAATACGTAATTGCCATATTTTTAGGTTTCTTCGTTTTTTATAGGAAGGGAGCAATCGACGATTAAATTTTGATTTTTAACCCATTTTTTGATGATTGACATTCGAATCACTCAATATCTTTTCCTATCCTATTTTTCTGTGTAGGTGTTTGTATGTGTATAGCGACACGGTTACGAAGAGCGGTCTATTCTGCAACCGAAGGAGTGTGATATCTTCCTTAGGCGATTAGGCCGTCTACCCAAACTACTTTTTGTACCACTGGTGGATAGCCATAAGGGACCACGGAACTATGGCACTACCACAGTAAATAAGTCACTTAAGATATTTTCATTTTTTAAATTAATTTATTTTTACTATATTAGCACATATTAGCACAGACAGAGGTTCGTATACGTTTGATCGCAGTTTGAAAGTCGTCCTAAAATTAGGATATAGTGAACTGAGTTAAAGGCAAAATAAATAATTAATGTAATAAAATGATTTCGATTGTGTTCACGTATTGTGCAGAATAAAAATATTGGCAAGTATTTTGTTAAAAGGGTGAATGCGCTGGAAAACTCTATACATAGTTTTAAAATGATTTTTCTTAAGATTCTCTAAACTGCATAAAATTACAAATAAGAATATATTTTATGAAAATCTGATTCTTATTTACACGCTAAAAGAAAAAAATTTTGCTATTTCTACTTATATATTATTCTAGAAGTGACGTATTTAAGGGAAGCAATCCTGATGTGTAGATGTTAGTAAAGCATTAGAAATTAGTCATTTTTACCGCCTTCAAAAGAAGAGATTCTCAAGCGACCAATATTTTCTATTTTTTTTTATGTATGTTCGCGCATAATTCTTGAACGGATTAAGCAATTTCCATAATTTTTTGTAGAATATTTCTCCTGGATGGTTCCGCTGTACCAGTTTTTAGTGTTCCGTGAAACTTATGGAATCACTTCGGTGTCCGTCCGTCCGTCTGTCATAGACGATTTTCTCTCAAACCATTCGACGTAAAAAAAAAAATGAAATTTAGCACATAGATAGAGTGACCCAGTTACAGACTTGAGTATAAAAAGTTTTGATTCTGGGAGTCAATTTAGGGGAAATGGAAAAAAAAAATTGCATCCTGTAGGTTGTCAAATGAAAGCTTATTGAAGCATGAATTCAACAATATATATTATATATTTTTTATGCATTTTTTTTTTAAACATTTTTGGGGAAAAACGCTTAAAAATTGTTGTCCCCACCCTTATCACCAAAAGGATCGCTCAGAAAAATGTGAAAAAAATCATTAACATTAAAAATGAGCTGTAGATTAAACAAAAATTATCAGGATTGAAAAATTCTATCGCGATCAATTGTTATAAATAATTCGATTGTTTATTCCCTTGTAACTGCTGAACCATTGGTTTAAGAGAAAAAGTTTTTCGATAAAAAAATATTTCTCACGATGTAAGAATCAACTTTTGACCTTGCACGATTTTCAATGCTCCGCGCATAAGCGATGTGATACGCGGTGTGGCTTGCTCAGGTGGGGGCTTGTGGCACGGAACACTAATTGTGCAAGTATAGCTTCCACTTGACCGATTTTTTATTTTCTAGCAAAAATGAGACAAAGCTGTAAACAATTATATATAATTAAAAAAAATCATGAAAATGGACAATTTTTTCGTTTACTGTGGTCTTATTTGTATCTTGGTTATACAAAATAATATAGGGAGGTTTAAGAAGGGACAAGGGCAGGGATTTTTTTCCAAAATATTAACTATAAGATATTGAGTTATTGAGGTCAGATAATTATTTAATTTTGTCTAACAGATGTTAAAGAATATTACAGGGGTGTGGTGAGAGGCAAACAAGTGAATTAAAAAAATGTTGTATAGTATATTATTTTTTAGATAATTTAACATAAACATTTTATTAATTACTTAATTAATTTTAAAATATAAATTTTGATGGATAAAAACAATCGCTATCGCCATTCTTTTTTCTTGAATGTCCTTTTTTTTATGAAGAGCATTAAAGAAAATGGGTGTTGCAAATATTGATAGTAACGCTGTTGTGGCTATTTATTTGAGATAAAAAGTAATAGAATGCATTTTTTTATCGAGGGCGCATTCATAGGGGAATGGGGAAGCGTCCTCTCCCCCTAGGCGCTCGAAATAGAAAATTAAAATATACACTGGCTATTGGAAACCTGAACCACAAAAATATTATCAGTGAAGATTGGAAAACACTCGCAATAAAATTCTAAATCTAATTAAATTACTAAAAAGTACGGCGGAGAATGGAGTAGTACGAAGATTTACAAGCACGATAGCAGCATTTATTTATTTTTAATGGATTTAAATAAAACATAATTTTAAATTTTCGCAGATATACGGATAATTAAATAAAAAAATGATTACCAAATATTTCTGCTATTAAACAGTTTCTTTAGTTCTATTAAGGGTTCAAATAGCAATATTTCCGCATAAAGAATCTTCTGAAATTGAAAATCTCTATTGGAGATTGTAATTATTTAAAAAAAAACAACGCTGTGGAATTAACTTGCTTATTTTTATTACGAAGCTTATTGGCGAGATATTGGCTTTTATGTATAAGTAGAATAGGTCTTATTGATATTAAGTATACTATTTCAAAACCCACGCTTACTGGTGTTGTAGTTTAACAAAAAATAGTTTTAATTAATTAAATTGTTTTTATTGAGTATATTTTCGCTTGTATAAGCCACTTATGCGCCCCTTTTTTGTTTTTCTGCGCAGAAGATCAAAATGTGTACCACGCGCATACCGAGCAAGCTAGACATGCGCACGGACTTTCAGGGGATGTACTTTGGTGTCTACATTCGAATCCACCCACTTTTAAGAATATCTCTGCAATAGTAAAGCTACACTCAAAAGACTTTCTCTTTGGTTGGGGTATTTCTACCGCCTTCTTCTACATGTGGGAGGAGCTTGCTTCAAACCATATTTAACCGCGTACTGTTTTCCTTCAGTAGTACAACAGTCGCCTTTTAACCATACTTTCCCTTGAGTATCACGCTATAGTACGATGAAATTATCAATTAATGAAGCTTTGCGCCACAAAGTGTCAAAAATGAATTTTACAGAGTTCAGTGCGTTTTGCGACACGTTTCATTCAGATGCAGAAGCGCTATTATTGGATTTGTGGATTTGTGATATTCCCACAACTCCAAATTCGCCCAGTGGACATCCAGAATCCATCCCCTGCCCAACACCACCACCAATGTCCAACAACGCCACCGACACAGCAACCCTGCTTCCGACAGTCAAAGGGTCTCACATCAAAAAGTGCCCCAGCAGTGACAGTGTTCCTAATTTCAATTACAATTCTCAACCGTGTGCTATTCCGATGCACTCTTTGGAATGTTCACCAGTGCACCGGAAACAACCAAAAAGGTTATGTAAACGCATGTTTAATTATAAGTACAATTTTTAGTTTGTACTTCCTATTTATCAATATATATTCTCACCAACATTTCTCTTTTATTGATTCTTTTTCTTCATAATGATACTAAATCATACTGCACAACGTGCTTTTTAAAAAGCAAATTTTTTTATTAGCAATACCTCACTTGCTCGCACACCATGGAAGAGTGTACCGCACACATTTTTATTGACATTCAAGGGTATAATTGTTCCTTTGGTTACATTCCTAAAGAAATGGCACTCTACGATGGATTTCGTCTTTCTAATTTTTTATTTAAACCTCCATTTAAAAGAAACATTCTGTCTCCTGAAGATACTAAAATTATTACATGGTGTGAAAGATATCATGGCTTAGACTGGGAATCAGGATACATTGACTTAAACGAGATCGATACAATTCTTACAAATATATATTTTTTATATAATAAACCAAAAGTATATGTAAAAGGAGTTGAAAAGACAAAATGTTTACAAAAAGTTTTAGACAGTGCAAGCATTATTATTAGCATTCCGACTTCTAATGCACCAAAATTAAGTAAATATAAGAAGGTTCCTGGGTGTTATTTTCATAAAACGGTAGAAGTTTGGCATTGTGCATTGGAGAATGTAAAACTATTATACAATTATAGGAATTGTTACTAATAAAATTTTACTTTTCATTTCCTTTTTATCGCCAAAATAAAAATTATGTTAGTAAAAATATAGCTTGTATGTGAAGGGTTGATATCCTATCATCGACATCATAATTGTAGCGGTCAACATCCACCAGAGTATTAAATCTATCCGCAGTTAGACAATTTGTAGTTTTTGAAAATAAATTTTTTCTTCCTTTCTTCATTTGTTAGTTCAAATATTGTAACCAAATATATTTAAACTCTTGTTAAACTATGTAACAGTCAGTCCTTAGAATTATTTTGTCTTGTGAAGGTCTTTTCTTGTTTAATATATTTTTTAAACTCTATTGGATTTTTAATTATGACCCTTAATCCATATATCCTTTTATATTACATTGCTAATAATATATTGTATGTGCATAATCCAAATAGAGTAACACATGCTATGGCGTGTTTTGGAAATAAAACAGATTCTGCTTTAAGTAAGCATTGTCACTATATGAAATACAAACTAATTAATAATAATTTTACTTCAGCTTTTTCTCACTTAATGCAAAACGATGAAAAAAATAGTAAATATTTTAAAATATTATATTATTATCCTAATAATACTATTTTGGACACTAATTGGATTCAGAGTTTGCAGACGGAAGAATGTTCAAATAATACAGAATATGAAAGTATTAAGGAATCTTTAAAAAATGAATCTTGTAAAATAATCGGAATTTTAAACTTATCATTATCAATATTTATACTTTGTGTCTTGTCGATTATGTCAATAATGTTTTATAAATTTAATTATTAAGTTTACTCTTCATGTTAAATAATGTAAAAAATATTAACCTTGCGTTTTCATTATGGAAGGGATGTTAATATAAGAATAAATGTGACATAAAATGATAGCAGTCTACTTGGGTCTCTCAAAATGACCTATTATTCGAAAAATCAGTATTTTTCTAACGATCCAAAATCAAATTATTATAGTAGTGACATAAAAAAAGTAAATGAAGAAAAACTTTTAAACAACAAAGTGTTTTGCTTGAATAATTCCTTATCAAAATTAATACAAGTTGGAATATGTTTGGAAGATTTCTCGGCTAAAATAAAAATTAGAAGCCAAAATGGATTCAGTATTACTTTAAGTGAAGAAGAGTGGAAAAGTCTTTTGAAATATCAGGGAGTAGTAGTAAATTATTTCTATTCATCTAACAACGAACCCTTTCCAGTCAAGATTAATGATCTTACTTTGTCATTTGAAAAAATTAATCAAAATCCTATTATAAAACTTCATAGATGTGATGGTGATTATTTGTATTTCGCTAGAGACACTACTGATAAATTGTGGGAAATACAAGAATTAATTAATTATAGAATTCAAATTATAAAAAAGCAGGAATTTGAAAAATATTTTGATGTGTTCCAAACTACACTCGTCAATAATTCAGTGGACTTGTTAACAAGTGTTTATAATGTTTTAAATCCCAGTCAAAATGCTAACAGTGAAAATGTTAGTACCATGTTGGAGATGTTATTGATGTATCCGAACGTGTTGGAAAATAAATTGAGAAGAATTGCTCCGAAAAGAAAATATTATGAAGAAATCAGTGAATATTAATGAAGACAAAAAGAAATTTCACTTATTAGTTGTTTGGAATTATGCCTCAAGACAAGCACGCAAAAGTGATTATTATCAGTACTATCTGGACCGACTTCGTTTTGAAAAAAGAATACAAAATTGTGAAAAAATGTTTTCTAAAATATTAGATGTAAATCATAGAAATGTAATTTATAATGAAAGATTTAATAAAGAAATTTAGTTTAAAATAATGGTGTTTTAATTAAAAAACTGTGTTTCTTGCTAATATTTATATATTAAAAATTATATTACGATAAAGATATATAGAAGTCATATTACAATACATCCTTTTTTAATATCCATGAATTATGTGATTTATCCAATCCTAACCATTTAACATATACCTTATTTCCTTTTTTTCTTAGTATTTTTTCAACCAAATATACATCAGGATGTTTTACCTTCTGTAACTCTTCTTCATAAAATCCACCTTCAATATTTTCGTTTTTAATATCTTTTAAGAGATAAGTGGTTGGATTTGTTAATTGCACTTCCCTAATTTGAAAAATTTCAGTAGACCAGTTTGGTGTATATCCTTTATAGAATGCTTCCCTATGTTTAGAAATTCGAACAAAATCATTTAATATAAATTTATTTTGTTTGGGATCAATCGTTTTCTTATGTATAAATGATTTTTTCATAATTACATTTGCGTTCTTCTCATTAACATTAGCAGGTTTGAACCCTGTTGTTTGATGTTTTTTATTATTATACTTTTTTAAAATTTCTGGTAAAATATTCAACCACTTGTAATTACCTTGATTGCTAAAATGCTTCCACATCATACCTTTCAAGGTACGATTTACTCTTTCAACAATACTTGCTTTTAAATTTGAAAAAGTACTATAATGATTTATATTGTAATTTTTCATAAGTTTTTGAAAATGTTGATTATAAAATTCTTTACCCAAATCCGTTTGCAAGTTTTTTGGTCTTGTAGCACTTTTTAAAATTTCGTCCATAGCTTCCACAACATCCTTTCCTTGTTTAGTCTTAATAGGTTCAGCCCAAGCATATTTGGAAAATGCGTTGATCACCACTAAAATATATCGATATCCTCTATTAAATTTTGCGTATGGTAGCATTTCAACCAGATCTGCTTGCCATAAATCGTTTAACTCTTTAACTATAACCCGTCTTCTTTTGTAATTTCTTCTAGCGGGTTTATGAAGTTCATTCACTACAGTTTCTTTAATATTTTCACTCATTTTAGTTTTTTATATTTTGTTTATGTTTTAGTTGTGACTGTCTGAAATATGTTGCTGGCTTTGTGTCAATTTTGACTCTATGTCTGAAATCTTAACTTCAGCTGCTATTATATTTTTTCGATTAAAAAATGCAGTATGATGAGCATCCTTAGCAAAAGTTTTAAAATCATTTAAATCTTCTACAATTTTTTCCAAAGAAAAGGCTTTTGTGTATTTTTTAAAATCCTCTAGATCTTGGATGCTTTTGTCAACATTTTGTTGTAGTTTAGCAAATCGTTTTTCAAAATCCTCCACTGTTGTTTTCAAACCCGCCTGTAATAATTGAAATACTTTTTCTATATTTTCAATTGCTTGAACATTCTTTTCTAGTTTTTCTCTAAATTCCTCATATTTTGTGTTATATATACTTCTGAAATGATCATTCTGAATTTTTTCAATTTTATAATTTTCCTTTAGTTCATTAACTTCTCTTTTTAGAGGTTCTAATGTGACATTAATATTAAAACGTTTTGAAATGTGTCTACCAAATTTGTCGAGAGTCATTTTGAATGTGTAGCAAAATAATTACAACCTTTCCTTTTATACAATTATATTGGCCTCTTTTAATTCTTCAATAATAGAGTTAATTTCATTATTGTGCCCGGTGTGGCCAGCTGCTTTTGAAGCTAATAATAATTTTAACCTTTCAACTAATTCATTGGGATCATCGAAATAAACAAAATCTACTGTATTATTAGATAAATCCATGAAACCTGTCCCTTTTTTTGTTAAATTTTTAAAATATTGTTGTATTTGTGATGTTTGAGCAATGGAAGAAGCTCTAGTTCTAGCCCTTGTAACAGGCGCTAGAGGTTTGGAGAATGAACGGGTTCTACCTCTAAGAGGATCTTTTAAAATCTCCTTATCGACAAGGTATGGATGAATAAGAGTAACATATTTATCTGAAACTGTTCCGTGAATTTGTTCGTTCTCTTTATAGTTTTTTCGATAGGCATTAGTTCTTTTTAAAATATCCATGTAGTCGTCCACATCTTTAGCTTTGTATCCCAGAGGATGTTTTTTAAATAACAATTCAAATAACCCAGGCGTGCCTTCGTATGTAAGACCTTTTACTAATACATCTTTTCCTTGAAAATTTATTCTTGAATCGCCAATAAAAAAAGATTCATCTTTTATATTATGTCTAATTCCATATTTGTGATCGAATAAGCTCTTCGTATCTCTTATCATTTCATCTACATAC
The DNA here is from genome assembly GCA_963971165.1 of Philopedon plagiatum. NCBI lineage: Eukaryota > Metazoa > Arthropoda > Insecta > Coleoptera > Curculionidae > Philopedon > Philopedon plagiatum. The sequence continues at coordinate 58,012,105 of OZ020197.1, forward strand.
TTTCTAGGCAGTGGATCAAATTGATCCAAATATATTTTATATGTTTTTGTTGAAGGTAAATTCTGGATATATGATCTGCTTTCTTCAAGTTGTTGTCTAATTCCTTCGTCGGATTCGTTGCTAAGATTAACTGGTGTTCCTTCAAAAACCTCTTCCTCTTCTAAAAAAGAAAGTCCCATTGGTAATAAATGTTTATCATATGATGATACTCTTTTTTGTTTAGTTGGTGTAGAAGAAAAATAAGGTTGTGTTAAAAATGGCTGCTTTGTAGTTAAGAAACTTAAATTTTCCAACGATTCTTCTTTGATTTTTTCCTTCTTTAACTTATCTGTCAATAATTCCTTCAAAGGCTTTATAATGGGTTCTAATTCTCTTTCCTTTTGAACCTGAGATTGAAGTATGTCAGCTTTTAATGTCTGGAATTTTCGTTTAACTGCCTTTCTAATTTTAACTAATTCTTTTGCCGCTTTTTCATCCATCTTGTTCATCTGAGTTTTTGTCATATACTATACAAACTTGATATTGGCAAGCTATTTATAAATGAATAAAGGAATCAAATCCTTTACGATATCTTCCAGAATTTATATTTGAGTCTTTATCCACAACCAAGAATCCATATTTGTCTCTCCAACACAATAAACATAACTCTCTAAATTGTTTAAATGACATATCAATATTAACATGATCATCATAAATATGTTTCAGATTAGTTGAATCTTGTTGGAATATTATTAATAAATTTGCATTATCACGAATTAATTGTTTAGGTATAGATGAATACGTTTGACATAAATAAAAACAATCTGTATTTTTATGTCTTCCGAAACAAAAGTAATCTTTAACTATATTTTGATTACAACAAACAATATCGTCAAATATTATAATAGAATTTGGATTGATATCTTTTGGTGAAATAATATTTGCTTCATCTTCGGATTCGTAAAAACCAATTTCTTTGAGAGGCGTGAAGAGTTTTCTCAGATATTCATACTTTGGTTGATACAAGGATTTTGAATAAATATATATATGTTCAAATCGCAAACCATTAGGGTCCTCTATAATACTAATAAGAACATTAGTTTTTCCACATCCAGATGGTCCAACCACTAATCCCCTTTTACTATTTCCATCAAATAATTGTCCATGTTTTCGAAAATTATTTTCTGCGACATCATGATCTCGAATATTGATTGTATAGGATTGTTTTTCGATCCTCATCTTAGACATTAACTAAATGATTTTAAACTTACAGGTTTTTATATATAAGCAACTTGGTGTCAGAAAATTTTTCATTTCATCCAAAGATTTATAACATGACTATATCTTATCCAAATCGCATTAAACGCAAAAGGACATTTAAAAAGAGAGGAAGTGGTGTCTTAAATACACTAATTAATAAAATTCCTTTCGAACTGCATCTTCCAGGTTATAACTTTTGTGGTCCGGGAACCAAACTAGAAAGGAGACTTCCACGAGGTGACAAAGGAATAAATCCCTTAGATGAGGCGTGTAAAGTGCATGATATTGCATATTCAGCTTCAAAAGATATAAAAGGTAGACATGTTGCTGATAGTTTATTAGCTCAGAAAGCTTTGGAACGGTTCAAAGCAAAAGACTCAAGTTTTGGTGAGAAAGCTGCTGCTTTAGGAATAAGTGGAGCAATGAAAGTTAAAACGAAATTAGGAATGGGGATGAAAAGAAGGAAAAGGAGAACAACGGGTCGTAAAGGACGTGGAATTTCATTAAACAAAGCTATTTCACTAGCCAGAAAGGGAATTCAAGGAAAAAATATTAACAGTTTAAAAGCAGGTGCTAAAATAGCGTTAGCATCTATAAAAAAATATGGTAGGGTATCTAATCCAAAAAGGAGAATCCTACCAATTCCAAAATCTGGTGGATTCTTACCACTTATACCATTATTCGCAGGATTATCTGCTTTAGGCGCTCTAGGTGGAGGTGCAGCTGGAATTGCTAAAGCTGTTAATGATGCGAAAGCTGCAAAACAAAAATTAGAAGAAGAGAAAAGACATAATCAAACTATGGAATCTATTGCGGTAGGAAAAAAGGGAAGTGGACTTTATTTAAGACCATACAAATCAGGTTGTGGCTTATATCTTAAACCATACTCAAAAAACTGTTAAACAAAATACCTCGAAAACCGCTCACAAACATTGATATAGTTAAATATGTTAAACAACTAAAAATACCATACTTTCGAGGTATTTTTATGAGAAACGAACTACCAAAAAAAATTAAAAAAACAGAGTGTGGAATAATTAATTTAGACGAATCTAGGGGGGAAGGAAGTCACTGGACAGCTTATGTTAAAAAAGGAACAAATATAATATATTTTGATAGTTATGGAAATTTACGTCCTCCGCTTGAATTAATTAAATACTTTTATAGTGATGGTAAAAACAACATAATACAATATAATCATGATCAGTATCAAAGGTATAATGCAACCAATTGTGGACAACTATGTTTAAAATTTCTTTATAAAAACATGTAACGAATATTTTCAAATTTATTCGTTAATAGAAGTCTAAAGAAACATGTCATATAGTTTTGTAATTAGTGGTAATTCTTCTACACTAACAGTAGAGTTTAACCCGCCAATATATTTAGACGAAAATTTTGAATATGTTATCGGTCTTATTAATTTTGAAACTTTCAATGCTATTCCGAATATTGATGCAACAAATAATTTGTTTATTTATAATCAGACGAATGAATTTAGAATACCATTTGGAAGCTATGAAATAGATGACTTAAATACATTGTTACAAAAACATCTTGATAAAGAAGGCTTAAGTTTTCATCTTTTCCCCAATAATAATACTTTACGAACTCACATTAAAACAACTTTTCCAATAACTTTTCGAGAAGGCACGATAGGAAAAATACTTGGATTTGATAATAAAGAATTGAATGCAAATCAAGAATATATATCAGATCGACCCGCTGAAATTATTCGGGTAAACTCCCTAAATATAGATTGTAGTGTTGCAGAAGGATCTTATTTAAATGGAAAACCAGTTCATATAATTCACCAGTTTTTCCCCAGTGTAGGTCCTGGTTATAAAATAATAGAGTCACCTCAACACATTATTTATTTACCTGTAACAGTTAAAATTATAGACAAAATTACACTTAAAATACTCGACCAAGAAGGTGACATCGTCAATTTCAGAGGAGAAACCGTGACGGTAAGACTACATCTTAAGAAAATAGAAGAATAATGGTTTTTTTATATAACAAAAAGACAAATTTCGCTCATCAACAAAAGTTTAATATAAGTAAAGTCAAGCAAAATTCAATCAGTGAGAGGGTAAACTCTAAGGCGTTAACATCTTCTAACCGCAAATTTCTCGTATCTATAGGTTTCAAGCTTAAAACAAAACAATAAAATGGAACACTTAAATGTGAAAGAAAACATTCTTGTAGATGAATCAATAATGAGTTGGGAATTACTTTCTTTCGATCCATTTAATCCAAATAAACTAGGACCAAATGATGAAATAAGAATTTCTTTGCAACAAACAGGAAAATATCCTTTACCCTGTAAAAGTGAATTATACTTAGAACTAAAAGTCTTAAATGAAAATAATGAACCATTAAAAAATACCTTATTAATTAATAATGCACCAGCATTTTTATTCAAGGAACTGAGATATGTTTTAAATGGAGTTACTATTGATTCTGTACGGGATATTGGAATAACTTCTACATTAAAAGGTTATGCATCATTTAATGAAAATGAAAGTGTAAAACTTCAAAATGGTGGTTGGTATCCGAAATCTAAAAAAGGGGACAAGATTATGACTGATGAACAAGGAAATGTTTCTCTGTGTATTCCTCTAAAAATGTATTCTGGATTTTTTGAAGATTATAATAAAATTATTTTAAATTCACAACAAGAATTAATTTTGATAAGGAGTAATAATGATTCAAACGCATTAATATCAACGAGCGATAATGAAAAACCAAAAATCACATTAACAAAACTTTGTTGGCGAGTTCCCCATCTTACTGTAGGCATTCCGCAAGAATTAGCACTTACCAAAATTATTGACAGGAACAGTGACATTATTATTACTTTCCGTAGTTGGGAATTAGTTGAATATCCTGAATTATTAGAAACCACTAGGCACAACTGGCCTGTTAAAACTTCTACAAAAGTTGAGACACCACGCCATGTTTTAATCGCTTTTCAAAAAGATAAACGTAACAACCTTAAAATGGATATGAGTAAATTTGATCATTGTGAACTAAGAAATATAAATGTTTATTTAAATTCTGAAAGGTATCCTTACAACGATCTTCAGTTAGATTTTACAAATAATAAATTTGCCGTATTATATGAAATGTTTTCCGAATTTCGTCAAATGTATTATAACCATCCGGTAGAACCAATCTTCAGTCCAAAAGATTTTAAAGACAACGCACCTATAGTTTATATTAACTGTTCCCATCAAAGAGACTTACTTCAGACCGGTCCAGTAACAATGAGAATTGAGTTTGAGACAAAAGAAACAGTTCCAGCAAAAACATCAGCATATTGCCTAATAATTCACGATAAAGTATTTACTTATAATCCACTAACTAAAATAGTAAAACAACTATAATAATTATCCCCACTCCAGTTTATAGACTAAATTTATTTCAATCACATTATTCTATAGTTCTAGTAATAATTATGTATTCAAAGGTGATACACTAATGACTTCATCTCAAATGATACGCATTGAAATTTTTATTAAAAACATAGAAATTCTAAAAAAAACAAATAAGAGAATACTCTCTAAAAAAATTTATCTGCCAGCAATTTTCGTTGCTAAAAATATGCGACTAGTTTTGGATATACAAGGATTTAAGGATGAGCGAAACAAATTTATTCCCAAAGAATTGGCTACGTATGATGGAAGCAGAATTAGTCATTATGTCTTTAAACAACCCTATCCATTAAGTTTTCTTTCTCCTTATTTACACAAGCAAGCTACATGGTTAATGAAGAATCATCACTGCATCAATTGGAATGTTGGATATACACCACTCCACTATTTTTCCAATATTGTTCAAAAAATGACTGAAGAAGCCCAATTTGTTTATGTTAAAGGAAGTGAAAAGGCTAACTATATTAGAAAATATTGTAAGAAACCTATAATTGAAGTAGACGAACAACCAATTCTACATCCATCAACACCTAAATGTTTTTTCCATATTAAGTCACCGTCTATGTGTGCACTTTCAAATGTACTGTATATGTATGATAATTTTTTTATGAATGAATAAAAAGACTGATTAAATATATTACTGTTTTATTTCTCCATATTCTAATACAAGTGATTACAACTTAAACAACCCAATTTTCATTTAAAGGCGATTAAAAAAATTATTTTCACAAATCAATAAAAATATTATTGTTCATTTTTATTTTTTAATACAGAAATGTTGTCATATAATTCTAACCGATAAAATTTAATCACTAACTTTACAAAATTCTTTGTCTTTAAACAGTCTAAACAAGCTTGCGCTGCTTCTTGACATATTGATGCATGTTCCATATATTTTATGTATAATATTACATCTTGCGCTAGTAGGTATCCCGTTACTTGAGACCAAGAAGAAGAATGTATACATAACCTCACTTTCACTGTCAAATGGCACACTCTTGGGCGATAGCTACTTTGGCCTTAGCTTCTTGGGCATTAACTACCTGGGCATTAGCTACAGTAGCAATATCGGCCCCCTCACGACCTTACCCTCGGAGCCCTACGAACCAGGGCCCCACAAACAAGCGCCCCATATTTGGGATGAGCCGCCGTTTCGGGGAATCTTCGTATGAGATCATTGAAATTCGCTTAGAGGGAGATAGATGACGCGGTTGAGCGGTTGAGTGGTTGAGCGGTTGAGCGGTTGAGTGGTTGAGTGGTTGAGCGGTTGAGTGGTTGAGCGGTTGAGTGGTTGAGCGGTTGAGTGGTTGAGCGGTTGAGTGGTTGAGCGGTTGAGTGGTTGAGCGGTTGAGCGGTTGAGCGGTTGAGCGGTTGAGCGGTTGAGCGGTTGAGGGGTTGAGCGGTTGAGTATAGCACTCGCTTGACAGGAACAGGGTGTTTACATAAACAAATTAATTCTATACTTGAAGTTTCTTTATTAATTACATTTACTTTACAATTTTATATATTTGTTATATCCGAGTTTATTATTTAATTACAGTCTGTTCTTTGCTTCTTATATCCATAGGGCTCAGAGGTACCATCAGGAAGAAACTTTCTCTTTACTGAATTCGGTCTATACCGCTTGGTTTCCGTATTTGTTGTTACAGTATGGTCTTTCGTTCGTCGAATGTTCTTTGATATAATAGGTACTGGGTCTGTCTTGTGGAGAACCATATTTTTTATTGTTTCAAAATTTATTAATTTTGATGCAGCATAATTTAAAGAGATGCCTTTTACTTTGCAAACTACTTCTTCTGTGTTGCATTTTGTTGAGTGGACTTTAAATGCGTAATTCTTAGGACCTCCAGAAACGAACTGAGTGATATAACTACCGGAACCATTGCACTCTAATTCATTAGTCAGATCTCCGATAAATTCACCTGTTGGTAAATCAATTTGACCCGGTCTGGACACATAAATTACAGAGTCTGTGTCGTAATAAAGGACCCTGTCTCCGAGTTGTTCAAGGTAGCTGTATAACTTCAATCTAGCCTGTGCCGTTACGAAAGCAGCAATAGACACATTAACAGTACATAGTGGATCAGATGATTCTTCTGTGTGCTCATAACTAACAATCAATGTTTTTTCATTAACGGGGAAAACGCCATTAACATAAATTCCGGGATTAGTAAACAAGGTAAAAAAATCTGATGGTGTGCTTATAATTTTTGTTTTAGGTAGATTTTCCCTCTGACCAAATTTTCCCCAAAAGGAGTTAAGTACTAACTTGGCCAAAGACCTAAGCCCAGGATTCTCGAGTATTTTGGAATACTCAAGTTTAACATCTTCTCTTTCGAAAAATTCTTCAATATATCGGTTTTTTTCTTTTTCCGTAGTACAAACATCCGGCCACCCTGATGCTTCCTGTTTTATCTTTATAAACTTGTTCATCATCGCTGTAAATAAGCCTTCCTCTCCTGCGTCTTTACTGAACCTTTGAATCTTATATCTCCAAATTTCAAAAATTTCTAATATCTGATATCCCTTCTCAACTGCTTTTAAGACTTCGTCTATTACCCAAGTACCTTCTAAGGACCTTTCTTTATCGGTGTGGGTACAAGAAGTATTTTGGTTCATTTCTTGTCCACATGTTTGACATAATACAAACATAAGTTTATTGTTCATTTTTAGAGGCAATACGGGATGATAAAGGTCCTTAGGTGGGAGTATACAGCATTTAATAAGTCCATCAGTAGAATTCAAATCCAAACGAATACAATCGGCACCCACAAAAACTTCAGGGTGACCAATGGGGAATTTGCCATATTTACAGACGTAAGGATACAAGCCGCAAACATCAGCGTATTTTATCTTTTCTCCTTCTGCTATTTCATAATATTCCCTAACATTACCAGTCCGGCCTCCAAAAAAGGCGTCTCTAGGGTTTAAAGGGATCGTAAGTAGAAGCGGATGTCTCTGAGTAAATTGTCTGATCTCTGGCTTTGATTCTAACTGCTGTCGAAATTCGCACTCCCACATTTCAGTTACTAAATAGCCAAACTCCTTTAATCTTTTAATTTTTATCTGTGTTGTCTCATAACGCAAACTCAAAGTTGTTGTTGGGTCGTCGTAAAGGGTTTCATCTCTGCCAAATTTGTAACACCTAGGACAGCCATGATAATAACATCCTTGAAACTCGAAAATTTCATTGGTTTCAAGACAGTAACCGTCAACCTTTATACCTCGTAGAACGGCTTCTTGACCTTTGGCTGCATGCACAATATTTATTTTTCTTTGGTTCTCTAACCACAATAACCACTCAATTGCAATACGACTCTGATTATCTCTCCAGCGATAGCCGTTTTTAGGAATAATTCCAATGGTGCCAGGCTTAAGAAAATTTCTTCTAAATACCTTATTACAGCAAGAAGCAATTGTAGTAGCCTCTGTAAAGGGGCATACGCTGGTGGTGTTAAGCATTTGATCTCTAAATTTCAGACATGCCTCAGTTAAAATTTTTACATCGGAAACACAGTAGTCAACAATATCTTTTTGCATCTCAAATACAGTATCTTTATGCTCTTCATACCATTTTAGAAATTTAGCTCGTTCGTCCTCTTTCATTGTATCTGGAGAATAATATTCGATTGGGGGAAGAGTTCCAACATAGTTTTCGTTAGCCTTGATATTAAACAGGTGAGGAAAATATCCTTTTTTAAAGGTGTCTGGAAGACCGAAAGCTTTGGGCAGTTTTGCTAAAGCCATGGGAAAATAATTTAGCGAGTCTATAAATTTGACATTTCCCACCAACATCATAATGATTTTGGTTCCTCTCATAATGAGTTCAGGTGTTAGATCAGTTTCAGTCAGAATGTAATTTAATATGAATTGGTGATCAAATGCTTGCCCATTGTGCGCAATAAGAATTACTTCTTTAAAGTTCTTCCTGATCTGTAGCACGTGTTGCGTAAAGGCCTCTACCGCGTGTAAACCTTTAAGCTTTTGCAATCTGATGCCGCACCTCGTACAAATATCCATCGTCTGTGATTTTATGCACACGTCGCAACACTGTTGAAATACACAAAGATTGACACTATGACGGATCACACCGGGTTCCATCTCCTCTTCTTGCTGCGTCTCCAAATCATAAAACACAAATAAGGTATCTTTAGTTTTGGGTTTTCCTGTGTCAGGTTGAATGTGACAGAGATGATTGTCGGTAACGTGAGTACGACAGATCTTGCAAAATATCTCCCCACATATATGGTTTCTGGTACTTCGAATTATTTTAAAACATTGATTACAACTTCGAAGTTCCGCACAGACAGTAGTTTTTTCCCATGAGCCAACTTTTAGATGATTTTCATAACAGTCCTTTCCTTTAAAATACCGATGACAAGAATAACATTTAACTTTAATTTGATCATCAGGACAGAGGGAAGCTTGGAGACAGGATCGACATGTTTTACTACATCTATGTTCATGTTTATGATCATAAGGAATGAAACATTGCTCACAATAATAGCTACACACAAAGGCAGCTGTCAGGGATGTTATTACATTGTAATGATTATTATGGTGCAATAGATTAAGTCTCTTGTTGCTTTCTGATGTTCCCTCAAAGATAACATCTCTACCTTTTGATCCATAACTATAAACAACGATTGTATAGTCCGTGAGATATTGTTGAAATTTTTCCAGCTCTAACATTCCAGCACCCCCTTTCGGAATGGTAAGTTCAGCTTCCTCCATCAAAGTTTTAGTTCTCTCTGTCTGAATTTTTCCCACATCTCTCCTAATCTTGTTTAATGCAGGGTCTTTATTAGCACTAGCAATGGCCACTACGAGAGCACGTGGTAGGCATAAATTGTCCTTGTTTGGAATGGTTATAATTCCTCTTCTCATGCCACACTCCTCTTCAAAACTGTTGTATTTTTTGCCTCTCCCTCTACCTGATGGCAGACGTACGCTTGTTACCTTCAGGCAAAATGATTCCGTATTCAATCCGGAGGAATTAGATTGATAAACGTTGCTTATAACATTCCAAACGTCTTCGTAATTGATTTCTTCTGCAGGCCTAAATCGAATCCACCCTTCACCACGACTAAAGTCTTTTGAACAAAAACTAAAACTAACGTAATCCGTCGATTGAAGTCCTTCAGTGGCCTTATGAATAACCTGCTGTATAGCGTCTCTCACCCAGCCAACTGGTTCAGTTCCTTCTGGTACAGGCTTTAACTTAAATTCCACCGCACGACCAACTACATTGTATCTTCGCACCTTTTGAATAGAGTCCCTAATAACAATGAACTTTCCCATTTTAACTAGACACGTCTGTACACTTCAAGAGACTGATGCGAAATGACTAAACTGCTGTTTGCCACCTCTATTTATAACCTCGGTTTGGTAGAAAGAAGTGCGTTCGGAAAACAGGGGTGCGTTCCGAATACCAACTGAAGTTCTGCAAAAGAGTTTAAGGTTTAGTATGCAGTAAAATTAAATTATCGAGTACTTACTAGCAATTTTCATAAATACGAAAACAAGACCCAGCGTTCGAGAAGAATGTTCTCTGTAATAACTATTTAGGCTTTTACTATGCAGCAGAATAATATTGAAATGTAATGATGTCGGTTCTCACATCTTCAAATATTTTAGTTACCAAGAAAAGGCTTAGTTACGGCAATGCATGTCTGTAACAATTAAACAATTTACCCACCCGTTTAAGAAAAAGGAAGAGAATATTACCCCCACCACTTATTTTGAGTATTAATCTATCTTATTACATTTAAACGTTCAGTCTTAGTTGATCAGTTGAAGCGAGCACAATGCCTAAAGAGTGCTTTTGGGGAAGGCCTTGCGATTGTAGCGAGTGTCGACCAGAGCTACAGGAAAAATGTGAAATATGTTTAGACAAGGAGGGATATAAGGTTGGTGGTATACGAAGAAAAGATCGCAAGAGGATCGCATACTACGACTTTAAAACTTATTGTTTTGAATGTTATCAGGAAGATATCGGACAATATGAACAAGCAAGATATGAATTATTAAAGACAATAGTTGAGAATCCAGTTCAGCCAGAGCAAAAATATTTTAAATCGCAGACAGAGGAAGATATTCGTGCAACACTTTTAGACTGTTTTCAAGCCGAATTAAAACAGATAAAATTTGACCTAAGTGGTACACCTGATGTGACCAAGATAGAGTTTTCCGTTGGTTTTAATTCCGGAAAAGAACGAAAGAACTTTAAAACGCAGGAAATGGTGTTGCCTAAACGAGGAGATTTAGTGGAGTGGTTTACCAAAACTGTCATCGACGCGTTAATTACGCAAATTCAAACATTCCAAACACCTATTTGGTTCCTAAATCTTAATGCACACATTAATCTACCAAGTTCTCGATTTTATACGGAAACGTCTGCTGAGGCGCGAAGAAGGGAGTGGTGAAGACGAAATTTGTAGCTTAGGTAGAATGCCTTGGTAAGAAATGTTTAGTATACCGTCGGCTGTCACGCGATTAACATGGCGGAAATATTAAAAATTATTCTTGCCAACATTGAAGAAGTATTCAGTCGGAACCTGTATTGTGGGTCCTGTTTACCTGCAACTTTAATGGTTTGGGAACTTGCTAAAAAATATAATGTACATGTAGAACCAAAATGCGGAAAGATTTTCTATGGGGAAATAGGAGGCAACACTCATTTTTGGAACGTGTTTCAAGGAGAAATTTACGATCCCACCCGCAAAGTTATAAAACATATAATGCCATCGGTGGACCTTACGAAGTTTGCGTACAAAGAAGAAGATCCGTGTATAAGCACAGATATGGAGACAACAGTATTGTTGGATATTTTTAATCAGTTCCAGAGAACAAACACAACACACCAATACTTTTCCAACGCTCCAGATAACCTTAAAACTCTTAGAAAAATTATCCATAGAAATGTGTCTAGATGTATTAAATAAAAAGTTTGTGTTCTTGGTATTTATGTGTGTGCTTTTATTAACCTCTTTGTGGAGAATCAGATCACCAATAAGCAAAGCTGCTAGAAACAGGGTTTATTTATTAGCTATCTGGAAGATGGTAGTTGCGTCCTATTGGGGTCCGGACAGTGTCCGGATAGTGTCCGGATAGTGTCCGGATAGTGTCCGGATAGTGTCCGGATAGTGTCCGGATAGTGTCCGGATAGTGTCCGGATAGTGTCCGGATAGTGTCCGGATAGTTCCGGATAGTGTCCGGATAGTGTCCGGATAGTTCCGGATAGTGTCCGGATAGTGTCCGGATAGTGTCCGGATGGTGTCCGGATTGTGTCCGGATAATGGCCTAAAGACGTCCTAATAGTATCCTAAATACGGCCTAAAACACCCTAAATAGCATCCTTCTGATGTTCTAGCGTATATTTAGGATATATTAAATGACATAGTTCCATTTTTATGTTTAGTTCGGATGTAAATATTATGGTGATAAGATGTATCTCATCAAGATAAAGTATCAGCTTCTTGAAACATCAACTGTTAAATATAGTGTAAGGAAAGAGGGAACTAAGTTGTTTCTTGGAAATATACCCCGTCGTTATAAAAGATAAAGTTCTCATAATAGATAATGATAAATTTCTGTTATCAGAAGGACTGTATAATTTATTAGCTACAAATCAACCCCTAAAATTTAAAGTGAATCAAACCAAGCAAGCCGAAGCAAGCCCAACCAAACAAATCCTGGGAAAAACCCGAGCGTTTGTTTTCGCGTTTTTTAGCTGTTTTTAGATGTTTTAGCTGTTTTTTGCTGTTTTAGCTGTTTTTTAGCTGTTTTTAGCCATTTTCGCTGATTTTAGCTGTTTTTAGCTGTTTTCGCTGTTTTTACTGCCTGCTGGAATTTGATTTATTTTTTAATACGTGTAACTGGAATATTTCATTTCTACGCCACTGAGAGCTTCCGTACGGGTCTACGATCAACCTTGACATTACGTGAACATTCAACAGACTCCAGCTCATGCTCTTCACCCTACACTCATTGAGTGACAACCTCAAATTGACTCAGCAACACTGTATTTTTTAATACATTTAACCGAAATATTTCATTTCTACGCCACTGAGAGCGGCCGTACGGGTCTACAATCAACTTTGGCATCACAGAGGTATTCTACAGGCTCTAGCCCACTTTTTCACCCTACACTCATTGAGTGACAACCTTGGATAGACTCAGCAGCACTGTATTTTTCAATATATGTAACTGAAATATTTAATTTCTACGCCACTGAGAGCGTCCGTACGGGTCTACAATCAACTTTGGCATTACGTGGACATTCAACAGACTCCAGCTCATGCTTTTCACCTACACTCATTGAGTGACAATCTCGGATAGACTCAGCAGAACTTTATATGTTAATACATGTAATTGAAATGTTTATTTTCTACGCCACTGAGAGCTTTCGTACGGGTCTACAATCAACTTTGGCATCACAGAGGTATTCTACAGGCTCTAGCCCACTTTTTCACCCTACACTCATTGAGTGACAACCTTGGATAGACTCAGCAGCACTGTATTTTTCAATATATGTAACTGAAATATTTAATTTCTACGCCACTGAGAGCGTCCGTACGGGTCTACAATCAACTTTGGCATTACGTGGACATTCAACAGACTCCAGCTCATGCTTTTCACCTACACTCATTGAGTGACAACCTCGGATAGACTCAGCAGAACTTTATATGTTAATACATGTAATTGAAATATTTATTTTCTACGCCACTGAAAGCGTCCGCACGGGTCTACAATCAACTTTGACATCACAGAGGCATTCCACAGGCTCTAGCTCATGCTTTCCACCTACACTCAATGGGAGACAACCTCGGATAGACTCAGCAGAACTTTATATGTTAATACATGTAACTGAAATATTTCATTTCTACGCCACTGAGAGCTTCCATACGGGTCTACAATCAACTTTGGCATCACAGAGACATTCAACAGGCTCTAGCCCACTTTTTCACCCTACACTCATTGAGTGACAACCTCGGATAGACTCAGCAGAACTTTATATGTTAATACATGTTACAGTAATATTTAATTTCTACGCCACTGAGAGCTTCCGTACGGGTCTACAATCAACTTTGGCATTACGTGGGCATCCTACAGACTCTTGCCTACTTTTTTACCCTACACTCAATGAGAGACAACCTCGGATAGACTCAGCAGAACTTTAGTTTTAAATACATGTTACAGTAATATTTCATTTCTACGCCACTGAGAGCTTTCGGACGGGTCTACAATCAACTTTGACATCACAGAATCATTCCCTAGACTCCAGCCCATGTTTCTCACCTACACTCATTGAGTGACAACCTCGGATAGACTCAGCAGAACTTTATATGTTAATACATGTAATTGAAATGTTTATTTTCTACGCCACTGAGAGCTTCCGTACGGGTCTACAATCAACTTTGGCATTACGTGGGCATTCTAGAGACTCTAGCCTACTTTTTTACCCTACACTCAATGAGAGACAACCTCGGATAGACTCAGCAACACTGTATTTCTCAATACATGTTACAGTAATATTTAATTTCTACGCCACTGAGAGCTTCCGTACGAGCCTACAATCATGATCGGGAATTTTTTGTTAATTTTTAATTTAAATTTATTAAATTTTTGGCGTCTAAGACTGCTCCTCTTCCATTTGAAACCACCCGATCACCACCATTATCTAAGGTAAGCTAGTTAGCTAACCATTGATGAAACTGAAGAACCAACTTCATAGTCAGCGTACACTAATGCTCCTCTTCCATTTGCCACCACCCGATCACCACCATTATCTACGGTAAGCTAGTTAGCGAACCATTGATGGAACTGAAGAACCAACTACAGATTCGACTTCTACAAATGCTCCTCTTTCATTTGACATCACCCGATCACCACCATTATCTACGGTAAGCTAGTTAGCGAACCCTTGGTGAAACTGAAGAAGCAACTTCATAGTCAGCGTATACTATTGCTCCTCTTTCATTTGACGCCACCCACTTGCCGCCATTATCTACGGTAAGCTAGTTAGCGTAGTAGTGATAGATGGTTCCTTCTGCATCCACACTGTGTGTAAATCGCATAAGCAAACCCAAGCCGTCGATACCGAGTAAACCAGAGCAAACCCAGCCGATACCGAGCGAACCAGAGCAAACCCAACTCTCGGTATCGGACTTGGGTTTGCTCTGGTTCGCTCGGTATCGGCTGGGTTTGCTCTGGTTTACTCGGTATCGGCGACTTGGGTTTGCTTATGCGATTTACACACAGGGTGGTGTGGATGGAACCATCTATCACTACTACGCTAACTAGCTTACCGTAGATAATGGCGGCAAGTGGGTGGCGTCAAATGAAAGAGGAGCAATAGTATACGCTGACTATGAAGTTGCTTCTTCAGTTTCACCAAGGGTTCGCTAACTAGCTTACCGTAGATAATGGTGGTGATCGGGTGATGTCAAATGAAAGAGGAGCATTTGTAGAAGTCGAATCTGTAGTTGGTTCTTCAGTTCCATCAATGGTTCGCTAACTAGCTTACCGTAGATAATGGTGGTGATCGGGTGGTGGCAAATGGAAGAGGAGCATTAGTGTACGCTGACTATGAAGTTGGTTCTTCAGTTTCATCAATGGTTAGCTAACTAGCTTACCTTAGATAATGGTGGTGATCGGGTGGTTTCAAATGGAAGAGGAGCAGTCTTAGACGCCAAAAATTTAATAAATTTAAATTAAAAATTAACAAAAAATTCCCGATCATGATTGTAGGCTCGTACGGAAGCTCTCAGTGGCGTAGAAATTAAATATTACTGTAACATGTATTGAGAAATACAGTGTTGCTGAGTCTATCCGAGGTTGTCTCTCATTGAGTGTAGGGTAAAAAAGTAGGCTAGAGTCTCTAGAATGCCCACGTAATGCCAAAGTTGATTGTAGACCCGTACGGAAGCTCTCAGTGGCGTAGAAAATAAACATTTCAATTACATGTATTAACATATAAAGTTCTGCTGAGTCTATCCGAGGTTGTCACTCAATGAGTGTAGGTGAGAAACATGGGCTGGAGTCTAGGGAATGATTCTGTGATGTCAAAGTTGATTGTAGACCCGTCCGAAAGCTCTCAGTGGCGTAGAAATGAAATATTACTGTAACATGTTTTTAAAACTAAAGTTCTGCTGAGTCTATCCGAGGTTGTCTCTCATTGAGTGTAGGGTAAAAAAGTAGGCAAGAGTCTGTAGGATGCCCACGTAATGCCAAAGTTGATTGTAGACCCGTACGGAAGCTCTCAGTGGCGTAGAAATTAAATATTACTGTAACATGTATTAACATATAAAGTTCTGCTGAGTCTATCCGAGGTTGTCACTCAATGAGTGTAGGGTGAAAAAGTGGGCTAGAGCCTGTTGAATGTCTCTGTGATGCCAAAGTTGATTGTAGACCCGTATGGAAGCTCTCAGTGGCGTAGAAATGAAATATTTCAGTTACATGTATTAACATATAAAGTTCTGCTGAGTCTATCCGAGGTTGTCTCCCATTGAGTGTAGGTGGAAAGCATGAGCTAGAGCCTGTGGAATGCCTCTGTGATGTCAAAGTTGATTGTAGACCCGTGCGGACGCTTTCAGTGGCGTAGAAAATAAATATTTCAATTACATGTATTAACATATAAAGTTCTGCTGAGTCTATCCGAGGTTGTCACTCAATGAGTGTAGGTGAAAAGCATGAGCTGGAGTCTGTTGAATGTCCACGTAATGCCAAAGTTGATTGTAGACCCGTACGGACGCTCTCAGTGGCGTAGAAATTAAATATTTCAGTTACATATATTGAAAAATACAGTGCTGCTGAGTCTATCCAAGGTTGTCACTCAATGAGTGTAGGGTGAAAAAGTGGGCTAGAGCCTGTAGAATACCTCTGTGATGCCAAAGTTGATTGTAGACCCGTACGAAAGCTCTCAGTGGCGTAGAAAATAAACATTTCAATTACATGTATTAACATATAAAGTTCTGCTGAGTCTATCCGAGATTGTCACTCAATGAGTGTAGGTGAAAAGCATGAGCTGGAGTCTGTTGAATGTCCACGTAATGCCAAAGTTGATTGTAGACCCGTACGGACGCTCTCAGTGGCGTAGAAATTAAATATTTCAGTTACATATATTGAAAAATACAGTGCTGCTGAGTCTATCCAAGGTTGTCACTCAATGAGTGTAGGGTGAAAAAGTGGGCTAGAGCCTGTAGAATACCTCTGTGATGCCAAAGTTGATTGTAGACCCGTACGGCCGCTCTCAGTGGCGTAGAAATGAAATATTTCGGTTAAATGTATTAAAAAATACAGTGTTGCTGAGTCAATTTGAGGTTGTCACTCAATGAGTGTAGGGTGAAGAGCATGAGCTGGAGTCTGTTGAATGTTCACGTAATGTCAAGGTTGATCGTAGACCCGTACGGAAGCTCTCAGTGGCGTAGAAATGAAATATTCCAGTTACACGTATTAAAAAATAAATCAAATTCCAGCAGGCAGTAAAAACAGCGAAAACAGCTAAAAACAGCTAAAATCAGCGAAAATGGCTAAAAACAGCTAAAAAACAGCTAAAACAGCAAAAAACAGCTAAAACATCTAAAAACAGCTAAAAAACGCGAAAACAAACGCTCGGGTTTTTCCCAGGATTTGTTTGGTTGGGCTTGCTTCGGCTTGCTTGGTTTGATTCACTTTAAATTTTAGGGGTTGATTTGTAGCTAATAAATTATACAGTCCTTCTGATAACAGAAATTTATCATTATCTATTATGAGAACTTTATCTTTTATAACGACGGGGTATATTTCCAAGAAACAACTTAGTTCCCTCTTTCCTTACACTATATTTAACAGTTGATGTTTCAAGAAGCTGATACTTTATCTTGATGAGATACATCTTATCACCATAATATTTACATCCGAACTAAACATAAAAATGGAACTATGTCATTTAATATATCCTAAATATACGCTAGAACATCAGAAGGATGCTATTTAGGGTGTTTTAGGCCGTATTTAGGATACTATTAGGACGTCTTTAGGCCATTATCCGGACACAATCCGGACACCATCCGGACACTATCCGGACACTATCCGGACACTATCCGGAACTATCCGGACACTATCCTGACACTATCCGGAACTATCCGGACACTATCCGGACACTATCCGGACACTATCCGGACACTATCCGGACACTATCCGGACACTATCCGGACACTATCCGGACACTATCCGGACACTATCCGGACACTGTCCGGACCCCAATAGGACGCAACTACCATCTTCCAGATAGCTAATAAATAAACCCTGTTTCTAGCAGCTTTGCTTATTGGTGATCTGATTCTCCACAAAGAGGTTAATAAAAGCACACACATAAATACCAAGAACACAAACTTTTTATTTAATACATCTAGACACATTTCTATGGATAATTTTTCTAAGAGTTTTAAGGTTATCTGGAGCGTTGGAAAAGTATTGGTGTGTTGTGTTTGTTCTCTGGAACTGATTAAAAATATCCAACAATACTGTTGTCTCCATATCTGTGCTTATACACGGATCTTCTTCTTTGTACGCAAACTTCGTAAGGTCCACCGATGGCATTATATGTTTTATAACTTTGCGGGTGGGATCGTAAATTTCTCCTTGAAACACGTTCCAAAAATGAGTGTTGCCTCCTATTTCCCCATAGAAAATCTTTCCGCATTTTGGTTCTACATGTACATTATATTTTTTAGCAAGTTCCCAAACCATTAAAGTTGCAGGTAAACAGGACCCACAATACAGGTTCCGACTGAATACTTCTTCAATGTTGGCAAGAATAATTTTTAATATTTCCGCCATGTTAATCGCGTGACAGCCGACGGTATACTAAACATTTCTTACCAAGGCATTCTACCTAAGCTACAAATTTCGTCTTCACCACTCCCTTCTTCGCGCCTCAGCAGACGTTTCCGTATAAGATCGAGAACTTGGTAGATTAATGTGTGCATTAAGATTTAGGAACCAAATAGGTGTTTGGAATGTTTGAATTTGCGTAATTAACGCGTCGATGACAGTTTTGGTAAACCACTCCACTAAATCTCCTCGTTTAGGCAACACGATTTCCTGCGTTTTAAAGTTCTTTCGTTCTTTTCCGGAATTAAAACCAACGGAAAACTCTATCTTGGTCACATCAGGTGTACCACTTAGGTCAAATTTTATCTGTTTTAATTCGGCTTGAAAACAGTCTAAAAGTGTTGCACGAATATCTTCCTCTGTCTGCGATTTAAAATATTTTTGCTCTGGCTGAACTGGATTCTCAACTATTGTCTTTAATAATTCATATCTTGCTTGTTCATATTGTCCGATATCTTCCTGATAACATTCAAAACAATAAGTTTTAAAGTCGTAGTATGCGATCCTCTTGCGATCTTTTCTTCGTATACCACCAACCTTATATCCCTCCTTGTCTAAACATATTTCACATTTTTCCTGTAGCTCTGGTCGACACTCGCTACAATCGCAAGGCCTTCCCCAAAAGCACTCTTTAGGCATTGTGCTCGCTTCAACTGATCAACTAAGACTGAACGTTTAAATGTAATAAGATAGATTAATACTCAAAATAAGTGGTGGGGGTAATATTCTCTTCCTTTTTCTTAAACGGGTGGGTAAATTGTTTAATTGTTACAGACATGCATTGCCGTAACTAAGCCTTTTCTTGGTAACTAAAATATTTGAAGATGTGAGAACCGACATCATTACATTTCAATATTATTCTGCTGCATAGTAAAAGCCTAAATAGTTATTACAGAGAACATTCTTCTCGAACGCTGGGTCTTGTTTTCGTATTTATGAAAATTGCTAGTAAGTACTCGATAATTTAATTTTACTGCATACTAAACCTTAAACTCTTTTGCAGAACTTCAGTTGGTATTCGGAACGCACCCCTGTTTTCCGAACGCACTTCTTTCTACCAAACCGAGGTTATAAATAGAGGTGGCAAACAGCAGTTTAGTCATTTCGCATCAGTCTCTTGAAGTGTACAGACGTGTCTAGTTAAAATGGAAAAGTTCATTGTTATTAGGGACTCTATTCAAAAGGTGCGAAGATACAATGTAGTTGGTCGTGCGGTGGAATTTAAGTTAAAGCCTGTACCAGAAGGAACTGAACCAGTTGGCTGGGTGAGAGACGCTATACAGCAGGTTATTCATAAGGCCACTGAAGGACTTCAATCGACGGATTACGTTAGTTTTAGTTTTTGTTCAAAAGACTTTAGTCGTGGTGAAGGGTGGATTCGATTTAGGCCTGCAGAAGAAATCAATTACGAAGACGTTTGGAATGTTATAAGCAACGTTTATCAATCTAATTCCTCCGGATTGAATACGGAATCATTTTGCCTGAAGGTAACAAGCGTACGTCTGCCATCAGGTAGAGGGAGAGGCAAAAAATACAACAGTTTTGAAGAGGAGTGTGGCATGAGAAGAGGAATTATAACCATTCCAAACAAGGACAATTTATGCCTACCACGTGCTCTCGTAGTGGCCATTGCTAGTGCTAATAAAGACCCTGCATTAAACAAGATTAGGAGAGATGTGGGAAAAATTCAGACAGAGAGAACTAAAACTTTGATGGAGGAAGCTGAACTTACCATTCCGAAAGGGGGTGCTGGAATGTTAGAGCTGGAAAAATTTCAACAATATCTCACGGACTATACAATCGTTGTTTATAGTTATGGATCAAAAGGTAGAGATGTTATCTTTGAGGGAACATCAGAAAGCAACAAGAGACTTAATCTATTGCACCATAATAATCATTACAATGTAATAACATCCCTGACAGCTGCCTTTGTGTGTAGCTATTATTGTGAGCAATGTTTCATTCCTTATGATCATAAACATGAACATAGATGTAGTAAAACATGTCGATCCTGTCTCCAAGCTTCCCTCTGTCCTGATGATCAAATTAAAGTTAAATGTTATTCTTGTCATCGGTATTTTAAAGGAAAGGACTGTTATGAAAATCATCTAAAAGTTGGCTCATGGGAAAAAACTACTGTCTGTGCGGAACTTCGAAGTTGTAATCAATGTTTTAAAATAATTCGAAGTACCAGAAACCATATATGTGGGGAGATATTTTGCAAGATCTGTCGTACTCACGTTACCGACAATCATCTCTGTCACATTCAACCTGACACAGGAAAACCCAAAACTAAAGATACCTTATTTGTGTTTTATGATTTGGAGACGCAGCAAGAAGAGGAGATGGAACCCGGTGTGATCCGTCATAGTGTCAATCTTTGTGTATTTCAACAGTGTTGCGACGTGTGCATAAAATCACAGACGATGGATATTTGTACGAGGTGCGGCATCAGATTGCAAAAGCTTAAAGGTTTACACGCGGTAGAGGCCTTTACGCAACACGTGCTACAGATCAGGAAGAACTTTAAAGAAGTAATTCTTATTGCGCACAATGGGCAAGCATTTGATCACCAATTCATATTAAATTACATTCTGACTGAAACTGATCTAACACCTGAACTCATTATGAGAGGAACCAAAATCATTATGATGTTGGTGGGAAATGTCAAATTTATAGACTCGCTAAATTATTTTCCCATGGCTTTAGCAAAACTGCCCAAAGCTTTCGGTCTTCCAGACACCTTTAAAAAAGGATATTTTCCTCACCTGTTTAATATCAAGGCTAACGAAAACTATGTTGGAACTCTTCCCCCAATCGAATATTATTCTCCAGATACAATGAAAGAGGACGAACGAGCTAAATTTCTAAAATGGTATGAAGAGCATAAAGATACTGTATTTGAGATGCAAAAAGATATTGTTGACTACTGTGTTTCCGATGTAAAAATTTTAACTGAGGCATGTCTGAAATTTAGAGATCAAATGCTTAACACCACCAGCGTATGCCCCTTTACAGAGGCTACTACAATTGCTTCTTGCTGTAATAAGGTATTTAGAAGAAATTTTCTTAAGCCTGGCACCATTGGAATTATTCCTAAAAACGGCTATCGCTGGAGAGATAATCAGAGTCGTATTGCAATTGAGTGGTTATTGTGGTTAGAGAACCAAAGAAAAATAAATATTGTGCATGCAGCCAAAGGTCAAGAAGCCGTTCTACGAGGTATAAAGGTTGACGGTTACTGTCTTGAAACCAATGAAATTTTCGAGTTTCAAGGATGTTATTATCATGGCTGTCCTAGGTGTTACAAATTTGGCAGAGATGAAACCCTTTACGACGACCCAACAACAACTTTGAGTTTGCGTTATGAGACAACACAGATAAAAATTAAAAGATTAAAGGAGTTTGGCTATTTAGTAACTGAAATGTGGGAGTGCGAATTTCGACAGCAGTTAGAATCAAAGCCAGAGATCAGACAATTTACTCAGAGACATCCGCTTCTACTTACGATCCCTTTAAACCCTAGAGACGCCTTTTTTGGAGGCCGGACTGGTAATGTTAGGGAATATTATGAAATAGCAGAAGGAGAAAAGATAAAATACGCTGATGTTTGCAGCTTGTATCCTTACGTCTGTAAATATGGCAAATTCCCCATTGGTCACCCTGAAGTTTTTGTGGGTGCCGATTGTATTCGTTTGGATTTGAATTCTACTGATGGACTTATTAAATGCTGTATACTCCCACCTAAGGACCTTTATCATCCCGTATTGCCTCTAAAAATGAACAATAAACTTATGTTTGTATTATGTCAAACATGTGGACAAGAAATGAACCAAAATACTTCTTGTACCCACACCGATAAAGAAAGGTCCTTAGAAGGTACTTGGGTAATAGACGAAGTCTTAAAAGCAGTTGAGAAGGGATATCAGATATTAGAAATTTTTGAAATTTGGAGATATAAGATTCAAAGGTTCAGTAAAGACGCAGGAGAGGAAGGCTTATTTACAGCGATGATGAACAAGTTTATAAAGATAAAACAGGAAGCATCAGGGTGGCCGGATGTTTGTACTACGGAAAAAGAAAAAAACCGATATATTGAAGAATTTTTCGAAAGAGAAGATGTTAAACTTGAGTATTCCAAAATACTCGAGAATCCTGGGCTTAGGTCTTTGGCCAAGTTAGTACTTAACTCCTTTTGGGGAAAATTTGGTCAGAGGGAAAATCTACCTAAAACAAAAATTATAAGCACACCATCAGATTTTTTTACCTTGTTTACTAATCCCGGAATTTATGTTAATGGCGTTTTCCCCGTTAATGAAAAAACATTGATTGTTAGTTATGAGCACACAGAAGAATCATCTGATCCACTATGTACTGTTAATGTGTCTATTGCTGCTTTCGTAACGGCACAGGCTAGATTGAAGTTATACAGCTACCTTGAACAACTCGGAGACAGGGTCCTTTATTACGACACAGACTCTGTAATTTATGTGTCCAGACCGGGTCAAATTGATTTACCAACAGGTGAATTTATCGGAGATCTGACTAATGAATTAGAGTGCAATGGTTCCGGTAGTTATATCACTCAGTTCGTTTCTGGAGGTCCTAAGAATTACGCATTTAAAGTCCACTCAACAAAATGCAACACAGAAGAAGTAGTTTGCAAAGTAAAAGGCATCTCTTTAAATTATGCTGCATCAAAATTAATAAATTTTGAAACAATAAAAAATATGGTTCTCCACAAGACAGACCCAGTACCTATTATATCAAAGAACATTCGACGAACGAAAGACCATACTGTAACAACAAATACGGAAACCAAGCGGTATAGACCGAATTCAGTAAAGAGAAAGTTTCTTCCTGATGGTACCTCTGAGCCCTATGGATATAAGAAGCAAAGAACAGACTGTAATTAAATAATAAACTCGGATATAACAAATATATAAAATTGTAAAGTAAATGTAATTAATAAAGAAACTTCAAGTATAGAATTAATTTGTTTATGTAAACACCCTGTTCCTGTCAAGCGAGTGCTATACTCAACCGCTCAACCCCTCAACCGCTCAACCGCTCAACCGCTCAACCGCTCAACCGCTCAACCGCTCAACCGCTCAACCACTCAACCGCTCAACCACTCAACCGCTCAACCACTCAACCGCTCAACCACTCAACCGCTCAACCACTCAACCGCTCAACCACTCAACCACTCAACCGCTCAACCGCTCAACCACTCAACCGCTCAACCGCGTCATCTATCTCCCTCTAAGCGAATTTCAATGATCTCATACGAAGATTCCCCGAAACGGCGGCTCATCCCAAATATGGGGCGCTTGTTTGTGGGGCCCTGGTTCGTAGGGCTCCGAGGGTAAGGTCGTGAGGGGGCCGATATTGCTACTGTAGCTAATGCCCAGGTAGTTAATGCCCAAGAAGCTAAGGCCAAAGTAGCTATCGCCCAAGAGTGTGCCATTTGACAGTGAAAGTGAGGTTATGTATACATTCTTCTTCTTGGTCTCAAGTAACGGGATACCTACTTGCGCTTCCGTATCCTCTTCAGCTCCAAGTGCATAATATTTCGAACATGCTTCTGAGATAATAAGATCTTCATACATTTCACTGACTAAAGTCTCCATATTTACACTTCACCAAAAATCACAAAATCACTAAGACCAAAGTTCGTCACATTCTTTCTCAGCTTCCTTTATTAAATTGAACACCTCCGATTCACTATCTGAGATATATTTTTTGAAAGTAAGCACCTTCCTAGAAAATCCATTATTTGAAAAATTTCTTATTAACTGTAGAAGATCTTCATTTTCATAAAAATCACGACAAATATCTATACCCTTTTCAAAATATTCCACCGTATCAGTGTAAAAACGAGTCCATTCTGGTTTACTTTCTAAAGCAAATCTTTGATACCAAATACTTTTATTAATAAACTCTTTTTCTATTCGTTGAACTTCTTGCAACACTTCTTCATTCACAGACATTTTAACCTTACTGAAAACTAAAACTAAATTAAAGTATCACCTCTATGCACAACTTATACATCTCCTGTCCCTCTACTTTGATGGTTAGAGTGGGATTTAACCTTGTTTTTTTAATTGTGTATGTGACCAATCAATGTCTTGCGGAGGTAAAATTTTACATGGAGTAAAATTATGAGGTAAACTAATTATAGGGAGTTAAACTAATTATGATATGCTAATTGGGTCTCTCAGTCCAGAGGCGGAGGTAAAAAGAAAATTATTATCTCTGCTCTCTGCCCTCTGCTCCCTGCTCCCTGCTCCCTGCTCCCTGCTCTCTGCTCTCTGCTCTCTGCTCTCCGCTCTCTGCTCTCCGCTCCCTGTTCCCTGCTCCTTGCTCTGTGCTCCCTGCTCCCTGCTCTCTGCTCTCTGCTCCCTGCTCTCTGCTCCCTGCTCTCTGCTCCTTGCTCTGTGCTCCCTGCTCTCTGCTCTCTGCTCTCTGCTCTCTGCTCTCTGCTCTCTGCTCTCCGCTCCCTGTTCCCTGCTCCCTGCTCCCTGCTCTCTGCTGTCTGCTCTCTGCTCTCTGCTGTCTGCTCACTGCTCTCTGCTCTTTGCTCTCTGCTCTCTGCTCTCTGGCCTACAAATATAGCAATGTAAGCCCTTTTTTCGAGTGTCTTAGTTTTCTATATTGATGAATGTAGAAGCATATACGGTAGAGGCGGAGGAAAATTTTATGCGGCGTAAATAGGGAGTTAAACTAATTATGATATGCTAATTGGGGTCACAAATTCAGTAAAATTTAACTTTCACTCTTAACTTCGCTGTTAATCTCGTCATATACGGTAGAGGCGGAGGAAAATTTTAGGCGGAGTAAAATTATGAGGTAAACTAATTATAGGGAGTTAAACTAATTATGATATGCTAATTGGGTCTCTCAGTTCAGAGGCGGAGGTAAAAAAATTATTATTTTAATATATGGACTAAAACTAATTAATTATAATATATGGAGTAAAACTCATTAATTTTAATATTTAAATTTATGCAAATTAGGAGGAGTAGAGTAATTTCCCTACTATTATTCTACTCTTAGGGCTTTTTGTGTGTTCAAGAAAAAGAAATACTCATCCTTTTGTTTTAGTGGATCGGTTTACCAAATTTGTATTTTTAGAGCCAGTAAAATCAACTAAAGTCAGATATATTATACGTGCTCTGGAAAATTTTATGTATATTTTTGGCGTACCTACAAGAATTATATCTGATAAAGGTTCTGTCTTTACGTCCAAATCTATGGCTATTTTTGTAAGAATAATGGTATTAAACATGTATTAAATGCGGTGGCTACGCCTCGTGCAAATGGACAGTGCGAAAGGTTTAACGGCACTGTTTTAGGCAGCTTAAAATCTGTAAGTGTTAATAAAGACGAAACTTATTGGGATACCCACATAAAAATAATTCAGTATAGTTTAAATACGTCCGTTAATAAAACTACAGGGGTGAGACGCCGTATAACGTGCTAATGGGTATAAATCCAAAAGACTAGAGGTAAGCAAAAATTGTAAACGTCGTGGGTGAAGAGATTAAAGGTTGTGACTTAAAAGATATAAGAAAAAAGGTAGCAGAAAGCATAGATATTGCTCAAAGCAAAGAAAAAGCGAGGTCTGATAAAAACCGGTGCCGTGCAAAATGTTATAAAGTAGGGGACCTTGTACTGGCCAAAATTACAAGTGATCTTCCTACTGGACAAAGCAAGAAACTTAATCCGGTTTTTAAGGGCCCATTTAAGGTCACAGCTGTGTTGCCAAATGATAGGTATGTTGTGGAAGATATGCGAGACAAGAGGACGCATAAAACGGTAGTTGCTGTAGACAAGCATAAGGCCTGGGTAGTTTTAAACGATCCCGATGATCAACCGTTTGAGTAAGTGAATAAAATTTGATAGCATAGGCAGAATAAACTATTTTTGTTTATTGAGTTTACTAGTTATTGAACTAGGCTGAATGAATTATTTTAGTTTTTTTAGGATTTCTAGTGATAAGACTAGGCTGAATAAAATTTTCTAGCAAAAGCTAGGCTAGTCATTGAACTAGGCAGAATAAACTATTTTCGTTTATTAGACTTACTAGTCATTGGACTAGGCAGAATAAACTATTTTGTTTATTAGACTTACTAGTCACTGGACTAGGCAGAATAAACTCTTTCGTTTATTAGACTTACTAGTCACTGGACTAGGCAGAATAAACTATTTTGTTTATTAGACTTACTAGTCATTGGACTAGGCAGAATAAACTATTTTGTTTATTAGATTTACTAGTCGTTGGACTAGGCAGAATAAACTATTTTTGTTTATTAGACTTACTAGTCATTGGACTAGGCAGAATAAACTATTTTCGTTTATTAGACTTACTAGTCACTGGACTAGGCAGAATAAACTATTTTGTTTATTAGACTTACTAGTCATTGGACTAGGCAGAATAAACTATTTTTATTTATTAGACTTACAAGTCATTGGACTAGGCAGAATAAACTATTTTCGTTTATTAAACTTACTAGTCACTGGACTAGGCAGAATAAACTATTTTGTTTATTAGACTTACAAGTCATTGGACTAGGCAGAATAAACTATTTTTGTTTATTAGACTTACTAGTCATTGGACTAGGCAGAATAAACTATTTTCGTTTATTGAGCTTAGTAGTTATTGGACTAGGCTGAAGGAACTATTTTAGTTTGTTAGAGTTTCTAGTCATCGGACTAGGCTGAAAATTGTATATGTTTTTTTTTGAAATTTAAAATTTTTAGTTTTTGAATCAGACTGAACATAAAATTTTTATTAAATGCTAGTTTTTTTCTTTCATTCGTATTCATGTTTACTAAAATATGTATATTACTTTTCTTAACAGCTTGTCCGATGTGTCCACAGACAAGTTATAGTGGGCGTTTCAGGGACGAAACGTTGTCAGGATGGACGACTGTCAGGAAAGGGGACAGGGGACAAGCTGAAACTGATCTGCCTGCGAATCGTCGGCGTGGCCTTTAAGATTGTTTATATAAACATACGTGACTGGCGCGTATGTTTATATGGATAACGATATTTGATGATGAGGAACAAAGTAGATGGTGAAGGAGTGAGTGTTCTTGAGGCTTTCTAAGTTGTTACTTGTTCTTACTGTACCGGTGTAAAATAGAGTTTTATATCCTACAAAACCTCTTTTATTTAAAACTGCTGACAGTTGCGAGACAATTGCATCCTATTAGTGAAAATAAAATGACATTAAAAGATTTACTTTTATAAGGAACTTTTTATTTGTAAAACAATATGAGGTCTACCTCTAAAGCTGTGCGTTAGAATAAACAATCTAACGTATCAAAATAAGTCATTAATAGGATTAAAAATTAAAGTAACATGATATCCATGAATACAATCATAAAGTAAACAAATTCCTAAACTAATCTCCCAGAATAACACTGGCATATGAGTCAGGTTTAGAAAGAGGTATATTATAAAATTTTGCAAACGTGGCTGAATTCTGGGTTCGTTGAATGACGTCGAGCGGCATTCCTTTCCTTAGCGCCGCGGATGTAGAGGAGTGTCGAGTAGGTGGGACTTAAAAATTGTAGTATCGACACCAGCTAGGTGTCTTTTACCCAGCGACTTAACGACTGTTTGGATGCTTTTCCGTGCGGTTTCTTAATTGTGATAAAAAGAAAAGGATTGTCAGAATTACGTAACGTAACTGTTAATTTAATGTAGTATTGAAAACCGTTGCTACGCACAGGTTCGGTTTTTCGTGAAAGAATGGAATATTCAGACAAGGTTGTGGTGTATTTAGCTTCGACGTTTTAATATGATCTGGAATAAAAATCTGAAACCCTGACTGCGATTCTCTTATTTGGTTTAATCTAATGAGTGCCAGTGTTTGAATCCTGTGGCCAGTTATAAGTGCCAATAAAGTAATAAGTTTCTTTGAAGTAAATTCGAGGTCTTCCCTTGTTGAAGTATTTAAAAAATTTAGCACCTGCTGAGGATCCCAAATAAAATTATATTTGGATTTAGTAGGTCTAAGCCTAAAAATGCCTTTGAGAAAACGTTTTATTAATGGATTATCGCCAATACCGTTCGGCAGGATTAACGATAACGCTGATCGATGGGAATTAAATGTTCCCTACAGGTTTTTTCTCCTGTCCAACTGATCTTGCAAAAAAGAAATAACATCACTGGCATTACTTTGAAAGGGTGAAATGTTTAACCTATAACAGAACTTCCACCATAATCTATAAGTTACATTGTACTGACTTATAGTGGCATCGGAGAGAGAGTGTAAAGTGGTTTCAATGGCCGACTCCGGTATGCCTTTTAGCTTGAAACCTTGCCTGATAACTTCGCAGCCACCAGGGTAAGCTTGTCTGCTAACGGGTGATGTCGGTTGCTGTAATAAGGAGAAACAAGTAAATTTAAATTCGGTGGAAATATCAGTGGCGTGTCCACAATAACTTTTACAAAAAGTGGATACCAAGGTTGAGACTCCCACATAGGAATGACTATGATACCTGACGCACGGTCAAGTATGATTTTCTCCAAAACCCTTAAAATTAGTGCGAAGGGAGGGAATGCATAAAAGAATTTGCCGTTCCACGAAAAGGTAAAGGCGTCAATCAAACAAGCGCCTGGCTCTTTTCTTTGGACGCGAATAGGTCAATCTCTGGAATTCCAAATGTCTGTGTGATTTTTTGGAAAGCGTAATTTGATAACGACCATTCTGTTTCGGGGGGCAAAATTCTTGAAGCGCAATCAGCTTGACAATTGTTTTCGGAGCTAATGTAAGACGCAAAAAGCCATAAATTTCGTTTTTCGCACCATTGCCAAAGTTCTCTTGCTAGAGTGTTTAGCCTTGGATGTTGAACACTGCCCATTCGGTTGACATATGAAATTGCGGTGGTATTATCGCTTCTGATCAGAATACTACAATTATGTAAATGTCGGCAGAAATATTTTATGCCAAAAATTATTGCCTGTAATTCCAAAAAATTTATATGATTTTGTTGAAAAGCGTTTGTCCACCAACCATGGACGCGTTCACCGTCTGAATAGGCACCCCAACCCGTAAAAGACGCATCTGTAAAAATTTCTAACCTAAATGAAAAAAGTTTTATATCATTGTACGTTAAAGATATGTTATTTATCCACCAACGCAAATCTTCTGACAAGACCGTGGGCAATAGCATTGGCTTATTAAAATCCATATCATTTAATCTAAGTGCTTTTACCTTTATCCGTTCAAATATTTTGATATATAACCAACCATATTTGACGGCTGGACATACCGATATCAGATAACCAATAAACTGGTCAAGCGTGAATAGTACAAGACTTTTTATTTAAAAATTTTTTGGCCAGCATTTTAACTTTTTGGCGTTTGTCCTCAGGTAGTTCGAGCCTGAGGTATTGTGAGCCAAAAATCAAACCTAAAAATTTGCATCTCTGATTTGGAATAAGGGTGCCCTTTTCAAAATTTATTATAAACCCTAACGATTGTAGTGTCGAAAGTGCAAAATTTACATTCTTTAAGCACTCCTCATAAGATTGCGCCATAAATAAAAAGTCGTCTAAATAGTTTATGCAGACTATACCTTTTGTACGGAAGTATTGGGTTACCGGTTTTAGCAATTTGGTAAACACATACGGAGCTGATTTTAAGCCAAATGGTAAACAAGTGAATTCGTACAGAATACCTTGAACGATAAATCTGAGATATTTTCTATGGCCCGGTTCAACTGAAACTAAAAAATAAGCATCTTTTAGGTCTATTGATGCCATAAAATAACCTTTATGAATAAGGCGTGTGGGAGTTCTTAAAAAGGGTAGAGTGTATCCCTGTATCCAACTTAAGATGACCTTATTTGTTGTTAAACGTTTCCACCTTTTATGAAACAGACTAAGTCTACCTGCTAAAAAAATTACCTTTTCTTTTACTGTCTCCGTTGGTAGTACTTGTCCTTGTAAGTGGTCGAGGGGTTGCGCCTCAAGAATCTCGCCTCCCTCTGCCGACGGATTGGGCGGTATTGGTTTAAAGACCTACTTCTAGGCTGCTCTTTAGTACGGCGCCCCCCTCCCCCCCCCTTGTTGAAGTTTCTGAAATACGGTTGTTTGGGGCTTAAATTTATGTTTAAGCTCCTTGGCCGTGTTTTCTACATTTTTTACCTCCTTAATTTTTTCGTTAATGTCGGTGCCAAAAATAAATTTATCTGAGGGTGGAGCATTTTCAAGAACTTCCTTTAAATTTTTATTTAATAAAGGAAGTACTAAGGCCCGTCTGGATTTTGTAATGCTATGAAAAAGATTACAAAAAAGGCGTCCCGAATCGCAGAGCGATGGGAAAATCTGGTTTCGAATATGTGTGGGGATTGTATCGGAATGATCTTGAAGGTAAGTTATGCTAGCTGAAAGCGCTGCCAGGCCTTTACCCAGCTGACTTTGCATTTGATAATAATATTTGTCTCTGGCTGACTGACTGGAAGAAAGAATTGATACAATTTCTGGGTTTAAGTCTGGAGGGAGCAACGAGAGACAGTTTTCTGGCACTTTATATTTATTATTGAGTTCCGTTTCGGAGTCTTTTAATAATCCGTGTAATATTATATGGGACCAACGGTCAGCTAGGGTTTTATGTATCTTTTCACCTAAAGCATTAGGAATACTGGACTCATTACCCAAAAAAATTTCTAGATCATCCGGTAGGATTTCCTCATTCATGATGGAAATGCCATCTTCTACATCCGAACCCTGCGAGTCGGGATGAGAAGGCGGTGCCGAGCCTCCCGGGCTGCGGTCTGGTGAAGGCACTGCCGACTCTTGATGAGTGCGGTCTACATCCCTACATTTAATGTGAGTGTCTGTATGCCTACTACGTCGTACCCCACTTGCGGAACGCCGGCGCTGTTCTTGGTGTGAAGGATGGGGGGATCTAGTTGAAATTGGTGTCCCGGAACGCTGGG
Organism: Philopedon plagiatum; assembly: GCA_963971165.1. NCBI lineage: Eukaryota > Metazoa > Arthropoda > Insecta > Coleoptera > Curculionidae > Philopedon > Philopedon plagiatum. The sequence continues at coordinate 58,043,616 of OZ020197.1, forward strand.
ACAGAATACTTTCAGAATGATCCCGAACCCCTCGGTCGCGCATTCGGTGCGCAGTTGACGAGGGGGGAGACCTAGAACGAGGGGGTGTCTTCGCAATAGAAGACGCTCGCGACCGGCTACGACTTGCTAATACTCTTTCCAGAGTTTTTAGTCGTTTCCGCATGTCTTCAAAATCCCTACTTCTAGAACGATGTCGTCTCTTTGATTTGCCCATTTCTAAAATGCAAAGTAGTAAATAAAATGTACTTACTCAGCCTAATGGATTCCTACCTTCCGAAAATGCGTAATCCAACACGAAGCAAACAATCACAGCACCGATCACATGCACACGCGGGAAGCGCAAGATGGTGAGTGAGGACGCGCCGCGGCGAGTCGGACGGGAGCGGTGGGGCGACGTGGTTTTCATCTTTAAACATTGCGGGGAAGCTCGAGAAATGGTGGACTACGTGGTGATCAAAAGTTATGTCTTCGGACTGGACGTTGAAATATAATTGAATTTTTTTGTACGTGGCATTATAAAGGTGTTCAAACATTAGAAAATTAGACATTTATCATAAAAAGAGATATTTATTATAAAAATAATAGATATCTGGAAATTCGTCCAACAAAAAGTACGAAGTATGACAATGAAATGAAATGAAATTCTTTATTAATAGCTCCAGCTAACAATAACTATAAACAATTTTTGTTACTTACACTAATACTTAAATACTATATGTATCCAATATAATAAATTGTTTTAATCTTCCTTTGAAATTTACGAAATTTTTTAATTTTATATAGTTAGGCAGATTATTAAACTCTATTAGTCCTTTGTGGAATAAACTGTTTTGTGCAAAAGATGATGTTACTGTAGAAACATAAAAATCTGTTCTATTCCTAGTATTGTACCTATATGTATATGTATGAACATCACCAACAAATCTCAAACTTCCTAAAATATGTTCGGGATACATTCCATTTTTTATCTTATACATATATTACAATCATTGTATTAAAAATTATATTTTGTTTAACACTTAATAAGTTAGTTGCAGCTAACATATCTTTTATTCTGGTATACCTATTACAACCCAAAATAGATCTCAAACCCTGATTTTGCTTTTTTTGAAGAACATCCAAATCCTGCCCAGAAAACATATAAAGAATGGTCGAACAAAAATTGAAATGTGGAAGGACTATTGTTTTATAAATAAGCAGTCTAGTCCAGGAATTCAGATCTTTTCCTAATCTACATAATAAATTAATTTTCCTAGCAACCTTTTTTGTAATGTATTTTGCATGACTAGAAAATGAGAGTTCATCTATTATTACACCTAAGTATTTACATTCATTAATTTGATCTACTTTATCATTAGCTAGTACTATTCCATGATAATTATATGTATCTATAACAGTTTGTCTTGCTTTAAGGATCATAATTTTGGTCTTCTTAATATTAATACTTAAACTGTTATTGCACAACCATTTATAGATATTATCAAAGTCTTTGTTTATGGTAATTAATAATTCATTTATATCACTGCTTTCAAAAAATAAAATTGTATCATCCGCAAATAGCTGTATGTTACATTTTTCAACAACTTTTACAATGTCATTTATATACAGAACAAATAAGTCGGGTCCCATCACCGTACCTTGAGGGACACCATGGTTGTTAACCTTGACGGATGAAGTTATCCCATTAAATTGTGTCTGTTGCGTTCTTGAGCTTAGGTATTGAGAGAACCATTTGTGCACATTACCTTTAAAACCATATCTTTTTAATTTTTGCCCTAAGAGGTCACGATTTATAGTTTCGAATGCACGTTTAAAGTCAAGGAACACTATTCCAACGATTTTTTTCACTTATAGCAACTTTCCACCGAGATATAACTGATTGCAGAGCACTTTCACAAGAATGTTTTTTTCTGAAGCCCGCTTAATATGATGTAAGTACATTGTTCTCTTCTACAAACTTTCTCATTTGATTGTTTGCAACAGTCTCTAAGAGCTTTTCATATTATTATGTAGCTACCATATTGATAGTTCTGTACTCTTCACATTTAATCGTGTGGTTTACTTTTTCAATAGGTATTATTGTTGAGCTTTTCCAGTTTTGTGGGAAACTTCCTGTTTCCAGACTGCTGTTTATAATTTGCAAGAAATGGTTACCAACCACTTCAAATGCCAGTTTTATAATTTTTGTATTAATTCCATCAACGCTACTCTTTTTATTTATCAAATTATTTACTATCTTTCTTAAATCTGCAAATTGAAGAATTTTAAATTTGTCAAAGGTATTTAATGGTGTTATAATATTGTTTAGTAATTCTTGTGTCAAATCAATTTTTTGTACTATATTGTTAATACTCTCTAAAAAATAGTTATTAAAATTTTCAGCAATTTTACTCTTATCTGTTTCTATTTTTCCATTGAAAAGAATACCTGAGCTTTGAGCTTTTTCTCTATTAAAAAGATTTTTTAGAGTTTTCCACATTTCTTTTGAGTCTCCCTTGACTTGGTCAATTCTTTCATGATAATATTTTTGCTTTTGTTCTCTAATCATTCCTACTACTTTATTTCTATGTTGGCGATACAGATTCCAGTGCTCCTCTAATTATGTTATTATAGCTTTCTTGTACAAATTATCTCTAATTTTGACTTCCTCTTTTATTGCATTTGTCCACCAGCTTTTATTTCCCCATTTACATACAATGTTTGTTTCAATTAATGGAGCATGAATATTTAGGTTTTCTGTAAGTACTTGTACCAGTTCATTCGCTATGTCGTCTGTAGATTTGAAATTCCTTGGCCATACGTGATCCATTAATCCTAACTGGAACTGAAGTTCATTAAATTTGCTCATATCCCGAATTCTTTTTTTTTTTGTAATGCTCTTTTGAACAAAGGGAAAATCAACTGTGGTCAGCTATCCCACAATCTCAGGGGCTGTCACGGCCCCCCTGGCCCTCCTCTGCGAGCGCCCATGGCCCCTGGACTCACCCATGTTTACAACTCTTGTTTGTGAAATATAACTAGAAATGTGATTTATTGCGAAAATTCAAGGGCAATTTCTACTTCTTGAATAACAAATATTAGTACTTAAAAAATCTATGTCCTTTACTTTTTGATCTTCTATATTACTCGTACCTGTATACCAAATTTCATTAATAATAACCAGTTCTGTCGGTCTTCAGAAATAACAAAGTAACATTAATCTAAAATAAATGCTGTGCTTTGCTTTTTACAGTCTGACAACACTGTACAAAGCCCACTTTAACAAAAAACGGTATATATAGAAGCCAAAGTATGCCAAATTATGAATAATTATGTAGAGTATACGGATGGATGCCAACCTTACCGTCTGTTGTACGGAGGCTAACCAGACCTTTGCACGAAACCCTAATATACAGGGAGTATATTCGTGTACATAGGGTGGACGCTAACTTGTATTATTTTTGGGCGAATGCCATTTTGACCGTCAGATATTGTATATACATACACACATATATATATATATATATATATATATATATATATATATATATATATATATATATATATATATATATATATATTCATAAATGAGAATGTCTCAGGTAGTGTGGAGATGTCGCGAGACTCCCACATCCAAGCTACCATGGGAGATCCGATAAGGATCCCTATGACATTTCTCAGAGAGCAATCTCAAGAACTTCTACCTTTCAAAACTTTCAGTTTGTCTTTTATAGGCAAGAACTGTGGAATTATATGGGAGCAGAAATGCTCATGCTACTGTAAGGCCTCTGATGAGTCGATGTGGTGTCTTTTAACAACTTAGACACCGAGGAAGACGAAACAGTAGTTCTCCAGATAATTCCAAACATACTTAACTATATATATATATATATATATATATATATATATATATATATATATATATATATATATATATATATATATATATATGTATATATATATATATATACATACCCAATGCATGATACGAAGCCCAGCACATACTGCAGGTGAGGGGCAGCCCACTCTAAAATGGCGACTACGGCTGTATATTCAAGAAATTTATGTTTTAACGTTAAATAAAATGTTTACCTGTGTTAGTATAATAGGTTTATATGAGATGCATTTCTTTTTAGATATCTTAGATGTTACGAGTCCCGCTAAAATGTACGGGTATTAGGAAGCCCAAAAGTATATACCGTATATAACGCCCCACTTTTAAGAAGCCTGCGGCATTGCCACAGCATTTTTTCACGTTCTATCGATTTTTGCATATGTTTTAAATGTCTTTAGGATGCTCTTTGATACATTTCCGATTATACGAAGCCCACACATTTTATAATACAAAATATTTGACGATATATCCGTTTGTTGTGTATACTTACTACGTAACAGTCTGGAGGTTGTCGTGCCCGGATTGGCTGGGATGGCCGGCACCCTGTCGCGTGGCAGATAACCAATGAGGCGGGCCGTGCCACGCGCTAACGGAAATAAGTGACTCGGTCTTTACTTTCGACAAGATGTAAATTATGTCAGTGGTATAAAACCTGATCCAGAGGGAATAGGGAAAAGCTAGTTCTTTATTTAAATCTAGGTGGTTTTTTCCCCATTTTTCCACTTAAAACAAACGAGCAATAACTTGATTAACTAAAATAATAGAAACCAAACAATTTTAAGCTATGCAACGCAGTTCTCTTATCCCTTGAATGGACTCCTGGAACAATGGTTACATAATCATTCTGCAGTCATTCTGGTCTCCCCTAGAGGCAACATCAGTTCTCAGTTCCACTGGACTATTCGTGGGTAGGGACGGTCACGCAACAAGCCCACGAAAACTTTTGAACATACATATGTTCATGTGTAGTATATTGCATGTTGTATTGTATACACATGTAATGACAGGGACAAAGTGACATATTATTAAGATTATTTCACTCATGCGTTAAAAGTCCCGTAAGATGAGTAAAGTTTTTTAAAATTACAGCGATAATTTTTTGACGTTACGTCAATTAAAAAAAATTACACCGATAATTTTTTCCTGTCATTTTCTTGGTTGTTATATTAATTTCGATACAAACAAATGGCTTGCAATTGTTATAAACCCGTAGTTACTGTTAGCAACCGTCGGCATGATTTGTAAATTAGTTGTTTGTATCAACATTTTAAAGGTTTTTCGAAAAATTTCGTAAAAATGAATCGTTTCGGAACTGCTACAGAAGAAGAAATTAACAAAAAGCCATCAAAATGTTACTCACAATTACCACGGCTGTAATTTCTATTATACAATAAATAATAAATAAATTTTAGTTTAATTTAAAAGTAAGTTTCTTGTTTAGATTGTTTAATAAATATTCAATTCATATTTTTTGTGTTTTCATTCGTGAAATAATCCCTAAATACCACTCGAGCATTTTGTGATTTCATTCGTGAAATAATCCCCTAAATACCACTCGAGCTTTAAAATTACTGATAATTTTTCACTCTTACGTATTAACTTTGCAAATTTCACTCGTCCTGCGGACTCGTGAAATTATAGAAAACACGCAATCGTGAAAACTTAGCGGTAATTTTTAAGCTCTCGTGGTATTATCCCCGATAATAAATAAATTTGAAAGTAAAGTAGTTCAAATATGTCAGGGATTATATGTACGTACAAAAAGATTTAAGAGAAAACGAGAGAGAGAGAGAGAGAGAGAGAGAGAGAGAGAGAGAGATGCATATATCGAATTTGTATTGGGGTCAGTGGTTGACCTATTTGTATCAAGTGTGATACATGGTTGCATTCGGGAGTTAGACAGCTTTTAACAAATATGCAATAATCGCTGTTGTGTACTTAAAATTCTTTTGATGATGATATATTCACCTGAAAGGTCTTGAGAAAATGCTCTTAGAATGTACAATTTATTTTTTGGTATTAGCTCTGTTCGCAGAAGAATCACAAACCAGTCAGAGCCAATGAAATTACTGGAAACCAGTTGGCAAACTGTCATGTTACCAAATAACTGAAACTTGATTGGTGCTGATCGGTTTGTGATTGCTCTGCGAACAGAGCTATTAGCAAAATATGTTCACTAAATAATAAATCCCTATTCAATAATTTTCAATTATTGCGAGTTTCTAGCTGGATCTCATAATTTTCTAAAATTTACCATTTAACCACATCTCTGCATTAAAAGCAATAAAGATCCACAGAGGTAAGAACATTTATTTGTGTGGAGATCCCAATGGTGATTGAATTTGGGACATACAGGTTCCTGCAGCTCACCTCCCGGCTCCTGTAGATCAGTTATCAATTACCCCTCTAATAAGTTTTGCATGCTCCTTTTGTCTAGATGTCGTCGTTCCGGATAACGCTGTGCATAAACTCGACCTGCCAAAAAAAATCAGTTCGTTTCGCATTCCCTAATATGAAAATCATATCTATGACCTCTACTCGGTTGTACTCCATGACAAAAAATAATACTTGAATGTAAACAGCTTAAATAATTAATAACAGTGTTTCAAACTTTTGCATTACTAAACTCAAAATATGATTTTGCCACTTTAATAAACTTTAATGTCAATAAATTGTTTTTCAAAGCCACCTTCGATTTTTATTCATTAAAATTGCTATTGCAATAAATAAGAAAATGAGTTTTCGGCGAATAACTTTTAATGTGTTTGGAATTGCGACAGGGTTGTAATTAGAAAAATGTGTGATTTTTTTATTCCGCATCGAATGACATAAAATTATACAGGGACTCCAATTGAAAATAAGAAAAATAAAGTGCTTTAAAATTTGAAAAAGTTTGACACTAAATTTTGAACACCCTGTATATTTCGATTTAATCAAACTTGGGTAACGAGACCGCCAGACCTCACTATTAATGTTTAAAACCAGTGGTGCGAAACTGATTTTTTTTGTTTTTACTTTTTTTCGCTCATATCCCCGAACCGATTTCAATAAAACTTTAGGGGTATGTAGGTAACCATAAGAGGCACCCAAATAAGCAACAAGATATGTGGCATGCAGTCTAAAAAATATATCTTCATGACGTCACACTTTTTTGGGACACCCTGTATAATGAAAAATATTTTTATGAAATGCGCCCTAAGTAAAGCCTGCAAAATATAAAAATCCTAACTTAATAAATAACTGGGCTACAGAAGACGGGAGGTGAGTTGAAGAACCCTGTATATATACAGGGACAAACGAAAACTGAAAAAAATATACTTGTCCAGTTTGGGATGCGATATAAAATATTTCACAATACATTAATGTTAAGCTGCTTGATAGTTTAAATAATACCTCTTGTATAAAGCACGCTACTACGCTGGTAGGTATCACAGTATATGAGTATGATCTGTATATTTTAAAGAAAAACATTATTCGTTTGTGACTCCATTTTATAAATGATGATGCAACGAAACTTATTCGTAAATTTGACTCTTATTATAGTATATAAATATAGATATATAAATAAACTGGTCAAGAAAAAAATCGGCAAAAGCGATTTTAACTCGACTTTTCGAACTGCTATAACTTTTTAAAAACTTAACTTTTTTGAGAGCGGTTTTCGGATATTGATAGCTCGTCTTGCCCAGATTAAGTGTCAAGAAATGATTTTGCAATGGAAGTGACATTTTCATGCTATACAGGGTAATTAATAAGGTAATGTAAAACTACTAAAAGTTTAGGTGTGTGCCATATTGCCAATAATTTTTTTTGGTCATTCCGACATAGCACGTTAGTAAGCTGGTATCAATATCTCCAGACGTATTCGCCGGAATTTCAATTAATGGTCTCTGGCGAAAAATACAGGAGAAAACAAAAAAAGCATACAAATTTTGGTAGTGTCATTTTTAAAACGCTGTAGCTGGAAAACGGATTGATAGACTTTGTCGGGCTTTTAGGTATTGAAAGCCGTTTCGTGTGGTGTTTTATCTAAAAGACATTTTTTTTTCAAGGTCAAAATGTTTGCGTTGTATAGGGGCGAACTAAAAAGTAAATGAAAACCATTGTAAAATAGTTATTTATGATATAAGTGTTAAAAGTACAATTTTACGGCACGAATTTGAAAGTTTGCAGAATGAGCGAAGCGAATTCTGCAATTCAAATGAGTGCCTTAAAAGTACTTTTAACACAAATATCATACAAAATTTTTTCTACAAACGCCAATAAAAAACAAAAACACAATTACAATTTCTAGAAAGTTTAACATATTGGAAACACATAGTTTTAAGTAGCATCGTAGATATAATATAAAATTATGAAGTTGACATTTGTCAAAAAAATCCAACAACCATTGTTGGAGTCGTAGTTGTCATAGTATTACTTTTAACACTAGTGCTATAAAGTACTTTTAACACTAGTGCCATAAAGTAACATTTTTAAGGCATCTGCGGCGTGTTAAAAAATGCATTTTTAACACGTTTGTAGAAAAAATGATTTTTTTTAATTTGTGAAAATTGAGCAGTATGTGTTTGTTTTCTTCCAAAATGAGGGCGTTTTGTCCACCTCCCGGTTAGTTATATAGCGTGTCCAGAAACCATCTTAACAAATCGGAAACATTTTATTTTTGCCTTTACAGAAAAAAAGTTATTCTTTATAAAAAGTTCTGCATCGTGAGAAAATCACATTGCGATTCAAAAATTTGATTCAAGACATACAGGGTGGCTCAAAAATGTAAAAGTCCTAATCCACGTGAAGCTAAAAAGACACAAATCCTTATTTAAAGGTAAACTGCCACTGTAAATATAGTAGAGGTAACTTTTATGTTAGTAAATTACGTTTGGAAGGTCCCAAAAATAAAATAAATTTTTAATTATTGACTTTACAAAAAAGGTATCTTCATACAAAGTCAACATTGTGAAAACAGAGCATAATTATTCAAAAACATGATATAGGACAATACAGAGTGGCTTAAAAAGCTGAAAGACTCAATTTACGTAAAGTTAAAGAGACACCAAATCTTTATTTAAAGATAAACTGTATAGGTACTTTTTTGTAAAGTTGATAATAAAAAATTGTTTTTATTTTTGGGACCTCCTGTATATTCCAAACCTAATTCACTAACATAAAAAGTTAACACTAGTACATTTGCAGTGGCAGTTTACCCTTAAATAACGATTTTGTGTCTTTTCAGCTTCACATGGATTAGGACTTTTACATTTTTGAGTCACCCTGTATGTCTGAGATCAAATTTTCGAATGGCTATTCTATTTTCTCACCATGTAGAACTTTTTATGAGGGATTACCTTTTTTGTAAAGTCAAAAATAAAAAACGTTTCGCATTTGTTTAGATGGTTTCTGGACACGCTGTATAACTAATCGAAATTTGAGCAAAACGCCGTAGTTCTGGAAGAAAAAAAAACGCTTACTGCGCAGTTTGCACAAATTAAAAGAAAACTTATTTTTAACAACACTTCATTTATTTTTTAGTTCACCCCTATACAACGCAAACATTTTGACATTGAACAAAAAACAGTTTATTAGGTAAAACTCTACACAAAAAGGGCTTTCAATTCCCAAAAAGCCCGACAAAGTCTATTAATCCATTTTCCAGCTACAGCGTTTTAAAAATGACGCTACCAAAATTTGTATGCTTTTTTTGTTTTCTCCTGTATTTCTCGCCAGAGACAATTAATCGAAATTCCGGCGAATACGTCTGGAGATATTGATACCAGCTTACTAACGTGCTATGTCGGAACGACCAAAAAAAATTATTGGCAATATGGCACACACCTAAACTTTTAGTAGCTTTACATTACCTTATTAATTACCCTGTATAGCATGAAAATGTCACTTCCATTGCAAAATCACTTCTTGATGCTTAATTTGGGAAAGACGAGCTATCAATATCCGAAAACCGCTCTCAAAAGAGTTAAGTTTTTAAAAAATTATAGCACTTTGAAAAGTCGGGTAAAAATCGCTTTTGCTGATTTTTTTGTTGACCAGTTTAGTTCAAAAGTGTATTTTTTAACTTTTTATTGAATTTGTCTTCTTACCGTCGTAGATATAAGTATATACCTCGTTAATACTTCATTTCTGTAACCGAACTTTTCTTGTCAACTTACTGTATTTTAAAACTTCTTTGAAATATGAGCAAGAACTGCGTAATATAAATCGGTCAGCACTGGAGGCACCGGAGATATATCACATATAGAAATTATTTCCAGTAAAATCAGCTATGCCCTTAGAAAGCCTTCGAAACAAACAATAATGTTAGTAAATATACCAAAAATAATAAAAACAAAACAAATAAAGATCAAAAACGCAGTGGTTATAAATTAAATTGTGGTTCATGTGAAAAAAGTTAGGCCAAAGAGGACATAACTTCAAAATTCGCATTTAAGCACATAAACGAGACTTTTTAAATGAAAAACATAATTCAGCATATTATTATGCAACCCATCTTTTGACGTATAATAATGATTTTAATGAAGATTTTAAAGTTAAAAATATAGAAAATAAAGGTAAAAAACTTTCCATGTTAGAATTCTTAGAAATTAACGAACTAAAAAAGAAAAACCAAATCTTAAATGACCAACAATTCACCATTATTAAACTTAATTTAATAAGTTGTTTTATTTGTTCTTGTTGTGTTATTAGTAAATACTTTTGTTATGAATATTAGCAATAAAATTCACATGAATAAAAATATATCACTGTAAAATTGTGTTAATTAGATAACCAAAATTAGGTACAAAACTATTTAAGAACATTTCTCATTTGTAAGTTTGTTAGTCGCATTTGACGAAGTAGCAGTGCTACGAAACATGCCATGCATTTTTTAAATAAAAAAGTGAAAATCTTTTACAGTTTTCTCCTAGTGTAGAAGAATATTTGTATAATATTGTTTGGCCACCCGGTATACAATTACAGTATGTCACTTCCTTCATAGGTCCAATATGCTTGAAAATTCCCACTCATGTCGGGTCTTTAAAAAAAAAGTGTACTACTTTTAAAGAAAAAAACATTATTATGAAAAACTCATATCATTCCTTTCAACTTTTCTCTCTTTCCTCTCTTTATAACCCAACACATAGAGATTTAAACGATTATTAAAATCAAGAAAAGAATATAATAACGGCGATCTAAACAATGTTGCCAGTTTTAGAGGGCTTCTTATAATGCGCAAGACATACTGGGCTGGCTAAGATCGGTGTCATATATTAAGTACATATGCTGCTAAAGTCAATCGCCCCCTACTGGCAAGTCGTTTGAACTAAAGGTACATGTTTTGAGATAATGTATCGATTTTATGAAGCCCCACAAAATTTTCTGAAATTCGCGTGGTAGTATACAGGGTGATTGATGGTGAGTGGCCTATTAGAAGTTCTGGCGAACTAGTCAACGGATCACTTTGAAAATTTGGTAGTTTACATAAGTGGACATGACCTTTCTTTTAAAATTATTTTTGGCCTTGCGGTGTTGCCGCTTCTACTGAAAAGTATTAGCACCTATGATAATTTAAATGGAACACCCGGTATATTATATTTTTTTTAGAATCCCTGTTGGTTTGTTAATAAGTTTCGTTAACATATTCCTATGTCTATCTAGTATCGTTGTCGAGATAATAATTATTTTCTTCTTTTTTTCTCGGAAAACATGGTAGTCAATAAGGGCTGATATTTTTGAACTCATGACAGATAGGACACTAGAATTTGGTGGAGAGCTAGGTAATACCACGAGGCTATTCACTCGGTGTCCAAATCGTAGTTATATTTGTACAGGGTGTTTCAAAAATAAACATATTTTGATGGTTTGGAAAAATGATTAAAAGTACATTTTTTTAAATGGAACACCCTGTATTTTAACCGCGGTCCTAAAAGCTCTGTAAATTTCCTATCTTTCAATATATCATGTCCCTATACCTATCTCGAATAGTTTTTGACTTATTAGCATTTATTTGGACAATTTAACTATTACAGATAACATTCACGAGTTTTTAGGAAAATTTGAAAAGTAGCCTTTGGAAACTGTTGTTTTTAAATGGATGACACTTTTCTATTATTTATTCCGTTTCGTTGTCAGTTGGTTGCCGTACTTGAAAATTCTAATTTAAGGTTTTAAGAGAAATGGAAGAAAACAATAATTATTCAAATACAGTACTTATGAATTTATTTGTTTTACATGGTCAGTGTGATAAGATCATTAGTCGTACTTGTAGAAAATTCAATGAAATGTATCCAAATTTGCCATCAATGAACAATAAGAAATTTAGACAAATTTTAAACAATTAGTAAATTCTTAAATGCTTAAAATTACTTAATCATATTTAAGTTGTAGTGTACATAATAATATTTTTTTGACTTCTAACAAAATTACCAAGAAAAAAGTAAAAAACATTTAATTAGTTTTTAATAAATGTTCAAAACGTTGGCCGTTGACATCTAAGCATTTTAAAATTCGCTTGTTTACACCATGTCCAGTAGCAAGTCTATGTTCACCAGCATCCAAATTTTGAAATGCCCGATTCACCCGATCTTCTAACTCTTCCCTTGAATTTACCGGTGTCTTGTAAATAATATTCTTGAGAGTGCCCCAAAGGTAAAAATCCAGAGGTGTTAAATCTGGGGACCTTGCAGGCCAATTCCAAGGTCCCAAACGCCTGAACCAACGATCTTCAAACATTCTCTGTATTTCCGCACTAACTTCGTCAGTGCAGTGAGCGGGAGCCCCGTCCAATTGGTACCAGCAGCTGCGATACTGGGCGAGAGGAAGGTTGTCCACGAAATTTTCGACAAATGTAGTTAAAATTTCTAAGTATTTTCTGGAAGTTAAATTTTCATCATATATCAAATATTGAATTTTGTTGTCCATCATTACACAAAAAACATTAAATCGAAAATTTTCTTGAAATCCAGTATCTCTCGTTACATGAGGATTTTCCTTCGCCCAATAATGAATATTTTTCCTATTAAAAATTCCTTCGCGAGAAAATTTTGATTCATCAGTCCAAATGATTTTCCTTAAAAATTGTGGATCTTCCTGAATATGAACTAACAAGTTTTCGCAAAATAAAACTCTTTGTGGACAGTCCTCAGGCTTAAGACATTGAACTTTGGTATACTTATAATCATGCATATTATGTTTAGCCAATATTTTTTGCACGCAGAAATAGGTTAAGCCCAAATCTTCTTTGGCACATCTTATTGAAGCCTGCGGATAGGCATGAAAATAAGCCAAAACGTTAATTTCGTTGTCCTCACTAGATGTTACAGGTCTGGGTAAATTTCTGGGAACTTTCAAGGAAGAACCAAAATTTTTGAAATTGCTTTGAATTCGTCTAAATTTCTTATTGTTCATTGATGGCAAATTTGGATACATTTCATTGAATTTTCTACAAGTACGACTAATGATCTTATCACACTGACCATGTAAAACAAATAAATTCATAAGTACTGTATTTGAATAATTATTGTTTTCTTCCATTTCTCTTAAAACCTTAAATTAGAATTTTCAAGTACGGCAACCAACTGACAACGAAACGGAATAAATAATAGAAAAGTGTCATCCATTTAAAAACAACAGTTTCCAAAGGCTACTTTTCAAATTTTCCTAAAAACTCGTGAATGTTATCTATAATAGTTAAATTGTCCAAATAAATGCTAATAAGTCAAAAACTATTCGAGATAGGTATAGGGACATGATATATTGAAAGATAGGAAATTTACAGAGCTTTTAGGACCGCGGTTAAAATACAGGGTGTTCCATTTAAAAAAATGTACTTTTAATCATTTTTCCAAACCATCAAAATATGTTTATTTTTGAAACACCCTGTACAAATATAACTACGATTTGGACACCGAGTGAATAGCCTCGTGGTATTACCTAGCTCTCCACCAAATTCTAGTGTCCTATCTGTCATGAGTTCAAAAATATCAGCCCTTATTGACTACCATGTTTTCCGAGAAAAAAAGAAGAAAATAATTATTATCTCGACAACGATACTAGATAGACATAGGAATATGTTAACGAAACTTATTAACAAACCAACAGGGATTCTAAAAAAAATATAATATACCGGGTGTTCCATTTAAATTATCATAGGTGCTAATACTTTTCAGTAGAAGCGGCAACACCGCAAGGCCAAAAATAATTTTAAAAGAAAGGTCATGTCCACTTATGTAAACTACCAAATTTTCAAAGTGATCCGTTGACTAGTTCGCCAGAACTTCTAATAGGCCACTCACCATCAATCACCCTGTATATATGGCATGGTTGTGCTTAATACATGCTAATTTTTTAAGAAGCCCGAACCGGGCTTCCTAAAACCACTGTGGGCTTCCTAGCATCTGCAGAACATGGTATTTTTGGCTTCTTAAAGGTGGTTTATATGTATATATATATATATATATATATATATATATATATATATATATATATATATATATATATATATATATATATATATATATATATATATATATATATATATATATATAAGCGGTGGGTAGTTTTGGCTGACTAGTTGATAAACAAGAGTATATATTTGGGCTGTTACCCCAAAATATACTCTTGTTTATACAGGGTGGTGCAACCAAGATGGGGTGGACGATTGTGAGTAAACGGTGAGGAATTTCGAAAAAACTAATATTGGATATTATCGATAGTCAAGCACGCTATGTTTTAAAATTATAGCCATATGGTCCGAAAAACCCGTGGCGAACCAAACTTTTATTTTGAAATGGGACACCCTGTATATAATTGTTACAATTGATTCTCCTGTTCGTTACGATCATTTTGATATAGGGTTTATTGGGTTTAAAACTTATAGTAAGGGAATGGGACGCGGTTAAAGTTGGAAAAATGCTCATAGTTCGGCCATTTTTAAAAAAAATTTGAAACAGGTATGGAAAAACCAAATATTCCATAAAACGTTACATATCCTTGAATACATTAATCGCTTGCAATTTGTTTAATATTATTCACTGTTATACAGGGTGGTCAAGTTTTGCAAATACGCCCTGGACTAATTTTTTTTAAATGGAACACCCTATATATTTTATGTTCATGTTAAAGATAACATTACTAGCTTTCAAAAAATACCATACATGATGCCTTTCTGACCAACAGTTTTTTAGTAAACTAGCCGTGAAAGCAAAGCTTCTTCATTCTAATACGATTATACTGAATTTACGTTGTTTATTATTAAATATCTAATATTAGGAGGCCATGACACTATCATAAATGAAACAAAAGATTGACGAACTTGTCAAAGCTACTGCCGCATAATCCATTATTTACAAGTTAAGGGTAGGTGAGGTAAGAAAACTGAGACCCGAAACCTTTACATGTTTATTCGAGATATTTCAAAAAACAGAAAATATTGATTTTAGGAAATGTAAAGTAATTAATAAACCAGATATAAACAACTTTTTGAGAAACAAGTTGCCAGTATTGCTTGAAGATTTACCTGTAATGGTAAGGGGATCATTATGGTGTCAACATGATGGAGCGCCCCCGCATTAGATACCATAGGAATGTAAGATATTTTGTCGATAATTGGAAGACAGATCGTTGGATTGGGCGAGGTGGACCAGTTAAGTGGCCAGCCAGATCACCCGACTTAACACCACTAGATTTTTTCTATGGGGGCATGTTAAAGAAGAAGTGTATAAAGAGGTTCCAACCACAGTGAAAGATATGAAGACGAGAATAAGAAACAGTTTTCGCAACATTTCAGAACAGACTTTGGGAAAAGTGAAAATTTCATGGATAGACTCGAAATGTGCCGTCAGCAAGATGGTGGTTTAGTGGAACACCTTAAATGAGCTTTTTTAATTGTTTATATTAAATTAGGTTGACAAGTAAGTACATAACTCATAACTAAATAATTTTAAAAGATGTTCTGTTTTTGTTTAATTAATTTTCTTACACTATTAATAATACTGATAACTAATTATCTTTGTTTATAACTGCTTTATTAATTACTTTACATTTCCTAAAAACAATATTTTCTGTTTTTTGAAATATCTCTAATAAACATGTAAAGGTTTCGGGTCTCAGTTTTCTTACCTCACCTACGCTTAACTTGTAAATAATGGATTATGCGGCAGTAGCTTTGACAAGTTCGTCAATCTTTTGTTTCATTTATGATAGTGTCATGGCCTCCAAATATTAGATATTTAATAATAAACAACGTAAATTCAGTATAATCGTATTAGAATGAAGAAACTTTGCTTTCACGGCTAGTTTACTAAAAAACTGTTGGTCAGAAAGGCATCATGTATGGTCTTTTTTGAAAGCTAGTAATGTTATCTTTAACAAGAAAATAAAATATATAGGGTGTTCCATTTAAAAAAAATGAGTCCAGGGCGTATTTGCAAAACTTGACCACCCTGTATAGCAGTGAATAATTTTAAACAAATTGCAAGCGATTAATGTATTCAAGGATATGTAACGTTTTATGGAATATTTGGTTTTTCCATACCTGCTTCAAATTTTTTTTAAAAATGGCCGAACTATGAGCATTTTTTCAACTTTAACCGCGCCCTTACTATAAGTTTTAAACCCAATAAACCCTATATCAAAATGATCGCAACGAACAGGAGAATCAATTGGAACAATTATATACAGGGTGTCCCATTTAAAAAAATACAAGTTTGGTTCGACACGAGTTTTTCGGACCACCCTGTATTATGGATATAATTTTAAAACATAGCGTGCTTGACTATCGATAAAATCCAAAAAAAAAAACTTCGAAATTCCTCACCGTTTACTCACAATCGTCCACCCCATCTTGGTTGCACCACCCTGTATATATATATATATATATATATATATATATATATATATATATATATATATATATATATATATATATCCTATATATATATATATATATATGTATATATATATATATATATATATATATATATATATATATATATATATATATATATATATATATATATATATATATATATATATATATATATATATATACAGGGTGGTGCAACCAAGATGGGGTGGACGATTGTGAGTAAACGGTGAGGAATTTCGAAGTTTTTTTTTTTGGATTTTATCGATAGTCAAGCACGCTATGTTTTAAAATTATATCCATAATACAGGGTGGTCCGAAAAACTCGTGTCGAACCAAACTTGTATTTTTTTAAATGGGACACCCTGTATATAATTGTTCCAATTGATTCTCCTGTTCGTTGCGATCATTTTGATATATATATATATATATATATATATATATATATATATATATATATATATATATATATATATATATCCTATATATATATATATATATATATATATATATATATATATATATATATATATATATATATATATATATATATATATATATATATATATATATACAGGGTGTTATTAAATTCACTGCATATATTGGAATGGGTGATTCCTGGGGTAGTCTACAGACATACCCAATACTTTTTTTTTGTTAAATCGAACATTTTAAAAATTTTCAAAAATACCCTAAAACCAGTCTATATTCGCCGCACCTGACTAAGCATACACAAGGCGCTTGACGTAAATTTGCGCGCGAAAAATTAAAAACAATTGAATTTGTGTAAACGTTGCCAGATATTATGAATCTTAATTATTTTCTGTTATTACCCGTAATTTAAGATAAAGATAAAACAAATTTAAACCTTTTCCGAAGGAAAAACTAAAAAAAATGTTAAAAAGGCCACTGGGAAACCACTCACTCCTTTCTGTCCGCAGCCTTAGTTTTAACCAGTAGTTGCCTAACATAATTTAAATATCAATAAGTAAAACTAATAAAAAGTTGCAAAAAATGATTGGTACTTATCTAGCCGGGAATGTACCGAAAATGTCTCTAATTTGCTCCCAAACAAGCATGATTCGTACCATATTGTCCTCATTATTGTCCCGAACACTAAGGTACTCTGGGGCCCCGAACCCGTTGAAAGATTTTCTCCATTCAACGCGACTTCGCAGTTAATTCACTTTTTCAATTGGCATACTTACTATAATACACTATTTCCTTCATCGTACCCCGCAAAACGCTATCCGTAAGCTAAGCATCTCGGAATCTTGGATTAAGAAACATTAGAAATCGTTTAAAATCTAAAACTTATACGAACTGACGGCAAAAAAAACATTCAGACAAATTACTGTCCAACGTTGTTGCCAAATTATAGAAGCAGTGCAGAAGAAATACAGCATTCACCGTGCCACGCGAATATCGATGTAAAAAATACATACGTACCATTTTATATTACATTAAAAATGAGAAAAAGCTCTCGTTTTATAATATATTTTTTTTAATAATGCAATCAACACGAATCGTTTTGCCCCGAATCGGCAACATGGGAGGACCAGACACCTTTTAGCTTTTAGAACTAACCGCGTCCTTATTGGTCATAAGCAAAGCTGTCAAACGGGGGTTATTCCAGGGACGGCTCTAACCTAGTCGGGAATAAAATTAGGATTCGATCTGAAAATAAAATACAAATATTTATTTATCCACATTGTGTTATTTGAAAATGCGAAATACGAAAATACTTCGGTTAC
Organism: Philopedon plagiatum; assembly: GCA_963971165.1. Taxonomy (NCBI): domain Eukaryota; kingdom Metazoa; phylum Arthropoda; class Insecta; order Coleoptera; family Curculionidae; genus Philopedon; species Philopedon plagiatum. The sequence goes on from OZ020197.1 coordinate 58,062,097, forward strand.
AGTGATATACCATACAGGGTGTCTGAAAAGTCTTAGCATGGGCAAATATCTTTACTATTAATAAAGGTAGAGACACCAAATTTTAGTTGTATCTTATTGGTTAATAAATCTACTTTTTTATGTAATTTCACTTTTTCAACCCTCTTGGGGGTTACGCTAGGGAGTTGAGGTCAAAAATTCTAAATGCAACCCTATGCCGTGTGGTACCTCATTTTAAAGGTCTTTTCGAGAATGGCAGATGTTACTTCTTGGCAGAGTTCCAAAATGGACTTTATTACTGCCAAGAAGTTCATGGTGGTCATTCTAAACAACTTTTAACGTAATAAGTAAGGCAGTCACTGTTAGTCAGTTACCAGAGGCGGTGATGCCTAAAGTAAATACGTACGTATACGGTATTTGACAAAAATAATTTTATTCATGGGCGTTGCTGTGATTGTGTAAAATAAAAACAAATGGCCACGTGCGAGTTCGACTCACGCATATAGGGTTCCGTACCACCGTAAGATTGTGTTTATATATTTTTAATAAATGTGCTGATGTTTCATCCCATATTCTTGTTGTGCGGTGTCACAATGGCACATAGTTAAGAATGTTCAAAAAAGTAAGACGTCATAAAATCGTAGAAATATCTTAAATACGTAGTTGTAGTTTTACTATTGGAGATATATTCTTGAAAGTGGATAGGTTTGGATGTAGACACCAAAGTACATCCCCTGAAATCTCGTGCGCATGTCTAGTACGCTCGGTTTGCGCGTGGTACGCATTTTGGTCTACAGCGCAGATGGCAAAAAACGGAAAATAAAGTCGAAAAAACTGGGGAAAAAGTTATAAAATTAAATACGTAGTGGTACCTTGACTATAGGGGATATATTCTTAAAAGTGAATGGGTTCGAATGTAGAACACCCAAGTACATCTCCTGAAATTACGTACGCATGTCTAGCACGCTCGGTTTGCGCGTGGTGCGCATTTTTGTCTACTGCGCAGATTTTTTTTTATCTAAGACATCACACGTAGACTTCAAGCCTAAGTACTAAAGTACCGTGGGTGTCTGAAGAGATGGCAAATAACGAAAAATAAAGTCGAAGAAAATTTGGGAAAAAAGTTATAAAGTTAAATACGTAGTGGTACCTTGACCATTGTTGATATATTCTGGTGTGGGTTCAAATGTAGACACCAAAGTCCATCTCCTGAAATTCCGTGCGCATTTTTTTTTTTTTTTTTTATTGATAAAGCCTGCGGCGTTTACTGTTATTAAAACTGGTCTGCAAGACCAACCATTAATTTTTCTCTAAATTCTTAAAAACTAAAATCCTTATATACTAAAGTTCACCCAATGGAGTCCTAAAGGTTTATCTGTTGTGACTCATGGCCATGGCACTTAGCACTCACACACTTGCGCACTGTACTATGTTTTCAAAAGTCTATACTAGTTCAAAGGGCTTGGTCCTCTTCAGCCTTCTAACTAGGTCCTGGTTGTCAAGAAGCCTAATGGCTTCGACGTTAACGTGCTGATGGAGTCGAGACTCGTGCTTGATGGCAAATCTTCTAATTTCACTAGCGACATACGGGATACCAAGATCGCGATGTAGGTCACTATTTCGTATGTACCACGGTGCACTAACTATGTTCCGTAATACTTTATTTTGGAAGGTTTGGATGCGTTTGATGTGGCTCTCCTTGGCACAGCCCCATAACTGGATGCCATAAACCCAGACTGGTTTTAAAATCTGGTTGTATATCATGATTTTACAGTGTATTGACAGCTTAGATTTTCGTCCCAAGAGCCAATACAACTGTCTATAAATTCCGTGCGCATGTGTAGCACTTTGCGCGTGGCACGCATTTTGGTCTACTGCTCAGACAAAAAATAAAGTCGAAACAAACTTGAGGAAAAAGTTATAAAGTTAAATACGTAGTGGTAAGTTGACTATTGGGGATATATTCTTAAAAGTGAATGAACAAATAAATATAAAACGACAAATGAAGAAGTAGAAAAAGTTGGAAAAAAGTTAGAAAAAAAAAAAATGTGCCCCACAAAACAAAAAATAAATGTGCACGAAGACTGGTACTGTATGGCACAAGAGGTCGGCCAACGGTCGACATATGTCCCGCCGATTATACGATTTATAATTTTTATAGGCTAGCCATTTAAAAATGAATTAAAATATGTGGTTTGCGGTAAAATGTTTCTTTTCTGAAGACTTTTAAAAGAAAGGACCTCAACTCCCTAGCATCACCCCCAAGGGGATTGAAAAAGTCAAATTACATAAAAAGTAGATTTATTAATCAATAAGATATAACTAAAATTTGGTGTCTCTATCTTTATTAATAGCAAAGATATTTGGCCATACTAAGACTTTTTAGACACCCTGTATGTTATATTACTTTAACCGAAGTATTTTCGTATTTCGCATTTTCAAATTATACAATGTGGATAAATTTTCAAATCGAATCATAATTTTATTTCCAACTAGGTTAGAGCCGTCCCTGGAATAACCCCGTTTGCACAGCTTTATTTATTACTAGCCAATATGCTCTAGTCATAGGCAACCACTTATACACCGGTGCATATTGTAACCCTATGTCTTTATTAAGAATATAGTTTTAACTACAACAGTAGTATCTTACCCTATTTATTTTCTTTGAGTAGTATTTTCAACGTTTTCAACAAGTTATGGTCATTGTTGGAATATTTTATTCTGCTCCTTAAAACAGTTTTATACTTTGTAGTTGCTTTGCAGTGTTCATTAAATAATCCTAACACATTTAATTATTTATTACAGTGCTATTTAATAGATTATCGTATCGGCTGAGTGTTGTAGAATATGAAGTTTTGCAAAACAGATTTCTGGATGTTTAGTTTGGTGTTTGGTGGTAGTTTTCGTTTGAACAGCTGATCCCTGGATTATTATAGGTATTTTAACTTTTTGAAATTTAGTGTTTTGAGATAGTTATAGTAAATTTGAGTTAGTAATATCATTTCACCAGTTTAAAAAAGGCAGTATTTTTCGTGTCATATTATGATGTTTATTTCTCTACAATGCTTTTATTGTGATTTTAGTGTTTATTACTTTTTTTAACTGTAATGAAATGTAGCGAGAGTGATATTAGCTGATATAAATAGATAACATATTTATCCTTTGATCTGTGTCAAAATGTTGAGAAGCGGATTAATAAGGGTGATAAGTTGTCAACCTAATTACTTTTTGGTTTAGATTTTGGTTAGTTCTAGTTACTGAAAAGTACAAAAGTTAGTGTTTCCTCACTTTTTTGTATACGTTAGCTTCATACAATTCTTCTGAGTTATTTTTGTTAAACTGTTGCTAGTTTTTATTGCGCAATTAAAATTTCTTTGTTTGAAGCTAATTTTGGATAGGTAGCCTTTTCCTCTAAAAATGTCTGGTCCGCTTATTTGAAAATTATTATTGTAATCTTTGTTTGAACAGCTGTTGGATTTTTTGTGTTGTAGTATTTTAACTTTTTGAAATTGAGTGTTTTGAAAGAGTTAAGTAGTAGGATTTCTTTATTTAAAGATAATAAAAATATTATTTTTTTAAACCTGTTACATGGGAGGGACTAGAAAGATTTGGCAACATCTCACGTAAAAACAAATGAGTTTTTTCTGTAACTGACATTGCTCGTGGTTTTTTATATGGCCATGTGTTTATTACCAGTGGTGCGCTGAGACTAAAAAAAAATTTTTTGAGGGCCGATATCAACCTTTTTTTATAGTGAAGGGCTATTTATGAATATTTTTATTCAATCTGAATTCATATCAGGATTTACTGGTTTCAATATATGCAGTGAATTTCATAACACCCTGTATATATATATATATATATATATATATATATATATATATATATATCCTATATATATATATATATATATATATATATATATATATATATATATATATATATATATATATATATATATATATATATATAGTGTCTAAAATAGGTGATACCACTATTGCTATCTCCGAAATGGTAAAAGATACGAGGGCGGTTAAATTAGAGAAAATGTGCTATTTCTAGTCCCTATTCATATTCCGTTTACGGAGTTGCCAAATTCTCTATGGTTTTTATCTACAGGGGATTTTTCAAAAATAGTCAAAAATTTAATTCTTAAATATCTCGAGAACTATTATAGTTAGAAAAAAGTTGTTTTTACAAAAATCACACGATTTTTTACCTTCTCTAAAGTAACGTTATTGTTTTGTTTATAACTTTTGTTTTTACTGAGTTACTGATACTAACTTGTTTTTTTCAAATACGGACCTGGATTTTTTCCTGCATTTTTTGAAAGAATACTTCATACCCTTTACAACTGTGTATCACTTGATTATGTTTTCGACGTCTTGGTGAAGAATAGTATCATCATCAGGATATTCTACCAGTACGGACCTGGCATTTTTCAAGTTAATGCGCCATTTCACGACCTATTATGGCGACAATTAGGTCCGAATCAGTAACTATGGATTAAATTGTTTTAACTGGTAAATTTTAATTATAATCATGATTACTAACCAGGACCCTCAAGTTTGCAAAATTGGTCCAAGCAACACCTGAAAAAAGCATAAGCTTAGTTTTAATTATAACAAATCCTAATAACTAATTCTTAGAGGCGTGATTGGCTTCGTGTGGTCAGTCCAATCGCGTCCATCAACCTGTTCGTCCACCCGTCCATATGTTATAATTCAACGCAATGTCAAAAAATAAAGCAGAAAACGGATTTTAGATTCGAATTCCTTATAATCCGAACCCAGTAAATATGACAATGGTTTTATGCTAGAATATAGTTAGAGGTCTTTAATTTGAGATAATATGGTTTGTTTTCAGAGCCAGTAAATAGTAATTCAACTGTACCAGCAGAATGAGTTGTAGCAGAAATGAAACCATTAGCTAAAATAGGATTATTTATTATTATCTTTTGCACTGAAAGGTGATTTTTGGATACGAAAATATTAAAAACGTAAATAATGAAGACATGTCATCAAGGGTGCCTTGTATATGTAGTAAACTTAACCACTAGTTACGTGCTGTTAATAAAGACCGCTAATTATATCTGATCTGAGTCTGCTAAACTTTTGCTTTCAATCACTCATTGGCTTAAGTGCAGTTTGACAAACTTTAATGACCAAAGGGTTCTGGTTAGTAATCATGAACATAGTTTAAAATTAATCAGTTGAGTAATTTAAACCACAGCGATGGGTTGTGAAATTGTGCCTTAACATGGAAAATCCCAGGCCCGTATCGATAGAAAATCCTGATGATGTTGTTATTCCTGATCAAAACGTCGAAAACCATAGTCAAGTGATACATAGTTGTAAAGAGTATGAAGTATTCTTTCAAAAAATGCAGCAAAAAAACCAGGTCCGTATTTGAGAAAAATAAGTTAGTATCAGTAACTCATTAAAAACAAATGATATAAACAAAACAATAACGTTCCTTTAGAGGAGGTAAAAAATAGTGTGATTTTTGTGAAAACAACTTTTTTCTAACTATAATAGTTTTCGAGATATTTAAGAATTAAATTTTTGACTATTTTAAAAAAATCCCCTGTAGATAAGAAACTATAGAGAATTTGGCAACTCCGTAAACGGAGTATGAATAGGGACTGGAAATGGCACATTTTCTCTAATTTAACCGACCTCGTATCTTTTACCATTTCGGAGATAGCAATAGTGTTATCACCTATTTTAGACACCCTGTACATATATATATATATATATATATATATATATATATATATATATATATATATATATATATATATATATATATATATATATATATATATATATATATGTATATATGTATATATGTATATTATAAATAGACTGGATAAATCCCCCGAAGACGTACTTGTTGGGGGCATATCTTATATTTAACATTACATTATTTAATTTTATAAATTATTCAAACTAATTTTAGTATACATTATTGCACACCAAACAATACCTTTTTTATATCGCTGACTATAATCCGGAAATTTGAATTTTTTTTCGACCAATATCTAGAATTTGGGCTGCTAATAACTCCATTGCTTCGTCAGAGAAAACAATGTTTCTGCAAAAATATATTTTCATCATGATTCTTTCTCCCATCAGCAAACAAAATTTTAAACAACAAAGCGCATCATCGCCTCCTTCAAGCTTGTGAATTCTCACCGGTTTGTAAGGATAGATGTTGTTTTCTGATAAAATTATCTGTACTACAACATCCCACTTCTCTCGCTCATTTATACCTAGGGTCTCCATATTATGGAACAAATTGCCCACGGATGTTTTCTTTGCCCTCTCAACCTCCAATCCTTTAAATCTCCTGTCAGTAGATTAAATTTACCTTCTCTTTAGATGCCCACGGTACGTTAGTACTTAGGCCTTTAAGTCTATGTTGGCTCTTTCAAATAAAAAAAAAGCAGGGCAGAAGTTTATTTTCAATCAAATGAGATAAAATTAATTGAATTAAAAAGTGAAGTGAAAATGTGTACCTCTCAATTTGGTCGGACTGTGGAGTGGAGTTCTCAGAAGCAGGGAGCGGTTAAGACATTTAGCGACTATTAGCATAACCGAAGATTTCATTTACTAACTGGAAAATGAGTAGAATAGATAAGTCGACTAAGTGCCAAAAATCTCGCTTGGAGCTATTAAAATTTTTTTCTATACCTCAGTGCTGTTAAATCGGCCTGACAAAAAGTTAGGGGTCAATGTTATTATATTCTTTTAAATCTGTTTTTTTTTTAAGAAATTGTAGAGTAACTTAAAATTAGAAAAAACTAAGTGTCACTAGAGTATATTTGAAAAGCGGTTATGTGCCATAAGACTGCAAAAATTTAAGAAATGTTGTAGTGTCCAATGTCAAAAGAGAAAGAAAATTCGTTTAATTTATTTTGAAACAATTGTATTGCCTTTCTCTTTTGACTTTGGACAGCACTTCTTAAATTGCTGTCTTATGGCACATAACTGTCTGTCCTTATTTTCCATGTTTTACACAAAAAATCAATAGCACTGTATGCAATAACGTCCTGGTTCCTGGTGCACGTAGATTCAACGGTTGGCACTTAGCCGACTTTAAAGAAAAAATGTAGTATCGATACAGTGTTTAAAATTTGTGTACTTATATCACATTGTCCGTTTTAGAGCACATCCGCGTTCACACTTGGATATTTATTCCGAGAAAAACAAGAACTACGCAACTACACAAAAAAACGCTGTAAGCTGTGCCTCGGCGTCCAAAATTTTTTTGCCTATTATAGGTCAGTTTTCCGAGCATAAAGTAATATTTTTCTTAAAATAAAGTACACTACCAATACTACCATGCAGTCGCTGTTAATTTTATTATGATATTCAAAGCTGTTCCGCACATCACACCCAAGCGCGAGGTGGCCCATCGGGATACCGGCACCTTCCCGGTGGACCCTACAAAAATATCCCAAATGGGCTCCGGTCCATTTTAAGTTACTAAAATAAATTTTAACAAATGAGATATTTTTAATAATATTCAGCTTTGTAAAAACTTATCATTGAAAACAATACTTAAAAACGACATATTAGAGTAGTAACGTCATATTAGACATAGTTACAAAACTGTGGCGTCTTTATAGGACCCTTTTACACAAAAAGGTCGCTGGCCCTAAAATATTCCCACTACGCCCCTAGCACACAGCGTATCAGGAATATAGTATTTTATTATTTGGAAAGAAATCTCACCCCAGGACCAAGGACTGCCGATGTGGTGATGTGTGGTGTGCCTGTGTAAACAAAACTAAATCCCGCAACGTTAATTTGTTCATACTGTTTCCTTTCCTGCACCTGAGCAAACCTTAACTTGAAATCTTTAAATAATTGTATTTTATATTCGTTAGATATTTAAGTAAAAAGTTGTTCTCATTTTAGGTTATTATGTAAATATCACACGAAAATCGGAAATTCGCGAAAAGGTTCTAAAGTATCTACAAGTTATGTCCAGGCCAATAATGTTTCAGTATAACGACACGCAGGTACCAATTTGGAGTTATTTATACGCAGATTTAGCGGACAGAAGATTATCTAATTGGTTATGGAAAAAATTTGAAGGTATTCGACAAAGGGAAGTTTTTCTGGATCATGCTAAAAGAAGAACCGATCGGCTTCAGTTAACACATTCCAGTTTAAATCATATGCTGCTACAGGAGTCACATGTAAATAATATTTATGATATATTAGAAAGTAAATAGAGATCATAGTTATACGCATTGGTAAAAAGTAAGCTTTAAAAATCGTTTGGGTTTTTGTATCCTATAAGAATTATTTTACAAATGCCCATCTTTTCACTATTTTATACATTCATTAACCTGGCCGGTTTTACAAACATCTAACAATTTTTTTTAATTTCAATATATTGGTTGTGGAATTAAAAATTCACAACCGAATAATATACGGCTGGATCGGTGACCTTCAATCTCTACTAATAACTGAGATAACCCGAAAATACAACGAAATCCGGACACCTGTACTGTTTTTTATTAATTTCTCCGTCCAACTGTTGTTTGATTTGTGCCAGTGTTGCATTCAGCAAGCGATTTCAAGTTATTATTCCATGCGAATAAATGATTTTAATAAAACATCCTTTGTTTTGCTTTCATAATGTTGCCAAACTGTCTGTTAATTAAGAATTTTCAACATCATTACGCTGAATAGAAGGTGTAATTGGCAACCACCTAATGATGCCAATTTGAAGGGACCAGCTCACTGAGAGGTTTGCTAAAAGGTCAAAGAAAATTTGCTGGGGGTACTTCTTGTTAACCTTATTTTCTCTTTGGTTCAGCGATATTTCGCGAAAAATTTAACTTATTAATATTTTAGTGGCGATTTTCTAGCATGAATGGCAACCTTCCCATAAAAAGTTGTTTTAGAACTTTTATGTATTTAACTTACGGTTTTTTGTAGTACCTAGTACTGTCTAAAGATGGAGTCCATGTTCAGAAATAATGTAGAGCACTATAATCCTCAATTACTTACAGACACACACACACCATCACACACGCACACTTTATTTATGGGTTCCACGGTCCCGGGCTGCGGCACTTGTAGTATTATATATCATTTAGTATTTCATACCGAAGTATATCCGATATAGTAGTGTCTTAGCACGGACCGAAGTAAATCGCACTACCGTTAAGTTAATACTAATCGCGCTGGCGCAGATCATACATATATGAAAATATGAATTATTGTCTAGAACTAGAATATACAACACTTCCCCCGCAAAACGAAAAACAAAATTGTTTTTCTATATATTATTATGTATACTAGATTTTTGTTTTAATAATCTTTGGGGAAAATAATCTTTGAATTCTTATCTACCTCTCCTCTGGCTAGTACATCAGCCTTTGTGGCGGAGCGCAATTTCTTGGCGCTTTATGTAGAGCAATAGGTAGAGACACGCTACCTTTTACTGGACAAGGTGTTTTTGTAGTATCGCGACTTGTCGAAGGTAGTGTAGGGTTTAAAGGTAAGTCTACATCGTAGTTTTCTTTGTTTTCATTATCTTCATCACCCTTAAAGCTTTTTAATTGGTTTATGTGTCTTTTAAATTTTCCATTCCTTACTTGAACAATCCAGATTTGATCCCCATTTTGTTCTAGAATATTTTCCTTTTCCCAAGAAGTAGTATTTAGGTTTTTATACATTTTTACCCAAACTTTTTGTCCAATTTTAAACTTTTTTGAAGAAAATTCCGCTGGATTGTTTACTGTAGGCTTAACTAACTCTAAAGGTGCACGTATTTGTCTTCTATATCTAAATAAATAATAAATAAGTAATTCTTTATGTGTTCATGTATGTAACGTTCAGAAACAGTGAGACATGTCATTTTAATTGCAGTTTTGAATGATTGTACATAACGTTACGCTTGTCCATTTGAGGATGGGTCCTATATCGGAGTAGTATGTTTAATTCCATACATTTTACAAAAACTTTGAAAACTTGATTTAGGTGTTTGCCATATAAAGTAAAGAACCAACGCTGACCCGCGTCCTTTTTAGTCTCGTGATGCGCATCGAAGAGGCGTCAAACACAATTTTAAAATGAGCTACTCCGAAGTTAACGTGCATTTTATTGAATTAATAGAAGAAAATCCGTGTTTATATGAGAGCAGTAGACGGGATTATTGCAACAGAAATGTGCAGGATAAGGCGTGGCAAAAAATTGCTAATGAAATAAATGAGCCATATAAGTTTTTCCAGTTTTATTTAGTTCAAGCATATTAATCACACAATAGCACATAGTACCAAAGTTTACAGAATAAGTATTAGTTAAATCACTCTTCCAAAATATGAGAACTGCATCCCCCTTTAACTTATATTTATTCTGTAAACTTTGACAGTACCTAGTCGTTCAGAACAATGTAAAATCAGTAATGAAGCACATCATATTAAATACAATATCTGTCTTACAACGGAATCGGGGCTCGATTTACAAAATACTTGCTTAAACGTTCTCTGACTGACTTTGGTGTTTGTCTTCTAATTACCTCCACATCCGAAGGCGTTCCTAGAAAGCTTGAAGAAGAAAATTTGCATTCTTCTGTACCAATGCCATGGAGTATTTTTCTTTCGTAATCTATTAAGAGGATAAGTTAAATCGGCTAATTTAGGAATAAATTTCGAGTAGTAATTAATCTACCTAAATATGATTGAATTTGATTTAAGTCCGTAGGTTGAGGCATTTTTAAAATTGCTTCAGTCGTTTTTGGAGATTTGTGTAGTCCTTGAGAAGATATAATAAAACCTAGATATTCAACAGAAGGTTGCATGAATTTACATTTTTCTTTCTTAAGAGGTTTTCTAGATGTTTAACATCGTTTTCCCCCGTAATTATGACGTCATCAAGAAATAATGCAACACCTGAGATTCCTGCCAACATCTGACTCATCAGCTGCTGGTATATACCATACCGGGAGCAGATGAAATTCCATATGGTAATCTTTGAAATGAAAAAAGTCCCTTTTGTTTGATTGGGTTGCAGATGCAGCTCATTGAGAGTAAGAAATCGGCTTTGATACTTGTTTTTGAACCCAAGTATTAATTTCATCCTCAACTTTATCCCGAATCGCAAATGGTAAAGGTCGTGCTTTGCAAGACACTGGCTTAGCCTCAGGTTTAAGCTCTAAATGTGCCTTAAACTTGCTACAGTGACTTAAATCACCATCGAATACTTTCGGACATAAAGAAATAAGTTTATCCATTTTCTCCAATTTTATAGAATGTGTAGGGAAAGTAGATTGTGGCGAAGGTGCAGGAATCGTTACAGAAAATATTTCTGAATTACATAATTGATTCATTGTAAGAGAACCGAGCCCTAACTCCGTAATCCAGTCTCTCCCCAGAAGACTGTTTCCATTTCCAGAACAAAACAATAATTTCAGAGTACTTTGTTTCCCTTGACATTGGACGTTTACTGCAGTTTCCCCTATTAGGCTAATTTTATTTCCCGAAAATCTTGATAAAGTTTCGAAGGAAGGAGAAAGTTTTGGTTTTGCAATGATGTTCCAAACCTCCTCGGTAGCAATTGTAGCACAACTTCCAGTATCCAATTCAAATTGAACTAATTTATTATTAATGTGAACAGGTATTTTAATAGCAGGGCTGTAAATTTGATTTATGTTCAAAATATGAAAGGAATTGTTAAAATTATCCAACGAGATTTCAGTGACATTAGCATTACGGTTTTGTTGAAAATTTTTATTTTCTCGATTAAAATTTATTAAATGTGAAGTTTTTTGCCTACAAGCCATGTCCTTTTCTTGAACATTTTCTAAAAATCGCCTCCTTAAAACGACAATTAGAATGCAAATGTGGACCCCCACATGAATGGCAAAGTGTTTTTGGAGAAGAATACGTTGCAGAAGTGACATTTTGTTGATTTTGTACTGGTCTCCTTGTATTTGAATTTTGTGTTTTATTTGTATGTTGATGATAAACTCAAAAACTATCGTTGAGTAATATCCCTTCAATAGTACGTGCCGTCTCGGGAGTTTTAGAAAAAGTGTGTAGATCTTTTTGAAGGAACTGCTTTCTAATCAAATCGTTATTAATTCCTGTTAAGAATGCCGTAATCAAAGCATCTTCGTAGAAATTACTTGGAAAATCGCACTTTCTAATAAAATCTTTTAAATTATTTGCAAATTCAGTTATTGACTGTCCACTGGATTGGTTATGAGAAAAAAATTTAAAACGTTCAGTTGATTTGAAGGTTATCATTTTGTAGTTGGTAGTTAATTTATTAACTAATTCGTCGAATGAATATTCTTTCGGAGATTTTGGTAAACCTAATGAAACTAAAGCATGAAATGGTCGTGTTCCCAGCGAATCAATAAGCAAAATTCTTTTTATAGTAGTATCAGTAATTTCGCTAAGCGTTAAAAAATTATCAAATTTTATAAACCCAGTAGAAAACTCAAAAACATCAGGATTGAATTCCGGCTAGCGTATGAAAAATATGCGAAGTTGTGGTAGCAGTTTCTTTACCCATTTCGTACAGAAATCTGAATGTTTATTTATCCGGTAAAAAATTTTAAATGTGAAGCGATGACAAAAACTGTTTTTTATTGAGAAGAGCAGGTAAAATTCGGATCGGATGGTAAATTATATTAGTATTAACCATCTCACTATAGCTCGCGTGAAGAAAAAGTTAGCATCCTCGTCGCCAGTCTTTTATGTATTTAACTTACGGTTTTTGAAGTAGTACTGCCTAAAAATGTTCCATGAGTTCCAATGAGTCCATGTTCAGGAATAATGTAGGGCACTATAATCCTTAATTAGTTACACACACACACACACACTTTATTTATGGGTCCCACGGTGCCGGGCTGCGGCACTTGTAGTATTATATATCGTTTAGTATTTTATACCGAAGTATATCCGATATAGTAGTATCTTAGCATGGATCGAAGTAGATCGCACTACCGTTAAGTTAATACTAATCGCGCTCGCGCAGATCATACATATTTGAAAATATGAATTATTGTCTAGAACTAGAATATATAACAAGAACCTAGAACAAAATACGCATTAAGTCACACAAAACGAGCCAAGTCCGGAATTTTTTAATGACTAATGTAGCAATCACCTAACGGGTGTGTATTGTACAACATTTTATTTCATTCTATTATACTTATTGTGTTGTATCTGTATTCGTTGCGCAATTTAAATTTCGTAATAGAGAACCTACTGTTAAGTTATAAAAAGTTTCTATATAAGTTGTAAACGACTTTATTTCAGTCTAGCTTTACAATCTGTCTGATAATTCTGACTCCCTTGACATGTACCTGCGAAGTACCAGGTTCGACTGGTACAACGTACAGCCGACACAACATCTCTCTTTTCTTACAAAACACAACGGATTTTTACAAACACAAAATCTTAACTAAATAATTCCAATTCAACACATCAACTTTAACAAAATCTGACATCCATGCCGGTTTTTTCGATAGCCTTTTGGGTCTATCGGATAAAGTACTAGTTCTTTTTGTTCCAACATTGGGCTGTATATCAGATTATGCAAATGCAGTTGTTGTCTGTGGTATGGCTTTATGAGGTTCAGCTTGGGGTACCTTAATTCCTTTATAGTATGGCGCTTCATTAAGCATCCATCTATTTCTGCGATACTCACCACGCGGAGTACGTATAATATAAGATCGTGGTTCCTAGGCTTGCTTAATTACAGTACCATAGGATTGAAGAGCAGTAACCCAGATTGAAGTTCCCACGTAAGTTTCTTAGTACGATGCCTAAAATTATAATTTTTGCTCTGTTTCTCTTTATTGTGTCATTCTGCCGCAGAAAAAGCTGCTTTAGAATCTACTACCTCTTCAAGTTTACTGGGCAAAATAGGTAACAGAGTTTATATTTTTCTATTAAACAAAAGCTCTGCGGGACTAAAGCCATTTTCAAGGTGTTGATCTGTACGCCATTAAAGCCAAGTTAATATCGTTATTATTTTTAAGCAAATTTTTAGCAACCTTTACTGCAGCTTCTACAACACCATTTGATTGTGCAAAATAGGGGCTGCTAGTAGTATGTGTAAAATTATATAAATTAGCAAATTCTTAAATTGATTTTGAAACTGTGGACCGCTATCTGTCCTAACAATACCTGGTATTCCAAACCTAGAAAATATAATTTGCATTTCTTTAATAATGCTTTGTTCGGTCAACTTACTTAGGCTTACAATTTCAAAAAACCTAGTAGTAATCAGTAACTATAAGATAACATACTTATGCTTAAATAAATCAGCCCCTAAAATCTGCCAAGGTCTAGTGGGTAAAAAGTCATTTAAAAGTGGTTCTTTTATGTTTGTTCTTTCTTGAACACAGTTAGGACAAGTTCGAACCAAATTTTCAATTTGAGACGACAAACCGATCCACCATACTGACATCTTTGCTCGTTCCCGGCACTTGACTATTCCCTGATGACCTGAGTGTATAAAATTTAGAACCTCAAATTTTAAACTAACAGGAATATCAATACGAGTACCCTTTAGAGTATGTCTTCTACAAAAGTAATATCATTATGATACTGATAATAAGGGATTAACTCTGGAGATAAGTTTTTTCTATCTGGCCATCCAGATATAGCGTACAATTTTATCTTTTGACAAATTGAGTCTAAGTTTTGGGCTTTCTTAATTTTCTCTAAAAAATAGTCTTTTACAGGAAATGACTTAACAACACATCGCACATGAGCCTCAACTTCAGAAGACAGTTCATCACTTTCAGGCAGTCGTTCTAAAGGATGTCTAGAAAGACCATCTGCCAAATTTAAATCTTTTCCCGGTCTATATTTAACTTCATTGTCATACCTCATTAGACGCATTCGAAATCTTTGTAAACGAGGACTAAGTTCATCAAGATGTTTAGTTTGAATAATCTGAAGCAAAGGTTTATGATCAGTTTCAAGCACTATTTCAATTCCAAGCAAGTATTCTTGAAAACGTTCACATGCCCACGTAAGTGTCAAAGTTTCTTTTTCAATTTGGGCATAACGGACTTCAGTTTGAGATAGTGTACGGGACCCATAAGCAATCAACTCCTTTTCATTGTTACAGTCTTCTTGCATAAGAACGCAGCCCAGTCCCTATGAAGAAGAATCGGCACTAACTATTATTTTCTTTTAAGGATCGAAAAATGACAAACGAGGAGCTCTACTTAATAAGTCCTTTATTATTTCAATCGAGGTTTCTTGAAGTTCCCCCCAAGTAAAAAGAACATCATTTTTTAAAAGACTACTAATTGGCTCCAAAATTTTAGATTTATTTGGGATATACCGAGACGCAAAATTAATCATTCCAAGAAGTTGTTGAACATCTTTCTTAGAAATAGGAGCAGGAAATTTTTTGATTGCCTCTACCCTTGAAGGATCAATTTCAACTCCATTATCTGTTACAATGTGCCTCAAAAATTTAACTTTTTGGACACCTATAACATATTTTGACTTATTTAAAGTAATTCCCTCCTTTTGTAATCGACAAAGTACTTCCTTTAAAGTTTCATCATGCTTTTCAATAGAATGAGCATGAACCAAAATATCATCGACGTGAAGAATAATACCCTCCATGTCTGAAAAAAGTTTGGAAAATTTTGCTGAAAAATACTCGGGAGCACAAGAAATTCCAAATGGTAACCTTTTGAAAAGAACTCTCCCAAAAGGACATATAAAAGTAGTGAGGGGTTGAGATTCTTTAGATAAATTTACCTAAATGTTAATTTTTTCTTCATCTGTTTTCTTTGTGAGACCAGATACTGACAAATATCGCTCAAAACGTTTTAACCACTGAGGAAATAGCGATGGATTTGAAAAATTAAATTTATCTGGAGGAGTCACTGTTGTAATAGCTTCAGCCATTTTCTAACGTGTGAACTAAGCTTACCAATAATTTTCAACTTCGAAGATCTGTGAATTCAGTCTAAGCTGCCACCATGTTAAGTTATAAAAGATTCTATATAAGTTGATAACGACTTTATTTTAAAGTTTCAAGGTTGCATTCAATGAGTAGTGTCACAAAAACGAAGCTGTTTAACATAATCCTAAAGACTCAATTTATTTGTTCTTACTAACGTTACTTACGTTGTCGAAAAACTACATGACTGACGTATTCCTTCGCGAAGAAATAATGGGAGCTGAAAATTTCTTTACAGTAAATCAACGAGAGATCTTGCGATTTTGTTTACACTAATGACGTATTTCCTTGATTGAAATTAATGTCGTAAACATAAGTAGATCTATCGTACAGTATGAAATAAAAGTAGTTTTCGTTGCGTGTGTCCAGACAGTAGCACTCTAAAAAGATATAGATTACCTAATTCCCATAAGACGTGTTGTTATTAAAATGGCACACATATGCAAAGGACGGCTATCTGGGGAATTCGAGTTTAGATGTTGGCACGTTTGCAGCTTTGTTGCGTGAAATACATTAACAACAAACAATATGTCCTAGTTGATCGCGTGGGGATGTGTTCCGCTTTTCACTAAACTTTTTTTTCTGTTTAAATTAACTAGGTAATTAAATTACAAATAATTGGATTGTGAAATAGCTCTAAAGCCGAAACCTTAAGTAGCCAAACATTTAGAGTTATTTTACATTTTAAAATATTAACATTATTATTTTATCCTTTTGTTTTCAAAATTACTGCCCATTAACTTACACGAAGTTAGCGACTACGGCTAACATAAATTGTGGTACCCAACACAATAAAAACTAAATACTTCATATGGCCGTTAATGCATGCGTAGGTCATTTTTAAAACCTTGTCGATATTCTATTTTTTTTGGGGGCGTGTGTCCAGAGTCCAGGGTCTAGTGATGATTCTTCAAGGAATTGCCTATCGACAAATTTGTAAACAAAAAGATTTGATTAAAAAAATATGCAAAGTATAAGTTATCTAAAAATCATTTTTGTACTTATAACATCATGTTTAAATATTTTTTTTTGCGTAATAATTTTCATTGTATTTGTATTTGTAGGAATATGATAAATACGAAGAGAATAAAAAATATAAATATATGACCACTGTATCGTTACCTGTCTATGGTCGACAAGATCATGAGGTAAGTAGATATTAAATTATTTTATTTTCCTGTTAAGAGACTGTACAAAAACAAGTTCCTGATCTAGGCAACATGGGACACAACAAATTTCTTAAATCAATTAAAAATATTATAAGCCCTTTTTCTTACATTTTTTATTGTTATTATTTTCCATCAGATCTTATTTGAAACCATCTAAATCATTAAAAAAATACGATTTCTATTCACACGCTACTCATTCGGTGTATTTATAGAACTTAACATTTTGGCTATTCTTAGGGAATTAAGTTGATGTCCAAATTTTTTAGATCCCTTCTGTACACTACTCATCATACATGCGTAAAAATCTGAATATTTTAAACTATTTAACATCTAAATTTTACACATAACTAACCAACATAACTAACAGTAGGTGGTAGAGGAGCTTTTCCTTGAGGAGGTACCACCACACGAACCCACTTAAAGAGCTGGTAAAATCTTAGCGGATGTTTCCAGCCCAGGATGCGTGAGTAGGTTTTCCTTTTCTCTTACCACTGTCGTTATTTCTCTTCTCTCTCTTCTGTCACTTCTAACTATATTTTCTTCTAACTATCCACCTCTTCGAAATAAACAAATTTAAAAGTGACCATGGCGCTCCAAGGGATAAAAAATTCTGGGGTAAACTACGCCTCCACTCGGAACTCCGTGCCAGGGGCACAGGGGGGGGGGGGGGCACCGTCGAAGAATTCCAAAAGTACAATAACCTTTACCAAGATCTGCGGATTTAATTCCAATTTGGACTCTGTCCACCACTGATTTTAACTATGCAACCACCACATTCTTTTTCTGACCGAAATACAAATCACTCCCAAGTCCTCAACTAATCTTCTGTTTTCAGGCTATGAACTCTCATCTTCTCGTCTTCATGGTGAGGTATGCGCCTACGTTCGCCGCAGCCTTTCTTGCACCAGACCCTTGAACCTGGAATCAGGCAAGCCCGATGTTCTCTGGCTAAAACTTACCATTAAATCTTCAACTAAGTTTATACAGCTCCCCATCAGACAACTCCTATAATGAGTTCTTTGTCTTTTTCTCGGCAAATTAACCAACTTCTCTCGGAATTTCCCTCCGCTGAGGTTATCGTCCTAGGCGACTTTAACGTCCATAGCAAGGAATGGCTATGATCCACAAAAATCGACCCAGAAGGTAGAGCAGCAGAAAACTTCGCAATCAGCAACTCGCTCACCAATTTAATCAGGGCGCAAAAATACTTTTCCCGCTTTTCTACCCATAATCCAAACCCATTAGATATTTTCCTTACCACCACCACCATCCTGAGCCATACATAACATCTGTATGCGCTCCACTTGGTCGTTCAGATCACGGCCTCATTAGCGTTTCTCGTCCCATGCATCCCAAGTCCGTTGAAATCATGCCAGATTGGATTTGATCTGGCAACTACAATTCTGCCGACTAGAATTGTCTTTGAAACGTCTTCTTTCCTTTCCTGGAACCCTGTCTGTTTTGTTATGTGAGGTGTGTTAACACCCGAACTGTTATTGTTTTCTAAATATTGAAATCGATCAATTAATTCATTTACATCTTCGTACACTAGTATATCCCCAAAACCATTTCTTTTTCGTTTTCATGCTCTGCATCATTATCTCCTTCCGGTTCGGAACATTCGTTCACACATTCTTCACTTTCAAATGTCTTTTGGCTTTTAAGTTTACATAATTTTGTCACTAGGGCCTTTTGATCGATCATTTCATAATTAGATCGTTCTTTGTTATTCTTGCCCTTCATTTTTGAGATATAACTTCTTTTAGGTGGAAATATTATAGTTCAGATATATTTCCACCCTTTGGTCGGTATAAATGCATTGTTTACATTGAAACCTAATTGATATCTAACTTGCAAAGTTTAACGCTACATTATGTTGATAGTAAAAATTAATATTTAAAAAGAAAGAAAAATGGTGGGTAATTAAACCGCAAAGTTTAACGTTATGTTACATTAATAATAAAAGGTAGTACAATAAAAAAAATAATTGACAATTAAATCGTAAGATCGCAAGATTCAAAGTAAAAAAAGATATGCTTAAACGAAGTCAGTAAAAATAGTTAAAAATTTAAACCCCTAAAGTTGCTTGTAATGAAAACCTATCTCGAATTATTAGGCTTTTGAAAGAGATCATTGAAATTTTGGCGATGCAGAAGCAATGACAAAAGTTGAAATAATTCGAGATAGGTTCATTACAATTTGTTTCGCAGAACTTGACAAAGTAAAAATGACTTTGACTAAAATGACAAATATTAACAGGTAACAATACTCAGGTAAATAAATATAGCAAAATTCAGAAATATTAATACTACATTTACCCACAGTTTAATTTTCTATGTAATCTGAAAGATATTTGGGTTGATTTCTGGGTCTAGTGGATCTACGTAGTTGGGGCATCTCGGTACTAGAATGTTCGATAAGTTCGGGAGTAGTAAGGTCTGGTACATTTTGAGAATTGTTTTGTAAATCGTTGTTATCATTTTTACCAGATTCATGTAGTTGGTCCGCGCTTGGGTTTAACAATACAAGATCTCCTCTGGGCACCAAATGTTTGACAGAAACTGTACTTTGTCTTCCATTTTCATGCCGAATTAGAGCGTAGTCTGGATTAGCTTCTAAAACTCCAACTTCTTCCACTAAAGGATCATATTTACTTTGACGAACAAATTTTTTTAACAAAACAGTGTCAGATTGTTTTAACCATGACGGGACAGATGTGCCTGGTTGATCGTCGCTGATAAGTGAATAGTCGCTCATGAGGAGTACAGTTAGTTGCTGTACAGAGTAAGCTTCTAATTGAGTGTAAGGCATCTGGTAAAACCATCTCCCATTGAGTAGGCTTTAGATTTCCTGATTTAAGTGCAAGATTAACGGCTTTCCATATTATACCATTATAACGTTCGACCTGTCCATTTCCTTCAGGATTATAAGGGGTAGTCCGACTAGACCCTATTCCCCGAAATTGTAGGTGTGAGGGTACGCAACCCGTCTGTATTATGGGTTGCATAACAGTATCATTTAGTAGTTTATCATTGTAAGGTTAGTAGAGTGGTTGCATTGTTGTAATGGGAAGAGGGCTTTGGAAAGAAAAGACATAAATAAACAGTGTTAAATAAATCCTGACTTTTGTTGTATCAATCTGAAATAATTCCTAAAATAATAATAGATTAAGAGGCATCCAAATACCATAACAGTAGGTAGGTTTCAAACTCTTTTGAAGCAAATGATGTTCCACGGTCCTCCACGGTCCTCACTTGGACGTTAGCCACTTGGGTATGAACTACTCAGGTATCAACTACTGAGGCATTAACTATTGGGACATTAGCTACATCGAGCATTGTGAAGACTGATAATTGGATATCCTGCTGCATCGTGTCTTCGGAATTCGAACCTGGATCCTGCTGCTGCTGCTAACGCCATCTTGGGGATTTGAACCTGGTCTTGAGTTATTGGGATATATTAATATATTTCTAGTGGGTCTCGTAGTCATCGAACAGCCAAACTTTCCATCTTTCAATTCCAATGCTGCACCGTTAAATATTACAATTATTTCTTCAAGATGACGTTCACAAACTTTTTTTTTATTTATGTTACCCCCGTGAGGATCGAACCTGCTACCTTTGGATTAGTAGTGCATCGTCTTACACTTTACTCTGTCGAGGGATATTGATTATTTCCGTCTTTAATTTAAAATTATAAATCCGGAGTACTTCAGACATATTTTTTTACGAAATATATCATCAGGATGACGTCACAAACTTTTTTTTCATTAATTTTACTTCTAGTGGGTCTCGTCGAAGAGCCAAACTTTCCATCTTTCAACTAGAACGTGGCACCGTTAAATATTACAATTATTTCTTCAAGATGACGTCAAAAATATTTTTCTTTATTTTACCCCTAGTGAGAATCGAACCGGGGACCTGTATGTTGGAATATCAACGCTCTAGCCGATCTCACCATCGAGTTCCAATAAAATATGGAGTTCATAACATATAGGCGTTCAGCTAGAAGAGCCCCTGTTTTCAATTAGAAATTTAACATATGTAACGTGTTCAAAACGGCGCTAGAAGCCATGCGTAAAAGTATGTCAGCCGTCATGACATATTATGAAAAAATATGCCACCTGTCATCTTCAATTTGTCAACAGTCACCTGTTAGCCGGCAAAATATGAATTAAACATAGGTAACGTGTTAAGGACGATGATATAAGACATATGAAAAAATTTTATCAGCTGTTACTTGTCATCTTCGATGTGTCAACTGTCACCTATCACTTGTGAAAGGAGAAAATCGAGACTATTAAATAAAAAATATATAGTCTAAATACCCTTTTTATGTATACTATGCGCTTCCAAAAAGTAGAAAAAGATAGAAAAAATATTTGCAAAATATTAGGGAATACGTACAAGATATAAGAATATAGTGCAATGTTTTCAAAGATAAGTAGTTACCACTAAAATTCATACTAGCGGACACATGAAAAAAAAACACGAGTATGATGCAAGTAATTAATATATCATATATATCTGTCGGATGATTATGTCTAGTTAAATGAGCCTAAAGCATTGTTTAGTAAATTTATATCCTATAATTATTAAATACTGTATGGGGTTTAAAAATATTATAATGTAGAAAAGTCCTCTGGAAAACAGTTCCTAAACCGCTATAAAACAGCTTCATATAGCTATAAAACAACTCCTTAACCGCTAAAATAGCAAAAAAACAACTCCTGTTTCTGGAAAACAGCTACGAAACAGCTATGAAACAGCTAAAAACAGCTAAAAACAGCTAAAACACCTAAAAACAGACCCCCTGTTACGGGAAACAGCTAAAAACAACTAAAAACAGCTAAAAAACAGACCCCCTGTTTGTGGAAACAGCTAAAAACAACTAAAAACAGACCCCCTGTTTCTGGAAAGAGCTAAAAACAGCCCCCTGTTTATGAAAACAACTCCTAACATCTGTGAAACAACTAATAAATAGGTTTTGTTTCTGGGGACAGTAATTCGTTCGTATACGTACTTGCTAATATATTAACAAAATATACGGGTATAGTATGGTTTACATTATACCGTTGATCCTTTGACTGCCATAAAACCCTAATTATCCCTATTTACATATTTTCGGTCAGGGCCGGAGTATAATTTATTTTCTTTACCAGCAGAATTAAGTCGATTATTGTAAAACTTTTCTCTGTACACACACTGTGCTGTATTTTAATCTTAATATATGCATTTATTTTTACTATTATTATTATTCTTATATTATTAATTGTTCTTTATTTTCGTTTGGTTTAAAATGTCTTTTTAATTCTAAATAAAAATAAATAATTATGTATAATAGATTCATATTTTCAAACCGACCCTGCACCCATTTATTGCGGTTTGAAGATGTTGGGGCCTACACAATGGGGTTTAAGCAGGTAGTTGTTTTATTGCAGAAAAGGTCAACGGTATAATGTAAACTATACTATACTAATGTTGCTGTTAATAATCAGAAAATTATCCGCTAAAAAATAAGCATCCAGTCTATCCCCTGAATTTAAAATAAAAAATTTCGTCCAAAATCTTTAATAACAGCAAATGAACAAGCTATAGTTATGATGGCATCACAAGGCATGTGTAAAAGTATATCAGCTGTCACTTCTTCGACTTGTTAACTCTCACTTGTTAAACGTCAAAAATAAAAATTTAACATGAGACACGTGTTAAGGATGACGTCATAAGACATATGTAAAAGTGCACCAGCTGTCACTTGTCATCTTAGAAGTGTCAACTATCATTTGTCAAACGTCAAAATAAAAATTTAACATACGTCACGTGTTCGGGATGACGCCAGACATCGTTTAAAAAAGAACGGTGTCAATTGGTCCATTGGTTCCGAAATATAGAATTTTGCTTGAGGATGGGTGATTATTTATAGGGTTTAAGATATTATGTGCCTAAAGATCAGGATTTAGAATGTAAAATTCAGCATCTTGATAAGGACTGGTGATAAAAAGTTGGGCCGTAAAAAATAAAAGACTTGAAAAAAATATAACTAATTATTACACCACCTGGTATAGCTAATTCTCCAAGTTAAAATAATGTTGGTGTAAAGTATGAGGGCTTCCGGTCGGTCTTATTTTGTGATTGGTAAATACAAAGGTAACCAATCAATATTAGAAACTTTAAATTATTCAACATTATACAGATGACTATTATTGAGAGTAAGATTTATAATAGCTATTAAATCAAGGCATTAACAAGTACAAGATAACACCTTAACAGAGCTGCCAGACGTGAACTGAGCCCTCAAGAGCGCTCCATTTTCGATTTTTAAGGATAAAAACAAAAATTTTGAAAGCAAAAACCATAGATTTTAATTAAACGAAAAACTTTTAAACATCTCTTTATTTTAAAACCAAACATATTTACAATGTATATTTCTAAGTATTTTAAAATGTTTTATATATCAGCAAGTAAAAATTGAACATCTTCTTGATTCTCTTCCTCCATTATGCTACAATGTCCCCAAGGTAAGGTAGTAGGTGAAGTCTTCGATATTCTTCTTTTATCGTCATGACGGCTTAAACTTATTTTAGTTTGCTGTATTGTGTGGAGTTCATGTTGCCTAGATCTAATTAGTTTTTGTGATATACATTTTTCGGTAAATGTTTCCAAACAGGTGACATGGTCCTCAAATGTAATATCGGCTATTATTACAGACTTTTTTATACCCTTAATCTTTTTTGTTATACCCAAGTTGGCCAATGCTCTATCGATATCAACGCGTTCCTTATTAGCATTCTCCAATTTAATACGTGATGTCTCTATTTCTTCGGGTGTATACAGAACTTTAGTTGCACACATTTTTGATCTAAGTCCAATGAAATGTGTCATAATTCGACCATTGCTTTCATCATACCCAGAATTTTCTGTCAAGCGCTATGTCGGACCATGTGCTCGCTTAGCCAGGTGCGGCGAATATAGACTGGTTTTAGGGTATTTTTGAAAATTTTTAAAATGTTCGATTTAAGAAAAAGAAAACGTATTGGATATGTCTGTAAACTATCCCAGGAGTCACCCATTCCAATATATTAAATCATTTCCATAACACCCTGTATATATACATATATATATATATATATATATATATATATATATATATATATATATATATATATATATATATATATATATATATATATATATATATATATATATATATATATATATATATATATATACAGGGTGGTGCAACCAAGATGGGGTGGACGATTGTGGGTTAACGGTGAGGAATTTCGAAATTTTTTTTTCTTGATATTATAGATAGTCAAACCCGCTATGTTTTAAAATTATAGCCATAATACAGGGTGGTCCGAAAAACTCGTGGCGAACCAATCTTGTGTTTTTTTAAATGGGACACCCTGTATATAATTGTTCCAATTGATTCTCCTGTTCGTTACGATCATTTTGATATAAGGTTTATTGGGTCTAAAACTTATAGTAAGGGAATGGGACGCGGTTAAATTTGAAAAAATGCTCGCAGTTCGGCCATTTTTTAAAAAAAATTGAAGCAGGTATGGAAAAACCAAATATTCCATAAAACGTTACATATCCTTGAATACATTAATCGCTTGCAATTTGTTTAAAATTATTCACTGATATACAGGGTGGTCAAGTTTTGCAAATACGCCCTGGGCTCATTTTTTTTAAATGGAACACCCTGTATATTTTATTTTCATCTTAAAGATAACATTGCTAGCTTTCAAAAAATACCATACATGATGCCTTTCTGACCAACAGTTTTTTAGTAAACTAGCCGTGAATCCAAGGTTTCTTCATTCTAATACGATTATACTGAATTTACGTTGTTTATTATTAAATATCTAATATTAGGAGGCCATGACACTATCATAAATGAAACAGGATTGACGAACTTGTCAAAGCTACTGCCGCACAATCCATTATTTACAAGTTAAGCGTAGGTGGCCCAATAATTCTGAGGTAAGAAGACTGAGACCCGAAACTTTTACATGTTTATTAGAGATATTTCAAAAAACAGAAAATTATTGTTTTTAGGAAATGTAAAGTAATTAGCAAACCAGTTATAAACAAAGATAATCTGTTATCAGTATTATTAATAGTTTAAAAAAATTAATTAGCAGAAACAGAACATCTTTTAAAATTACTTCGGTATGTACTTACTTGTAAACCTAATTTAATATAAACAATTAACAAAGCTCATATAAGGTGTTCAACTAAACCACCATTTTGCTGAAGGTACATTTCGAGTCTATCCATAAATGAAAGTTTCACTTTTCTCAAAGTCTGTTCTGAAACGTTGCGAAAACTGTTTCTTATTCTCGTCTTCATATCTTTCACTGTGGTTGGAACCTCTTTATAGACTTCTTCTTTAACATGCCCCCATAGAAAAAATCTAGTGGTGTTAAGTCGGGTGGTCTGGCTGACCACTTACCTGGTCCACCTCGCCCAATCCAACGATCTGTCTTCCAATTTATCGACAAAATATCTTACATTCCTATGGCAATGCGGGGCGCTCCATCATGTTCAAAACATAAGGATCCCCTTACCATTAAACGTAAATCTTCAAGTAATAGTGGCAACTCGTTTCTCAAAAAATTTGTTTATAACTGGTTTATTAATTACTTTACATTTCCTAAAAACACTATTTTCTGTTTTTTTAAATATCTCTAATAAACATGTAAAATTTTCGGGTCTCAGTCTTCTTACCTACACTTAACTTGTAAATAATGGATTGTACGGCAGTAGCTTTGACAAGTTTGTCAATCCTGTTTCATTTATGATAGTGTCATGGCGTCCTAATATTAGATATTTAATAACAAACAACGTAAATTCAGTATAATCGTATTAGAATGAAGAAACCTTGGATTCACGGCTAGTTTACTAAAAAACTATTGGTCAGAAAGGCATCATGTATGGTATTTTTTGAAAGCTAGCAATGTTATCTTTAAGATGAAAATAAAATTTACAGGGTGTTCCATTTAAAAAAAATTAGTCCAGGGCGTATTTGCAAAACTTGACCACCCTGTATAACAGTGAATAATTTTAACCAAATTGCAAGCGATTAATGTATTCAAGGATATGTAACGTTTTATGGAATATTTGGTTTTTCCATTCCTGTTTCAAATTTTTTTAAAAAATGGCCGAACTGTGAGCATTTTTTCAACTTTAACCGCGTCCCATTCCCTTACTATAAGTTTTAGACCGAATAAACCCTATATCAAAATGATCGTAACGAACAGGAGAATCAACCGGAACAATTATATACAGGGTGTCCCATTTAAAAAAACACAAGTTTGGTTCGCCACGAGTTTTTCGGACCACCCTGTATTATGGCTATAATTTTAAAACATAGCGGGTTGGACTATCTATAATATCCAAAAAAAAAATTTCAAAATTCCTCACCGTTTACTCACAATCGTCCACCCCATCTTGGTTGCACCACCCTGTATATATATATATATATATATATATATATATATATATATATATATATATATATATATATATATATATATATATATATATATATATATATATATATATATATCTGACGGTCAAAATGGCATCCGCCCAAAAACAAAAATAATACAAGTTAGCGTCCACCCTATATACACGAGTATACTCCCTGTATATTAGGGTTTCGTGCAAAGGTCTGGTTAGCCTCCGTACAACAGACGGTAAGGTTGGCATCCATCTGTATACTCTTCATGATTATTCATAATTTGGCATACTTTGGCTTGTGTATATACCGTTTTTTGGTAAAATGGGATCCTTACAGTGTTGTCAGACTGTAAAAAGCAAAGCACAGCATTTATTTTAGATTAATGTTACTTTGTTATATTTGAAGAGCGACAGAACTGGTTATTATTAATGAAATTTGGTATACAGGTACGAGTAATATAGAAGATCAAAAAATAAAGGCCATAGATTTTTTAACTACTAATATTTGTTATTCAAGAAGTAGAAATTGCCCTTGAATTTTCGCAATAAATCTCATTTCTAGTTATATTTCACAAACAAGAGTTGTAAACATAGGCGAGTCCAGGGGTCATGGGCGCCCGCAGGGGAGGGCCTGGGGGACCGTGGCCGCCCCTGAGATTGTGGGATTGTCATACTTCGTACTTTTTGTTGGACAAATTGCCAGATATCTATTATTTTTTATAATAAATATCTCTTTTTATGATAAATGTTGTTTAATTTTCTAATGTTTGAACATCTTTATAAAGCCACGTACAAAAAATTTAATTAAAATCAGGAATATTATTTAAACCCAGTCTTAACTCAATGCAGCTGGCAGCCAAATTACTATGAATTTTCTGCAGGCTGCATGTTTATTTTATGAAGAAGTTTTTAACATGCTTATGTATATTGTAGTGTTCCGTGATAAAATTAGCAAAATGGAATCACTTGGGTATCCGTCTGTCACAGGCGATTTTCTCTGAAACTATTCGCAGTAAAAATTTGAAATTTAGCACAGAGATAGGGTGTGTTGGCCCAATCATAGATGTGAAGTATAAAAAGTTGAATTTTGATTCTAGGGGAGATTGGGAAATGAAAAAAAAATGCAAGGGCATCGTGTGGAGTGTCAAATGAAAGCTTATTGAAGCACGAATTCAACAATATATATGATGTCTTTTTTTATGCATTTTTTTAACAATTTTCGGGAGAAACGCTTAAAAATTGGTGTCCCCCACCCTCATGCCCAAAAGAATCGCTCAGAAAAACCTGAAAAAAATCATGAACATTAAGAATCAGGTGTAGATTGAGCTAAAATTATCAGGTTTGAAAAATTCTAGCGCGAGCAATTGTTATAAACAATTAAATTGTTTATTTTCTTATAACAGCTGAACCATTGGTTCTAGAGAAAAAGTTTTTCGACACAAAATATTTCTCACGATGTAAGGAACAACTTTTGTTGTTACACGTTGTTTAGAATTTTTAATTTGGCTCACTCGACACGCTCCCCCACTTAGCTCCGTGCATACGCGATGTGATACGGCGTCGGTGCCGTCGGCAGCGGGTAGCGCGGCAGATGAGCGGAGATCGGGCGGCCAAGATTTGCTCAGGTTAAGTGGGGGGCTGATGGCACGGAATACTAATTGTGCAAGTATACCTTGCACTTGACCGAATTTTGTCTGTTTGTAATTATTGGTTTATTTGGATAAATTACTACAAATAAAATCTTTAAAAATATATAGGTATTATTTTTTTTATTATTTTGCCCCCCCCCTGAGAAAAAAGTTTGCGGGCTCCCATGCCAGGGGTGTCTCTACACTATTTGTAAATAAAATTTGGATCCGATTTGAAACTAAAATACAAATATTATTTATTTACCTACATTGTGTAATTTGAAAATGCGAAAGACGAAAAGCCTTCGTTTAAAGTAATATAATATACAGGGTGTCTAAGAAGTCTTAGAATGGACAAATATCTTTTCTATTAGTAAATATAGAGGTATCAAATTTTAGGTGTATCTTACTGGTTAATAAATCTACTTTTTAGTGTTTCGTGAAACGGAACACTTATGAAATCACTTCGGTGTCCGTCCGTCTGTCACAGGCGATTTTCTCTAAAACTATTCAACGTAAAAATTTTAAATTTAGCACAGAGATAAAGCGTGGTAGTCAACGTGAAGTATAAAAAGTTAAATTTTGATTCTGGGGGTTAATTTCAGGGGGTAAAGTGGGGCATGGGAAAACATTTTTTAAGGGCGTCATGTAGGGTATCAAATGAAAGTTTATTAAAGCACGAATTCAACAATATATACGATGAATTTTTTATGCATTTTTAAAAAAAAATGGTAAAAACGCTTAAAAATCGCTGTCCCTCACCCATATTACCAGAACGATCACACTGAAAAATCTGAAAAAAATCATGAACATTAAGAATTAGGTGTAGATTGAACGCAAGTTAGCCGCATTGAAAAATTGTAGCGCGATCAATTGTTATAAACAATTTAATTGTTTATTTTCTTATAACTCTGCTAAACCATTGGTTTTAGAGAAAAAGTTAACAAAAAATATTTCTCTTGATGTAAGAAACAACATTTGTTCTTAAAAACTTTCAATATTTTTAATTTGGTTTCGCGCATAAGCGATGTGATACAGCGTTGGTATCGTCGACGGCGGGTAGCGCTGCAGATGGACGGAGATCTGGCGGCCGAGGTTCGCTTACGTTAAGTGGGGGGGGGGGGCTGATGGCACGGAAGACTAATTGTGCAAGCATAGCCTGCACTTGTCTGCATTTTTTTGTTTTTAGCGTTTTGGACCCCCTTGAGGGGCGACGCTAGGGAGTTGAGGTCAAAAATTTTAAATGCAACCCTATGCTGTGTGGTACCTCATTTTGAAGGTCTTCAAAAAATAAACATTTTACCGTGAACCCGAGGTCTGTATCTTAATTTGTTCTTAAATGGCAAACCTTTAAAAATTAAAAATCGTGAAAAAAATTTAAAATTTAAATACGTTTATTTCTCTTGTAAATGTTGTTCAAAATGACCACCATAAACTTCTTGGCAGTAATGAAGTCGATTGGCAGTAAGGAAATCATGAACATTAAGAATTAGGTGTAGACTGAACGCAAGTTATCCGCACTGAAAAATTCCAGCGCGATCAATTGTTATAAACAATTTAATTGTTTATTTTCTTATAACTCTGCTAAACCATTGGTTTTAGAGGGGTTCTAGAGGAATTTCAATATAACATGACGCCAGATCGGGGTCGGACACAGGGAACTGATAGAAAAGGTACCTGAAATTTTAGATGTGTCGTATCTCAGTTCCTACGCATGGGACTTACACTAAATTATTGGATCTTACTAGTGGGTACTCTAGAAACATTTTTGTAGAAAAAAT
Organism: Philopedon plagiatum; assembly: GCA_963971165.1. Classification (NCBI taxonomy): domain Eukaryota; kingdom Metazoa; phylum Arthropoda; class Insecta; order Coleoptera; family Curculionidae; genus Philopedon; species Philopedon plagiatum. Next base: position 58,092,092 of record OZ020197.1, read on the forward strand.
ATTTGGTTTTAAAATTTGCGAAAAAAAGTTAATTTTTTGGGCCGCTTCACCTGAGATCTGAGAAAGTTCTGAAGAAAACTTTACTTACCATACTTTTTCATAAAGTATGTCAAATTTTATCGACAAGTTCCAAATTTGGTGAAAATATAATAATTTTCCTTAAAGAAATGACATTTTAAATTATTTCTTAGACAAAATATTTTAGGGTAAAAATTGTAAAACCTAATTAATCAGGATATTAGAGGTAATTCAATGAAATTTGAATTCTACCGATAAAATCTGATTAAATTTATGAAAAAAACATGAAAGTAAAATTTTCTTCAGAACATTCTCAGATCTCAGGTGAAGCGGCCCAAAAAAATAACTTTTTTTCGCAAATTTTAAAATGAAATATTTTTTCACGAAAATGATTGTAGAGTAGGTACCCAACAGTAACATCTTATAATTTGGTGTGGGTCCCATGCGTAGGAACTGAGATACGACAATCTGAAATTCCAGGAGGAAATGAAATTAACACTTTAACTACTATGTGCACCAAAAATGGTACACATCTAACTTTACACATAAACTTTGTGCCCATATATGGTCACAAGCATTGGCTAGGTTTAATCAGTTGTGTACACTATGCGGTCGTGCTTTCTAACAAAATAAATGCCTATTTCATATGCTCTAGTTCATGACAGAAGATTAGCCAAATAGTTTATGTATAGATTCATAGATGGAAGGACCGTTCAACTCTTCTGACCACCATAGCTATACAGTAATATAGATGCGTTTACACATTTCGGTCGCGCGTTTGAATGCAAAATGAGCAAATAAGCGATAGAGAGTTGGAAGAAATAGTAAAAACAATATGAGCGATATCGAATAAAAAATACCAGTCGGACACCGACGACTCAGTACGTACCAGATGCTACAAGGCTAATAGTGAAAGAAATGGTCCAGGGTACGCAATGGCAAACACTTCTCGAACGAAAATGTATTGCCAAAGATGTGAACACAAATTTTTATGTATGAAAGTGCTTTTTTGACACTCACAACTGCAATTTACGTAAATAAGAAGCGTGATCAAATATGGTACACATAGTTCAAAGATAATAAGTTCTAATTTTTTATATACATAAACTATGCGTACCATATCTGAACACAGTCAAAAAACTTCTTTTTTGTGAAAAAAACTTGTTGTTTTCATGTTAGTAGTATTATAAATGGCATAAAATATAGTTTTTTGAAAAAAAAAGTGCGTTAGTTTCTGCAAGTCATTTGGCACCAGAATGCTCAGTAGTTAAAGTGTTAATATTAGATTTTGCCACGTTGTATTTATGAATTATTGCTTCTAAAAATATTTCTATTTTTTCACTAAATGAACCAACTTCACAAAAGGAAAAGCACTGAAAAGTATGAAGTAAATAATATTCTTACGTATTTATACCAGTTAATGGTCAACTTAATTTTGTTCATTTTTATAAAAAAAAAATCTTTTTAGTGCACCCATTCTTCCCCTCTCCCTCCATCTTATCCCCTCTCTTTGAATTTGTAATAGTCATGTTATATTAGCGTTTTTGACTTCAATAACCCCCAAAATGACATATCAGTTAACATTTTTGACGAAATTCCAAACCCCCGCCCCCCGGTTAATTTTTATAACATCTGTTACACAAAATTAGCTTTTCTGATCTAGTAACCCTGAAAATGTTACACTGGTTAACATTGTTGGACAAATTGCCAATCGCCCCCCCCCCCATTAAGTTTTCTTAACATCTATTACACAAAATTATATTTTTTGACCTTAATCTCCCCAAAAATTACAACATTTTTGGAAAAAATGTTAATCGCTAATTCCCAGCAGCGCCTTTTTATCACCCCCCCACCCTCCACGTTATATTTTTTAACAACCGTTAGACAAGCTCAATAACCCCGAAAATCACATTATCATGGAAAAATTTCCAGCCGCTTCTTTTTATTTATAACCTATCCCCCCCCCCCCCACGTTAATTTTCTTGACATTTGTTACACAAAATTAGATTTTCTAAAATTTTATAAAAGATGTGTTTATTTTTTTAGAGTATTTTACGTAGTTTTAAGGTAATAGAACCGTATAACAATTTTACTCCCTTACAAACTTTGAATCCCCATTTTACGCCCCTACGGGTTGATTGATTACAACTGTGAAACACGTGTTTAAACATTAACAGCCGGATTCTCCAACGCTAGTCCGGTCTAATTTGACAACCAAAAGTTTTAAACTGACAAGTGTAAGAATAAGACAACTAAGCTTTATACTATGAACTTATTTCTGAGCTTTTTCGAAAATTTATCAAGAAAAGGACAATTTTAGTATGTACTTTCAACAATAATAGAACTAAATTCATTACAGCAACTCGTTCCAAGATGCAAATCATTTGAAAACCAAGTAAATCGCTGAAATATCATAACAATTCATAAGTTGTTAATGACGACTTATTAACAATGACAGGACAACAACCTGTCAAAACACAACTGGTCAACTATAAGATCTTAAGTTAAACCAGTACTAAATCTTAAACTTTCTTAGTGAATCTGAACGTTATTTTTTAGAGTACTTCTATAAAGTTTCAAATTAATAGGACCATATAATATTTTTTTCCATACAAAGTTTGACCCCAATTTCACCCCCTTAGCACCGAATATATAACACATAGAAGGATCACTCTCCAATAAGCGCGAACACGCCCGAGACTGCGCGACGAAATTTTCCCTTCTCATCTCGTCCCCGCTTGAGGGCAAATTCGCCCGAGTTGATTCATTCGACGACGCGTGGTGGTATAAAGTGGACCAAATAAGCGGACGGAGAGTTCTGTGTTGTTTATATAGGGGTGACTGAATAAATTTAAATTAATACTTTTTTGTGTGTTGAACATTTTTTTACTTTTTCGTTCTGGTGGTGGTGTTAATCTGTTTGTGTAGTAAAAATAAAAACAAACAAAACAAAAGAATTGCATACCCTTAAAAAATTAAAGAACGTAAAACTAAATAAATAATGTTTATTAATTTAGCTCCCAAAATCTTTTGTCAATAGATTCGGAACGGAAGGTCGATGGTCGAACATCGAAAGATAATCATCGATATTGGCATCGATGTTTATGACCCCTAACATCGATGGCAAAACATCGAATATCAATAAGAGAACATCGATGTTTTTTAAACATTCTAACATCGCCCAGCACTGCGCGCAGACGAGCATTAATATGGCGAGACGTTTTGGGTCACGCGGCAGCCGAATCTTTCAATTTTAACTAACGATAACTTGAACACTATAAGTCGTAGAAACTGCGTTTTTTTTTTAAACTTCGTCGATGTTTTGGCTTTCCTTCGTATGCAGATGGTATGACCAAATTCTTTAAAACATAAAAGTTTCTCGCTTACTGAAAAAAGTGCTGCAATTAAAGTACCTACATGTTGAAGTTTCACCAAGTTTTACAAAAAAAAAACTAGAGTTTTCAAAAAAACAAAATGACTCAGTAGCCTTCGCTCACATTTCTTCTATGGATTAAAAAATATATAACGGAACTATCTCGATTAGTTCGCGAGGTATGTGTAAAAATGTAAGAGACATTAATTTTGTCACATTTATGACATTTTTCGTCATAAAAAAATTTGACCTTCCAAAAAATGTTGTAATTGGCCATTTTAGATAGCCTAGACCCTAGCCAACGATTCTGTGAAGGTCCCATGTAGTTGTACCTTACAATTTTTTTTAACTTATATTTGTCGATTTTTTAAATATTTTATTTAGAATGACAAACAACGTTCCTTTTGTTTTGCTCCTATCGTCAACATACTGCCATGACAATAAGGCATGTACCGAAATAATCGATTATGATCCCAATATAATTACAAATTAATGTGCCTTCTTTTATGAATATAATATATACCACTTGGAACTTGCCTACCTTTAAACAGAACAATAGATAAAGAAACAAAAACAAACTTTGTCACTTTGTATAACTTTCTCACAATATGGTTGGATTCATTAAATATTTAACTATTCTTCTATAACTGTCATATTAAATTATAAAATTTAACCAAAAATCTTATCATTTTAATTTTTTATAGTGTTCACCGTGTGGTTCATTTTCCTTTAGTTTAAGTTTAATTTTATTTAATTTAAATTTTAGTCCTGTACAATATTCATATAATTCCCGTAATACTAATATAATTTAACATTTTATATTAATTGCGCCATCTGCACTTTTTTTGTTTAACCAAACTTAATATTAACTTAAATATCTAGTTAACAAATTCAGTGATTTGGCTTTTACCTGAGAGGTGACTTCTTATCGCTATGCGCGGGAGTGCAAGTCTCGCTTCAATATTCAACTAATGTAACTCAACGCAATTACACCCGCATACACGCATCTTCATAAAGTCGCTAGTGAAAACCATATTATAGTGCCGCATTTTACAAATAATTTAGAATAAGACTTTTAACTGCTAGTTATGACCCAGAGGACATCTTCAGATTAACACATCCAGGGGGCCCCCATGTTCCAGTGAACCTCACCAGATCGGTAAGTCATCTTCTCATTATTTCCGCCAATTCACTGAACCTTACAAAAAAACTTAAAGCTATCGAAGGAATTAATAATACATCATTTGGTCCAATCGCTTGCCGGATTTTGATATTTGTGCACGAAGGCGTAATTAATTACTTTCTTAAAAATTTATTTAGTTTTCTAATTTTCTACGAAAAAGTATCACATTCCTTAAACGTGCATTTTTTGTCGCATTTTATTTGCCATTGATATGAAGTGTTGGTAGTAAAAAACCAAATAGTTAAAATAAATCGCAAAATAATTTTGAATTTTACTACGTTTACACAGTTGTAAGTTGGTCATTTGAAGATTGAACTTACCTTGTCTTTTAATCATATCTCTTAAAAACCTAACTGATTATTGCTAATTGAAATTAAATTTTCTTCTTTTCACGATGTCAAACGCTGATAAAATTAAAAAGTGTAAAGTGTTGCGAGATATTGAAATCTCTAAACTGAACGAATTGCTTTCTCTAGGTTTAGCTGCAAAATCAGATAATTCAAAGAAACGCATTTTTGAACCTGCTTGTGAGGATTTGGAACAAATTCGTAACGAATATTTTAAACATCACTCTGCGCTTATAAATTTGACGTATAGCGAGGATGATGAAGTAAAATTGGCTACTAAAGAAATTAATAAATTCAATTCTACAGTCTCGCAAGTTAAAGCCCTTTATAATGAATTATTTTCCTTGTCATCTATAACTAGTTCTACAAAATCTAGAACAAGCATTGGTAACTCCAATGTGGTAAACCCAGACCATGTTAATCTGCCAAAAATTGAATTGATTAAATTTAAAGGAGATATCAAATCCTTTCCTGCATTTTATGATCTTTTTGAGAATTTGGTACATAACAATCCTATACTTTCAAATATTGAAAAATTTTCTTATTTGATTTCGCACCTTGAAGGTACTCCTTTAAATTTGGTTAAATGCTTGCCAATGTCTGCCGCTAATTATTCTATCGCTTATGATAATTTAGTCAAACGCTACAAAAATACTAGACTTTTGGCACAAGCATATTGGAGCAGCATTGAAAATGCCCCCAGTGTAAACTCTGATGATCCGAACGCTTTAAGAAATTTATTAGATATATTTTCAAAAAATATAGAAGCACTTAAAACGCTAAATTTAGATCCAGATTCTTGGGATTTTATATTAACGCACTTACTTCTTAAAAAGGTTGACGCAAATATTGTTACCCGCTTTGAAATTGCGCACGGAAAACATGGAGAAATTCCGCAGTATAAAAATGTCTACAATTTCTTAGAAAACCATTGTAACGCTTTATTTACTGTTACCCCCACGCAGCAAAAACCTAACCTCGCCTTAAGACCGCAAAAATATTCTATACGCTCTCAACCGCGACCTAATCCTTCTTCCAATGGAATTTTTATAGCTAACGCAACAGATAATCCGCTCCGCTGTATTGCGTGTAACGCCGATCATGCTTTATACAACTGTCCAAATTTTATTTCTAAAACGCCGCCAGAACGCTTTGATTACGCAAAATTAAAAAGATTATGTTGTAACTGTCTTAGTAACATTCATCGTACAGTAAATTGTCGCTCCGCCATGTCATGTAGAATATGTAAAAAACGCCATCATAGTTTGTTACACTTAAATAATTCGCCGCAAATTTCTTTACACTCGTCTCCGCCTGAAATGAACGGTGTAAACGCAACCAACACGCCATCCGATTTACCTACAAACTCAAACGCAAGTTTTTCCTCTATTTCTAAATCATCTCAAGTACTACTCGCCACAGCATTTGTTGAAATTCAAAACGCACGCGGAAACTTTCAAAAATTTCGTACATTATTAGGTTCAGGTTCGCAAATTAGTTTTGTTACTCACAAGTGTGCAAACAATTTAGGTTTGCAAAGACAAAAGATACATTCTGATATACAAGGTATTGGGGATACCCATGTGCAATCCGAAGTCGATTCAGTATGTTTAAATCTTCGACCAGTAGGTCAAAGTAGTCCCACTATTAGCATTACTGCTATGATTTTACCAAAAATTTGTTCGCCACTTCCAAGTCAAGAGTTTAGTGTTGACAACTGGAATTATATTAAAAATTTAAAATTAGCAGATCCAACTTTCAATAAACCGGGACCTATTGATTTTCTAATTGGGGCTGATTTATATCCATATATTATACAGGATGGCCGAGTCTTTGATAGAGACAATCGCCCTGTAGGTTTAAATAGTATTTTCGGTGTCGTTTTATTGGGTAAGATTGAAAACTTTTCTACGCAGCAGGTGGTCCAGTCCTTTTTATGCAAAATAAATTGCCAAGAAATAAATAATATGCTTACTAAATTTTGGGAGTTAGATAATATCCCAAGTAAACCTATTCTTACACCCGATGAGGAATATTGTGAAAAATTATTTTCTTCTACGTGTTCTAAAACCGCCGATGGTCGATTCATTGTTTCTCTACCGTTCTCTAAAATTAATCCTAGTTTTAAAACAAGTCGGGCATTAGCATTAAATCGTTTTTTATCACTTGAACGCCGACTACAAAAAAACCCAAATTTGTACAAAATATATTCTGATTTTATGAGAGAATATTTGGAATTAAACCACATGGAATATTTAAAAAATCCCTTACAAACAAATGCTAGTTTCTACATTCCCCATCACCCTGTTGAACGCCCGGATAGTTTCTCAACGCCAGTCCGCGTAGTATTTAACGCTTCCGCAAAAAGTGGTACGGATGAATCGTTGAATGACGTTTTATTGCCTGGTCCAAAATTACAAACAGGTATATGTAAAATTTTAATAAATTTTCGGTTAAATGCAATTGTCTTAACGTGTGACATTTCAAAAATGTATCGACAAATTTTGGTAACGTCAGATCAGTGCGATTATCAACGCATTTTATGGAGATTTAAAAGTACAGAGCCTATTTCTGAATACCGCTTACTTATTTTAACGTATGGCACAACCCCTGCTCCTTTTCTCGCATTAAGAGTTCTAAAACAATTAGCTAAAGACGAAGAAAATGATTTTCCAACCGCCGCGAAAGTTTTACTCACCGATGTCTTTGTTGACGACATTGTGACGTCATGCGCTACAATTGAGGATGCTCTAAACCTTAAAGATGAACTTACGCTTTTATTGAAACGTGGAGGTTTTTACTTACATAAATGGGCTAGCAACAGTCAAACAGTTTTAGAAACTTTACCAAAGTCAATAATTAATCCTTCGGCGCTCTCTTTGGATCACGATGAGACAGCAAAGATTTCAGGACTACGTTGGCAACCTTCTTGTGATTATTTTACTTTTCATATAGAGCCAATTCAGAGGGCATGTACCAAGCGCAATATATTATCGGAATTAGCAAGAGTTCATGATCCATTAGGTTTTCTTTCGCCATGTGTAATATTCGTTAAATGTTTAATTCAAAAATTGTGGGTATTAGGTGTTGACTGGGATAGTACGCCACCGCCAAACATATGTCAAGAGTGGGAACGTTTTAGAGACGAGTTGTCATGTTTAAAAAATTTTACTTTACCCCGTCACATAAATACGTTCTGCGGACGTGCAAGTTATGAACTGCATGGTTTCGCTGATGCCAGTGAAAAGGCATACGCTGCTATAGTGTATTTACGTGTTCTATGGAAATCAGCATTTTCGGTTTACTTTATCGCTAGTAAAACTAAGGTCGCTCCGCTTAAAACTATTAGTATTGCTCGTCTTGAGCTATGCGCCGCAAAATTATTATCCGAATTACTGGAATTCGTAAAAAATAATATTTCGCTTCCAATTGACTTTCACAATATTTTCGCGTGGTCAGATTCCACCGTTACGCTCTATTGGATAAAATCGCACTCCTCACGCTGGAAACCGTTTGTCGCTAATCGCGTCGCGTTGATACAAGAAAAATTACCTCCAAACAATTGGTTTTACGTAGATTCATCGTTAAATCCAGCCGATGTCGCATCAAGAGGAATTTTTCCTTCAGACCTGTCAAATAATAGTATATTCTTTAAAGGTCCAGAATTTCTTAATTGTTCGGTAGATTTGTGGCCAAAGTCTTATAATAAAATTAAGCAAAATTTTTCTTCAGACACTTTTAAACCAGAAGACGAAGAAAAGAAAATAGTTACACTAACTGCTTCTACTACGGAACCTACCAATTTTTTGGATTCTTTACTTAATAACTGTTCCTCATTTTCTAAATTAAATCGAGTGTTGGCATATATATTCCGCTTCATAAATAACTGTAAGACAAAGGATAAAATCTCAGGATATATTTCCTCGCAGGAACTTTATAAGAGTCTTCCTGTTTTGATCAAGCATGAACAAAATAAGCAATTTTCTCTAGAAATTCGCGCCCTGAGAAATGGTTACGTTCTGCCAAAATCTTTGCGAAAACTTAATGTGTTTCTTGATTCGCAAAATATTCTTCGCGTTGGAGGTCGCTTATATAATTCTACTCTTTCATATAATAAAAAATTTCCTATTTTATTACCCAAAAACAGCAGACTGTCCTGTTTATTAATTGATAATTTGCATAGGAAATATTTACATGCGGGAATTCAGACCGTTCAATATTTATTACATCAGCAATTTTGGATTATTTCTGCCAAGCAGCTGATCCGTTCTCTCTTATCTAAATGCGTACAATGTTTTAAAGTAAAACCGCGCTCTATTCAACCTCAAATGGGAAATCTCCCTGTCCCACGTATTTCGCAATTAAAACCATTTTCACACAGTGGTGTCGATTATGGTGGGCCGTTCGCAATTACTATGAATAAACATCGTGGTGTCAAAACGACCAAGGCGTACGTGTGCCTTTTTGTTTGTCTCGCAACAAAGGCAATCCATTTAGAATTGGCCAGTGATTTAACCGCCGACGCGTTCATAGCCGCACTGCGCAGATTCATAGCTCGCCGCGGCCGTTGTACTGATCTATACAGTGATAACGGAACAAATTTTGTTAGCGCAAATAAGCAACTTTTGAATTATGATTCGACGGAACCTATCAATTGGCATTTCATTCCCCCCAGTAGCCCTAATTTTGGCGGGCTTTGGGAAAGTAACATTAAGTCTACTAAGACACATTTAGCTAGGGTCGTTGGTTTACAAGTTCTTACATATGAAGAATTTTATACAGTTCTTTGTCAAATTGAGGCCGTTATTAATTCAAGACCTATCACTCCTTTAAGTTCAGATCCCAATGATATGAGTGCATTAACGCCCGGTCATTTCTTGACACTGGAGCCTTTGAGTGCTGCTCCGGATGCTGATTATACCCAGTTAAAATTAAATCGCTTAACTCGTTGGCAATTGCTCCAGAGAATTCAACAAGATTTCTGGAGGCGTTGGCAACGTGAATATCTTCATACTCTCCAACAGCGTAGTAAGTGGTTAGATAACAACAGCGTTCCTGAAGTAGGAAGTTTAGTCGTAATAAAAAATGATTTGCTACCACCACTTCAATGGCAGTTAGGGAGAATTACTGAAGTCTATCGTGGATCGGATAATGTGGCCCGTGTTGCTCTAGTTAAGACTGGCAATAATGTGTTAAAACGCCCAATTTCTAAATTATGCCCATTACCGATGGATTCTACGGTAAATGCATAGCATTTACGGTGGGCCGTTATGGTTCATTTTCCTTTAGTTTAAGTTTAATTTTATTTAATTTAAATTTTAGTCCTGTACAATATTCATATAATTCCCGTAATACTAATATAATTTAACATTTTATATTAATTGCGCCATCTGCACTTTTTTTGTTTAACCAAACTTAATATTAACTTAAATATCTAGTTAACAAATTCAGTGATTTGGCTTTTACCTGAGAGGTGACTTCTTATCGCTATGCGCGGGAGTGCAAGTCTCGCTTCAATATTCAACTAATGTAACTCAACGCAATTACACCCGCATACACGCATCTTCATAAAGTCGCTAGTGAAAACCATATTATAGTGCCGCATTTTACAAATAATTTAGAATAAGACTTTTAAGTGCTAGTTATGACCCAGAGGACATCTTCAGATTAACACATCCAGGGGGCCCCCATGTTCCAGTGAACCTCACCAGATCGGTAAGTCATCTTCTCATTATTTCCGCCAATTCACTGAACCTTACAAAAAAACTTAAAGCTATCGAAGGAATTAATAATACATCACCGTGTATATATTGAACACAAAGGATATACTTTTTCGAGTAGGGTTAAGGCGTACTTTGCATACAAAATTTCATCCTTTTCCGTCAACTAGTTTTGGAGCTGTCGGGCTATCAGATAGACCGACAGACAGGAAGACGGAAATGGACAACATACATTGTTGTCATCTAGGAACCCCAAAACGGTAACATCTGTCAAAATCTCGGAAGGTCTGTTACGCCGTTAATAATTTCTTAGTTATTTTAGGTATATTATATTACCACTCGTTTTTTCAGTATTAACTGATTTCTAATAAAAAACAAACTTAGTATTTAATTTATTTGTAGGTGCTGGAACTTACTTTACGCAAATTATATTGTATATACTTAGGTTAAGAAAAAACAGTAATGCAATAACTTTTTCTTTATTTCAAATTTAACTAACTATAAGTAAAGAACGCAGCTCAACTGTGTGTTTTTAAATAAAAACATTTCCCTACATGTATTTAAAAAATATATTCTCAGTTTCTTTTTATCCGATATATTAAGTTTATTATTTGATCGATCTAAAACACACTTTAATGTTGTTTCTATTGTAACTACTTTATTGTAGATAAATAATAGTTTGCAGTGTTGTTGTTAACAAATTGAACTGCGTTCTTATAGTAACTTTATGTTAATACAACTGATTAATTAAAAAACTGTAGTTTAGTTTTAGTTTTATTCCGTTCCTACAGAGTAACCCTCGTAAAACAGCTCGGCCCGCTTACACATATCGCGTGCACGTATCGCCCTCGTAATTTGGGATTTCCGTCTGCGACCTCGCAAGTCTTAAAATTCGAGAAAATACATTCGGCTGCTGCCGGCGATGCTTTGATCTTAGAACATCACAGTGCCGCGCAGGAGTGACCCTTCTATGTGTTATATATTCGGTGCCATTAGGGGTTGAATTTTGAAAAACCCTTCCTAGCTGCACGCCTACGTTATATAAGAAACCTCTGTGCAAAATTTTAAGTTTCTACACGCAGCGGTGTGGGCCTGTGCGTTGATATGTCATTCACACAGTCAGTCAGTCAGTCAGTCGGGTTCTTCTTTTATATAGAGATATTAGGTTTATTTGCATCGGGGACAGGCAAAATATTAAAATTCAAGTTTACAAAAAAAATACAACAATTTTTATTAATATACTATTTAAAGTGTAAATTAAACAAAAAAACTGTTCTTAAAAACAGATCTTATTCCCTGCAAAAAAATATTTGACAAATTATAGGAACAAACAAAATTTTTATTTATAACATGTTTTTCGGCAGACTCTGTGTATAATATGCCTCCAAATAAAAATTATTATCTTAATCAAGCATAGTTTTATTCCATAAAATTATTCTTTGCATTTTATTTTCACGTAAATAAATAGAAAGGAATTGTTAGAAAATTTACGAATCTCTATTTTAAATGAATTTATCCCTTTATTTACATGATTATTTTAAATCATATAGATACTTTAAAATTTGTATTATAAGTAGAAGGCAAAGTATAGTGCCGAATAAAATTTATATAAAATCTCCTATAACTAACGTAACACTAATTAATCAAAGCACCATCATCTTTATAAGATCTCCCGAAAGTGGAAATAACAAGAATAGCACATTTGTCTTCAATTTATCGGCAATGTTGCCACGATTCTTGGAGGCCAGGTTAGCCGCTATCTAGATTGCTCATGTATATTGGTGACCGACGACAAAGCCACCAAACGGTAGACACACCGGACTACGATGTATAGTTTTATACAGATTTGGCCTAAATTGGACTCCGGCCAATTCCACCATTTTCTTGTTACTTGTAATATTTTATAGGTAATTATGAGTTTTCAGGTGAATGTCAAATTGGCTTCCGTATACCGTAGGCCGACGTGCCGCGGAGGCCAGTCTTACCGCGATTTTTACATGGAAAGCGCCACCTTGCCCGCTATATATATATATATATATATATATATATATATATATATATATATATATATATATATATATATATATATATATATATATATATACATATAAACCACCTTTAAGAAGCCAAAAATGCCATGTTCTGCAGATACTAGGAAGCCCACAGTGGTTTTAGGAAGCCCGATTCGGGCTTCTTAAAAAATTAGCATGTATTAAGCACAACCATGCCATATATATACTACCACGCGATTTTCCGAAAATTTTGTGGGGCTTCATAAAATCGATACAATATCTCAAAACATGTACCTTTAGTTCAAACGACTTGCCAGTAGGGGGAGATTGACTTTAGCAGTATATGTACTTAATATATGACACCGATTTTAGCCAGCCCAGTATGCCTTACGTATTATAAGAAGCCCTCTAAAACTGGCAACATTGTTTAGATCGCCGTTATTATATTCTTTTCTTGTTTTAATTTTAATAATCGTATAACTCTCTATGTGTTGGGTTATGAAGAGAGGAAAGAGAGAAAAGTTGAAAGAAATGCCATGAGTTTGGATTACGTTATAAAAAAACCGCCATTATTTTATCATTAGGGTCCTATTACGCGAACTATGCTCTCTTGTATGGGGAAAATGTTAATAGTTTATTGGTATTTATAAAATAAATCGGTCAACATTCGAAGTTAGGTGCTGGATTTTTTAACAAAATTTCTATCGCTTATAACTTTTTATTTTGTATTTAAAAGGTTTTAATGCTTTTTTACTTCCAAAGTAGTAACAATTTTTTAAAGACTCGCCATGAGTGGAAATATTGAGACATATTGGGCCTATAGAGGAAGTGACATGCTGTAATTGTGTACCGGTTGGCCAAACAATATTATACAAATATTCTTCTATACGTAGAGAAAACTGTGTAAGATTTTCACTTTTTTATTTAAAAAATGCATGGAATGTTTCGTAGCGCTGCTACTTCGTCAAGTGCGGCTAACAAACTTACAAATGAGAATTGTTCTTAAAACTTTTGTACCTAAAATTGGTTATCTGACTAACATAATTTTACAGTGATATAATTTTATTTAGGTGAATTTTATTGTTAATATTTATAACAAAATTATCGAATAATAAAATAAATTATTAAAATAAGTTGAATAATGGTGATTTATCTATGTCTAGTTGGTCATTTAAGATTTGGTTTTTCTTTTTTAGTCTGTTATTTCTTCTGTCCATGTTCTAAGATGTACAGTTTTTACCTTTATTTTCTATATTTCTAACTTTAAAATATTCATTAAAGTTATGATTATATGTCAAAAGATGTGTTGCATATGCTGAATTATGTTTTTCATATAAAAAAATAACTTTAGTTACAAAATTTGTAACTAAAGTTACGTTTTATAACTTAAGTTACTTTTCTAAAGTAACAGTTACAAGTTACTTCGTAAAAGTAACTAGGTACAAGATACTGTTAAGGTATTTAAAAAAGGAACTAAGTTACAGTAACTAAGTTACATTCAAGTAACTTAGTTAGTAATTATTCCCAGCTCTGCATGCACTAAAAATTACAGACTCGTAATTAAAATTTTTAACTTGATGATTTTATCTGCGATACGAATCGTCGCAGTGAAAAACAACTACTTCATCTTAGAGGTCTAGCGTTCCTAAAATGGTAAATTTATTTCTCGATATTATGAAAAATCAAATCGTCAGTTTTAGGGTTTTGCAGAATTTTACCGACGATAAAGAATACTTTTAAATTTAATTTTAAATTTAACTACGTATTATAATTGTGCTGTCTAAAACTTCACAACAATCGAGATCCCAATGGAGAGCATTGAATAAAATAATGTATAAATATTTTTATGGTAAAAATAAATAAATTATTATTAGCTTCTGGGAAGGTATTTTTTATTCCGAAGATTTTCTGATTTCAACTAAAGTGCATGTTTTCGATGATTTTAAGGGCATATAAGACATTCTAAGACATTCTAGTGTCTGTCTGTCATCTCATCAATTTGACACCTCCCTGCATCCGACAGTCCTAAACCAATTTCAACAAAATTTTCGTGAAAACTATATCCTGTAAAGCCACATCCTTACGAGCTGATAATAGAATTAAAATTCTGAAACCTCGAGTTTTGTGATGGTGGTCGCTTTTTTCCTATAATTATGTAAAGAAAACCTAATTTGAGCACAGTGTTTTTAACGGAAGGAAAAAGGGGTAATTGAAAATTTATAATGTATGTCAATTTAGGTTTTTGGGGTTAAGACATTTCAGAACAAGTCAAATAAAATTTTGTAGCCGAAAATGTGGGAAGGTTTTTGATCTTTTATTCAGTACAGTTTATTCTTAACCAACAATTTTTAAGATGCTGCTCGTTTTGTTAAAATATTTATTTTATTGTTTTATACTTTTCTCAATTTCAGAACTTATACCTGTAAAAGAACTTGTTTTTTCGAAATGAATATTATAATAATTCCAAGACTTTACTTTTAACCCAAAAAACAGACCCAAAACAAGCAGGGAGTCCTGCGTTTCATGAAAAAAAAAATATTTTCCTACTTCGTTGAAAATGGAATGGAATTTTGGATGATTTGTGCACGATTTAGAAAGCGCAAAATCCTACTTTGCGCACGATTGCAGAAAAAGATGTTTTAAAATTTTTACAAGCTTATAACGATTGGTATATTGTTTTACTCTGAGGTATCGTTTTATTTTCTTAATATTTGGCAGTTAATCAATTTACAATTAGTTTAATAGCTTTATTAATGTAACATTTTAGTAAAAATTGACAGATTTTAAAATATTTTCTAAAAATATTTTTTCTTTAAAAGAACATCAAATAAAAAAAAATATATAAGAAGTACATGTACATAGACCATTCTAACACTTGCCCCTTTAGAAGACGTGCTGCAAGTTGCTTGTTTTCTAGCATAGCTTACGCGATAAATTAATACTTTATAAAACTTGTATTTACTTGTACTTACTCTTTTCACCATTGACCCAATCAAACCCAATCAAACTTGTATTTACTTGTACTTACTCTTTTCACCATTGAGTGTATTCACATCACATCCTTTTACTACACCCCTTCTGTAAAAAGTATAGAAAGTGTTTCGAAAATCAAATGGAGGACAAACTCCGTATTCATCTTAATTATTCTTTTTCTTTTGACAAACCACATAGTCAGAAAAAAGGAATGAAATGGAACAAATTTTTTTCAAGTAAATATTTAAAAAATAATAACAACAAAAATCACGGAAACTGGCGATTCACTCTAGTGGGCAGTGGACACCCACCTTTGTACTTTGGAAAGTTGAAGTATTTTATTGCTTTTAATAATACCAGTTTCTACTCGTTTTCTATAATTTTTTT
This sequence comes from Philopedon plagiatum, assembly GCA_963971165.1. NCBI lineage: Eukaryota > Metazoa > Arthropoda > Insecta > Coleoptera > Curculionidae > Philopedon > Philopedon plagiatum. Next base: position 58,108,105 of record OZ020197.1, read on the forward strand.
TTTAATAAAGCGCCCCCTCCATTGAACCCGTTGCGTTTTCTGCAATTATTATTTAGCCATTTAGGTTACAATAATTGTTGACGAACCGTGAGTTAACCTGCTGCAATTATATTTTCGAAAAATTTTAATTGTACGGAGTTTTAATCATTATTTATATCGTATCATAACGCCAAATAGACCTACTTTTTTCATTAGAGCGCCAGGTGTACTACGCCCTTAGCAAAAGTTATTTAGTTATATAACAGACTAAAAGATGTACATATAATATGTAATTTAGGAAGTTTGGAAAATGCAAATATTGCTATTATTTATATTATCTAAAATATTACAAAAATTTAGTTTACAAAAATGGAGCGCCTGATTGTGCCCCTGTGAAATTGTGCCCAGGGCGACCGCCCCTTTTGCCCCCCCCCCCACTCCGGCGCTGGTGTAAACCAAAACTAATTTGACACATATTTAAAAGGTTAGTTATGGACACAAGGAGGATCAAATGTTTTAGAGGACAATAAATTAAAATATCATAATTTTAGTTTCATTGGTGTTAATATATGCATCTTTGGAAAAAAGTTTATCTATGAAAAGTTTGGTAGACCAACATAATACATACAGGGTCCTGCAATAGTGCGTCAGGCTTCCATAGCTCCTACACGAATTAAGTTAGGAATTTCATTCATATGGTGACTTATACTGTATTACAGGCTGCATTTTAGGAAAATATTTTCGCATACACAGGGCGGACCAAGAAAGTGTGATAACATAAAGTTGTATTTTTTTTAATGGGACACCCCGTGTTTTTTTGCATATTTAGGTTTGTATTAGTGTCCTTCATAATTGCCTAAAATTTTATTTAATTTGCTTCGGTACTTTAAGAGCAATAAATTAAAAACTAAAAAAAAAAGTTTTGCAGCCCTGGAAAAAAGATAAAATAAACAATCTAAAAGCATTTTTTTACCACGGCATTGTGTGAGACTTATAACAAGGGGGCTAGAAACACCATGAATTAAATAGTTTTTACCTACTTCATACAGGGTGTTCACAATAAGATTTTAAAAATGACACATTTTAAACTAATTTTTCTCAAGTTTTTTAAATGGAACACCCTGTATATTATTTTACCATTTGATGAAGAATTTCAAAACAAATATTTTTTGTAATTGCAATTTATTTCAAATTCCAAACCGTTTTCAAAATATTTATCAAAAATCATAAATGTCGCTATTCGTAATAAAGTTTTATGAACAAAATAGCTAGGCGGCCATGGAAAAACAAGCACGTTATTTTAAAAGATGTTCGAAATGTCTTCCATCTTGTTCAAGGCATTTACCAATTCTCGCTTGAAAGACCCTTTCCACATTTCTGAGCATTGTAGGTGTAATTGTGGCAAACGCGTCAATAATTCTATGTCGCATGTTTTGTTCGGTTGTTGGAGGTTCCCTATAAACGAGGTCTTTTACATGCCCCCATAGAAAAAAATCAAGTTTTGTTAGGTCGGGCGACCTCGCAGGCCATCCAACTGGTCCTCCTCTTCCAATCCAGCGATTTTCGTACTCATTATTTAACAGGGCTCTGACTTGTTGCGAAAAATGGGCTGGGGCTCCATCCTGTTGTAACCACATATTTTGTGCCTGGATGTTTGGAGGTAAATTCTGAAGCAATCCTGGTAAGTCGTTTTCCAAAAATTCCAAGTACATTTGACCGTCAAGAACGGATATATTCAAATATTTTGAATTATAAAATATGCGGGCTTCGTATAATCGGAAGTGTATCAAAGATATGGATCCTGGGGCATCCTAAAGATATTTCATACTAAAACACATGCAAAAATCGTTAGAACGTTAAAAAATGCTATGGCAACGCCGCAGGCTTCTTAAAATCGGGGAGTTATATACGGTATATACTTTTGGGCTTCTTAATAGCCGTACATTTAGCGGGACTCGTAATAACTTAGATATCTAAAAATAAATGTATCTCATATAAACCTATCATACTAACAAAGGTGAACATTTTATTTAACATTAAAACATAAATTCCTTAGATATACAGCCGTAGTCGCCGTTTAAGAGTGGGCTGCCCCTCACCTGTAGTATGTGCTGGGCTTCGTATCATGCATTAGGTATGTATATATATATATATATATATATATATACAGGGTGATTCACGGTCGATGGTAGGTTAGACGTTTATGGAGAACGGAACGCGGGATTTTTTTGAAAATTTGGCAACGTGGGTAATTAGCTATGCTCTGTCCATCTAAAATATTTTCAGCATTGCGACGTTGCCGCTTCTATCAAAAAGTCCTAGCAACTTTATTTTTTTAAATGGAACACCCCATATATTAATAAATTTTTAGAATCGCTCTTTTATTACAATACTTTTTTGTTAATATTACCCTATACCTATCTCTATCGGTTTTCGAGATAAAAATTAGTTTGTGTTAAATATGGTCCAAAACATGGCCCTAATTACACGTAAGTAAATTAGTGCTCTCAATTCATGGAAAGTTGATATTTTGGCGGTAGTTTAGACAGACCCGATGTATTTATTTTTCACCATGAAATCGACTCCATATCATACAGGGCGTGCTAAGATTACTATTATTTCCGTTGTTCATAAAAGGGGTCAAATGTTCGTTTTTTTAAATGAAACCCCCTGTATATTAATCAATAAATTGAAAGACGAAGAAAAACGCTTTAAGATGGTACATCATATTCCTATACCTAAATCATCAAGTTTTCTTAATAAAAGCGCTTTTTTGTGAAAAAAAAAATAAAGACTTTAATTTTAAGTAACCATGGATATCAAACATCAAAATATCAAACTTACGACATTTTGACGACTGTGTTTAAAAAAATCTCCCAAAATGAACGCAGATAATCATTATTCAAACGAAGTTCTTATGAAATTATTTATTTTACACGGACAATGTGATCAAATCATTGCCAGAACTTGCAGAAAATTTAACCAAATGTATCCTGAATTGACACAAATGAACGAAAGGAAGTTTGTAAGATTACAAAATAATTTCATTAACTATGGCTCAAATTTAAAAGCGCCTCTAACATTACCAAAACCTGTTACTTCAAATGAAGATAATATTGTCAACGTTTTGGCATATTTTTATGCATATCCAGAGGCTTCCATTCGTAGTGCAGAAAAAGATTTGGGTGTATCATATGCTTCAATACAACGAATTTTGGGAAATCACGAAATGCATCCGTTTAAATTTACTAAAGTGCAAGCCCTCAAAGCAGAAGACTTTGAACGTAGAGTGCATTTTTGCGAAACCCTTTTAATACGTATACAAGAGGATCCGGAGTTTTTGTCAAAAATCATTTGGAGCGACGAAGCAAAATTTACAAGGGATGGGATTTTTAATAGAAGAAATAAGCATTTTTGGGCTGATCATAATCCTCACGTGACAAAAGAAATGGGATTTCAAGAAAAATTTGACCTAAATGTTTTTTGTATTTTAAAAAAGCACAAAATTAGCTTTTTTATTTATGATGCCACTTTAAATGCTGAGAGATATCTCGAAATACTAAGGACGACTGTTACCGATTTCGTCGAAAATTTATCTTTAGAGGATTATAGGAATTCGTGGTTTCAACTGGACGGAGCGCCAGCTCATTGCACCCAGGAAGTTTCCAGGGTACTTTATGAAATATTTGACGATCGTTGGTTTAGGCGCTTAGGGCCGTGGGATTGGCCACCGAGATCCCCCGATCTCACGCCGCTTGACTTTTATTTATGGGGTGTTTTAAAAGAAAGAGTGTACAGTACTCCAGTGCCTACCAAAGAAGAACTGCGACGGCGAATAGTTCGGTGTATTGAAGATCTGGATCCCCATGAAATTGAAAAAGCAACTACGAGTCGCGTACAAAAGCACATACTAAAATGTTTAGAATGTAATGGACAACATTTCCAGCATTTATTGTAAAAATTTCTTATTTTGTTTACAGTTTTGTTTTTTGAACCTTCCTAATTTTGTTATTTAATTTATTTTCACATGTTAATGAAATTATTTTGTAATCTTACAAACTTCCTTTCGTTCATTTGTGTCAATTCAGGATACATTTGGTTAAATTTTCTGCAAGTTCTGGCAATGATTTGATCACATTGTCCGTGTAAAATAAATAATTTCATAAGAACTTCGTTTGAATAATGATTATCTGCGTTCATTTTGGGAGATTTTTTTAAACACAGTCGTCAAAATGTCGTAAGTTTGATATTTTGATGTTTGATATCCATGGTTACTTAAAATTAAAGTCTTTATTTTTTTTTTCACAAAAAAGCGCTTTTATTAAGAAAACTTGATGATTTAGGTATAGGAATATGATGTACCATCTTAAAGCGTTTTTCTTCGTCTTTCAATTTATTGATTAATATACAGGGGGTTTCATTTAAAAAAACGAACATTTGACCCCTTTTATGAACAACGGAAATAATAGTAATCTTAGCACGCCCTGTATGATATGGAGTCGATTTCATGGTGAAAAATAAATACATCGGGTCTGTCTAAACTACCGCCAAAATATCAACTTTCCATGAATTGAGAGCACTAATTTACTTACGTGTAATTAGGGCCATGTTTTGGACCATATTTAACACAAACTAATTTTTATCTCGAAAACCGATAGAGATAGGTATAGGGTAATATTAACAAAAAAGTATTGTAATAAAAGAGCGATTCTAAAAATTTATTAATATATGGGGTGTTCCATTTAAAAAAATAAAGTTGCTAGGACTTTTTGATAGAAGCGGCAACGTCGCAATGCTGAAAATATTTTAGATGGACAGAGCATAGCTAATTACCCACGTTGCCAAATTTTCAAAAAAATCCCGCGTTCCGTTCTCCATAAACGTCTAACCTACCATCGACCGTGAATCACCCTGTATATATATATATATATATATATATATATATATATATATATATATATATATATATATATATATATATATATAGCGATATCTAACAGTATCGAAACCGGTCGTCGGGGTGGCACTGTTCATTTGTACCTGTGATATCAGGTCATTGAACCACCAAGGATGATATTCCTTGGACAACACGTTGGCGTAGTGTGAGAATAGTATTTTCAATATCGTTCCCAACGGACAAACCCAGAATCAATCGTGTAATTCAATGCCGGTAGGGGTATTAGCCCTCGGAGTAGTTGTTTCGGTTGGTTCGACCATTTAACACCTGCTCGACACAGAGCAATTTGCCTGTCCCCGGCCTGAATGAGATCTAACAGTATCGAAACCGGTCGTCGGGGTGGCACTGTTCGTTTGTACCTGTGATATCAGGTCATTGAACCACCAAGGATGATATTCCTTGGACAACACGTTGGCGTAGTGTGAGAATAGTATTTTCAATATATATATATATATATATATATATATATATATATATATATATATATATATATATATATATATATA